>CM052722.1:66676389-66717198 GCA_028551405.1 Uromys caudimaculatus
GAGATTGTTCCTCCACCTTTAGTGTGTAATCCCATTTAAACCCTCTTTATGCATGTGTTTGAGGCAGTTTCTATGATAGTAAATGTCCATATAGCATTTTCAAAGGACGTTAGTATTAATTTTTACCCCCCATAATTTCTTCTTGACCCTGCCTTTGCATGTGACACACCATTTAATCCTTCCTATTATCCCTTCCTTCCTTATATAATATATACTCCTTCCTTCATTATTCCTCTTTCCCACTTTCATATCACTTATCTTCTCTACCTCTTCCCTTTAAATCTCCTGGCACGATGTAGGTCCTCACTGGTTTCCTGACTTCTAGTGGTACTCCAATTTAAACACACATACCTAAAGATTCAAATTTAGCATATAGATATAGATACAGATACAGATATAGATATATAGATAAGCTCATGGGGAGTGGCACTGTAAGGAGATGTAGCCTTGTTGGAATAGTGTGGCCTTGTTAGAGGAAATATGCCACTGGGGGGTGGGATGGTCCTTGAGGTTTCAGACGCTCAAGTCAAGCCCAGTGCCTCATTCTCTCTTCCTGCTGCCTGTTGATCCAGATGTCAAACTTTGGGCTCCTTCTCCAACACCATGTGGGTCTGTGTGCTGCCATGCTCCCTTCCATGATGATAATGGACTAAACCTACGAACTGTAGTCAGCACAAAATAATGTTTTCCTTATAGGAGTTTCCATGTTCATGGTGTCTCTATTTTTTTTCTTTTATTGGATATTTTCTTTATTTATATTAATAATGTTATCCTCTTTCCAGGTCTCCCCTCCGGAAATCCCCTATCCCATCCCTCATCCACCTGCCTCTATGAGGGTGCTCCCCCACCTACCCACTCACTCCTGCCTTCACACCCTGGCATTCCCTTACACTGGGGCATTGAACCCCCACAGGACCAAGGGCTGCTCCTTCCACTGATGGTCAACAAGGCCATCCTCTGCCACAAATGTGGCCAGAGCCATGGGCCCTTCCCTGTGTACTCTTTGGTTGGTGGTCCAGTCTCCAGGAGCTCTGGGGATTCTGGCTGGTTGACACTGTTGCTCCACCAATGTGGCTGCAAGCCCCCTCAGCTCCTTCAATCCCTTCTCCAACTCATCCATCAGAGACCCTGTGCTCAGTCCAATGGTTGGCTGCAAGCATCTGCCTCTGTATTTGTCAAGCTCTGGCAGATCCTCTCAGGAGACAGCCATATCAAGCTTCCATCAGCAAGTACTTCCAGGCATCCACAATAGCGTACAGGTTTGGTGGCTGTTTATGGGATGGATAGCCAGGATGGGCAGTCTCTGGATGGCCTTTCCTTTTGTTTGCCCTTCTTTTTCTTTTTCTTTTTCTTTTTCTTTTTCTTTTTCTTTTTCTTTTTCTTTTTTTTTCTTTTTTTTTATTTAGGTCATAAGGTCATAAGGACAAGAGAGGAAATCTGAATGTTTGAACGATGGGTGCAGTCCCTTCTTCTGGAATGTCTTCTATTCGTGGTTGGCTGAATCTCCAGATGGAGAGCCCATAAATATTCAGGGCTAGGTATGTTTAAAAAAAAAAAAAGATTTATTTATTTATTTTCTATATATGAGTACACCATTGCCCTCTTCTGACACACCAGTAGAGGGCATCAGATCCTATTACAGATGGTTGTGAGCCACCATGTCATTGCTGAGAATTGAACTCCGGACCTCTGGAAGAGTAGCTAGTGCTCTTAACTGCTGAGCCATCTTTCCAGCCCTAAGTTCCCCCACCTAAGAAGCACTGAAGCATCCACACTTTGGTTTTCCTTCTTCTTGAGCTTCATATGGTCTGTGAATTGTATCTTGGATATTCCAAGCTTTGGGGCTAATATCCATTTATCAGTGACTGCATACTATGTGTGTTCTTTTGTGACTGGGTTACCTCACTCAGGATGATATTTTCGAGTTCCATCCATTGGCCTAAAAATTTCATGAAGTCATTGTTTTTAATAGCTTTTCAACAATAAAATCCCTAACTAAGACAGAGACCATGTGACATGTGTGTTTCTTGGTCTGGGTAACCTCACTCAGAATAATTATTGTGAATTTTATTATTCCATTTGTATTAACAGCTAATTAATATTGTGTTAATGAACCACAATTTCATTTTTCACTCATAGTTGAAGAGTATCTAGGCTCTTTCTATTTCTGGGCTAGGGTGAATAGAGCAACAATGAATGTATATAAGTGAATGTGTATCTCGTTGGTAAGATATAGAGCCCATTGAAAATAAGTCCAAGAATGGTATAACTGTATCACATGGTATATCTATTTTTAGCTGTTTGAGGAATTTTCACACTGATTTCTATAGCGGTTGTAGCAGTTTGCAACCCTACTGACAGTGTTCCTTTTCCTTCACATCCACACCTGCATTTTTTACCATGTGTTTTTGTGCATCCATCCCAATAGGGAAAAAAAGAATTTCAAAAGTCATTTTAATTTGTGTGTCCATTCTGGCTTAGAACAGTGGTTCTCAACTTTCCCAATGCTGGGAACATTTAAGACGTGTTGTGAGCCCCTCAACCACAAAATTATTTTCATTGTTACTTCATAACTGTAATTTTCTACTGTAATGAATCATAATGAAAATAGTTTGGGTGATAGAGGTTTCCTAAAGGGGTCATGATTCACAGGTTGAGAAGCACTGGTTTATAATAATAAATGCTTTTTAAAAAAATCTGTCATTCCTTTTTATTATTTTGAGAACTCTTCACAACCCACTTTTTATTTCAATTATTTGTTTTTATGGTATTTAGTCCTTTGAGTTCTTTGTATATTCTAGACACAAACATTTTTTTCAGATATTTAGCTGGTAAAGATACATTTCTGATTCTGTTTTCTGCCTCTTCACTCGAATGCTAGTGTCTTTTGGTATGCCTATTGCTAGTTTTATGAGATTACATTTGTAAATCTCTGGTCTTAAGATTTGTGCTACCAGGAGCCTGTTCAGAGAATCCTTTTCTGTGTTTTTAAGGTGGAGTGTTTGTCTTACTTTCTCCTCTATCATATTCAAGATATTGGGCTTTATGTTGAGGTTTTTCATCCATTGCAAGTTGAATTTAGTTTCAGTTGAGATATTAGGATCTGCTTTTGTTGTTCCACATGTACCTATTGAGGTTTACCAACACCCTTTGCTTGGTTACTCTCTCAATTCAATAGTAAGACCATATTGCTAAAGACATTACATACTTTAATCATAGTACATGAATAAATAAAAACAACAACATCTACAACAACAACAACAGCAACAACAAAAATCCCAGCTGGTACTGATATGAAAGCTTTGGCTAATTTTCATAGTAATGGATGGTGTTTGTATATACAATAAAAACTGGCCTGTCAAAATAAGCCCAGGTACTATAGTATTAAGAATGTCATGGGAGTAACACAACTTTTTCTGATTTGGTTTAAAATCTACCCCACAAATGAGAATTCATGCCTGGTACTATTAACTAAGCCAAATTTTTAGAGGGTTAGGTCTTAAGCCATAGGGGAGAACTTAATACTATTATTCTATTAAATGGATGTAATAATAATCTGCCCCTACATTATTTTTATACCTACAAATTAGTGCATCCTTCAGCTTTCATCAGAGAAGCTTTTTTGGCAATAAATGGTGACTGATGCAGAGATTTTAACAAGTGGCAAAGAATACAACACTATGGAGTGTTAAACTTTAAATGGGACATTTATCTCAGACTCCCTTCCCCTAGGGTTCAGAGATCATTAAGGAAGAATAGCAGAAGAGAGAAAATTAGTAGAAGACTACTGCAAAACGTTGTTTGCTTGATATAATAGGGCCATTGCACACATATACTCATAGTGAATAAGACTGAATGCACAAGACCTGTACAAGATCAAGTGAGCAAAATTTGGAGAAAAGGAAGCTGAAAAGCTATTGTTGACTGAGGGTTTCAGGGTAGGTAAAGTAAGTTTGCTTCAGGAATATGGTCTTTAAAAGTATATCCATGCTCCAGTAGCTAGCCCTACACCCATCCATAAACAGAATTATGTATACTCAGTGGGTTTTATTAGAGGGTTAGGGAGAACACAGGAAACTTGAAGAGAAAAGTAGTGTGTGGGGGGATTAGTGGCAAGAAGATGTGGAAGGAATTGCTAAAAATATATTACATACATATATGAAATTCTCAAACAATAAAAAAGGAAAATAATTTTAAAAGGTTGGACACTCTACAGTACTTAATTGGATAGCAAGACTGTGATTTATCACTTAAATGATTGAGTAGGGAAATCAACAAGGCCTATCTGTTCAAATACTACTTAGCTTCTCTATTTAGACTTGCTTCTACCTGGACACAGAGCATACCCCTTATGAACCAAATTGAGGGGAAAGAAATTCTACTTTGCATGGCTGGCCTACAGCAGCAAGCAAGAAAAAGCAGAATACAGAATAAAAGAAAAACAGGCATTGCTCCTGAGACTCTTCTAAAGTTTCTAATTGTGTGTATGCCTTTTGATTCCTCTAGTTAATATAAGATTTTTTCTATTAGTTCATATTTTCTTGTTTCCTAGGTAATATCCCATTGTTTTGTTGGAAGATTATTTATTTATTAATTTATCTACTTTCCATCCAAATTGCTGTCTCCTCCCAATCCCTCCTTACAAAGTTCCTCCTCATTGCTTCCCCTTCTCCTCTGAGAGTGGGGTGTCCCCACTTGGCATCTCCTCACCCTGTCACATCAAGTCTCTGAAGGCCTAGGCATATTCTCTGCCACTAAGGCCAGATAAGGCAGCCTAGTTAGAGGATCATATTTCACAGCAGGCAACAACTTTGTGAATAGTCCCAGCTTCAGTTGTTGAGGAATCCACATGAAGACCAACAGGCACATCATCTACATATGTGCGGGGAACCTTTGTCCAGCCTTGTATGCTCTTTGGTTGGTAGTTCAGCCTCTGAGAGTCCCCAATAGTCTAGGTTAGTCGACTTTGTTTGTTTTCCTATGAAGTACCTACCCTCTTTGAGACCCTCAATTCTTCCTCCCACTCTTCCATAAGAGTCCCTGAGCTCCATCCAATATTTGGCTGTGGATCTGTGCATTTGTTTTAGTCAGCTGCTGGGTCGAGGCTCTCCAAGGACAGTTATGCTAAGCTCCAGTCTGCAAACATAACAGAGGAGCAAGAGGAACACTCCTCCATTGCTGGTGGGTGTGTGAATTTGTACAACCACTTTGGAAATTAATTTGGTGGTTTCTCATAAAACTGGGAATAGTTCTACCTTAAGCCCCAGCTATACCACTCCTGGACATATACCCAAAAGATGCTTCACTATACCACAGGGACACTTGCTCTACTATGTACATAGCAGCTTTATTTGTAATAGTGAGAAACTAGAAACAACCGAGATGTCCCTCAACTGAAGAATAGATAAAGGAAATGTGATTCATCTACATAATGGAATACTATTCAGTCATTAAAAACAAAAACATCATAACGTTTTCAGGCAAATAGATGGAACTTGAGAATAACACCCTGAGTGAGGTAACTCAGACCCAAGTGTGTACTCACTTATAAGTACAGAACACCCAAACAACAATCCATAGATCCAAGGAAGCTAAGCAAGATGAAAGGCCCAAGCAAGGTTGCTTGAATATCACTTAGAAGGGGAAATAATATAGTCATAGGAGGCAGAGAGGGGAAGGGAACTGGGTGGGAGAAGGAACGGGGAGGAGAATGGGGGGTTCTGGATCAGGTGTGAGTAGAGCAGAAAAATGGGCAAGAGGGCCATGAGAATGAATAAAAATCACACCTGGTGGGAGTGGGGGGATGGGGATATCTCAAGGATCTGCTAGAGGCCTGGGATGGGGAGGTTACTAAGAATCAATTGGAGTTACTTTAGCTAAAACTCACAGCAGTGGGGCTATGGAACCAGAAGAGGCCACCTCATGTGGCTAGGCAGGAACCACATTGGAATGATAGGAACATCTTTCTACCCATAAAACTTTTAACCCAAAATTTATCCTATCTATAAGAAATACAGGGACAAAGATGGACCAGAGATGGAAAGAAGGGCTAACCAATGACTGGCCCAACCTGATACCCATCCTATGGATAAGCACCAATCCCTGAATAATAATACTCTGTTAAGCTTGCAGACAGAAACATGACTTATAATTGATGTTGTTTTCATGAAGTGTTAACCAAAAAGTGAATCCTTGAGATAAGGCAGGCATCCTGATCTGTCCTATTTAGGACAAGTATCTTTCTATTCCTTGTTTGGTTAAATTTATTATTATTATTATTATTATTATTATTATTATTATTATTTTCTCATCACAATGCTTAATTTTGTAACAGTCATTTTCTATAGCTCACTTAATTCTTTTAACACTTCAGTTCTATGAATATGATGAGTTGCATTCTTGGCTTCCTCACATAAAGGTAAAGTGGCCTTGCATTCTTCACATAGATATATCATTGTCATGCTGGATTACTCTTTAGACGACCCACAGATGAATTTACTTAATTGACTATTTTTCTTACATTCTTTGCTCTGATTTCCTAATTGAAAATGGCCAGTGATGAATATCTTCTTTATAGTCTTCTTGTTACTAGGACCCCTCCATCCAGAGCCTTGTTTTGGGGGATGCCAACAGTCTAGATTCAGTTATCTGCCTATATCCAGACTAAAGCAAAATGACAATGGCATCAAGAAAAATGAACTTATATGTAATTTTGCCAAAACTGAAAAGGTAGCTGGTGTGCCTTCCCTGGATCAGCAGATGTGTTAGGATTAAATGGGACAAGAACAAAAGTAGAGAGTACAAAACTATGCATGTGCATTAATCTGTGAGATTATGAATTTGGACTTCTACCTCCATTCAGGATCTAGACATTGCACAAAATGGTTGGCTGTAGGAAACTAAATTTTGGAATCAGGAGGCTGTATGGCTTAATATGGATGTCCAGTATTAGTTAGCTATAACATAGCTGATACTATATACAGGGTCGTTGGGTAACCACAAATGACTACTACCAACATTTGGAGACTCGAAAGTAAACAATGTAGAAATCAGTTATATAACCAATTATGCCAGAATACAATTGTGTGGGCTCTGTATATATATGAACTTGAAGACAGAGGCCTTTTCCTGAGCCTCCACCCGCACTAGCCTACCTGTTTGTTATATACCTGTTTGTTGATGGGTATATGTCTATGCTCGTCTATGTGTGGCCTATGTGTGCCTAAGTGCACCTAGATAACTTGTTGTGGCTTCCTGCCTAATGGCTCTCTACTTTGTTCTTTCCTGGCATGGAACCTTATAGAAGGATAGAAAAACAACTTTTAAAAGATAAGTAAGGTAATATCTGAAACTTCTTTAAAGTTTCCAATGTGAAAGGAATTAATATCGCCTCCTTTGATGAATTTTTGTATTAAGGTCATGCCATGTGTTTGTGAGTAATTCTCTTTTTACCCTCACCGCTCCAAATAGTTTCTTATGACTGATTCTTCTTGTTAGGAGAAAGATGTATATTCATTCCCTCTCTCTCTCTGTATGTGTATGTGCAAATAATTGTTGAAAGTCACTGCTCTGTGAGTTCTGCTGTATGGTGTGAGTTTTGTGGCATTCCTCACCCCCAGATTGTTGAGATACTCTTTCACTGCAAAATCTTTCAGTCACAGCTGAAAATAGCAGCCATCTATTTTACCACAGTTGTGTAGTGAGGAATGAGGTAGGCAGGACTTTTTTTTTTTTTTTTTTTGCTTTTTTATTGTCATAGACAGAAAGAAAGCCTTGTCAGCAAGATTGCTTCCTTCAGAAGCCTCTAGGGGTGAAGCCATTTTGAGGGTCATCAAGTCATGGGCAGAACTCAGTACCGTGCAACTGCAAGAAGGAGTTTCTTTTTTTCTTGAATAAGCTAATTGGCAACTTTAATTACATCTGCAAATTCTTTGACATTCAACATAGCACATTCACAGTAACAGCATCAAGGGCAAGATCCTAGGCCTAAAATCCTGACTAACAAAAGTTGATCAGTAAAACCATCTGTGCTTACGGTTTTCTCTGTGCAAAACAATGAACTTTCCAGCTGAACAAAAGAGAACTAGGAAATATTAAAATTGTTATAATTATAAAGTATCTATCAGTAGAAGCGTCTCTGTCCGAGAGGAGATTGGAGCATCTGACGGTTGCTTTTCTGGAGCTGTCCTGGGTGTAGTAATCGCCTGGATGGTTCTTTTGAGCTAGCAAGCTTGGATCTCTCATGGTGGCTGAGGTGGGATGCAAACCTGCAGAGTTTCTAATCCGAGTCATGGCACCAATGTTTTGTTTATAAAAATATATAGAAAGACCATTGCCTCTTTCTAATTTTTCTGTTTAATTAAACCAAAACGGGGGAATGTTAGCATGCTGTCTAAACTCCACCCCACAGTTACCTGGCAACAGACAGGTATGCTCCTCCCCAGAGTTGCCTGGCAACAGACAGGTGGTCCTGGCCTGCTATAAAAAGGGCTGCTTGCCCCTCCTCTCTCTCTTATCTTTCTCTTGCTTCTCTCTTACCTCTCCCCATTCCCTTCCCCCCTCTCTCCACGTGGTCATGGCCAGCCTCCACTCCTCTACTTCTCTACTCTCTTCCTCTCTCTGCCTTTCTCTGCCTCTACTACCCTCTTAACTCCCCTCCCCATGCCCTAAATAAACTCTATTTCTATATTAAAAAAAATAAAGTATCTATCAACTTATCCATTTCACTTACTTTGTAAATTTTAATATAAAACTCAGTACTACATGATTCTGCATATTTGTGGTTAGTGTAATCATGATTATTAATTTATTAGTTGTGATGTGGGAATTTTGTTAGTTTTTCAAAGTATCAGCATGTAGCATTGTTAATAAATTGAATTTATGATCAATTTCATTCATTTTTGTTACTATTCACATTATTTGTTCATTTGCAATAGTGAATATTATCATGATCTAGTTTACAAGCTTATTGTTGAGCTATGGGTACAAAAATATCCAATTGCATGTCTTCATTTTAGAAAAGATCTAAAGGTGATCAATAGTTTTGATTTTAATGACTATTATCATATTTATTCAATTACAGATACATAGATGTAAAGATTTCTCTTATATAGGATACTTAAAATAATTGCACACAGTAAAAAAGAGAGCCAGGGTTGGGAAAAACTATACACTTTGAAATTACACATGTTCAGATTGTGGCTATGTGATTTTAGACAAGATTTTATTCCCTATGAGCTTGAATTCCTTCATGTCGTTATCAGGGGTGGGATTGCCCAGTGTCATAGCTTCATTTCTTGTTTGTTCCAGATGCTTAGCCTGTCTGCATTTCCTAGATTCTGGTTTTAATCACTGTAGCCAATAAACTGTGAGGGAAGTGCTTTGCTATATTTTGGCTAGCTAGCATTCATCATTTGTGGCTTTTCTCTACTTGGAAAAAAAAGGAACAAAAGTAGTTCATACTTTTCTCATAGAAAAAAAAAACAGTGGAATTTCAAGGAATGAATCTAAGAGATAATTGAATATAAAACTAATAGAAAAACTAGTAAAGTTCAGTGTTTGGCTGAACTAATTGAAGTTATTGAGAGGCCATAGATGCAAACCAATTATTGCATCCTCACACACATGCACTTTGTATAACTACTGAACTTTAAATTAAATAGACAAAAAAATCCTGTATCTTCACATGAATTTCTTGACACATTTATTGAAATATCAAAGTTTTGAAGCTTTGTTAAAGTATAAATAATAAAGCATATATTTATAGTATATACAGTGACATTTGGATAAATACATATACTGTGAAATGATTAATACAATATAGCAAATCCATTATTCAAAATACTTAACATTTTTATGGTAATATCCCTTAGCATCTACTCTATTAGCAATTTACTGATACATAGCACACTACTATAATGCATTATTATTAACTGCCTTTCTGAATAATAATACTCAACTGCTTACCCTGTCTCACTGAATATACAGATGGACACTTTGACCAAAATATCTCCATCTGCAACTGCTTCCTCACCTTTACTTCTGAGAACCATTGAAAGTTCTACTATTTTAGATCTAACACACAGGTGGGTTTATGTAGTATTTGTCATTCTGTGGCTAGCTTATTTCACTTAATGTGATGCCCTCTAGGGGTCTTGCTTTCATTACTCATGACAGTATTTCCTTTTCCTGTGAAGATGAATAGAATTCCATCATTTATTTACATGTGTATGTATGTGGAGCCCTTTATAAAATGCATTCAGCAACTGATGATTAGATGTTAATGTAAGTGATGCTATAGTAAGGATAGGGTACAGTTATCTTTTAATGTCTCCATATATATATATCCAGAAGTTAGCTTGCTAGATGATATGGGAACACTATTTTTAATTTTGAGGAATCTCCACAGTGTTTTTTCATAATTGTTGTACTAATTTGCCTTCCCACTGACAATGTGCAATAATTATCTTTTCATTATGTGGTATCTTTTTGTTTCTTTTTGATGAAGAGTAATCATCATCAAATAATGATTGTGATCAAATGTGTGAGGCAAATATTCCTCAATGTTGAAATATCTATATTTTTTCTTCCTTTTTGCTTGAACCTCTACTTTCTTTTGTTTATGCCAGAGTATGTACTCATAATGATCATTTGGAAAAGTAACACAAAGCAATAAAAATTAAGAAGCTTTTTAAAATTAAGAGTTAAAATTATCTCTACAAATTGGTATCATGTCTCTGGGGTCGTTAGTTACAACATAGTCAGATAATTGTGGCAATCTCATGATTACAGTCACTTTTGATGTTCAGTCATTATGGAATGTGCATTTATATTAAAATATGTATTGTATGTCTTGAATATATATATATATATATAATTAATTTAGTTTTAATTTACTTTTAGTATTTTAGTTTAGCATACAAATTAATAGGTTTCATCATTTTATTAGTCTACGTATGTGTCCTTAGATTTCTGTTCTCAGTTCACCACCTTCCCCCAACTACTATCCCTCATTCCTTTTCTTCTACTGGTGTTTATTTCTCATGAGACTGAAAAGAAGATCATGAAAAGGGAAGGCATCTTAAGAAGGTAGGAAATAGGTAGGTAGTAGAATACAATCTTTTGTTATCAAGTAAATCTCAATAATGTATTTTTTCTTTGATGATAAAAACAAAGCAAATAACAAACAACCTAGTTAGGGGAAGGGCAGAGGAGATTATCACAAAGTGATGAAAGGGTAAGTACAAAATAAAGAAATTAATACAGCAAAGAGTTAACTCTGACCATTGTACTGTATAGATATGGTTGGCCAATAGATAAGAGGATAGCTATATGGAGGAGCAGAGTGAAGCAGAGTGCCCCACTGGGCTTTTGTAATCTTCTCTTGAACAAGTGGTAAGCAACAAGTAATAAAATGTCTTTGAGTTTGTTCCCTTCACCCTTGTGTTTCTGCCTTCTTTATTGCCTTTTTACCTCCTATCTAACAATAGCTCCAGGGTAAACATGACATAATCAGATCTTTGTCTCTGTCTCTGTCTCTTCCTGTATGTGGTGTAGTCTCTCTCTCTCTCTCTCTCTTTCTCTCTCCCTCTCTCTCTCTCTCTCTCTCTCTCTCTCTCTCTCTCTCTCTCTCTCTCTCTCCCACTGTGTATGTAATGGGGGTACTCTACTAGACACACAAATACTTGACTGTACTCACAAACCTGTTATTTTTTAAGTGTGTGTGTGTGTGTGTGTGTGTGTGTGTGTGTGTGCGTGAGTGTGTGCATGCATGCATGCATGCATGCCTGCCTGTGTACAGATATTCATGTGGAGCATAAACACATGCATGGATGTTACCATGGAGGACAGATGAGGGTTTCATATCCTCTAGAGCTAGAGCTACAGAGAGTTGTGGGCCACCTAACATGCGTCCTTCAAACTGAATTCTAGACCTCTGGAAGAACAGCACTTGTTCTTTTTCTCCGGTTAAATCCCCCTACTTTCAATCAGCCTCCTATAAAGCCTTTTGTTATTTAGCTTAGCCCTTGGCTTTAGACTATTTAGTGCCCATTTTTTTTGAGAAAATATTATACTATTTACCAATACCCCTTCCACTAGATTGCCACTCACCAGAGCCTCACCAAAATTTCACATGGATCAGGATTCTAAAGCTCTTCTTCAACAAACTTGTTAAAAATAAAAAACAAAACTTGTTAAAAGTAGTTTTTAAATATTCTCACTACAAAATCTTGATACTTATCTAAGGTAACATATGTGCCAATTACTAACATTTAGGCATTCCAAAGTGTTTGCTTATATTAAAACTTTATGTTGTACTATATAAATATAGACAACTAGTATTTTTCATTTAAGAAATTGTCATATCTGCAGAGGCAAAGAAAAGGGCTAATATTATTAAAGAAAAATTCTTTTTAAAAAAGATTTTATTTATTTTATGTATGTGAATATACTGTCTATGTCTTCAGACATACCAGAAGAGGAAATCTGATCCCATTATAGATGGTTATGAGCCACCATGTGGTTGCTGAGAACTGCCTTCAGGACCTCTTCAAGAGCAGTCAGTGTTCTTAACCACTGAGCCCTCTCTCCAGCCTTTTAAAGAGAAATTCTAATGAGTCTTGAACATTGTTTTGCCAATGCATCTTTGATATAAGGGAATCTAAATAAAATAACTGAAATAGAAAGTTTAATAAAAAAGTATTTTGCATCTGGAATCAATAGATGATTAAGAGACTTTAGAGAGACTTCAAAGTCTAGGTATGACACATGACTATACAAGTTGAATCACATGACCACATATGACTGTCACTTTTTAGGAGCCAAAAACCTTCATCTAATAGAAAGAGTTGAACTCATATAAGTGAAAAGTTTAAATGATAAAAAGGGTTTACATGATCTGTAAGATTTGGAAGTATACAGTCTTCATGTTCCTGGAAAAAAAATGAGCCTACCACATCATATGATCAGAGATTGAATGACCTTACTGTTGAAGTGTCCATACTGTAGGACGTAACTAGTAAATCTTGGGTCCACATAATAATATAACTGAGTATCCATGTGATAACATGATCTGTATGATTTCAACACCCAGAATTTGCAGATTCTGATAATAAGTGTAAAGTCCTCTTTCACTTGAAACTATGGTTTGTTTGTTCAGGTTTAAATGATTATAGATGATTCTTCACAGCTGCAAGAATCTAAAGAAACTACATGCCTTCATCTCTGGGTTAGCTGTTTCTGATTCATAGAAATGTGGTCAAACACAGTAGCATACTCAGGATTTGCTTGCTCACAAGACCCATCCAGTTCATATAATTTGGAAATCTAATTTGCTCCACATTGGAATTCACATCCATGAAGCAATCTATAGTACATAGATGAACTTTGGTGGGCTACACTTAAAGAGCAAATTGAATATTTTTCTAATGAAGTGAAATACATATTTAATACTTCAATGAGTAAAAAAATACATAGCAATGAGGGTACCTATAATAGGTATTTCCTAAGTATACCAATTGGTTCTGCAATACCAAATAGTTCTAAAAATATATACACAAATATGTTATATCAATACTAATTGATAAAGATATATATATATGTATATACATATATATATATAATGTAAATACACACACACAATTCACAGTCTCTTTGTTAACTATTGTTACATGGTATGTATTGTGTGTGGATATATATATATATATATATATATATTTATACACATATATGTATATATATATATACGGGTGTGTATTATATATATAATGTAAATACACACACACACACACACCATGTAACAATAGTTAACAAAGAGACTGTGAATTTGAAAGAGAGCAAGACAGGGTTATGGGAGAGTTTGGAGGGAAGAAAGGGAAGGAAGAAATTATGTAATTATATTATATATTCTAAAAGAAAAGAAACAAAAAGGGTCTTCCCTAAACCAAAACTATTGCCATACTGTAGAATTCATTGTGAGAGCCTAAAAAATGTGGAAACGTAGCCATTGTTCATTTCAAGAAGGCTTACAATAATTCAGGGAATTTTGAGATTTAAACTTGGAATTTGAAAATGTATACATAGTTATTACTGGGTGCCAGATACTTTAAAAGATTAAAACTTAACTCATTTAATGTCAAAATATCTCTGGGCAGTCTCATTTGTTCTAATTTTATAGACATGGAGGTTGAACCACAGAGGTGTTAAGTGTCTTGGGCAAGAGATCCCAAAACTTTTAGTTGGCAAAGTAGAAATTATGTCTAGATAGTCTGACTTTAGGCATTGCCTTTTTCATAGTTTTAACAAAAAGCATTCATCCTAATTCAGTCTTATTAATTGAAACAAACTGGAAAGACAGCCTCAGTCACTGAGAAGTTGAGATCATTTCTAAAATGCTATTTAAATCGCCTTTTAAGCGTCAGTAATTAAGCCAAATAAAAAAACCAAGTCTAATTAAGGACCTCAGGAGATTTGATTTAATGTACAGATACAAATTTGTCATTACTGTATTAAATATTTGTTTATAAAATGAGATTTCATATTGTAAGATGTTAGATCAAAATAATTCTTCCTTTAAGTAAATTCTGAATAAAGCAACAAAAAGAACTTAAGGGAGAAGTTTTGTGTGTGTGTGTGTGTGTGTGTGTGTGTGTGTGTGTGTGTTTTAACTATTTTTCTTAATTTAATTTAATTTTATTTTTTTATTTTTAAACTCTCCCTTCTTTTTCTCCCTCCAAACCCTATATACCCCTACTAGTTCTCTTTCAAATTCATGGACTTTTTCAGTAATCGTTATTGCATGCATATATGTATATACATTCATATTCCTAAATATAACCTACTCGCCCATATAATGTTACATATACATATGATTTCTGACCATTTGTCACTGGACAACAAATTAGTGTGCTAGTCCCTGAGGAAGATCCCCTCTCCTGCTCCTAGCTTTACTCAATTGCCTATATTTCCTTATATAGGGTTAAAGTCTTACGGGATTTTCCCCATCTACTGTGGTATGCCCACTGTCATCCCTGTTCAGCTCACATTTGGGTAGTCAGGTTGGAGAGATTTTATGGGTATAACTTCTAACATTGCTAGGAGACACACTCTTATAGTAAACTGACCTTTATACTCTTTTAACCTTCTTACCCCTTCTTTTCAATATCCCTTGATACCTTAGGTATGAAATTATTTTCTAGATGTATCCATTGGGACTGGCACTGAGGACTACACTTATCTTTGCATACTACGACAGATATTTAGGTTGTGATTTAGGATTATACTGGTCTAGTAAAATGGTAGTTGTGGGTTCTCCTTCAAGATCCATGATTTCATTAGCAATGGGTTACTGGCTAGGTTTCCAGCACCAAATATACTTTTTTCTTACTCATCATATCTTAAATACAAATAGAAAGCTGCTGGTTACCACCAAAATACATATTTTACTATTTCACCCATAGGGTAATCATGGTATGCTGGTCTTTGATGTCATTCTTAGACACCATAACTGAATAGGACTAATGGTTGTTTCCCTCCTTTGGAAACATGCATTGCACCTTCTCATATCATTAAAGATAGTCCTCATGGAGGAACATTCAGGTCGGTTCCAGTCCTGTGCACCCTGTGTCTAAATTGCAATTGGGTCTTTTCTTCCATCTCCGGGTGGGGGAGCAACCAAGGACAGCAACAATAGTCTGCCTATTTTGAGCATTTCTTGGACAGCCCTGGCGAACAACTCAAAAGAGGGATTCACATATTTGGTATTAGAGATTTTATTAAGTAATCTTTGGCTTTTGGAAGAAGCATTGTCAGCCCAGATGAAAAAAGTTCATTAAAAGTATATAGATTTATTTATATACAGACTTATATATATTATAGGCTTTTTAATTTTTAGGTAAATAGTTAATAGTATAATTATTTTATCTCTTCCAGAGAGTCTTAATTTTAAATTAATATCTCCTTGACAATCATATACATGTAAGAATTACATTCTGGTCACACAGCCTTCCACTCTCTTTTATCATCCTCCCATTTCCACCAGCTCCCATCCTCCTCATTTCATATCTTCATTTCACTTTCATACCTTTACGGTTTTTTGTTGTTTCTTGTGACACAGGGAGTTTAAGCAGGACCATTCCAATAGGCATGGGTGAGATGTTATTCATCCATTCATCAGAACTTGGCGTAACTCACAACAGGACTTGGTATACCACATTGAAAACAAATGTTTATTTCATCATCCCTATGACTGCCATTAAATCTCCTGGATGGAACCCCAAAAACAACTTTATATCTATGACTAAATGTACATGGATCACATTTTTGTGCAGGCTTTATGTAGGCAGCAATAGCTGCTATGAGTCCATAAGTACTATGGCCATATTGTATTCATTAAGGTATCATTTCATGACCCTTTTTGCTATCATCAAGCTCATACATTCTTTCTTCCTCCTCTTCTTCAGTGTTCTCTGAGCCTTGGGTGTCCACTTTAAGGCTAAGCATTCAAAAGTCACTTGCTCTCAGTAAGTGTCCAGCCATTAGTCTCTACACTAACCACAGTAGTTTCTTTAACAAAGGTAGAGCACAGAACTTACCTGTGAATATAAAGAGAAAATTACAAGTTTTTTAAGAGGAAGATTGACAACATGGATTTAGCAATAAAAATAATAGTAATTCTACTCTTGGTGTTTTTGACCTGATACTATGGTCTTTGACCAGGTCGATAATACAGGCATGAATTCTTATTCTACTAACCAGACATCAGATCCAATCAGAGACCAAATGATTAGTGCTCCACTCCCAACAATCATGTCAGTATTGTATCAATAAATACCTCTTGTATAGTAAGTTGATATTGTAGCATGAAATGAGCAAAGTTGAACAAAAAAATCTTTGTTGATTTTTCTACCCCAGTTTCTTGTATAATAGCTTCCAGCACCATGAAAGATAACTAACATGAAGAATGCATCCAACTAAGCTTTAGTACAATTTACTTTTATTCTGCAAGAGGGACTAACCATTCACTCTAGTGGATAAACACGATGAATGGCCATAATTTGTGAAGTTGTAAGGACCTCTCGGGCCATTCTGTCCAATAATTCCTGGGAGGTGTTCCAAACATGACATTGAGATTTTCATTTACTAACTTAGTTCTGGTATTAGCATTATCCACCAACGAACTGTCCAAACATTAAAAGTCTTTTTAAAACTACAGTTTTAATTAGCTTATAGTTTGCTTCCATATGATATCTTTATAAAGTCTTAGTTTAAGGAAATGGTTTAGGTCTCACTACACCCTATTTTCTCTCCACCTTTACCTTATTCCTATTAAAACCTTGGTATCCCAAGTATTGCCTTCTATTTTCATACTATGTGCATTGTAACATCAGTCTCTCCCCACCAAACCTTTATTTTTTGGCAGCCTATCTCTATAGGCATTCTCTATTTATGACGATTTGTTTTAAAAACTGTGATGTACCTATGACAAAGAAGAACATGTGGTACTTAAATTCTGGGTCTAAGTTAATGCACTGGTTGCCATTTGTTTTCCTAAAGGTAGCCATTCTGACTGAAGTGTGAATATCGAGAGTTTTAATTTGCATCTCCCTAATGCAAGGGATGTTGACCATTTTTTCCCAATATTTTATTGGCCATTTGTGTCTTTTCCTTTGAAAACTATATATTCAATTTATTAGCCCATTTAATGGTTGGAAGATTTGGATTTGAGTGTTTAGTTTTTTGACTTCTTTTATATTTTAGACAATAGTTCTCTGTGAAATGCATGACTGGCAAAGATTTCTGCCATTATATTTTTTTGCAAAAGATCCTGTCTACCATTTGTTGGTCTTCCTGTGTTCCCAAGTCCTATTTAAAAATTTCTTACCCATGCCTATTAGTTCAAGCATGCTCTCTACTTTTTGTTCAATCAGTTTCAGGGTACCAGGTCTTATGTTGAAGTCCTTGATTGGAGTTGTTTTGTTCAGGGTAAGTGATAAGGGCTGCATTGCACTTCCGAATGTTGAAATTCAGCTTTCATAACTCCAACTGTTAAAGATGCTGCATTTTTCCAATGTATACATTTAATGTCTTTGTCAAAAATCAGGTGTAGATGTGTGGGCTTTTATGAGGGTCCTCAATATGCCCTGATTGTCCAATTTGTCTGTTATTTTCTGGCAGTGCCACACTGGTTTTGTTACTATGGCTCTGTATTGTAACTTGAAATGAGGTATGGTGATGATTCCTGTAATATTCTTTTTATTCAATATGTTTGGCATTTTTCATCTCTCATGTTTATGCATAAATTGTAAGGGTTTTTTGTGTCTGTGTTGAATGGGTCTGAAATATTGGTGGGATTTTTGTTGAATTTGTCAATTGATTTTTTGGTAGGGTGATCATTTTCAGAATATTCATTCTTCTGATTGAAGAGCATCAGAGATATTCCATCTTCTGATATCTTCCACAATTGCTTTTCCTCATTGTTCTAATGTTTCCAGCTTAAAGGTCTATTGTAGCCTTCACAGATTTGTCCTCAGGCCCCAGGTATTTGCATGCAATGTGTGTGTGTGTGTGTGAGTGTGTGTGTGTGTTTGTGTGTGTGTGTGTGTGTGTGTTTATGGTGAATTTAATTGTTTCCCTGATTTCATTTCAATATGAATGCCTTTCATATGTAGAAAATTACTGATTTTTGTGTATGAATTTTGTATCCTGCTGTTTGCTGAAAGTGTTTTTCAGCTCTAAGAGTTTTTAGATGTAGTTGTTAGAGTGCTTTATATAGATAATCATATCAACTGTGAACAGTAATACTTTTACTTCTTTTTTTATTTTTATCCCTTTCATTTCCTTCTCTTGTCTGATTATGCTAGCTAAGACTTTAAGCACTATATTAAACAGGAGTGACGAAAATAGATATATTTGTATTGTTCCTGATCTTACTGGGAATGAACTGAGTTTTCCTTTTGTTTTGTTTTGTTTTTATCCATTACCATGATATGGGGGATACAGGTCTATTGCCTGGCTTTGATTATGTTGAAGCACACTTGCTCCAACCCTAAGCTCCACATGATTCTTAAAGTAAAGATGTTACATTTTTTCCAAGGCTTTATTTTATTTTATGGTCTTTTCATGATGTCCCAAGCTCTCCCATGTTCCATTCATGTATGTATGTATGTGTATATATATATATATATATATATATATGAACGATATATCTTTGCTGAATTTCTCTATCTAATTTTTAAATATTGATACTGTTTTCCACATGATTTATTCTACTGTTGGGACTTGCACAGAGCTTTTTATTTGGCTCATTGAGCTTTTCATTTCTAGTATCATTTCAGTTTGAGGTTTCTTCAATAATTCTGTCTCCTTATTGAATTCAATTTCATATCTTAAATTGAATTCCTTATTTTATTTAGCTTTCCTTTTGTTCTCTTTGAGTATATTCATGAGGTCTTTGAGTCTTTTGAGCATAGATATAACCATTCTTTTGAATTCTTTGAAAACTCATCCAATGCAACCTCACTGGGGGTCATTTTACAGGATTAGTAGTTTTTGGAGATGATGTGCTGTCTTGTTTTTTTTTTTCTATGCTGAAAATTTGGCAACTGATGTTAGTTTCTTGTTTTGTTGTTTTTGTTTTTTGATTGTTCTTATATTCAAGTTACCTTTTTTTCTTTCAATGTAGGTTTGTACAATGTTTGGAAAAGGATTAAGTTGTGGTAGAGTATAGTTGACCTTTTCTTCCTTTTTCTCAATGCCACACACTTTATCCCTCATCTTCTGAGTGTCTGAAAGAACAGACACTGTCTCAAGATCAATATTGTGGATAATCCCTGCTTCTGATGCTGTCTGCTGTGGCTCTCCATATAGGGATAATACCTTGCATCAGTTCTGGCCCAATGCCTACTTCCACAGCTTCTCATGTTCACTGTGTCTCTCTCAGTACCTGCACACCTTACTTTATGCCATTTCAGACATTATTCCAGCTTCTGTAGTTTCTGCCATGGGTTATATGATCTATGTGTGTATGTGCCATATGCTGAATAAGCTTTGGTCATGTTTTTGATTCTATCTTTTTCTGGTACCTTTCCCGAGATCATCTAAACACTCCTCCCTCTGTTTAGAACTTCTGCTGTGAATTGTGGAACTTCTCATGCCTCAGGAATTAAACTTAGTTTAGCTCTGGTACCCCATCTGGGTTTTCAATTTCTACTGGGAGTTATAGAACTATGAATTTCCATGCAACTTCTCCTGGCTTGGCCTGGACAAACCCACTTACTCCCCGAGTCTACAACTTCTTCTGTAAGTTGCAAAACTATAAGCATCACTACAGGAACATGGAAAGTTAAAGAAAACACCCCAAATTCAAATATTGAAAGCCATATAAACGGTAGCCAATTAATCATTGACAAAGCAACAAAGGCACTTAAAAGAAGATAGCAAATTCAAGAAATGCTATTGAAACAATAGGTGATACCAATCTCTGTCCTCCAAAGAATCTTTTAGTCTTCTCATCCAATTCAATATAGTGTTTTTAGTCACATCTTAAGCAATAAAGAAGGAAATAAAGGGTTTACAAACATAAGAGAAGAAGTCAAAATATCCTTATTTTCATGAAAAACCCAAAGACTCTTCGAGGAAACAGATATTGTTGACACATATTTTTAGCAAAGAGTTAGGTTAGAAAATCAGTATACTAACATCATTAGTCTTCTTATATCCAAAGGACAAACATACTTAGAAAAAAATCAGGGAAACAATTTCATTCATGATGGAAAAAATCTTGGAATAAATCTAATTAATGAAGTCAAAGTTTTATATATACACTAAAATCTTTAAAACACCAAAGAAAGAAATTAAAGATGATACCAGAAGGTAGAAAGTCTCCCATGCTCATGGGTTGGCAGAATTAATCCAGTGAAAATAGCACAATAACAATAACAATTTGCAAATACAATGTTATTCCAATACAAATTCCAATGTAATTCTTAATATATTTTCCTGGCTGTCCTGGAGCTTGTTCTGTAGAACAGGCTGGCCTTGAGCTCACAGATATTCAAACAAATTTACCTCCCAAGTGATGAGGTTTAAGGCATGCATCACCATGCCCAGCTAGAATAGTATAGGTTTCATGGAATGCATGTAGAAGCCAGGAAGATAGACCAGGTCCATTGAGTGGTGTGGAGCAAAGGCCTTATGGGAGAGAGGATAATAGAAGACGTGTGATATTGAAGAAGGAAAGAGAAATACTGGATGGAAATATTTAAGAGGAGAAGAGACTAAGAAGTCAAGGACAATGAGACAGTGAGGGGAGGGATAACAAATACAAAATGTATTTTTAAAATCCATTTTGAAACTCCTGTTTTGTATGCTTATTTAAAAATTAAACATTATTTTTTAAGTTGAAATGGAAGTACTCTCTCTACATGAGGTAGGGGCAGAAGCCACAGATTATTAAACAAAACCCTCAGTGCCAGGTGTGGGATACCTCTTTATGAATTGTTGATCAGGAAATCCCCAGAGACACATAAAATAATACAAAATACTATGATTACTCCTGTTTTGTTTTTCTTTTAGCAGAACTTGATGATAGGATTCTACTGCTGAAGACACCACCAACTTTATTCCAAGAACACAGAAGCTTCCTCCCTGTGGGCTAGTTTTCATGGTGCCAGAAGGTGCTGGTTGCTGGGAGAGAAAAATCATTAACAGTCTTGTCCATGTGTGAACCCTGAGAGCTATAATAATGACTGGTATATAAGATGTGCCCACTGGACCCAATGGTGGCATGAATGTTTTGCAGATAACTAGCTCCTTTCTAATTGCATTTGAGGCCTGCTCCATGGAAAGGAACTCATACATGGTATGGTGCTTTAAACCTTATCAAAAGCTTGTGAAAGGCTAGATCATAGATACTGGGGCAGGGGAACCAAGTAAAATTGTTTTGTTAAATATACCCGGTTGAAAAGACCTTAATACTCATAGGTTTGTCAATAGATTAGTGCTACTCTCAGCCTTCATCAGAGAAGTACCTTATTACAGCAGGTGACTGTTAATGCAGAGACTCTTAAATGGTCAAATTACCTAGAATTGGTAATTTGTGAGTTCTTGGCCCTAAATAAGGCATTCTATCACTTTTTTTAAACTTTGGGAGCCAGAGGAATGAAAGAGCCAGAAGATGATTAGGTCTGTTGACAAAAGGCATTTTGTGACACGGCAAACACACTGATTAATTCGCTAAATTTTAAAACTTTTCTCTGAAAATGGATGTTAGGATATGGAAAGTCAAGGCACAGACTAGGAGAAAAAGTATTTGTGAAACACCAGAATTCATGCATCTGCACCCTAAAACCACAAAGAACTGTGAGAACTTGACAATGAAAAGCTTTCTATAGACCATATGAGTATTGTCAACCTCATGGCCTTATGCCTCACTTTGGTACCAGGCTACTCTTTTATTTTTCTGCACTTCCTGAAAAGGACTGGATCATTCTTGGAATCTGAAGACTATGCTCAGAGTGGAAAAGAAAACTTCCATTAATTTTGAGGCTTTTGAGTTCTCACCCCTAAAAACAAATTTTGCCTTCGTGCTGATGGTGCTATAAGGTGCCTTTATGTAGAACTATTCATTCTGCTCTGTGTTTGTTTGTTTTGACCACTTTATGAAAGTTTATTTAATTCATATAACCAAATCAAGGCTGCTTTTAAAAATTGCATTTATTTAGAGGTATCAGACATGTAGATATCAGAAATCAGAGAGCAACCTGCAAGAGTCTATGTTCTCCTTCCATTATATGGGTCCCAGTTATATTGAACGTAGGTTGTCAACTAGTGACTTTACCTCCTAGACCATCTCACTGACCCTCGATGAATGTTTTAAACTACAAATCTTAAATGGCAAAAGTGTTCATATGTGTTGTAAGCTAGGTTTTACTCACTTAGTACGCTTCTTTAGGAACCACCAATATACAAATAATCACTTTGAAAAACCCAACAATGTGAAGATAAATATTGAAAATAAGAATGAGCAAAAGATCAGAATAGCAGAATCATGAAAGAAGATACACAGGTTTCGAATAGGCACATGAAAGATATTGCTGCATGGGCCCTTAGAGAATTGCAAAATAAAACAATAATGAGATACTACTACCTTAGGACAACGTTGAATCTTGAAAGTGATAACACTGACTGATACTGGGGATAGAAACTGCAAGAACTCTCTCACTTACTGCTACTGAAAATGAAAATATAAAATGGTACTACCACTAAAGGACAACTTGTTAGTTTCTAACTATGCTAGAGCCTTAGTGTACTAGTCAACAAGTATACTTTTTGCTATTTATTCAATAAGTTGAAAATTATGCCCACACAAAAACTTACACACAAATATTTATAGATGCTTTATTCACAATTACTCAAACTTGGAAGCAACCCAAATGCCCCTCAATGGTCTAAGCAAACTATAGTATTCCCAAACAATGGAGTTCTTTTCAGTGCTAAAAAGATATGTTCTCTCAAACTATGCAAAGAAAAAATAAATGCACATTGCTAAGTGAAATTACTCAGCTGGAAAAGGGCTGAATACTGTATTAATACCAAGGGGCATAGCATACTTGGAAAGACAAACTGTGAAGATAGTAAGAGTGTCAGTGGCTGCCAGAGATCCTAGAGTGGGCATTAAAGAATAACATATGCAGCATGTGACATATTTGAGGCAATGTAATCATTCTGTGTGATATTCTAACAATGGTCACACAATATTGAGCATTTTTCTAATCAACAATAAAAATAAGCTAAAACCCATGAATTGTAGTAATACTGTATTAATACTGATTCATCAATTGTAAAAAAAAAAAAAGAAAAAGAAAAAGAAAAAAGAAAAGAAAAGAAATGTAACAGACTAATGTAGTATGGTGGTAATAGGGGAAGGTGCCTATGTAGCAATGCTGGGATGGAGGGGCTGTGTATTATTTTGATTTCTGTCTTAGTTAGGTTTTCTATTGTTGTGATAAAACACCATAACCAAAAGCAGTTTGGGTGGGAAAGGGTTTATTTTATCTTACAGCTTAGAGTCCCATCATGCAGGATAGTCAGGACAAGAACTCAAGGTGGGAACATGGAGGCAGGAACCTATATAGAAACCATGGAAGAATGGTACTTACTGGTTTGCTCTTCAAAGCTTGTTCATTCTGCCTTTTCATAGCATCCAGGACCACCTGTCTATTCACCATTCACAGTGAACTGGACCCTCCCACATGAATCAGTAATTAATAAAATGCCCCCACAAACTTGCCTCCAAGCCAATCTGAAGGAGGCATCTTCTCAATTGAAATTACATATCCTAAGATGATTCCCTCCTATGTTCAATTTAAAATCAACCACATATTGTATGGAGATCCTGAACTTTCTGATCCATTTTTTAAAGTCTGTAATGACATGTGTTTTTTAATAAATGTTAAGGGAAAAAATTAAAAAGCATAGATATCATTAAAGACATGGACTTACAGGAATGATAGAGGAGAAAACTGACAGAATTTGGGAACTACAATATATATATATATATAAAAGAAATGGGAAATGTTCCTCCAATAATGCTCAAAATCTCTCTGTTTTGTTGAGGAAAACTATCTGTGCACCAGGGAAAATTGGGAATAAAAAGGTTTCACAATCACACAGTGATGGTGATTTTGCTCTCTAAGCTATCATCTTCCCACAGGTCTGTCCTGACCCTATCATTCGCTCTATTACCTACTTGCTATTATTTTTATATGCTGCCAGCAAGGTATAAGGAACCTAGCATGACCGCACTCCAGAAGACCCAACAAGCAGCTGAAAGAGTCAGATGCAGATATTTGCATCCAACCAATGGGCAGAAGCTTCTGATCCCTGTGGTTGAATTAGAAAAAGGCTGAAAGAAGCTGCAGAGGAGAACGACCCTCTAGGAGGACCAGCAGTCTCAATTAACCTGAACCTCTAAGATCTCTCAAACACTGGAACATCAACCAGGCAGCATACACCAGCTGATATGAGGCCCCTAACACATATATAGCAGAGGACTGCCGGGTCTGGGTTCAATCAGGGATGATGCACCTAACCCTCAAGAGACTAGAGGCCCCAGGGAGTTTAGAGGTCAGGTGGGATGGGGGATGGGGGTGGGGACTTCCTCATGGAGACAGGGGATAGGTAGGAGGTATGGGATGTGGAACAGTTGGAGGGTGGACTGGGGGTGGGGAATGCAATCTAGAGTGTAAATAATAAATAAAATATTTTAAAATATGGAAAATGACTCAGTATGCCCCAGGAAAAGTGAATATACACTGGTAGCGGAGAAAATAAGAATAAGAATAGCCAATTTGACTCAGAAGATTTCTCAAAGGCTCAGTTAGCAAATAGTCACTATCAGTAGAGCCATGTGGGGACTGGAAGATGCAAAATTAAAATCTTTGAAAAAAATACCCATATTTCAGAAGCAACCAGCCTTCTCCGTTTCTAGAAACCTCTCTCATTCTAGACAGAAAGTTATCCCCCTCTTCCCTGCTTGGGATACATTCTCAGGGGATCTTATACAATAAGTGATACTAAGGATGTTTGAGAGAGTTAACCAGATTGAGAGGAATTGCCTTTTAATCTCACAAAAGCATCTCCACTTGGAATAAATTACACAAGTCACACTAAACCATCAGTTAGACAAACAGGCTGGATGAGGCTCAGGAATGCACCTAACTGACCTGGGGAGGATTCAAATGCAGGTTTGCTTTCATGGCTCTTCACTGCCTCATGTCTCAGCAGCAATCACTATGCCTAGTAATGAGAAATAAAAAGTGACAAATGTGCTTGTCAGAGCTATGAATAAGTGCTGAAACCACTGAGGGAAGATCATGGTAGGTTGTACAGAGACATGCTCAGTAGAGAAGGAAACCCATTAGATGAAAAGAGAAGAGCATGGCCAAAATAAACATACTCAATATGCAGAGAAATATAGGATGTAGTAGTGCATAAAAGCAGACAAACAAGGAAGAGGACAGAAACACACACACACACACACACACACACACACACACACACACACACACACACACACACACCAAAAGAGTAATATGCTAACAGAAAACTCGCAGCAGTGTCAAGGGAAGGAAATTTGTCAGAGTGAGCTGGAAGGCAATGGAAGTCAAGGGAAAGAGGGTTTGTAAAGGAGATAATAACCATGTGTACTAGAGTAGATGTACAGACAAAGAAGGATGGATGAGGGGGCTGAGAAAGTTATGGGTTGAATATTTACTCCCAAAATCAGGTTGACAGAAATTGTCACTTTTATGATATGGAAATGTTGGAACATTTTAAGAGGCACTGAGCCTATGGGAGCACTGACAAGATTAGTGCCTTTACTAAGTAGAAATGTATTAGTTAAACTTCAAATGGCTTTGTTATAAAGGGAAGTGCTATTTTGGTTCTCTGTGTATATGGCTCTGTGTCTCTTTCTGTCTCTGTCTCTAACTGTGTCTCCATATGCACCCCCTCTGTCTCTCTCTCTGTCTCTCTTTCTCTCTCTCTCTCTCTCTCTCTCTCTCTCTCTCTCTCTCTCTCTCTCTCTCTGTGTGTGTGTGTGTATGTGTGTGTGTATTTGTATGTCTCTCTCTCTCTCTCTCTCTCTCTCTCTCTCTCTCTCTCTCTCTTCTCTCTTATTTCCACTCTCTTGTTCTCTCACATTAACTTTTATGATTTTGTGAGATAGTGTCTCACTATGTAGCCTAGGCTATCTTGGAATTGACAATCCACCTATGTCTTCCTGTCATGTTGTCATGTAGTGTTATATCCACCACATTATGACATAGGAAATAAGACCTCAAAAGATATCAGCACCTTAATAGTGGATTTTGCAGTCTCAAGAATGATGACAAGTTTGTGCCCCCTCTTTCTATTTATTCTTCTCTGGTACAATACATCCTGAGCACAGCATCCAGTCATCCCCCTCACCTCCCCAGAAACACTTGTTCTCCCTTTCCCTTCAGAAAAGAGCAGGCTTTCAGGTATATCAACTGAACACAGCATATCAAGTTACAATAAGAGTAGGCACATACTCTCATATCAAGGTTGGATGAGGGAAGCTAGTGGGAGGGAAAGGGTACAAAGTACAGGCAAAATATCTAGAGACACCCACCACTCACTCTGTTGGGAGTCTCACAACAAAACCAAGCCACACAACGATAATATACATGCAGAGGACCTCGCTCATATAGGATCTCCGATTATAGATTCAGTTTCTGTGAGCCTCTATGAACCTTGCTTAGTTGATTCTGTGCACCATATTCTAGTATCCTTGGTTGGAAAGATGGATTGACCACTAAAGTCTTGTATCACAGCCAAAAATTTGTATCCTTTATGCTACTCATTACATACTATTTCATTACAACAATGTAAAACAGACATAAACAAGTACAGAAGAAAGAATCTACCTCTGTGGGAAAGAAGCAAAAGAAATACAAGAGATATATTGATATTGAGTGAGAAATAGAAAACAAAGAGAAAAATAAGAGTTAAAATAGAGGAGATTATGTTATCCTTTTTTGTACTTGAGGAAAAGAATATCATACACTGTATAATTAACATTTTGTCTTCTTTTTAATTTTTTGAGATAGTGTCTCACTATGTAGCCTAGGTTATCCTGGAATTAAGTGTTATATAATGAATGAAGTGTCATATTATGTCATAAGTGTTATATTATGGATGTGCACAGGTTCTGTCTAGTAAATTTCTAACAAACACAAATCCATCAGATTATGGCGCTAAAAGAAGAAAGTCAAAGGTATAAAGACTAGCACCTGGCAAAGGCCTTCATGCTGTTATCATCTTAACAAAAATGCATAGAAAAGATTAGAGAGCAAAAGGCACCTCCTGACCCCCAGTCTAGCTTTTCATCAAATTCACTTATGCAATAATGACATTAAGCCATTCACTCTCCTCTCTCATGACCTAATTACCTTCCATTAGACCTAACCTCCCCATAGTGTTCTATTAAAGATTACATCTTAAACACACACACACACACACACACACACACACACACACACACACACACACACATACACACACACACACAGACACAGACACGTTATTAGAGGGACATATTCAGATCATGAAACATGGAAGGCATAGAAAAGGAAGAGGACTATGGAGACACTGCACATGTGCACACTTTGGTACACACACACATGTATGAGTACATGGGAAGGGAGAAAAGAGAGACAGGTACAAGGACATGGAACAGAAGTGTCATTCAAAAAAGGCAAACACAATACCATTTATCAGAAATACATAGCATCCATTTTATAATTTTCATTGTGGCACTATTTTAAACAAAATTTGTTTGGTTCTTTCCCTACCATTTACTTTTTCCCATTTGTAGGGAGAGGTGCCGATGCTAAGGTCGGGTTCCCTAATTGGTTCTTAACTTGTTAGTAAAGGAGGCTGAGAGCCAATTGCTGGGTGGAAGGGACAGGTGGGACTTTCAGGTCCCAAGAGGAAAGAGAGACATGGAAAAGGAGGGGTGCTTTTTGGCCAGGCTTTGAGATGAGTAACACACAGCAATCATGTAAGATCTTGAGGCAGCTAGAATCAGTGTTCTTCTCTACTGGAGGATGGCCAAAGAGGTTGGGGGTGGTAGCTGATACAAGACACTAAGTTTAGAGCAGAAGAAACTGAGATGATAATTGATGAGGGCATGCTTCTCCAGATAGGAGATTCTGCACCCAGCAACTGCTCTTAGCTGGCAGGTTCTAAAATAAGAAAGCTATCTGTCTGTCCTTTACCTGAGGATTCTAGGACCTCGGGAGTGGACTGGTGGACCAGTGGACTCTGGGATCATACGGCAAGTAAAGAGTGAGACAGGGTTGGGGCTGATTGTGATCAATCCCTGAGCTCAGCCAAGGGGGACAAAAAGAAGCTGGAAGAGGCTGGTATCATGGTAGTAGCTCCCTGGCAAAGGTGGAAACATGAGTTTTAAAACTACACGATATACAGAAAATGTGGTTCATTTACATAATGGAATACTATTCAGCTATTAAGAATGAGGACATCATAAGTTTTGTAGGCAAATGGATGGAACTAGAAAATATCTTCCTGAGAGAGGTAACTCAGACCCAAAAGGGTATGTACTCACTAATAAGTGGATATTAGCTAAAAAAAGGAAAAAAAAAGTATAGAATACCCAGGATACAACCCACAGAACTCAAGAAGGTTAACAAGCTGAAGGGCCCAAGTGAGGATGCCTCAATCTCACTTGGGAGGGAGAAGAAACCAATTGGGGTGGGAGGCAGAGGGAGGGAGAGACCTAAGTGGGAGAGGGGACAGGGAAGGGGAAAAGGGGAACATGATTAGGTATTGCAGGGGTGGGGGGGAACAGGACTGAAGCCCTGAATGCCAACAGAGTAGAAACAGGCAACCTCAGGAGGTGGGAGGTGGGGGAACCCTCTAGAATGTACCAGAGACCTGGGAGGTGAGGACCCTCAGGACTAAAAGGGAGGGACCTTAGATGAAATGCCTAGCAGTGGGAGAGGGAACTTATAGAGCCCACCTCCAACAGGAAGACAGGGCATCAAATGAGAGAGGGGGTTGCCATCCCACAGTCAAAAATTCTGACCCAGAATTGTTCCTGTGTAAAAGAACTGCAGGGACAAAAATGGAGAAGAGACTGATGAAAAGGAGGTCCAGTGACTGGCCCAAACTGGAATCCATCTCAAAGGGAGGCTTCAAGGCCTGACACAATTACTGATGCTATGATGTGCTTATAGACAGTAGCCTAGCATGGATGCCTTCTGAGGGGCCCAAAAAGCAGCTGAAAGAGTCAGATGCAGACAATTACACCCAACCAATGGACAGAAGCCAGGGCCTCCTGTGGTTGAATTAGGGAAAGGATGGATGAAGCTGAGGAGGAGGGTGACCCTGTAGGAGGACCAGCAGTCTCAACTAACTTGGACCCTTGGGATCTCTCAGACACTGAGCCAACAACCAAGCAGCATACACCAGCTGATATGAGCCCCCTGCCCACACATACAGCAGAGGACTGCCGGGTCTGGCCTCAGTAAGAGGAGAAGCGCCTAGCCATCCAAAGACATGAGGCCCCAGGGAGTCGGGAGGTCTGGTGCTGTGTGGGTGTGGGTGTGGGTAAATCATCTTGGAGATGGGGGAGGAGGTATGGAATGAGGAACAGTCAGAGGGCAGATTGGAAAGAGGATAACGACTGGACTGCAAAAAAAGATTAAATAATAACTAAAAATAATAAGAAATAAATAAATAAATAAATAAATAAATAAATAAATAAATAAATAAATAAATAAAAACTACATGCAGCACCCACCCCCAAACTAATTTCCTTTCTACCCTCATGTCACATGTACTTTATGTCTCTGTTGTTTCAGCATCTTTTGCTCATCTCTTCTGGTATCCAATCTAGTTTCATAGTCTATAACCATTCTCCCAAATTCTTATTTGCATAAACACAAACACTGAGAGTTAGGTTCCACATATGAGAGAACACATGAGTTATATGTCTTTCTGAGACTAGGTCACCTCAGTGCATATGATTCTTACTAGCTTCATTCGTTTTCTGTAAATCACCTAATTTCAGTTTTCTTAACAAGTGAGTAGAGCACCATTTTGTAAATATGCCACATTTTCATGATCCATATTTCTGTGGATTGACTTCTAAACTGGTTCAATTTCTTTGCTGTTATAGATAGTACACCAATACACACAGGTAGGCAGATATCCTTGTGTAGAATAGAGTTCTCTGGCGGTGTCCAGAAGTAGTATGGTTGGGTTATATATGGCTGTTCTGTTTTTAATTTGTTGAGGAACTTCCACACTAATTTCTTTCTTTTTGTTTAGCTTTGCAAGGTTTTGGAGGGTGGGCACTCAAAATCTTCATATGTAATAATGGATAGCACAGAATTTGTTATATAAGGCAGGCTTGCTTTGCGTTTACAGTAATCTACCTGCCTCTGTCTCCCAAGTGGTAGCATAATAGGCATACACCATCATATCTGGCTTCATGCATATACACTAAAATTTATCATTTAAAACTCAATATATAACAGAAAGAAAAAAATTATAAGTACTTTTTACATAACTTTCTCATGCTACAAAATATTTTAAAAGCTACATCCCAGAATCTTAGTACATTAAATATGAGAAATTGCAGACTAGTATTAAAATACAAAGTTGGGAGCATATTTCTCCATTGAAGACTCTACAATTTAAAATTATTCTCTTTCCTCTACAATTGCCTATAAGACAGCTATGAAAACAGCAGGTCAAAGACATTGGATGTAGTAAGTCACTCTAAGAAATAAAAAAGCTGAGAAGCAATATAGTAGGCTTTTACTAATGTAGCATGGCCCTGTGGGCTTTTGCCCTTAGTGGGCAACTTGCCCCTCTGAGTCCCATAGAGAATATACGATTTTAAGCCTCTAGAAATATGATTTACAAGGGCATATACTAGGATGACACAGGTATTTTTTCACAATTAGAAAAGTCAAGGTTCTTATGTGGATTTTGATCTGTAGTTCTCAGAATTCTTCCTACAGAGACATTATAACTGATGAATTTTGATTTTTCCCAAAGTTGTGGCACTGCTTTCCTGATGGTTGGTTCCAAAATAAGCATGTGTGTGTTCACAGGAACATTTTATTTTTAATGCATTTTAAATTAAAATAGAATGACATCACTTTCATCCGTCCCTTTCCTCCTTTCAACGCCTCCCATGATTACTCACTCTCAAATTGATTGCTTTCTTTTCTTTCATTATCATATGCACAAAAATATAAATACAGTCTGCTGAGTCCATCCTTGTTGTTGGTGTAAAATCATACAGACCTCAGAAAAGAATCTACACTATACTACTGCCACTTTGCTAGGTCAGCATAATTCCTTTCTACATTCTAAACTTTATTCTTATACTGTAGCTACCGCCCCTTATCAAAGAAGCTTCTGTTTACTGCAAATGGAAGCCACTGCAGAAAACTGTAACTAGACACATCCAGAGAACAATGGACCATAGGGTGCCCAACCCCAATGGAGAAAACTATATCACAGTTCCGGCATCTTTTTTTCAGGGAATATTGAAGATGGAAGAAAGGTTGGAAGTGCCAGAATATCATACTACCATTTGTAAAAAAATCACTACCTTTATAAGAACACTGAAAGTTTTCTAAATATACGATTGTATTGGGAATTTCCATGTTATTGTATTTTTACATGGCTAACTATCATTTTAAGCACCTATACTTACATTTTCAGAATGAATATTGGTTCACATAGACTTTATAAATTAGTAAGTACCAGTCATCTTAAAATATTTAATGTGCAAACAATTATGCTTCTTAATGAGACCCTGCTTACTTGTCTTCCTTTCTCCCGGTTATGGTGCTCTGCCCACTCAACTTTGGCAAAGTGATTAGATCTATATACCACAAGACCTGTCTGAATAGTGGTATTTAAACTCTTACTGGAAAACTCTTGCCAATGCTCTTTAGAGACTTACCTTCAATTTCACTGTAAATATGAATATTATGATTAGCTCCAAAAACATCCTCAAAGCCAAATGAGAGTTCTCTCTGTCTCTCCCTGACTCTGTTGTCTCTGTCTCTCTCTCTGTTTCTCTGTCTCTCTCTCTCTCTCTCTCTGTGTGTGTGTGTGTGTGTGTGTATGCATGTTCATGCGCAGAAGATTCAAACCCCATTTAACCATAATACCTTTTTAGTCCAGAGCTATATCCCAGCTGCTTTAAAAACTGAAGCAGAAACATCCAAAATTAATATCCTGCTTGGGCTACAGAGTGACACCAAACTTTGCCTGAGCATCTTGGATTTAAACACAAACACACACACACACATACAAAAGTATATATTTTCCCATGTTATTTATTTTTATGTCTTAAATTTATAAATGTAAGAGACAAGAAGAGAAAATATAATGTAGAATTGGGTCCTTGACCAGCATTATGTGGACATGGATTCACTTTTAGAGTTTTCATTAATATAAAACTACAACTTTCATCACTATTAGGACGAATCACAAGTGAAGGTGCTTGTTGCCAAGCCTGAAGACCTTAGTTTGACACTTAGAACCACAATGATAGGAGAGAAAACCAACTCTTGCAAGTTGCCCTCTGAATGTCACATATATTCCATGGTACATATATGTACCTGCACAAATAAATAAATAAAATCTAAATGTAAAAATTTAAGTTCTCATTCATTCTGAAGCTTATTTGAATTATTTCTCTTACTTTCAGTAGAGTCCTCACTAGTGGACTCCTCATGTTACACTGAATGCAGAAGTCATATATGGCATGCATTATGAACAAAGTGCTATCCAAGATACACAGAGCAGAAACTCGATCCTCAATTAGCTGGTGACTAATATAAATATTCTAAAAAAAAGATCTAATGCAAACTGTATCCAAAAAACCTGCTTTATGACACATCATTTCATCTAGTAATGTCAATTTGGAAGACCCCCTAAGATAAAATGTGCAATTCTAGTAATGAAGAAAAGCTTTATTACTGAAATACTGTATCTGGTACTGAAAGATAAGATTGTGTCTGCATGCATCAAGAGTGTCTGAAAAATGATGTACCCAATTGCTCAACTAGACATTTTGTGTTCATGATGATAGTTTGATATGTTTAAAAACTGAATTATCTGCTTTGCTTGGAATAACTATAGAATCCTGACAGTAATTCTTTTCAGTGACTAAAAAATGACTACAAGACATATGAAATGTCTTCCTCTCTAGAGATTCACTGTTGTCCTACCAATATTACTACCTCTAGAATTTGAATTGTTAACTGCCAAATATAATCATGTATCACCAATATGGTTCTCCATTGCTATCATTTTCATACTCTACAAGAAATATTATATTAAAATTTGAAAAAAGTTGATGTTTTTGAACACTTGTACTTTTTACTCAGAAGATTAATACAAGAATTCTGAAGCTCTGTATAGTCACTGATTCTTCCATTTCTATGATCTATGCATAGCATATATGCATAAGATTACTATAGTCATATCACCAGCCATTTGTAATTGACAATTCATGCACTTGGAAGGTTCTTAAAAATCTCATCAGTTTGATTTCATGGAAAGACTAAGGAAGTATAGTGACAAGTATAATAGACTGGATGACTTCTACTAAAAATTCTTCTAGAAAAAAAAAAAAAAAACTAAGTGCTTCCTCTAATTTTCCAAATGAGACTTCACTTCTATTCAAAATGTTTTAAATTTCAGCATTCCTAAAACTCTCTGGTATTTTTACTTATATATATTTTAACTTAAAATGAAGAATGTGTGAGAAAAGAAGTTGTTACAATCAAATTCAATATTAATATTTTATAATTACATTACAAATAAGAAGTGAACCAAGGAAAACCAATATTCAAAACATTTGAGAAATTCAAGCTCCTTATTTAAATATAGAAATAATGAAATGCTTACTCTTATGGGTCATGATTAAGGCATCAAGAGCTCCTTCATATCAGGAATTCCACTTTCATATGATTTAACATACATAGGAAAGAAAGAGCAGGGACAGAACTGTTCTGCCCTGTTAACAAACAGATACAAACTAAAATAGGCAAAGTTACAAGTATGCACAACCATGCTGTGATGGTTTGTATATGCTTGGACCAGAGAATGACACTATTAGGAGGTGTGGCCTTGATGGAGTAGGTGTGTCACTGTAGGTGTTGGCTTTAAGACCCTAGCTGCCTGTAAGTCAGAATTCTGGTAGCAGCTTTCAGATGAAGATGTAGAACTCTCAGCTCTTCCTGCACTGTGCCTGCCTGGATGGTGCCATATTCCTGCCTTGATGATACTGGACTGAACCTCTGAACCTATAAAATAGCCCCAATTAAATGTTGTCCTTATAAGACTTTCTTTGGTCATGGTGTCTGCTCACAGCAGTAAAACTCTAACTAAGACACATGCCTTGATCCATCTGGCCAGCCACTTAGCAATCATGGAAAGATTATGATGTTCCAGACACTGGTAGTTTAAAATGTGATATCCTTGTCTTCAATGCCTTTAGACTACTTTAGAAATTGTGGCAACCACAGATATACAATATGGTGTAATAAATGTTGTAATCTGCATAGTTTGAAAGAAATGGCAGAGAATTTCTCCCTTTTCTTTTACTGTTGTATAACTTTAAATTAAGAAAATCTATTGAATCTCACAGATGAGACACTTATGAGAAGAAAATGTATTCTGTGTATGAACACAGTATCCTAGAATGGTAGAGCTGGAAAGGGTGCTAGAGAGGATTATTCTAATTTTCTCATTTGATAGATTAAGAGACTGAAATATACAGTGGCTATGAGGTTTTCCTAAAATAATAAAACTAGAAATTTTCAAAGCCTAAAGTTTTCTTTATATCATAAATAAAATTTCCAAGCCATCTCAGAGGGTTTTGAAAAGAAGAAAAGAAACTACACAATAACTAGATTTAGAAGGAAATGGTAGATTTTTCAATAGTCCTTTTTCAAAATGCCAAGTCAAAGCAAAAATAATTATACATCACAAATACTTATATAAATAATTTTAAGCAATTAAGTATATGAACTTATTTCCTATTGATGTGTGGCTTGCTGTTTTATCAGAAAGAGGGCATCTGTATTAACTCTCTCATATTATAAATTTTCCATGAAATGACCTAATTTTAATATTGTGTTATCAACTATTATTCATCAGGTAAAAGGAAAATTATTAATTTTTTCATATGTACATATATTATATATGTGTATATATGCATGTTTACATGTTTGTAGGTATGTCTGTGAGCATGTGTGGAATTCAGATGTTGGGTGTTGAGTATCTTCTTCAATTCCTCTCCACCTTACTCATTGAAGCTGGGTCTTTCAGTTGAACCGAGAACTCACCAATCCAGCTGTCTCAATAGCCAACTTTCCCCAGGAGCAGTCCACTTATCTCCACTTCCCAAGCACTGTGACTACAGGTACACTTCCAATTTTCCAACTGGCTTTGAAGAGGGTTCAGGGGGCAGCCAAGTATATAAACTCTGTTCCTTACTTTGTATGGAAAAAGCTTTATCTACTGAGTCCTCTTCATAGTCAACAGCAATTATTTTAGACATCACTGCTGGCACCTGTAAATGAACAGACATTGTACTACCGATAACGAAATGTTTCTATGTTCAGTGCAGGGAGCAGACAATGGAGATACTTCAGTGCATAAAAACACACAATTCCCAGATCATGGCCATTTTTAGCCTACCCTTAAAGGTTTCAATACAGATGAGCTTTATTTTATAAACACAGTTCCTTATGCATTATTATCTAGTATTATGGTTCCTTCCAACAGTGCCTTGAATCTTAATGGGAAACTTTTGAGGAAAATGCTATGTCACATTCCTTTTAGAAATTTCCCAAATTAATGTAGTGTGTCAGTCTCAGTGACTTTTTGGACTGAATTACATTCATAATACCTTTCTTCTAGTTCACTATGCTATTTCTGGTACAATGGTTCTGCCTACATGAGTAAAATTTTATTACACTCTTATCCTTCACTGTTGGCTCTACCTTGGCAGTCAAGTTTAATCGTGCCAGATGTTGTTTTTTCAAAGCTCAATCCTTCTGCACAGATAATAGCCCAGCTGACCAATTCTTCCACTCAAACAATTGCCCTCCCTCAGAAAAGTGCTTTCTATGTTCAGGGGATAATTTCTGACAAGCTTGCAAAGCAACCTGCTTTCAGTCAATTTGTGGATAGTTGTTTTACTATAAAGATTTGATGTTCATACTCCAAATAATGACTTTATCTTTGTTAGCAAATAATAATGACTATCTTTGTTAGCAAAGAGTATTGTTGATTAACAGATTTGTCTTATGTCTACCTTTAATTACATAATCACGATCATAATAATATTTCATATAAAGAATATAGTCATATAAGGCAATGAAATAGAATATCTTTTTGACAATTGTGAAATCATTTTTTTCTGTATCAGCTGCATCTATGCTGATGTTTATTTTGCTTTTTTTCAAGCAGAGGAAAGAAACTCATTGCTTACACCTCCAATGACTTATCTTCCCTCACTGGAGAACTTAAGAACACTTAAGAACAAAACCTGTTTCCACATATCCTTCTGCTTTTTCTTCTGTCTCTGCATCTACATATAAATGCATTCCTTTCTCAAAAGTGTGGAGCAAAACATGTTCTTTGTTGAAAGAATAATCTCTAGTAACTTCAACCATCAAGAAAAACAAAATTGCCACAAACATTTGTAAAGGCAGACAAGTCTTCTGAAAAGTCAGTTGTCAGAAAAAGGCTATTCATATTTCATTTTAAAAAGAAAAACTTAAAATAAGCTCACAATCTCTCCCCCACCTCCCCCCTGAGCTCATTTTACTTATGATCTATACTTTTCTGATAGCATTTACCATTACTCCCTACTACTCCAATAATTTATGTAAATGTGTTGGCTTCCCCACCAACCTGCAAGATCTTTGCTGAAAGATCCATGTCCAATTTATCTTAATCTCCACAATGCCAGTATCTTCATTTATGTTCTTTACAGAACTTTTTCTCCCTTCTTTGAAGCCCTATGAAGGTTGCAGAAAGGTCACGGTAATGAAGAAAAGGCTATTTGATTTGCACAGCCTTTCACTAGTGCCTAACATTTACCACATACTTTCATTGTAAGTATTTTTTTTTTTCTTCTCGACTGCATTAGCTAAAAGGGAAGCTTTATATGTTCCTTGGGGGAAAGTTCTGCATATTGCTCATCTTTGCACCTCTCAAAGCTTTGAAGTGGAATTCTGTACATAATAGGCACAGATGTATAAATGATTGAAAATAAATCAGATTAGAAGGATAAATACTGTCCACCATAAGATATGACAACTGACAGCAAAGAAAAGCATTAGAATAAAAAAGGCATTTTTATTCATCAAACATTTATTAAATGCCTATTACATTTTAAAAAGTGTGCAATGTGCTGAAAATAGTACGGCATATAATTTTCTTCAGGGAATAAGGCCAGTAATTATAATCCAAAGCTATAAAAGACTGTGTCTTGTTGATATCTCCATTCCCTGATTATAACTCAGAATATGTCATATTGGAAAATGATTTTAAAATTTAAAGAAAATTCCTTTAAGCCAATAATTCTCTAAAAATTAAAAATGATTATGAGTACATTAAGTGGACCACACTTAATTCTAGAAAAATGAGGTAGTACTCTACCATAACCATTTTTAAACACTTGCAATCTAAATTTAGATGTCTTTTTTTCATATTTTCTTTGATGCATAGCTCAAATAATATTAGATATGGATGAAAATATATGAAAGATATCATGTTTCTGATGTTTTAAAATATGGAGAAATGTCACGTAATCTTTTATTCAATGACAGCATACAATATTAGCACAAATACACTCAAAAAAATCTATCACCTAGTGATGGCCTAACTATAGTAATACTGTAACTCAATACATTGCTCACATCTTTATAGTGATGGTGATGTAAAGAATCTACTTCACTGCCAATCACATAAGACTGTAGCATATGTAAACCATATATAACACCTAATAGATAGTAAACTTTTACTGACTTATAAACACTTTCTCCCATTTTCACCTCAGTACCTATAGATAAGGCAAGAGTATTAGATGATTATTGGAATATTCACACACAGCCTTTTGAAGTAATTTTACTCAGCATTTAAGATTCAGCAATTTACTTCACTATTATCTTCTTTCCTTTGGAAATGACTAGGACACTAGCTGAATACCAAGTATACTTAATTTCCTTTCCTGTGGATAATTAAAAGGTACAGTATCTGTAAAAGGGATAAATTTGCCACTACTTAGAGTGTTAATGATCTGGCAGTACTATTTAAGCATTGTCTAAGTGAAAATGCACAATAAGAAAATGGGCCTGATTTCAGTATCATTTAGGTGGTGTAAGATTATATAATAGTCCAGCTGGTGTTTTGTACTATAGTTGATAGCTGATTAAAAAGTAAAAGTAGATGGCATTGTGCATTGCAGGATAGGCACTATACTCCACAATAGATTTACTAGAAATGGATTCTGATATCATTCTAGGAATAACCTTCTCTCTCTGCTTAAAAAAAACTAACAATAACAAAAATACCCATGGGTTTTATAGAAAATGTGTAATATCAGAAAGGAAGAAAATAACATTTATAAAATGCACTTATATGCATACACATAAAACAGTTCAATGGATCCTAATAAATAAGTCATTCCCATCCTCTTATTACTTTAATGTCTGTTTCTTGGTACCTGGTGAATTATACTTTTATATGACTAGTAATTATATACTCTGATACTTTTATTTCTTCTTAAATCTTGTCTAATTTTATTAGTTGATTAAAGCATGTTCCTCATAATGAACAACAAATAATGCTTGATTCTTAAAATTTTTAAATGTTCTAGGCATGGTGGCACCTGCTTCTAATCTTTGCATTCTGGAGGATGAGTGGAGAATACCATAAGTTTGAGGCTATCCTGGCTACATAGTGAGACATTCTCTCTAAAAGCAAAACATTAATAAATAACATATTTTACCAATAACAGTTGCAATTATTATATGAAAATTATTTAAATATACAGAAAATTATAAAGAGGAGTCTAATCTTGCCATAGTTTATCCCATGTGTTTTAAACCTGACTAGTCTCAAATAGAAAGTACTCTAACTCTTTGCATTCAAAGACAGTTCAATAAAGGCCATAGGGGTGATATAGAGTCACTTTGTTCCCTAAAAAGTGCTAAGTAGGATGTTGGGAGATACACAGACTGTCTTATGTAAGAAGATTTACGTGCATAGTTGATATGCAAATGTAATGCATTGATCATATATGTAAATGCCTGGAGAAGCACTTGGAATGTATTAGGTACCCAGTAATACTTGCTTTCCCATTTGTCTGGCGTATTCCTTAATTTGTGCAGTTTTCAACTCTTTTATTTTTTTAATTTTTTTTTAATTTTTGATACTTTAGTTACATTTCCAATGTTTCCCCTTTTCTGGGTCTTCTCTTTGGAAACCCCCTATCCTCTCCCCAACCTGTCTCTATGAGGGAATTCCACCTCCCACCCACCACCCACCCATCCCCATATTCACGCCTTGACATTCCCCTTTACTGGGGCCTCTAACATCCTCAGGCCCAAGGGCCTCTTCTCTCTCCCTGATGGCCATCAAGGTCATCCTCTGCCACATATGTGGTCCAAACCATGAGTCCATAGATGTGTATTCTTTGGTTGGTGGTCCAAACTTCAGGATGAGCGGAGGGGAGGTTTCAGGCCTATTGACGCTCCTGCTACCTCCATGGAGCAGCAAACTTCCTCAGCTCCTTCAGACCTTCCTCCAACTCCTCCATCTGGGACCTCACTCTCAGTCCAGCGGTTACTGTTAAGTGAAACTTGGGCATTCTGAACTTTTGGGCTACTATCCGCTTATCACTGAGTACATACCATGTTCCTTCTTTTATGACTGAGTTACCTCGCTCAGGATGATATTTTCAAGTTCCATCCATTTGCCTGCAAATTTCATTAAGTCATTGTTTTTAATAGCTGAAGTACTCCATTGTGTAGATGTACCACATTTTCTGTATCCATTCCTCTGATGAGGGACATCTGGGTTGTTTCCAGCTTCTGGCTATTTTAAATATGGCTGCTATGAACATAGTGGAGCATGTGTCTTTATTACATGTTGGAGCATCTTCTGGGTATATGCCCAAGAGAGGTATAGCTGGGTCCTCAGGTAGTA
>CM052722.1:66717698-66747459 GCA_028551405.1 Uromys caudimaculatus
CTGGTCTATGGAATCCTAGTGTCCCGGGCAGAAGTTTCCTGCCACAGCCGCCCGCTTTTGGGATCCTGGGGGGGGGGGTTTCTAGGCCTGCCTACCTCGTCCCTGTGTCTTGCGGGTTCAGGGCAGTACCTGGTGAGCTGTGGGGCGCGTCTTTGGCCCACTCCTGGCTCTTACGATCTGAGTGGGATCTTTGTCCTGGCGCTGATTAGCTGTGGAGCCCTGTGGCCCAAGCTGAGGTTTCTGGCAGTCGCCGGAAGCTGCTGACCGACAGTCTCTGTGGCCCCCGGAAAGCGGGCGGAGTCAGTGAGCTCTGCGGACGCGTTGCCCCTGCTAGGGGCTTTTCTGTATGCCTGGTGAGCTGTGGGCTGCAATGATATTTATAAGGGAAATTGGTCTGAAGTTCTCTTTCTTTGTTGGGTCTTCATGCAGTTTTGGTATCAGCGTGACTGTGGCTTCATAGAACTAATTGGGTAGTGTTTCTTCTGTTTCTACTTTGTGGAATAGTTTGAAGACTATTGGTACTAGGTATTCTTTGAAGGTCTGATAGAATTCTCCACTAAAGCCATCTGGTCCTGGGCTTTTTTTGGTTGGGAGACTTTTAATGAATACTTCTATTTCTTTAGGGGTTATGGGACTGTTTAGATGGCTTATCTGATCCTGATTTAACTTTGTTATTTGGTATCTGTCTAGAAAATTGTCCATTTCATCCAGATTTCCAGTTGTGTTAAGTATAGGTTTTTGTAGTAGGATCTGATGATTATTTGAATTTCTTCAGTTTCTATTGTTATATCTCCCTTTTCATTTCTGATTTTATTAATTTGGATACTGTCTCTGTGCTCTCTGGTTAGTCTGGCTAAGTGCTTATCTATCTTGTTGATTTTCTCAAAGAACCAGCTCCTGGTTTTGCTTATTCTTAGTATACTTCTTTTTGTTTATACATGGTTGATTTCAGCCCTGAGTTTTATTATTTCCTGCTGTCTACTCCTTTTGGGTGCATTAGCTTCTTTTTGTTCTAGAGCTTTCAGGTATGCTGTTAAGCTGCTAGGATATGATCTCATTTCTAATGTTGTAAATTTGAATTTTGCCTCTTCTCTTGATTAAAAATATATCTGAAACTCCTCTTGTCAACATAGATTTATTTTCTGAACCTGTCATTTCTAACTTATTTAATTTTATCTTTTACCTTTATTAATTCTCTCCCTTTAATGTATTTAGGATTTCTTTGCTTTTATAGATTAAAGCTTTGAATAATTTTTTTCACTTTTTATTTGTGTGTGTGCATGTTTGTGTGTGTGTGTGTGTGTGTGTGCATGTTCATGTATGTGTATGTTTTTGTGTGTATTGTGTATATATGTGTACACTCACATGTGTGTTGCATGCATGTGAATGTGTTCATGAGGAAGTCAGAAGAGGACACTGAGTGCCTTCCTCTATTATAGAGGAATCTTGTATTGTAGAGAATTCATGTATTGTAGAAGAATCCTCTATTTTAGAATAATCCATCAACATGGCTGCTCTGGCAAGGGATCACATCCTAAGACTTTCTAGGTCTATGTGATTTGCCTGGGATAAAGTCCATGCCCTGAATATATATATTTAGTCCAAAAAAACTGAAAGTAAATTTAGTTTGTAGAAAGAAACAGTCTGTTTGAAAGTGACATCTATTTGACGGGCAAAGTGACAAATCAGAAAAAAATTTGACATAATGAGTCAGAAGATAGTAGATGCCCAACTCTCAGGAGAACAGAAAAGAAAGAAAGGCTACTTAAGATCAGTGCAGGGAGAGAGATAGAGTTGAGTTCAGTGAGTCTGGTTGAGTCACTTCTTTCAGTGCAGTCAGGGCAGTGCAGTTCAGTTAGTGAAGAAAGCAGGCAGTTTAACCAGAAGAGTTTTACAAAGACAGGTTGCACAGAGATACAAGTGAAGACAGGAAGAGTGAGTGATGAGAAGGAGCCAGAAGATTAGGACACATTGCCATAGTATGATGCCAATAACCATTCAGTCAGAAGCTGAGAGAAGCCACATTGAATGAGTTAGCTCTGAGAAGAGTTTTTCAGGCAGAACAGCTGAGTTGAACCAGCCAACCAGAGTTCAGAAAGAACTTGAAAGAGTGAGTTTATTTAGCAGTACATCTCGGAGGCTGAAATATTCTAGGCCTAAATTATCAGACAGAGGGTATGGAAGCTAGAAGTTTCCAGGCTTAGCCCTAGATAGTTAGATAGAAATATTTGGGGCTCATCCCAAGCTGGTATAGTATTCCTTTATGAAGATTAGTATATGTGGATTGCATTAATTCTGTTCTTTGGAACTTATTGTTTCATGATCACCTAACATATAATCAACATTTAAAAATAATTGTTTATACTACAAAATAATTTCAGATCTCTTTTAGGTCATCAATGTCATTTTTAGTCTAATTGACCTATCAAAGACTGAGTTTTGGGGCTGTAGATATGGCTCCCTGGTTAAGAGCACTTGTTGCTCTTCCAGAGGACTCAAGTTTAACTTCCATCACTCACATGAGGTCTTAGAACTATCTTTACCTCTAATCTCAGGGAATCAGATGCCTCCTCCTTGCTCTTCTGGCTTCCTTGTGCACAGACATGGTGTACAAAGATACTGGCAAGGAAAACATCCATACACAAAATAAAATTAAAATAATAAGAAAAAAACTTTTCTTCAAGTATAATTTTTGTTTTGTAAAGTATCTTTGCAGATTAAACAGTATTTGCTTTACATAGTTTAATAAAATATGTAGTGCATAAGCATTAACCTTCAATATGAGACATGCCCTTTTGTGTGTGTGTGTGTGTGTGTGTGTGTGTGTGTGTGTGTGTATGTGTGTGTGTGGTTTGTGTGTGTGTGTGTGTGTGTATGATACTGATGAATCTCCCTTAACTTATCTTAGATTTTATACTTACATGTTCTTATATGATGTAATATAGTCCTTTTTTATTGGATATTTTCTTTATTTACATTTCAAAAGTTACCCCCTTTCCCGCACCCTCCCAAGCCCCCTATGCCATTCCCTCCCTCTGCTTCTATGACGATGTTCCCCCACACACTCACTTCCATCTCCCTACCCTCGAAATCCCTTCCACTAGGGCATATATCGAGCTATCACAGGACCAAGGACTTCTCCTCCCATTGATGCCTGACAAGGCCATCCTCTGCTATATATGCAGCTGGAGCCATGGCTCTCTCCATGTGTACTCCTTGGTTGGTGGCTTACTCCCTGGGAGATCTGGGGGATCTGGTTGGGTGATATTGATATTCTTCCTATGGGGTTGAAAACCCCTTCAGCTCCTTCAGTCATTTCTCTCATTTTTCCATTGGGGACCATGTGCTCAGTCCAATGGTTGGCTATGAGCATCTGCCTCTGTATTTGTCAGGCTCTCGCAGAGTCTCTCAGGAGACTGCTATATTAGGCTCCTTTCTGCAAGCACTTTTTGGCATCCACAATAGTGTCTGAGTTTGGTAACTCTATATGGGATGGGTCCCCAGGTAGGGCAGTCTCTATACGGCCTTTCCTTCAGTCTGCTCTACACTTTGTCTCCATATTTGCTCCCATGAGTATTTTGTTCCCCTTTCTAAGAAGGACCGAAGCATCCACTCTTTGGTATTCCTTCTTCATGAGCTTCATATGGTCTATGAATTGTATCTTGGGTATTCCAAGCTGTTAAGCTAATATCCACTTATCAGTGAGTGCATACCATGTTTGTTCTCTTGTGATTATGTTACCTCACTCAGGATGAGTTCCATCAATTTGCCTAAGAATTTCATGAAGTCATTGTTTTTAATAGCTGAGTAGTACTCCACTGTAAGTGTACCACATTTTCTGTATCCATTCCTCTGTTGAAGAATATCTGGGGTCTTTCCAGCTTCTGGCTTTTATAAATAAGGCTGCTATGAACAGAGTGGAGTATATGTCCTTGTTATTTGTTGGAGAATCTTTTGGCAATATGCCCAGGAGTGGTATAGCTGGGTCCTCAGGTAGTACTGTGTACAGTTTTCTGAGGAACCTCCAGACTGATTTCCAGAGTGGTTGTACCAGCTTGCAATCCCACCAACAATGGAGGAATGTTCCTCTTTCTCCACATCCTTGCCAGCATCTGCTGTCACCTGAGTGTTTTATCTTAGCCATTCTGACTGGTGTGAGGTGGAATCTCAGGGTTGTTTTGATTTGTATTTCCCCAATGACTAGGGATGTTGAACATCTCTTTAGATGCTTTTTTCTTTTTATTGAAAATGTTTTCTTTCTCATATAAGATGTTCTGATTATGGTTTCTCCTCCCTCTATTCCTGCAACTCTCTCCTCAACCCTCCAACTCATCTAACATTGTTCCCTTTCTTATTAGTAATCAACAAATTTCTAAGGTATAATAATAATTTTAATATATCATAACATAATATATATTAAAAGAAAAGGTAACACATTGCAATTGGCGCCCAAGAGAAGGAATAAGAAACAGGGACCCATTCATGCACACACTCAGGGACCCCATAAAACATTAAAGTAGAAGCCATAATATAAATGCAAGGAGCTGGTACACGACTGTGCAATTCCTATACATGCTGTCTCAGTATCTGCGATTTCATATGAACTTTGACAATGATGATTTAGAGGAACTTATTCTACTGGTATCCTCCATCCCTCCTGGCTCTTAAAGTATTCCTGCTTTCTCTTCCAAGGGGTTCCCTGAGCTCTGAGGGAAGGGGTTTTACAGAGACATCCCATATAGAGCTGAGTGTTCCAAGATCTCTCCTTCTCTACGTAATATCTATGCATTTGTTCCCATTTACTATTGGAAGACCCTTCTCTGATAAAGGCTGAACAAGACCCTGATATATTAATAAAGCAAAAGGTCATTAAGAGTGATTTTATTACTATTTTTTAAATATTAGACCAGCATTATTTGGTTTTACCCTAGTTCCTTAGGCTACCTATCCTCAGCTTTTTCCTCATTCAAGCAGTGTCAGGTATGGATTCCATTTCATGAAGTAAGGTCTTAAGACAAATCAATTTTGGTTTACTGCTGCCAGAAAATTTATGCTAACATTGCCTTAGTATATCTTTCAGGTAGTACACTATGGTAGATTAAAAGATTTGTGACCAACTTGGTGTTTATGCTTCTCTTTCCACAGCATGAAGCATACTTTCCACTACCAAAGATGCTAGCACATAGGGGTGAAAGCTCTATGTAGGCACCACCTTGACTTCTCCATGTTCAATGAGTTGTATAGGTGTCGTCTTCAGCAATAGGCCCCTGCTGTCAGCTTGTGGAGAACAAAATATAGACTTTGCAACATCCTGAGTTGTTTAGGGGTTCCAATGGGAACCATTTAGCCAACAACTCAATTAGATGTACCCCAGACCTGGTACTACAATTAATTTGGTGACAAGACATCTAGTTGGAGTTCTGTCGCTCCTATTATTTGGCAATTTTATTTAGATGCCCCCTCTCTCTCTCTGTCTCTCTGTCTCTCCGTGTCTCTGTCTCTGTCTCTCTCTGTCTCTCTCTGTCTCTCTCTGTCTCTCTCTGTCTCTCTCTCTGTCTCTCTCTCTCTCTCTCTCTCTCTCTCTCTCTCTCTCTCTCTCTGTGTGTGTGTGTGTGTGTGTCCCAGGATTCTCTGCTATATATCCCTCTCCATTACACCTCCTCACTTGATCCTCCTGTTCCAGTCCTACCCTCAATCATACATAAGTATATATTCTATTTCCTTTCCTGAGGAGAAATATGATCTCATACATTCCAGGACAGAGATCAAGAGTTCAACATAGTTTTTCTCAGAAAGAAGCATTTCCTCACTGTATAGGTCTTCTACTGGCTACATTTTAAAATTAAAATACAGCAACTTCATTTGAAAATTTCACAGCTTCTAGTTCACCTTCTTGTATAAGTTCTAATTAGCAATATACGATTACTCAGAATCATTTTTATAGAATATTATTTACAGAGAAATCATAAGAAAATTTAAGATAGTGTCTCATAAATATTATTTTGTTAGCACTTTAATCACTAATATGTACTACTAGAAAATCTCTAGCTAAAGTGGAGACTCTTTAATGAAAACGAAGAACAGCATTTTAAAGTATGAAGCCAACAGGAGTTTTAAGATGGAGACGTAGAAGATATGATGATAATAACAGGATAAAGTCTAGAAAACGAGGCAACAATGCTAGCATTCATTAAATACTGAATATCTACAATGTACTCTTGGAAGTATTTTACATATGCTGTCTACATTTTTTCCTGTGGTCTCATAAGGTTGACAAAATTATAATCTACATTTTCTACTGATGCCACTCAAATACAAAGAAGTTATACAGTAATCAAATCCTTGGCTATGATTGAAATGCTGGTAAAAGATCCTGAAGAATCCACTCTAATCACCATCAATGAAGATCCTGCTGAAAGAAACCAGGTAGGAAAATATTATCAACTCTGAAATATAGCAAAGGAAATAGAAACACAGGTTCAAAACTTGTATAAAGAGAGCTTAAGGACCCATTTTACCTCCTCTATGTCTGTAACCACGGGCAATTTATTCAACAGTTTTGAGCTTGGATTTCTTGTCTGTAAAGAGAAAATAATAATACTTCCTTAGATTTATGAGATTTTAATATGGCAATAAATATGTGTAAAGAACTTAGGATGCATCTGTAATTATACATATAATAACATACTATAACACTATGTTACATTTATAATAATATGAAAAGAGAGTAATATGTGGATATAGTAGGAAGATTGTAGACTAACCTCAGGAAACAAAAATGATAAACTACTGAGTTATATGTTAAAAATGGTTAATGTAAACAAGAAGAACATTGAATAATGCTAAAAGTAGAGAACTGATATGTATTAAAATAGCCTATCTGTCAGGGTTACAGTGAACACGTAATGGTATGATAATCATAAAACAAGCAAAGATTTATGAAGATGAAAAGAAAATTGAAAGTAACAAACTGGTTGTAGAGATTTAACTAAAGATATGATATCAAATTTTTACAGATTTGTGCTAATAAAACATTTGCTGATCACAAAGAAACAAAGAAATCCATTGACGGGTTTGCCAAGGTCATCAAGTAATGAAAACCAAACTCCAGAGCAAATCGATAATGTTGATGAAACATCACTATTCCATCATCATTGCCCATAGAAAGACACCACTGAGCTGATAAAAGAGTCCTTACAGAATAAGGATGCCAAAACCAGGATGCAGTTGTTCTTGGATCAATAAAGTATTGAAACAGTACTAAGGCAAGCTGTTCATGATATTAGTGATGATTGAGATGATATTGTTACACTGTAAAAAAATGCTTAAAATAACATAACAAAGACGTGTCATGTGTATTGAAGGACAATAGTGTGCATTTGTAAACTCCATCAGTTTGTAAAATCAAAGAAAGCCTTCCAACATATACATACATATATAGCTACAGTTGTTAATGAGGCAGATAACCCTGCAAAAAACATCTTAAAAATTCATAGAACAAAATGCTTCCTCACTCCTAGAAAACCCACCTTTCAGTCCTTGAATTGCTTCTGACGTTTATTCCTAACAGAAAAATAAAATGCAGTATATAGTAGCCTTTTAATTTAAATATAGCATCATAGATGGAGACAAAAAGATGCTGCTGTTTGCTTTTGCTTGCAGCTGATACAGATATTCTTTTGAATCCAATGTACTGCTTAGTTACCTTCAACATATTAAGCAAATCAACGCTTATCAGTGGTATATAAATTTAGAGTCAGAATGAATGTTGGTGCCAAACAACTACATACTGTCCCTGTTGTTGGCTGAGATAATAAAACACTTATGTTCTGATGGTTAGTGTGCAGAAACTTTATTGCATGCTATATATTGTTAAAAAATATTATATAAAGTTACCTTTAGGCAATGTGTCAAAGAAACACAGGTGGATTTCATGTTTAGACTTGGATCCTATTTCCAGGATACCTCATTATGCAAATAAAACATTCAAATTTTTTAAAAAATACAAGCTATTTCTAACCCCAAATATGTCAGATAAAAAATTTAACCTGATGTGTATACAATCAACTATTATCTATCATTCAATATAAACTATATTCTAACATATAGTATACCTAGATGAAACTTGAAAATATTATGATAAATGAAATAAAATAAGCCAACGCAAAAAAGCAAATACTAAGAGCAGTAAAATTCATAGGACAAAATGTAGAAATGGTGAGAATGGGTGAGAAAATCAATGATATGGGGACTTACTGGTTAGTGATATTACTGCTTAAGAGTGACAGGTCCCCAAATTCTCAGGAACTGAAGAGTTTGATCCCTGAAGTAACATTGTTCAGAGGTGTGGCCTTGATGGGATGATTGGGCCAAGTTAGTCTACTGATCAGCTCATAAACCTTTTGATAGCTTATTAGCTATCAAAAGGCAGAGCCTATATGGAGGAAATGGGTCATTGTGGTGCATAAATTTATAGTCCTCTCTTTTCTGGTTGATGTAAAGTGAGCAACATTCCCATATGCATGTTCCACCATTATTTTGCCTCACCTCAGGACCAAAGCAATGAATCTGACTGTGGACTAAACTCTCTGAAACTAAGAGCTGAAAGATATCTTTTGTTGATTTTCTTGGCTGTTTTATCAAAACAAGAGAAAAGTGAACAGTAAAAATAATCAAATGGGTCCAAGGGTCTCAGTTTGGAATGATATAAAAGCACTGGAGATGGATTGTAGTGATGGCTGCATAAGAACATCAAGTTATTTAACACAATGGACTTGTACACTTTAAAACTGTTAAAATAGATATATATTTTTAATAAAAATATTTTCTTAGATCACTTATAGTTTGGGGGCAGGGGTGGGACACCTCTAAGCTCCTGAAGGACATGACATGAACAAAAGATTAAAGTGTGATTTTTTTGCCTTTCTATTGTAATTCATACTCTCATAGCATCATTCCATGTGCACAAATGCCTATAAACATATAAAGGATCTTCCATTATAACAGGCATAGCCACCCATAAAGACAAGCAAAATTAAAACATGAAAATGTAGATAACATAACAAATCCTCAGAGTAGGTGGTTTGGTCCAAGTTATTTTTTTTTACAAAGCCTAAAACTAAATCCTACTGGTTAAAAGAATAGACTACCTGACTTGAGTAGAGATCTAACATTCTGGTTGACCTGATTCAATTACTTTGGTTGATGGACTATGGTAGGAATATAGGCTCACTTTAATACTAAAGAAGTAGGTAGAATAATTAGTTCTTTAATGAGACTCTGTACTTTTCCTTCCCAGAACCCCCACATGTAATACAGAAGCTTATGGACTATTGTAAGTCTTCTGAATTAAAAGCACACACACGTACACACGCAAAAACATGCATACACACACACACACACACACACACACACACACACACACACACAATATGTCTGAATTTCTGTCTCTTTTCTAAGCATTCTTCCCTTAACACTTTGGGCATTTCCCTAAGCATTTTGGGAGTTCTTAATCTATCTCTATCGCGTCCCTTCCTGCCTGTGGCTACTTGCAGGTTATTTGTCTGACCTCCACACCAGCTTAAATGGCATGGCTTTTTCCTTTTCTCCTCCCCTAAATAGCAGCTGCTGTTTTACACCTTACCTGCCTTATTATTGTTCTTTTGAACCCTTATAAAATTGTCCTTATGCTTTCATTTGAGTGCATTCTTAAATTTTATTATTAATGAAACTAAGAACTATGAGGCTCACTCCTGTATCTCTCAATCATAAAGCTAAGTTGAGTATATCCTACACCCCCACACAAAAATAGTCTGGGTTAAAATTGAGAAGAAACTGTCTCTACCCTATATGTAACAATGCTGTCTATAGTACAGTATTGTTACAAGTTATTGGAAACAGAGTGAAACAAAAGTCAGGATACATAATATGGAGATTAGGTTTCAGGTCTTACTCCTTGGAGGTTAAAGGTTTGTCCTGATGCCAGGCTTCTTTGTATGAGCTATTAACATTCCCAGCATGAGATTTCATTGAAGGACCCTAATTCCTAGTATCCATTATAAAATGGTAGTATCATCAACTTAAATAGGTTTTAAAATATAGATTACTTGAGGTCATGTACTTGGATAGGTAACCTGAACCCATTTATGGTGCTTTATACAGAAAGAGACTCATTGTCTCTGCTCATAGTTATACATGCAACCATGAACTTTGCAAGTAGTGTTAGCTGTTTGTTTCGTTGTACTCAGAACAAAGAAAGCCAACAAGCTTTATGGCAGAATCATTTTCCCACAATAAATGCATTTTGGTCCTTCAGTTTTCTTGTCTATAAATGAGTGTTGATTTATCTCTAATGGTGGTAAGGACTTATTGGAAAAAAAAAGTTTTATAAAGAATGTCCACACTGGAAGAATATATCCTTGGAAGTATAAATACAGTTGCAGAACAAGAAACCTGACTATTACAGCGTTGACTGTGAAAAGGAGTTGACAAGAAAAAGCCTGATGTTGAGAATGGCTCAGTTATAATCAGTTGCTGAAGTTATTCTGACAATCAAGTAGAATGCAGAAGGGCAGACACATTCTCCAGAAAGGTTAAGGTTTCCTTGGCAACTATCAAATGCATTGTTAATATCCCCTAGGAAGTTTTTGGTCAATAACAACTGAAGTGCTATAAAACTATTTTTAAACTATCTTCTGAGTTAATTCTATTCTCCTTTCAAAACTCCTTTTCACTTAAATTTACTTTAATTGCTTAATTAATGGTTACTTAGTGAAGGTTACTGGATATTCTGTTGAAAGAAAGGTTTTGACTCTTTCTGTCAAATAGAATTAAAGATGTCAATGAACATGAACATGGAACTGTTTTGAAAAGATCTGAACAAACACTAATGTAAAGGAGGAATCAATACAAGAAACACTCACCCAAAGTTACAACTACAAGTGTCTGACTAATCTGATTATTAATAACAGTTATAGAATGTTCATATTTGCAAATCTTGTAACAATTAATTTGTATAAGTTACCCCACAAATCAATCCAATTAAGACTTTAATAATTCTCTTCATTCTATGGATGAAAAAATTAAGATCACCAAGCATAGTCACACATACCTTTAATCCCAGCACTCAGGGAGCAGAGGCAAGTGCATATCTAGGAGTTCAGTCAGTCTGCTTTACATAGTGAATTTCAGGCCAGCCAGAGCCACCTAGAATTACCCTGCCTCAAAACATACAAAACATACAAACAAAAATACTAGTTACAGATAACTAGTTATAGATAACCAGAATTTTTCCCATTTATTAGCAGGTAATCATTAGCAAGTGTGGTTGGAAATAAGAGATCAAAGTAATGATATCACTATGCTTAGTAAACTATATTGCAGCTATTCCTTAACTCACTTTTAGTTTTTTGCTAAAATTCCTTTGCAAGGGGAAACATAACCAACATCTACCTCTTCTCCAAAGGTTCCCATGACAATTTGAGACATCACTCTTCCAAAGTTCACTCCGCTAGAATCAAGGAAGCTTCCTTACAGAGCATGGGTAAGGATTTACCGGGGTAAGCGTGCCCCTCCTTGTACCACAAGCAAGCTGTCTGTGGAAACCTTACCCAACAAGTATAAGGACTTCCCTACAGCTGTATAGATGGAGCCACCCTTTCCTTGTTTCTCTGAGCCTATAGACTTTAGCCCCTCTCTAAGGTTGAGTGCAATTAAGGCAGAGCTGTATATAAAATGTGGTAGAGAGCAGCTGAATATTCATAGGAGGCTCCCTTGACCCTCCCCAACCCTTCATAAAGGTGTGTACATAGACAGCAAATCCAGATGGGATAGTATTTTTACAAGGGGTGCAACTGAATTCGAGTTGGTGTTTTCTTGGATCAGAGGACAATAACTTAAAACAAGGCAATGTTTTGGTAAGTTCCCCTGAGACTGAAAATATCTGTAAGTTGAAACATGTATTAAATAATTCTCTCACACTATGGTTTAGTCTAGTCTATCCTGAACATGCTCAAAATCTCTACATTAGCCTATGTTTAGGAAAAGCTAATACAAAGCCTTCTCTAAAATGAAGTGCTGAATATCTCACATACATTCACTGGTGGATGTTTTATACAAAGAAAAATAGTTCCCTGATGCTGGCAGCACAGCACACTGTAGAGTTACGGATTGTTTACTTTCAGATCATGCAGCTAACTGGCAACTATAGGTCACTGCCACTGTCCAGCATTGAAGTAATATCATAGTATGTATCACTAACCTGGAAAAAGATTAAAATTGAAAGCTCAAAGTATGGTTTCTACTGAATTTTTATTGCTTTCACACAGCTTTCAATCTGAAAAATCATTACTCAAACCATTACAAGTTAAACCACTGGAAATCAAGTCATAATACCCGACACAGTCTCTACTTGGAAACTCCTTGGTAGCATTCTTGGTGGCACAAGAGTCTGATGACAGACAAGATAAAGCAGTCAAGCCTTTACACAAGCTAAAGATATGTGACAGCACTTAAATACCCTCTGAAATTAAGTTAATCAATAACAACTTCGTTGATACTGTCAGTTGAGGTTATTGAAAGTGCTTGTGGAATTGGCTCTCAACTCAACTAAAGATGAACAGTTCTTTTACACGATAAAATCAGTCAAGAAATATGCTTTATTCGAGATGATTTTTGACCATATATTAAAAGTATGGTTACTTTTGCCAAGGACAGTAACAGTTAACATGAGTTGTATTAGTTAGTTTTTACCAAATATTGCCCGGAGCAAACTATTGATTTTTTCAAACTCACTCATACAAAGCTAATTATCTTAGAGAGGTAATTGAAAAAGCAACTTCAATAATGCAATTTGAGACTTAAATCTGTCTCAGTGACAGACATCAGAATACAGTGGAAAGAAGAAATAGAGAGGAATGAGCTTGTAAATGAACTGTGTATTTATTTAAGAACAGCTTTGAGACTCATATTGCTTTACTTATAAGTGGTCTTAGCAGCATCCTTTTCTTTGTCTTACAAGTCATCGAGTATACATACATGCTTCACAAGTTTAAAGGGTTTTTCTTAAACATAAATTTTCTCCAACCAATTTGTATATCTGGGAATCATCCCTTTAACATTGTAGACTTTTTTTTTTAATTACAAGATTGGCTGCTTTAATTAACTCAAAATACATACTTCTCTAGAAAGTATGTGCTCATTTCAGCACCTGGTATGTTCAGGATGCTAACAGAAACTAAACAATCAGAGACCAGCAAGGAAAGAACTACGGTAAGCTACTTCCCTTGATTTCTTTTGTTCCCTTTCTTTTTTTTAAAAACAGAAATAGAAAATTCAGTGTTCTAAGAAAGGGGTTAAAAGCAGTATAGTATTACCAATACCACTTTGAATATCTTTTGACTGCTCCTAAAGAAAAATGAATTGCATTTGTGATTTAGTACTAGATACACAAATTTTAAGAAGAAAAACCTTTCATTATCATAGTCACCAAGAATAATATGTAAATGAACATATTGCTATTTTTTTTACAGGAAACTAGTTAGAAATGATAGCTGCCTGTAATGGTGCCATTCTTCTACCACATAAAGTACCTGGTAGAGTAACTAGACCTCAGCACTTACTGAATGTTAGACCTTTCATATACTAATGCACCTATGAGCTCTTTCCATGATTACCCATAATTGTCCCTTTGCCACTTTTTGAAGGAAGTAGAATTGGGCATGATCAAGAGAGAAAAAAAATGGAAGAAAGTATGGTGTGGTAGCTATTCATGGTATCTAGACAGCAAAGAAGTGAACTGACCAACCAAAATTGGAAAAAAAAAAAAAGAAGTTGCCATGGAAGAAAGCATTATGACACCATGTTGAGGGTGAGTGCATCTTTAAGAGAGGCCACAAGGTCTGAGGAAAGAATCACATTTTTAATTTCAAAGTAAGGCATGATACTCATATAGTCAGCTTGTAAACAAAACACCTCAAAGGGGTTTCCTCTGACCAGCACTGCCTTTTTGTCTATGTGACACCACACCATAACCTCAAAGACTAATGAAGCTATGGACCTAATGAAAAATCAGGTAGACACATGTCAAAATTTACAAGCAGCCTTAGAACATCCAGGCAAGAGAGTCTGGCCTATCAGGAGAGTGTCATCTGGGATGATAACCCCATCGTAAATACCTCTATGGTTCATGGGTGAAGTAAAGCCATTACCTTGCGTGGGAATTCAATTCCCTAAGCACCATGGAAATTGAAAGATAATAGATCAGAAACAAAAGTTGACAGAACCATGAAGAATAGGTTATGTGCAGAATTCGCAGGGCAATGGAACACTATGAAATCAAGCACTAAGAGCATTCAATGGCAATAGGAGTAAACATAATTACTGGAAAAGATAAGAGGAATCAGAAGGCTCAACTTGAATCAAGAGAATTATTTACTTCTAGTGGTGAGTTTGGAGCACTCAAGACCAATAGGATCCCAAAAATGATCTTTTTAGTGAAGGACTGAAATGATTTCTTGTGCTTCCTTGCTTTCTGAGATTTTACAACAGCCATAGTGCCTGGTGAAGGCGAGATTGCTGCTCTCCCTTACAATATGAAGCTACCACCAAACACATGGGACACTGTCTGTCTAGTTACTGTTCCTTATCTATATCACTTTTGCAAGTGTTATCCTTCAGAGAAGGTACAGGAACACTGTAATTCAAGTCAAGAGACCCAAGAACTATATCAACTATGCAGTTCATAGCCATAAGTAACAGAAACTCAAAGGCTCTTTAGGATCTTAAAAATAAGATTCTCTAAATCTCATACGCAAGATATCTGCAAATAGGACTGTTACTGGTATGTATAATAATAAAGTTCTGCCTGCTTCTCTGTACTCTTTAGTCTCTGTCTTTCTTGGTGAATGGCCATCCATATCAGGTCTGTGGAAGGGTTGTGACAAGAGATACCATAGGCTAACAACAACAAAAAAATTCCCCAGAAGCCTTTCCAGAAACAGATCATGCAATGGTGCTAAAATAATCAATCTTTGTGAGAAGAGTGGGGCTGCCAATAATATCTAAGAGCAATTAGGGCTACTTCCTGTGCACTTTAAGGTTCATTCTTATCAGAGAGGATGCATACAAAGATAAACACCTGGGTTCTGTCATAAAGAAAAGTGAGTGATGGAAGCACATTTTGGCTGAGCCAAATAACAAGTGCTTTAAAAGCCAAGTCAAGTACTAAAAGGTAAAGACAAGGAGATCCTACTTTATTTCTGTGAGTAAAGAAGATTCTCACAATAAAGTTACCTCTTCTTGGTAGTTCTCAAATTACAGCAATGATCAATCCACTATTCCGACATTAGTTTAAACCATTTTAAGTTAACAATGCACTAACTAGAAGGTTGATCAAATAATGACTGGCTACTATACGTCAGTCACTGTGTGAGATGCTGATAACAAACTGTAAATGGTACATACTTTTTTGCTGAAATCTAGTAGTATTTGTCTCAATCTGTTTCCAGAAGACCTCCAATCTCCTATGTCCCTTTTAGGCAATATCCCCTCATGGTACCACTATAATCATGTGAGGTTAATTTTTATTAACTGCTAAAAGAATGAAGAATATAAAAGATATGCCATATGGAAGGGATAAAAGACAAACTTATCTTGTTACTATTACAAAGCGATGGGACTGGCTGTATTGTTTTGTTTGACTGGTTAACTGTTTTTGAAAGCAACTTAATAAATGTATTAAAATGGTCGAGGGATTAAAGTGATGGCTTAGTGAGTGAGGATTGCTCATGTTAAAAAAACTGACTACATAAGTTCAAATTTCCAGTACAGAGGAATGAATGCACATGCCTTTTACCATACCTTTGCTGGGTACAGACAGACAGATTTCAAGAGTTCACTGGTCAGATAGCCTTATAAAAATGGCAAGTTTCTCATTCAGTGAGACACTCTGTCTCAAGAGAATAAAATAGATAGTGATAGAGAAAAATATCCCATCCCCTCCTCTGGGTTCTATATTTGCACTCACAAGTACTATAACTGCTCACTTATACCCATACAACACACACTAATAATAACAAATAATGTTTAAATTACAACAAAATGTATCAATTTAAATACTTATTAGTCCAATGCAATTGAGGACAATTCTCATTTGAATTTAAAAATCACAGCATATTTATCATCAAAAAGAGGTATTACATTATTGTATTCAAGCTATTAGATTGTTTCTATCAAAAATAATAATTTTCTGACAGTAGTAGCATACCACTAAATGCCATCATGAGAACTTATACCTGAGACTGAAAATGCATTTTCTTTTCTTTTCTTTTCAAATAAGCACAACCATGTATATCTTTTAACTACCCAAACCCAAAACTTTGAGTTTATTTTTTTGCACAAGAATAAGCAAGGAAATCAAAGACTGAAAAGTTCAGTTCATAAGAAGGTATGTCCATAAGGTCTCTCCAGCATATGAGTGAATTGGCTGTTGGTGATTAGATTGTAGGTCAACTTACCATGTGCATTTGAAAGCATTTCATAGGCAATAAATTATTTGCTACATAGCAATTTCTATTGAAAAATAAAACAAAAACAAAAAATGAACAAACAAAAAACCAATCAAACAAACAAACAAGACCAGACCCCTCTATAGTCATTCCACAGAAAAAATCTTAAGTCCCCAAAACATTCCTTTACAATTTCTCCAAAACTATCTTCTAGGTAGAAAAGTCTCAATGAACCTATTTTTCTTTCCTGATCCCTCCCTTACAGAGTCCCTCCCCTGACCCCTTTCACTTCTCCTCTGAGAGGGTAACCCCCTCTGGGTGTTTTCCACCCTAACACGTCAAGACTTTGCATCATCTTCCACTGAGGCCAGGCAAGGCAGCCCTGTTGGGGACTAGATATCGCAATCATGCCACAGCTTTAGGAAAAGCCCCTGCTCCAGTTCTTGGGGGACCCACATGGAGACTGAGCTACATGTCTGCTACATATGGGCCCTGTACCTCAGTCCAGCCAACGTATGCTCTTTGGTTGGTGGCTCAGTCTCTGAGAGCTCCTAGTGCTCTAGGTTAGTTGACAATGTTGGTCTTCCTGCCTCCAGATTCCTGACTGAGTTCCTGTCTTAGTTTCCTCAGATTATGGACTATGTCATGTAAACCAAATAAACTCTCCCCTCCCCAGATTGCTTTTGATGAGAATATTCTATAGCAATAAAAATCAAATTTGAACAGTTAGTAATACAATTACAGTTCTTACTCTCCATATTTCCTAACCCATTCAGGATCTTCTATCTTTCTCCCAACACTTCCATAAAAGTCCCCTACCTCTGTGTGTCTCTGCATCTGTTTCAGTCAGCTGCTGGGTGGAGCCTCTCAGAGGAAAGCCATGCTAGACTCCCCTCTGTAAGCATAGCAGAGTATCATTAATTGTGTCAGGGATTGGTGCTTGACCCTAGGATGTGTCTTAAGTTGGGCCTGTTACTGGTTGGCTATTCCCTCAGTCTCTGCTCCATCTTTGTCCCTGCATTTCTTTTAGACATGACAAGTTTTGGGTCAAAAGTTTTCTGGCTGATTTGGTGTCTTTATCCCTCTACTGAGGGTCATGCCAGGCTACAGGAGGTGGCCTCTTCAGTTTCCATGTTCACACTGTTAGGTATCTGGGCTAAGATCACCTGCATTGACTCCTGGAAGCCTCCCCAACCCCAGGTCTCTGGGACTTCCTAGAGATTCCCTACTACCACCCTTCCCTACATTTGGCAACTGCAGATTTTCAATCATTCTCCTGGCCCTGTGAGCCTCTCTCCTGTCTCTTCTAACAGCTGATCCTGACTATCCTGTTCTAAAGAAATTATTAATTTAATTCTAGCCTGTTCTCTCATAAAAGATAAGTTGAAAATATAGAGAGTAAAAACTGTAATTGTATTACTGAATGTTCAAATTTGATTTTTGTTGCTATAGAACATTCTCATCAAAAGCAATCTGGGGCAAAGAGGGTTTATTTGGCTTAAATGTTATATATGGTTCATGATCTGAGGAAGCCAAAGCAGGAACTCAGGAACCTGGAGGCAGAAACTGAAGCAAAGTCCATGGAGGAACACTGCTCACTGGCTTCTTTCCTCTGACATACTCAGCTAATTTTCTCATACAATCCAGGCCTGCCTGCCTAGGTATTGCAACGCCCACAGTGGACTGTAACCTCCTGCAGCAACTAGAGATCAATCAAGAAAATGGCCATTGGCATGCCTGTAGGCCAGTCAAATAAAAGTAATTATTTCTCAGCTGTAGTTCCTCTTCCCAAGTGTGCCAACTTGACAACTGAAGCTATAGCACTAATCATAATTTACTTCATCATCCTGAGTATTCAACTTACATTTTAAAAATTGCACACAGTTTTTAAAAGTTTATAGAGTAATGGCTTATTGTTTTAGTTTAGGTAGTAGAATATCTGGGTGATTTTTCAAAAAATGGCAACCAGTGTTTGGCACCAACTATGTTACTAAGGAATTGGAGTTCCCTTTTGTGGGTTCTTAGTATCACAGATAAAAGAATTTAAGAGTTGACTCTGAAGGAAGCTTGAGGGCCATTTTATTAGATTTTTGAGAGAAAAATAACAACAGAGCAGGCAAACTATCAATCTTGTCAGCTGCTGGCAGCATGGAGACAGATAAGAAGAAAGAAGGTAGTTATGTCTTTTGAGTTAGGGTCCAAGAACGCAATCAGGTTTACCAATGGAGGTTAGCAAAATAGGTCCTTGGGAAGAGATGTGTCTCCAGAGAAAAAGTGAGAGCATCCAGTGTGCTCAAGAAAGTATGTTTAGGATTTTGGATAATATCTGAAAGAATAAAAGAGGATGGAGAAACTTCTTTTAAATGTGAACTAAGAAAAGTGGGTAGGCTTAGCAATAAAGATCTGTAAGCAACTACATCAGGAATAGGACTTCTGGGATCATAAGCACATTATCTAATTAAGGATAAAAGTATTTGTACCATCACTTTATCATGTGAATCAATCTTCCAAAGTGGTCTGACCAGTCTGAATGACAGACCCTATTGGATTAACTCTTAAGGCAGGGCACAATAGCATGTAATATTTTAAGCAGTTTAAAATGTCATGTTTCTACCAACAGCAGGGGTAGAACTCAAATTCTTTCTTTTGACAAGGAAGAAATAGTTTGCCCTCAATAGGACTCAACAAATCCCTGATCCTTTCACATTTTCCTATAAAGCTTTAAATCTTAAGGCAGTAGTTCTCAACCCATGGGCCGTGATCCCTTTGGGGGTTGATGAACTCTAAGGGGTTGCCTAAGACCATTGAAAAATACAGATATTTATATTATGATTCAAGATAGCAGCAAAGTTACAGTTGTGAAGGAGCAAAGAAAATAAGTTTATGGTTGGGGAGTCATCATAACATAGAGAAGTTGCAGGATTTGGAAAGATGAGAACCACTGCCTTACCCGGAGACTCAAGCTGATTCTGAGGAAGAGTTCCATCCTTCAATGGCTCTAAGCCTGCTATTGTCTGTTTAGCTACCTATCATTAAGAAGACCTTATCATTGATTAGGTAAATTAGATTTAAATTTAAATTTTGCTGTTCTTACAGAGAGAATTGTAGTTTCAGTTCATAGAATTTTTTAACTCTTTATTGATTCTTTGTGAGTTTTACATCATGCACTCTTATCCCAGTCATCTCCCTGTCACTGTGCATCTGCCTTCTGCCCTTGCAACCTCTTTCCACAAGAGAAAATTCTTAAAAATTTAAAAACAAATTAAAAACCAAACCCAAACAAACAACAACAACCACCAAAAATATCTCATTGTGGAAGCTCATTGTATTACAGTGTGTCACATATTATACCCTTTTGTCCACACATCTTTACTTGCAAATATTCATTGCAATGAGTCTTTGGTCTGGTTTGAGGCCTCTGGCTTCTGCTACACTATCAATACTGGATCCTCACCAGGACTCCTCTAAGATATCCCATCATTACCCTGTGTCATTGAGCTCCTGCATCTTTGGATCTGCAGTATTGGCCCCTTCACATTCTCCAGCAATTCCTGGATGGGGTAGATGTTGCTGAGGGCTTAAGAGTAGGAGGAATGGCTCACCCTCTCACAGGCTGCAGCACTCTGGAGAGTGAGGCCTGAATCTTGCCTGGGCAGCACAATAAAGCTGGCCCTGATTGTGTGGGCACTGGTGAGCCAACCCCAAAGGTATGAGAGCAAGAGAGCTAACCCTGCCCCTTACAGGCTGAAGCATTGGGCATTGCATGAGCTAGCTGGAGCAGGTCAGGAGAGCTTGCCCTGTTGTTGTGGGTGTGGGAGAGCTGGGGGTGCTGATGAACTCAGCTACCACCCATGCCGAGATACAGGGCATTGAGTTCCTAGAATTCTTATGAGGTATCTCACAAACAACTCTAACTCTAGTTATAAGAGATCAGACATCATCCTCTGATAGCCTCCCTGGCACTTAAACACACATGTACACATACTCACACAGCTATACACACTCACATATAAGTGCAAATAAATCTTTATCATGAAAAGATAAACTTTGACCTCACAATTGAACATTTCATTAAGTAATACTCGAGAGAGAACTGGGTTCTCTTAACCATGCAGACATTTCTCAGCTCAACTTAATTAGGTATTGAAAGGCAGTGGTCCAGACACTTACTCCATCTTTGAGGAAGTTTGAGTCTTTACTTGACTGACAATTGTCCACTGCTATAGGTAACATGAAACGGTAGGCTGAAAAATACTAGGAGACCAATGGAAAGGCAGATAAGTGGCCTTCCTCCTTGTCTGGATGTGTGTTTATCAGTACTAGGAGTGGCAAGGATGATTTACTTTGATGCAGATATTAGAAGCTTATTGAAACTCTAGGAAGAGTTTGGACAACCCGTGTCACTTTCAGTTTAGCAGGTTATTGAACTATTTCTTAGTTGCTAACTTCTGTTTATTTTAATTGTGGATCTCCAACTTTAGTGCAATAAAGGAATTATTCTGGTGGGGGTGGAATAAAATATTTTTTAAAATGTGTCTTTAGCTGGCCTTTCTCTTTGTGGAAACCTTTCTCAAACAACCTTTTGACTTTGTCTTCAGGTTTCTGTAATGTTTGCTCAGTTGTCACCTTCACCCTAAATCTAAATGCAAATCTCATTGAAATTTTGAATCCCCCTATTTTATAATATTCTCTTTTGCTGCTTTTTTTTCTCTGCATCACATTTATCACTATGTAAAAAGGTAATATGCATATGTGTGTCTATATGCCTGTGTAGCCTTTACTAATAATCTGTATTCCCTACAAGAATGTAAATTCCATATGATCACTGATTTTTGTCCTTTATGTTCATCTTTTCCTTGAATACAAACTGGCACATTTAATAAAAAAATATTGAAGAGAGGATGGAAGCAATGTATAAGAAAAGGAGATACAAAAATGAAGGAAGCAACACCAAGAAAGGTGGTGATTCTAGATTCTAAAATCCCCTTTCTCTTTGGAAATTTGGGCCAAAATATTTCAGTACTTTTTCATTAAAATGGAAGTGATTTAGGGAACACTTTACTTCCTTTAATTACTAAAAAGACTGCAATTAAGTAGAATTGCCTGCTAGTAGAGGGAGGGAGTGTCAGTCACTTAGCAAGAAGTAGAAAGGTCCAGCAGGAATGCTAAACAGCTTGGTGGCAAGGTGTTTTTAAATTATTTTATTATGCATTGTTACCAGATACAGTAGCAATGGTGTGGAGAAGGAGTAACTTGGCCATGGTGAGAGGATACAGAAGAGTTATTACATATATCTGAATCATTTTGATTGCAAAAGACAATCGAAGACAATTTTAATTACTTGTATAGGCTGTACAAGACTTATTGTAATCTCAAAACATAATACCTTTGATTGACAAATATAAAATTAAAGTTCTAGTAGAAGAGTATTTTTTATCATCATCATCATTATTTGCATGTATGTACGTGTGATGAATGTGTGCATGTGGGCACATGCCCATCACCACATGTGTGCATGTTAGACAGCAACTGTTTGGAGTCAGGTCTCTCCTACCATACGTTTCTGGGTTTAACTTAGATCACGAGAGTACCACCAGCACTTTTACCTGCTGAGCCATGTCACCTACCTATCTTTAATGATAGCGTGTGTGTGTGTGCATACTGTCTTTGCTGAAATAATTATTAGTAAAGTGAAAATATATACACAAGAAAAATGTTCAGTATCAACCACTTGTAATCATTGAGGCAAAAAACTTGTTTCTGGACCATACAAATGCTTCGTAAATATACTTTACTCCTCCATTATTTACAAAAAAGAAATTTTTAAAAAGAAATTTAGATAAAATTGGTTTGTTGTTTGCCCTGAAAAAAACCTCTAGTTTGTATCGTGTGTGTGTGTGTGTGTGTGTGTGTGTGTGTGTGTGTGTGTGTGTGTGTGCATGCTTCAAATAATCAATAGGAAAAATTTAAACTGTTGATTGTGTTCCCCACCAACCATAGAACTTTCATCTCTAATTATCTCTTGGTAATCAAATGTAAATCACTAGATTAAATGAAGAAGAGAATATGTACTTAGCTCCAAGGTAAATTTAGCAATGTAAAATCAAATCCCACATAATTAATCTGAACATAGAAAATGAAGTCATGTATCTTGTCCAAGATCACAAAATAGATTCTGACAAAGCAACGTTTCTCTCTGAAAGAGAAAGCAGAGGTTTCCAGGCCTTATGCCACATGAATATGAGTCTTCTTTATCCTTATTATAGGGTCTTTCCCCAGACAGGAAGGTGATCAGCCCTAACCTGCAAGTGCTTCTCTAATGAGTAGCAGTACACAAGTGTAAACTGCACTGTTTGTTTCAAATGTATGTTGTTTCTCAAAAAGGTGCAATATTGTCTGCTCAAAGGCACTTAAATAAAATGAAAACGCAAATATATTCCAAGTCACGTAGTTGCAAAGGGATGAAATAAAAGCACTGCTGCACGAGTATATGGATTAATGTTGCCTTTTGCTGTCAATTCCAGCAACCACTACATCAAATTTGTAGCTAGGGTTGATTCATGTTAGAGTGTTCACTCTCAGATTTTTGTCTCCAGAAAGCCTATTGCACAGTGTCTTAGTCAGGGTTTCTATTCCTGCACAAACATCATGACCAAGAAGCAAGTTGGGGAGGAAAGGGTTTATTGAGCTTACAGTTCCATGCTGCTGTTCATCACCAAAGGAAGTCAGGACTCGAACTCAAGCAAGTCAGGAAGCAGGAGCTGATGCAGAGGCCATAGAGGGATGTAACTTACTGGCTGCTTACTTCTCCTGCCTTGCTCAGCTGGCTTTCTTATAGACCCCAAGACTACCAGTTCACAGATGGTACCACTCACAAGGGGCCCTCCCCCCTTGATCACTAATTAAGAAAATGCCTTACTGCTGGATGTCATGGAGGCATTTTCTCAACTGAAACTCCTTTCTCTGAGATAACTTCAGCTTGTGTCAAGTTGACACACAAAGCTAGCCAGTACACACAGTTTATGAAGCTGGATACACAAGAGTTATGCATAACCTCAGAAAGGCTAAGGGGTATCACATTCATTGGTATGGATCAGTGGCTAAACAGTTAATTATTTTTCCCACAGCAAAGAAGGAATATTTTTTTCCATTTTAAGATTATTCTTTATCCTATATACAGCAGACTTGGGCAATGTATGGCACAGTCCATCAATTGATTTATACACACACACACACACACACACACACACACACACACACACACAGATAGATAAATAGATAGATAGATAGATAGATAGATAGATAGATAGATAGATAGATATAAAACAGAGAGGGCACAGATTTATTATAGTGTCTGCAATAACACCAAAATTCTGTAAATGAACAAATACAGTTAAGAATACATTCAAAACACTAGGAATAGAAATCACTAAACATGCTTACATAATATTCAGACATCCTCTCAAAATTTTGGTATTAGAGAGAAGAGGTGGTCATTTTTCTACAGAGAAATGCAAAAATCAAAACACTGTCTTTTATCAGAAGTACAGGCTACCTGAAGCATGTGCTTAAAGGATTCTAAAACATCATTAGCAGCCAATTTGACTGAAGCCTGCTGACCTATCTGTCAGGATCAAAGCAGGAGGTACTGCTGACATCTTTTGAGGACATATAGTGTGAGCAGGGTCAGCAGCACACCACAGATTGCATTGTCACACTGCTACACTGTAATTGCAGGACGGAACTCAGATGTAGAAAGGTGTCCATTGCTCACACATGTGAATTTTGAGAAGCATTCAAATGTTTTTCTGCTTTGTCCAATCTGGCTCCATGCTGCCAACGAATGCTTTCAGATTAAATCTCTAAAAATAACATAACCTTCAGTCTGAGGAGAACTTTTCGAAACATGAGAGTAGCTGCAAAGTTTAAAAAGGTAGAAAGAAAGAAAGAAAGAAAGAAAGAAAGAAAGAAAGAAAGAAAGAAAGAAAGAAAGAAAGATGCTGGCATGGTGGCACGATATCTAATCTCCACATTCAAGAGATAGAAGTAGGAGGATTGTGAGTTCCAGGGCAGCCTGAGCTTCATGGCAAACCCTGCTTGTAAAGTAAGTAAATTAAGATGAGCTGGTATTCAGTTTGGCAGGATTCCTGTTGCTTCTAGAAGTCATGCAATGCAGACAATCCTATAGCCAAGACATTTTGCTCCCTTTCCACTAGGAGGCGCTGCAGGAACACGAGGATCAAGATTTACAATGCCAGAACTAGACTTTCCAGGCTAAGGCTTGTGAGCAGTTTATCTTCTTATTTGCTTCAGGGAGGCCTGTGCAGCATCACTTCAAAGCTCCACAAACACATTTTGGTTCATTTCAACCAATACCATTGGAGCACCTACTATGAGCAAGACTGCCAGATGCAGTGAAAGACACAAAGATAAGTGACATGAACCCTGCTCTTCAGTGACTCATAAGTTAGTGGTAAAGAGTTGTGGTGACAGGTATCTAAAATACCTTCTGAAGTACCTATATGAGAGCATGAATTATAATAAAGTATATAACAGCAAATGCGAACATAAGGTGATATTATATTGACAGGAAGGATAAATCATCCTTCAATGGGAGAAGTGAGAAAGGAAACATTCTTTGACTGACAGAAAACATAGCAGGCTTACTGGAGAGATCTCAAAAAGTAATCACTGAAGTATAGGATTTGCTTTGGCTGCGTAGTTTCAATCACCCAAAACAGAAGTTGATGTTTGTGAATGGTAGAGAACTTCCATATGCCAAGTACCTAGAGCCAGTACATGTGACAAGAAGCCCACTCTCTCACAAAAAGAGCATCTTTCACAGTGCAAAAGAAGAAAGACAATATCTATCTGTTTAATTCTAAGAATCACTTGGAAGATATTTATCAGAGTTTGTTTGGAGGGAACACAGTTATTTGCATACACTTGACCAAGAAATGTACATTTCTATTGGAAAAGCTCATTCTGCTCCAGAGATGGCATGGCTTCAGGGGGGACACAAGGAGCAAAATGGATCAACTGGGACAGCTGACTAGCCATCCCAATCAACTAAATTATCCCTGGTAATCAATGGGGTAATAGACGTTGCAGCCAGCTTCTGGCCTTTCAGCTAAAACTGGAAATTTGGGTTTTCTAGGTCTACACCACAGTTCAAATTTTGAACTCACTGTTTTACACAACTCTATAGCCCAACTTCTATTGTTTCTGATGCCTTGAGGAGGCATGGCTACTACTCTGACTTTGGGCATGAAGCACATAGTTCAAATTCTTCATGTGTAAAAGTATTTATGATAATACAGCCCATCAGACATATTCTTACTAAGATATCAGCTGTCTTAATTAGGATTTTAATGCTGGACACAGACACCATGACCAACGCAAGGCAACTCTTATAAGGACATCATTTCATTGGGGCTGGCTTACGGTTGCAGAGGATTAGGCCATTATCACTAAGGCAGGAGCATGGCAGTGCCCAGTTAGGCATGGCACAGGAGGATCTGAGAGTTCAAAATCTTGTTCTGAAGACAAACTGGTGGCAACTGGCTTCCAGACAGCTAGGACCAGGATCTTAAAGCCCAAGCCCATAGCGACATACTTCCTCCAAGAAGGCCACACCTACTCCAAGAAGGCCACACCTCCAAATAGTGCCACTCCCTGAGCCAACCATATTCATACTACCACATCAGCTAAACAAAAATATTTTTAATGAAATACAATTGTGTTTTCAACCACATTAAGCACAGTCCCTAGAGGGATATAAGAAGCTGTAGATAGCCATAGAGATTGTGAGTGTGGCTCTAGTGTCACAAAACCATGAGGACCATTGAATTATTTATAGTATATATTTTTGCATTTTTATTAAATTTTATTTAATTATCAGATGGGTATGCATATCTATGGCATACATATGGAGCTTCCAAGACATATCTTTCCTTTTACCATGTGGGTCCCAGGAACTAAACTCAGGTCATTAGTTTGGCAGCAGGTATCTTCTCACACTGAATCATCCCATGGTTTCCATTGCCACATGTAAAAGTTATCTTCTGGAAAGCAGACAGTTACCCTATAGTAGCCATGCCACTTGTGCATGAATAGGCACATCTTGCCTAGCAGATAGGCACTGCAGCATTCAATGCTGGGTAGGAGCAAGCAATCAGAAAGAAATTTTTCTGGTCAGATTGAAGTTGATTTTTCTGTGTCCTGCACCCAAAGTGTGTGGTATCACCATCAATAGGGTCTTACTGTATAGTCATGGTAGGTAGCTGTCTTAGTCAGGGATTCTATTCCCGCACAAACATCATGACCAAGATGCAAGTTGGGGAGGAAAGGGTTTATTGAGCTTAAACCTCCGTGCTGCTGTTCATCACCAGGTCTGGGACTCAAGCAAGTCAGGAAGCAGGAGCTGATGCAGAGGCCATAGAGGGATGTAACTTACTGGCTTGCTTGCTTCTCTTGGCTTGCTCAGCTGGCTTTCTTATAGAGCCCAAGACTACCAGCCCACAGATGGTACCACTCACAAGGGGCCCTCCCTCCTTGATCACTAATTGAGAAAATGCCTTACTGCTGGATGTCATGGAGGCATTTTCTCAACTGAAACTCCTTTCTCTGTGATAACTTCAGCTTGTGTCAAGTTGACGCACAAAACTAGCCAGTACAGTAGCCAAGAACAACAGTAGTAGAGTACATTATTGCCAAGACCCCCAGGACCTCCCTGATGAATAAATGATATGGAGGTATTCTGTTCCTGAAACTGGAATTTTTATTTAATAATACATGTCTTTTAGGAGGATTATTGTCAGCACATGCAAAGCAATTCCATTTGAATAATTTCTATTTGCATTTTGAAATTAGCTTACTAACTACTGGGTTTCCTAAGGCTTTTTCATAGAGCCTTAGTGTTCGATAACTCACTCACTACCTCTTTCCTTTCCCCAAACTCTACTCTTGCTTAATCCTTCAACCTTCAGCATCCATCCCCACAAGATTCTTTAATTTCACAAGTGTTATACTATCCTGCCTTTTTAAAAGTTGGAATGTGAGATAATAGGCTTCTGTATGTCATTTTATATCCCCTTCCTTCGTGTTGTCCTTCTCTCATACCTCCGTACTGATCCCTATTTTAGCTTTTCCAACCCCAGTTTTCTACCTCACTACATTCCTTTTCCCTATAATATACCAGTTACCCATTAATCTGTCCACTAAGGTCCCTTTCTATTTGTCTTTCTTCCATTTGAGCTCCATGTTAAACACACAAAAGAAAAGGTTTGAAGCTAGGGTCCACATATGAGAGAGAACAGGTAGCATTTGTATGAGTCTAATTCACTGTGCTGGTTAGTTTTTATGTCAACTGGGCACAAGCTAGAGTTACTTTCGAAGAGAGAACCTCAATTAAGAAAATGCCTTCATCAGGTTGTCCTGTAGGTCAACAAAACAGGCTAAGCACACCATCCAGAGCAACCTCATAAGCAGCATGCCTTTGAGCACTCTGCTTCAGTTTCTGAATCCAGGTTTCTGCTTGATTTCAAAGTATACCCAGATTAACCTGGGCCCTGGGGTCTCAGGGATCCAACTCAGATCTATCTCTTATAGGATGGATGTAGAGAATCTACATTAACAAACTAATCACATGTATCTGATGTATTCTCTCTAAAGTTGAATAATCACTATTGCAGACCAGAGGTGAACTGATTATGAGACTAGTAAAGTTAGTTTTAGGACCTTAAATTTAACAGGTTCCTCACAAACCCCTTACCTTTTCAGTGGCAAATATTCTTTTTCCAAAAAGTATTTCATTATACTGTATGTTTCAGGGATCACAATATGAAGACACATTCCTACTTGGAAGATCAAACTCAAATCAGCTAAATTATCAGATGAAAATTGATTATCCAATATATGACAATATATCTAATTTATGAGAGTAAATTATCCAAAAGACGTGCTGGTAAAATGGCATGAAACAGAGACAGAACATTTCGAACTGAACTGAGTTGCTAGGAAATCTTCTTAGAAGGCAGGCTATGAACCACAGGATACTGAACTTTCTCAAGGAAGCTCATTAACCTTGAGCTAGTTCTACTTGCTCACTCTTCTCCTATCTGGCAAAATACTAAGGAAGCAATGTGGAGACATGCATAATGAAAGTATATTCTCAACTGGTATGTTTGCCTGCAGGCAAGTATGACCTCCTTAGGAAAGTAGAAGCTATGTCTAGCAGTATAAATTAACTGGATGAGAGGGTAACTCGTGTTCTAAACAGATGTCTTGCCATACTATGGCACATTGACATTAATTCAGACAACTGAAACATACTACCTTACAAGTTAAACTCTTAATTATGAGGAATTTTGTCCTTGAAAGGTGAATAGAGGAATGTAAAGAAGACTGTGACATTTGTAAATTCTCATAAGAAAAGGGCTCTCCAGGTCTTGGTGTCAGTGATCTGAACAGGACTTTAAATAATGTGTTTTAGTGTAAACATGAGATTTTTTTTGTGTTGGAAAATGTTATCACTGAGCAAGAATGAAGTGCAAAAAGTATGTTCTAGAATTAAAAAAAAAACCTGTGGTACTATAAGGAAATGAATTTATGTGAATTTAAAAGTGAATTGAGTGGAGATGTCCTTTGATATTAGATTTGTGTTCCTGTTCACGCTGATAGCATATAATGGTGACCAAGGTTAACCAAAGGATGCCTCATACATTCTGACCACTCTCCCAGTACCCAATAGTCAAGTTTTACCAAAATTGTAGAAATTCAAGCATCTATTTTCCCACTTCTCAGACCTGTTTATGCTCTACTAATTCTAAAGCACATTCACTTTTTCATTGTCAAAAATAACATGAATGCACAGCTAACTGCACTTGCATTTCAAATTTTACATCTTTGAAATCTCGAGTATTTAAAATGCCTCAAATCATGTGTGAAGATATTTTCCCTAGAAGGCCACCTCGCTACATTACCTAAAAACATTTCAAGAGGTCAAGGAACTATGGTTTGGATATGATTTAATTACATTTCCCAAGACTGTGTGGTAATATGAGGGTGAATACTTAATGTATGATATATAAACTCAGAACCTTTAAATTGTGATTAGAGACCAGAGACTGACCGCCAGCAGCTTCCTGCGACGGCCGGAAACCTCAGCTTGGGCCACAGGGCCCCACACCTGATCAGCGCCGGGACAAAGATCCCTCGCCGGAGATTGCAAGACCCAGCGGAGGGCCAAAGACACG
>CM052722.1:66747959-66815827 GCA_028551405.1 Uromys caudimaculatus
TCTAGTTCAGACCACTAACCAAAGAATACACATCTATTGACCCATGATTTGAACTACATATGAGGCAGAAGAATCACCTCGATGGCCACCAGGGAGAAAGGAGAGGACTTTGGGCCTGAGGGTGCTAGGGGCACCAGTAAAAGGGAATGTCAAGGTGGGAATATGGGAATGGGTGGGCGGGTAGGTGGGAGGAGGAATTTCCTCACAGAGGCGGGGAGGGGGAGGGGACACGGGGTTTCTAAAGAAAAGGGGAATCATCGGAAATGTAAATAAAATATCAAAAAATAAATAAATAAAAAAAAAGAAAAAAATAAAAAATAAATAAAATAAAAAAAAAATAAAAAAAAAAAATTGTGATTAGAAGTAATTAATGTCAATGGAGCCAGTGACGGCTATTCCTGATTGTCAACTTGATTACATCTGGAATGAACTACAATCCAGAAATGGAGGGCGCACACCTGTGATCCAGATCTTGAGGCTGGAAGACACAGGCTTCTGACCAAGATCTTGACATTGGATGACACAGACTTTTGATACAGATGTTGAGATATGGTAGCCTTGAAAAACTTAACCCCAGGCAAGGTAGTACATACCTTTAATCCCAGAAGACTGAAGCAAGCAGATCTCTGAATTCAAGGCCAGCCTGAGACAGAACAAGTTCCAAACCCAGGCGTGGTGGTACACACCTCTAATCTGGGCCATATCTTCTGTTGGAGGCCTATATAAGGACACTGGAAGAAGGAAGACTCACTCTTCTTCACCTGCTTGCACTTAACTTATAAGCACATCTGTTGGAACACACTTCTTCAGGATTCTAGCTTATACAAAAGACAAGCTGAAACAACTAGCCTCCTGGGACTGAGCAACTACTAGATTCTTGGCCTTACCATTCAGAGATGCCCATTGTTGGGTTAGTTGGACTATAAGTCATTACAATAAAGTCCCTTAATATATAGAGACATTCCATAAGTTCTGTGACTCTAGAGAACCCTGACTAATACAGAGCCCGTGTAACTTAATATTGATGATGGCTTTCTAATGTGAAATAGAGAATGATCAAAGGGAATATACATGTCTGCTCCCTTTATCTTACTCTGTTATGCTATTCTACCTAAAGGCTCTGACATTTAAAAAAATCACCAGCAGTTGCCAGTTCTTGAACATCTAGAACTCTGAGCTATGTAAACATTTTTTAGTTTATAAAATCATGAGCTTCATTTTGAACAAAAAAAACCCAGACTAATACAATGACTAAGTTTTGGAAAGAAAATATACTCTATCCCATTTAAGAAAAGTCACTTTTCTAATAAGAAAAATACTACAATAACTTAGGAAGTAAAGAAATCTATTTAGTTTCACTTAATACAGGCCTGACTATGAAGTATCATTTCACTTCTCTGGATATACTTCTTGGAATCTGAGTGGTTTAGTGTTCAGTTCTTGGCATAGTGTGTAACCATAGCAGTAGAGAAATGCTCTTAAGTTTTCCTGCAGCCCTAAGGAGCTCACTTGAGCTTTCTTCAGTTTGTATACTAAGAGAGAAGGAAAATGGGAGTGATCACTCATTTACACAGAATCTTCCTATGCCCAGCTTCATTTATCCACATAACAGCTGGATACACTTGCTTGAATAGCCTGTAGACAGAAAACAGATTGTTTCTCAGTGGGAAGGAAAACCCATAGGGAAGACTTTAAGAAAAGGTAAATTGTTTCATTTGTGTTAGAAAAATTACATCAAAATTTAGCTTCAATAATTAGGGATGATCATGAAATGGATTTTGTAGTTCAAACACCCATTATATCCTTCTTCATACGATTCAACTACATCAAGGCTGTGGCTTTTAGTCATAAAAACTGGGCAGGGGTGAAAAATTAACTTCCCACTTTCTAAACAGAGTTGAAAAGTATATTTTGGAAGACCAAATGGAAAACTTTGTATGGCAAGCCAGTCATTTAGTATAAATAAACATCCAAGTCTGGATCAACCCCAAAAGCATATGAAAGAGAGCCGTATCATACTTGTATTGTTAGTGAGTAATTTTCCAAAGCCAAGTCCTGAACATTTGGCACAAAAAATCCAGACCTTGATTTTACATTTGAATTTTATACAGGTTGTATCTCCCTTATCCAGAATGCTTGGTGCCAGAAATGCTTCAGAGATCAGATTTTTGCTTTGTAATTTTTTTTTTTTTTTTGGCATATATATATGGGCAGATCCTATTCTGTCAAATCTTTCAAGACCACACACAATTCACTTATTCTTCATGTATACATTGCAGACATACTCAGGAGGTAATTTTATGCAATATTCTTAACAGTTTTGTGCATAAAGTGAAATTTCATGATGTTCCATATTCTCCTGAATCATCTTGGTACTCAAAAACTTACAGATATTGGGACATTTTAGATTTCTATTTGCATATGCTCAGCCTGTATTTGTGTGTGCTTTTCTAAATATTTAACTCAATTTATCCTCTGTGCAATTTTACTAGGTTATCCAACTATGCTTTTTTTCAAACACTTTTCTCTTGAGCAGTAAATGTCCTGCTTCAGTACCTAACCCTTGCCATGTCTCCCTTCAGCTGTGGCATCTGTGGCATCTAGACCATCCCTCTCATCTCCATCTCCCATAACAAACTTCAAAGGAGACAAAAATGAGCATGGCCCATTTTGATAATAGAACACCTAAAACCATAGGGTCAGATATGGAAAGGGAAGGACTGAGAACAACTTTGAGAATTAAATCAGCAAATGCACTCAAGTCATCGTCTAGTGGTATCAGAATCTGTGATAGGGGTTAGAATACCATGAATGCCCAAGGAATCTCTTTTTCAAAAAGTCTTGCATATCTGCCTATAACTGGCTAATTAAATAATTTATGCAACTAATTTCCATTGTTTGTTTTCTTTATTTATATCTGTGTGAATTTTCCTGGCTTGAACGCACTTTTGTAAAACTCCCCTTATTATTAGTGCACATGCCTTCTATAAAATAATGGATTACATTACACTATTTAATTCATGTTTATCAAGTGAGTGTCCTGCCACTGAGCCTTTCTTTCATGATTATGAAAGACATGTATATCCACAATAAGGAAATTATTAAAACTACATAGCAGTTACAAAAGAAACCCTACAAAGAATAGCTCTTTTCTTGCTAACAAGGATAAAAGGAGAATGATTCCAAGTATTTAGATATTCACAAGAAATCTCCATTCTTTAAAAACAGGATCAATTGCTTTAATTCATTGACATGATGGTAAAGGTCAACTATTTGTCTATTTAACAAATGCATTATCTGACATATCTGTAGATACTAAACTATTAAAGAATGTAATATCATGTACTTTAGCCTTCATACATTGAAAAAGTTAAAAATTGAAATATAATCTTTTATTCAAGAAACTAGAAGACATAAAGCCTCTGTGTGATGTATAGCAAAAACTCCTACAAGATTCTAAAGTTGCATAATCAAAAATCACTTCAAGTAACAAATATACTCAAGTAACTATGACAACCCATATGCTAAGATGGCAAGTCAGGCAATCAAAATCAATGCATCTCTAATTATTATCTTCCAAATATTATGTACCTCTATAAACATCATTCAATAGATTTACTCAATTTCTGTTAGTTTTTGAGGACTCTATTCTCTTCTCTCCTTATTTCCTAAAACATAATCATTAATCTAGTCTCTTTAGGATTATTTTTTTTTCAAGACAGGATGTGTCTCTGTAGCCCTGGCAGTCCTGGAAATCACTCTATGGATCAGGCTACCCTCAAATTCATAGATATGTAAAGGACTTTAATTCAGTACCATGCCTGCTCTGATCACATTCAACGACCTAGGTCTACATGATCTGGTGGGATTGCAGACATGTCCTTAGCACACACCTTTAATCCCAAACCATGAAGGTAAAGTTAGTTTGTAGAAGAAGTCACCATTGTTTGAAAGTAATGTCTAATTTAGTGGCAGACAAAGTGACAAATTAGAGAAAGATTTGTCAGAATAGGATCTGCCCAGCTCTCAGCAAAACAGAAGAGATGCAACATAAGAGTTTAGCAGTGCAAAGGGAGGAGGGAAGGAGGCAGGTTTACTGAGACAGTTGTACAGAGACAGGTTGCAGAGAGAGAACAAGCTAGACACAGGTGAAAACAGAACAAGCCAGAGAATGATAAGGAGCCAGAAGTTTAGAAAATAGTGCTGAAGTTAGTATGAAGCCAAGCAGAGCAACGTAGTCAGAAGATGAGAAAAGCCAGTTTGAATCAGCTTAGAGAAGAGTTTGAGCCAAAACAGCAGAGTACAACAGAGTACAGAAAGAATGAGAAAGGGGGAGCATATTCAGCAGTAAATTTCAGAGGATGAAAATATTCTAGGCCTAAATTAGATTGTACAGGGGCACAAAGTTTCTAGGACTAGACCTAGGTTAGCAAACAGGCAGTAAATCTTGGAGACAACAATTAGTATAGAAGAAAAAAATTACACTTACAGAGTTATACCTGCCTTTGCCTCCTGAATGGTGAGATTAAAGGCATCCCCCACCACTATGTGAGTTATGAGCTTTATGTACACATTTCTCCCTTGGCATGAAGTCATAGATTCTTATGCAGAAATATGTAAATATTTGATGGTAGATTCTTTTTGAAACTGTTTTCTGTTTTATTTGTCTGTTTTACATTTAATGAAATGTAAAAGAATGTTCTTAATCTAAAAGTAAAGACATTAATTTTTTAAAATAGAAAAGTCAAGACTGGAAAGATGCCTTATTAACTAAGAATACTTGCTGATCTTGGAGAGGATGTAGGTTTGGTTCCTAGTATTCATATAATGGTTGTAACTGTCCCTAATTTTAGTTCCAAGGGCTCCCACAACTTCTGGCTTCTGTAAGCACCAGGCATGTGCAAAGTGCACATACATACAGACAAACAGTAATAAATATAAAATAAAAATAAATATATTTTTTAAAAAGAACAAAATTAAGCCAAAAATTTCAAAAAATTATTGTCACAAATATGCATACATGTAATTAATTTTTATTAGAGAAGAGCACATTGATTGACTATTTAATATCAATTGGTCAGCCTCAAGAACATGTTTCTGTATGTATGTATATGTATATTAGATAGCCAATCAGGTTTCTCATCCCTTGCAAAAAACGAATTCTCCCTCTCTAAGCAGTCATTAATTGCCTGTAGCTCTTCATCTAGAGTTGGCACCCCATTTGATCCCCTCCAACTATCTTAGCATTTTAACAGGTGTTGTCATTGGCAGGTCTTGTTTCAGCAACCAAATTATTGAGATTTCATGGGTGTAGCTTCCGTGTCATATATATTAGACACAATCTGACAGCAGATGTCCTGATACTTTGGCTCTTATAATCTTTCCAACCCCTTTTTTTCTTGGTGTTCCCTAAGCCTTAGGTATAGGTGTTGTATTATAGTTATATCAATTGTGGCTGACTCTGCCATAGTCAGTTGTTATATGCATTTTGACCAGTTGTGGCTTTGTGTAACAGTATTTGTTTGCTTTTCTTGTTACTTAAACTACCTACCATTAGTAAGTTGAAGGAGAGGTATTTTGCTTCCCAGTTCATGGGACAGACTCCTTTAAGACAGATAAGCCATAGCAATGACTCGAGTTCCTGCCTGTGGTGTCAGGAGGCTGATTGATCATACATTATTATGTCACAAAGCAAAGAGAAAGAGAATGCTTTCCCTTTCCTCCTTTCTATCTTTTTCTTCCTTCCTTCCTTCCTTCCTTCCTTCCTTCCTTCCTTCCTTCCTTCCTTCCTTCCTTCCTTTTCTTCCTTTCTTTATTTTATTTATTCTTTCATACAATACATCCTGCAGCTTTCCCTCTCTCTTCTCCTCCTAGCCACTTCATCCCACCTCCTCTCTCCCCCAGATTCTCTTTTGTCCTTCAGAAAAGAGCAGGTTTAGCAGGGCTATCAACTGACAACGGCATTAACAGAATAGAATAAGACCAGGCACAAACCCTCTTATCAAGGCTGGATGAGACATCTCAATAGGAGGGAAACAGTACCAAGAGCAGAAATGGGAGTCAGAAATAACTCCTCTCCTACTGTTAGGAGTCTGACAAACACCCCAAGCTAAAAAAGCCACAGCATTTATGCAGAGGCCAGAGCACAGACCAATGCAAGCTTAATGATTGCTGCTTCAGTCTCTGTGAGCCCCTATGAACTCTGATTAGTTAATTCTGCGAGCCATGTCCTCCTGGTATCCTCAACACTTCTTGATCTTAGAATCCTTGCCTTCTTCTGCAAGATTCCCTGAGCTCCACCTAATGTTTGCATGTGGGTTTCTACATCTGTTTCCATTATCTACCTGAGGAAGCCCCCTTCCAGGCTAGTGTTACAGTCTCTGTGATGGTGCCATCTATATTCTGTGCTTTGGAAGACCTTTCACAGATACACCCAGAGATGTGTTTCATAAATGACCTAGGTAATCTAATCAAGTTGACAATCAAAACCAATCATCACAGTGAATAAATAAGAATTTGTTTAAAGAAGTAAAAGAGAATACAAAAGAATAGGAAAACCCTCAAAAAAATAAACTCCAGAAAAAGAAAAATATTTTAACCATTCAACCACAGTTCAATATGAAAAGGCACGGTAGCCAAAACCTGAAAGAACCTTGCATATAAGTAGATTTTAACACATGAATATGAAATATACATTTGTAATCCATACTATGCATTAAGGTTTACCATAATATGCATTAAGGTTAAACAATAGAGGACAGTTTTGTAGAATTTATCCTCTCATTTGAAAACAAACTTTTAATACATTTCATTACACATTTTAGATTTATATGTAAAACATCCCCTTCCATATAAAAGCAATCTTAACAGGTACTCCTTTAGATAGTAGTCCAGCTACTTTTCCTCCTAGATGTATGTTTTCCCTTCCTGCTGAACCTTTATTGTTAAAGAGAATTTGGGCAAAAAAAAAAAAAAAAACATTTTATGAAGAAAGGAAACCAACTGGTTTTGTAAGCTATAAAGGTTAAAATGATTCCATGAAACATTCCCTCTAGAAGCTTTGTAAGCAACACTTTTCTCACAAATTTTATGACAGCTGGTACAACATGAAACCATATGCCTTTTTATATCTCCTAAATAAAAATGACTAATTTGACTTATTAGCACTGATCCTCCAGAGACACAGCTAAGAGAGTTTCTGCAGATTTATCTGCTTCTTATTATATTTAACAATGTCTGCTTTTATACCAGAAACAATTATGTTAGCCATCTGTTTGCAAATATTTGTGAAGAAAATTACAAACTTTACCTTTATGTACTTTGGGTATTTGATAGGATCCACATCACAGAACTCCTCAGAAATATATGGTCATGCATATGAGTACGAGCAGGTGATATCCCCTGTGTGGCTCTCAAAGATTAGAAACACCATATTGGAGTTGGGAAGAGCCCCAGAGATCTCTATTATCCAATTCTCTCATTTTACAACCAAAATTTCAAGGCCTTTAGAGGTCAAACAATTTGACCATAGTTACAAGTATATTTGTCCATAAGGAAAAAAACTCAAAGCCAAATTTCCGGACAATGTGTTATTTGTATTAATCCCACCCCCTCTCTGAGAGTCTGTCTAGAGAGACTCACATGTGGAAATACAGCTAATTATGGCCAGAAATTGAAATTAGGACTGAAAGTTCATTAAAAAGCTAAAAACTCTGTCTTATAGAGTACTGACCCAACCAGAGAGATAGCTCTCTGGACTGACTGCTTAGCAGATATTCTGAGCAACAGAAAGTCTGCAAAATAGATCTTATCACACAAATCTGGTGTGAGTTCTATTTAACAAGTATGTACCTTTAGTCAAGCAAGCTGGGCCTTTTATTTGCTACAGTGAGAGTCAAGATACATCTAGAGAATCTTGTATCTCAGAGAAATAATGTGTGAAAGAACCTATTTATGGATTTGGGAGTGAGAGAGGATTGAGGGAGGATCTAAAGAAACAGAGGTCCCTGTAAGACTTAATATTATGAGAAAGTGGAGGCAACTCTAAGATTAAGTGTCTTATTGTAGGGTTAATGGGGCCCCACATCCACTCCACCACAGGGCTTAGGCCATTCAGGGAGGTGGGATGTGGGAAGTTTTGACTATGTTTACCCCTCATCCCTCACACCAGCACTGGGCAGGTGTCGAGCTATGGGTAAGCCACAGGGCACCAATCCAAGGGTAAGGAAGCACAGTGTGAGGCTAGAGACAGCCAGAACTGGCTCCGGGTGGGGTTTCCTGCTGCCTACAGGAAGGCGGGCGACATCCGGTTCTCAGAGGTGCTGCTGGATGCTTCGGAAGAGCTGAGAACAGAGAAGAGGCCTGTGGGCTGGATCTAGCCTGGGGTCAAGGGAAAAAGAAGGGAGCTCTAGCTGGGTCCCATGGGGAAAAGATCTTGGCTTGTTGGCAGCTGGCTTGGCTCGGTGGTCGTGGCTGGGGGCACAGAAAGGCCTTCCACTGAAGATTAGATGGCCAGCTCTTTAGGCGAAGGCTTTCTCCATTGTTCCACAAGGTGGATCCAAATGAAAAGAGGCAGTCCATAGTTTTAAGGCATTTATTGTCATGGCAGGAAGTGGATGAGTAAAACAGTACCCCACTTCTCAGGGCAGGCCTGAAGTTAAATACCTTTTGCAGGGAGGAGTGTCTGGGAAGGAACGCTTAATTGGCTAAATCTTTCAGGCCTTTACATACCTCAATAAAATGGAGATCTGTCTTGAGGCTATGTGACCACAGGTCCCATCCTCTACCTGTGGAGGGGCTTAGGGCATTGTCCTTACATGACTGAAAGACACAAATCTATGGGGAGTTGCAACCTCATGCCAGGAGCCTAGTGTTCAGGAACCAGGCGAAATGCCTGTCATCCCTCTGAGTCACTGGGGTTTCCAGCCTGTGCTTGACCAGGAACCAGGCTACCTTTCATGGTCCTACATCTTATAACAATATGTCTATAAGGAGACCAAATGGGGCTAAATATAACTGGCAAGCAATTCAGTTTAATTGACAGAGAGGATCATGGCTGGAGGTGCTTGAGTTATAAAGTAACCTTAGATACAGTTTCCATTGCTGTGAAGAGACATTATGACCAAGGCAACATTTATAAAAGAAAACATTTAATCTGGGTACACAGGGAGACAAGAGTTGTTGCTGGAGGAGTTGGGTGTTCTATCTCTTTATCTGAAGACAACCACGAGAGAGACTCTATTCTGCAGACAGCTAGAAGGAGGGTATCTTCTGCACTGGGCAGAGCTTGTGCATAGATCCTCAAAGCCCACCCCCAGAGTGACTAACTTCCACCAACAAGGCCATATCTCCGAGTAGTGTTGCTTTCCATGGGCCAAGCATATTCAAACCACCACACTTCTTGAGTGTCTCATTGTCTAGCGCTGATGTTCTTCAATGTTTTCCAACAGAAGAACAAACCCTAATTATACATGAAAGTTCACCATATAGTAGCATGGGTAAGAACTAATGGTAAATGTCATACAATATTTTAGAGTTTTTATTGCTGTGATAAAACACATGACCAAAAGCAACTTGGGAAGGAAATGAATCATTTCACTTATATTTTCATCTCATAAAAGTTGGAGAAGTCAGGACAGGAAATCAAGGTAGTAATATGGAGGCAGGAACTAAAGCAGAGGCCCTGAAAGAGTACGCTTACTCATTTGTTCTTCATGGCTTACTCATCCTGTTGGTGTCTATAACTTAGCACCACCTTTCCAAGAGTAACACTGCTCTGAGCAGGTGGCGCTTTCCCACATCCATCAATAAATCAAGAGCATGTCCTACAAACTTGCCTACAGGCAATAAAATGCAAGTATCTTCTCAATTAAAGTTTCTCTTTCCAAATAATATTAGCTGTATCAAGTTGACAAAAACAAACAAACAAAAACCAAAAACAAACAAAACAACAACAAAAAACCTAATCAAAACACACTAGTTACTAGTTCCTGGTTAGTAAGGGTTATGTTTTTAAGATTTCTCAATGTAGCTTCATCAGTAGGATAGATGAACAGATCAATGATTCCAAGGGACAAATTTTGCTTGCTTAGTTCTCAAGTTGAACAGTTAATCATTATAAGTAAAAATTAGAAATCAAATATTATGGAACCAAACCACAAATCAAAGCAGGCAAAATAGCATTTACTATCTGTTCAGGCCATAGTAACAGTACCCTGGGAAACAAGATAAATTTGACACTTAAAAAAAAATCAGATTTGAATCCTAATATAAATTTGTGATAGCTGTGTGACTTAAAAGAGGTGTGGCATTGACAATTTCAGAGTCATTAAAGATTGAATAACATAATGCAATTTGACTTAAGAAATGTACAAGTAGACCATTTCAAAATGTCATTTTTCTTTCTTTCTTTTCTAATTCTTTAAAAAAATCTCTTTGCAAGTCTTTCTCACCACAATACAGAAATATTTAACAAGCTCTTCACTAGCCAATGATGCCCTATCTTGTTAGAGTAGTTAGATTAACCTGTTAAGCCATAGTTATACTTCATCTTTCTTTCAGCTTCACACTAAAAGAATCTTGTCTGTGAAATTGAAAAGACCAGGGATAGTGGACTACCTCATACTGAAAATTTCCTGCTTTATAAGTCTGAGAACCTGAGTCTATTCTCTAGAACACATATAAAAATGCCAGGGGTCCTGGCATGCATTCATAATCCCAGTACTGGAAAAGCAGAAGCAGAAGAATCCCTGAGGCTTACTGGCCAGCAAGCCTAGCTGAATCAGTGAGTTCCAGGACAAGGAAAAGAGCTATCTCAGAAGTGGGCTATGCTCCTGAGGAATACTTCTGAGATCGTCTTCCAGCCTTCATATGGATGAGTATATTAAGAAACAGCTTGCCTCTATCTTAGGCTTAAAAGCCATTTTTTTTTAATAAAGACAAACTAGCTTCATATGAGAAACAAACCTCTGTTTCTCAAGATTTGAGCTATGCCTCACCTGCAACCTTAACTACGAATGGTTCAGAACTGCTTGTTACAGGAATGGCAATCATGTCTTTGTTTCAAAAAGCTGTTTATAATCATCTTGCAAACCTACCTTCATTTTAAAAGGTTATATGACCACCTATGATATGACTACCCCACTAGGACTTCTTTGGTTCAGGAGGTCATATAGGACTAACTTATGTGTGTGTGTGTGTGTGTGTGTGTGTGTGTGTGTGTGTGTGTGTGTGTGTGTGATGCTTATACATTAACCTCATATATGTTTCTCATCAAGTCCCCCATTTGGAAAACCCCCACCCCTGAGCTCTATAAAAATATCATTTTCCTCAAATCCAATGCTGACCTCTCAAACCCTGTCTTCAGGGAAGGCAGCCCATATACAGGAATACTAATACAAAAAATACCCCTATGTTAATTAATCTGACCATGTTGATTTGGGTCTTTCTCTTCCCATCTTTGGGATTAACACATGCACATATATCTACATGTGTGGTATATACACAGGCATGTGCATACACAGATGGGCACACACATACACACAAGAACAGGTAGGAGAAAGCTTACCAAATAGAAAGAATGGCATGAACAAAGACATATCTGGCATTAACAATTGCATCTGGGAAAGTCAAAGTAAAAATGGTTGAGCTTATGGAGCTTATTCCAAGATACTGATCTGATCTCAGGAATGAAGTGTATTTGAAAAATAACACTGATAGATACAAATATCAAAGACCGTTATTAAAAATCAACATTTCTACATATTAATGATCTTCAAAGTTCTGTTTCACTAGATTCAAACTAGTGTTCTAATCTAATAGAATTAGGTGGCACAGAGTGAGAAAGAGCAAGGGAAAGAGGTGGGAAGGGGAGAGAGGGAGAAAGAGGAGGAGGAGGAGGAGGAGGAGGAGGAGGAGGAGGAGGAGGAGGAGGACAACAACAAAAGGAGGAGGGAAAATTATGAAAATGGCTAGTAGAGATGCCAAGTATTATTCTAAAAGTTCTGAAATATTGAAAGCCTCTTTTATTGTCTAGAAAGCAGGAAAGAAATGGCATTTCCAGAAACAATTACTTAAAAGAACAGTCACTAACCTCATGGATTGCCTTGGGTAATTTGGACACCTTGAGTCTCAGGGGAAATTTTAAAGTTTCACAAATAACACCTCACATTTTCACCTTTTCAGTCTTATTTACCTTCTTAATAAGATTACAGCTTCTAGTAACTACTCTAGGAGACTCTTATCTGATACTCATCTATTAATATCCTCAGATTTAACCTGCTCAGTCAAAGATTTGAGAGGAGTTCCTGGTTATAAAGAAGGAAAGGGACCATCTCTAGCAAGAATTTTTTTAACATTATAAAAATTCCCTGAGAAGCACACATCAATATAGCATGGAAAGCAAAGGCCTAGAACACAGTTTGAGAAAAAAAAATCTGTTAAGCAAATTATTCAATGAGGGTGTTTCTGCCTCTCACACTGTTTAACTTAATAACTACTTCAACACTATGTAACATAAGAGAAGAAACAAATGTCAAGAAAAATATATTGTCAATAGCCTCTTTAGCACTGTTGGCTAAAAACAAGTGCTAAAAACTGAGAACATAGGGTCAAAAGTGTCAGTTTCCTGGGCTACATGGATGCTATGTACCTTCTCCACCTAGCACTCCTGCAGATGTATCTTATTGATCATGATGGAAATAGTATGGAACAATCATTATAATAAATGTTCACTGTAAGGAAGATAGAACAAATCTGTAGAACCCATCTTGTATTGCATCCTATAAGAGGCCTAACTGTCTTATAGATAAAATAAATAGGCTACATAGCACAGTACGGGTCCAAGTGAACTGCACTTGGTAGGAAGTTAAGTCCATAAACAGAATAAGGGTCATGGACATCTGGCTAATTTTGATCCAAGTTATGATTATTCACAAAACCATTCTTAAATACTGCATTGTTCCTATTTAACTGATACAAAATCAAAAAACATTATTCTGAAATCAAATGTATTAAATATCAGACTCATCATTTTTTTATTTGCCATATTTTATAGTTAATGTTTCTGGATTATTTAAATATATTTAATGGCCAGGAATAAAGGCATTCACCTATAATTCCAGCACTCATAATGCATAACTCAAATTTCTGTGAGTTCAAGACCAGCGTGGTCAACATAGTGAGTTCTAGGCCAGCCATGGCTACATAGTGAGGCCCTATCTGAAAATAATTAATTCTACATGAACAATTGAAATATTGTATAATAGAGCGTATGCTATTTTTCATCACCAAGGAAAAGTATCTCAGACATTATTTACAGGATGAAAGTTATATTTGGGCTCAAAAGTTCAATTCAAGCTCATCTGAGTCCATTGCTTTATAGCCATGCTAAGACAGGATGCCTTAAAGGACAAGGAGGAGCAAAAGAGTATGTATTTCTAACGATTTTCAGGAAATGGAAAGGGATACATGAAGGGTACATGAATAAGATACACCCTTCCAAGGTAAACCCTTGGAGATCTAATCCATCCAATTAAACCCCACACCCTATTGGCACACTTGGTATGAGTTGTTGACGAGGTTTGCCTTTTCGCAATCCAATCACCTATCAACATTACTATTATTCTGGACCATAGCTTCAAATCACAAACCTTTTAAAAGATAGTTTATAACATGGGGCTAGGTTCACTAGAGGGATAAAACCAGCAAAAACCCCCTCTATACCATGTTTTAGATTGGCTTATATGATGCCAGCAGAGCAGTTCAACAATGGCACACTGGAGAGGATGAATATGTCAGGAATTACACCTGCCCATGAAAACCTGGAAGGGTCCTGAAAACCCAGTGTGTTGTAGATAGCCCTGGGGGCTGTTTGCATTTTGATGCTAATTCCACCCTTCTGGGATGGGCTTCAGACAAGGAGTGAGTCTACATACTCATGTGACTTCTTGTGAACCAATCCCCTAATGAATAAAGGAGCCAATCACTGGGTGAGTAGGAGGGACTTCTGGGTTAGAAGGAGGAAGAGAGGAAGCAGGAGAGAGAGGGGCCCTTTTGGAACAGGGACAGCATAAGGGGTAAGATGTAGCTGATAGAATTTCCAGGTATCATGTCGGATCTGCAAGGATTCGCCACCAGAGAAATCAGATTTTAATAAGGCTTACAAGATTAGGTTTTAGTTGCTGCACCCAGAGACTGAGTTTCTATTGTTTCTAAGCTAAGTCTGTGTGGTGTTTTTCTTCTTGTGGTGTCTCGTCTGGGTTCAAGAGAGAAAGGTACAGCAGCAAAGTGTGGGTTTGCCTGATGTGCACCACTAAAGCCATGGGGGAATTTGAAGCATGGGGCTGGCATGGTACTGACCTGCCAGTGGGGACCTAGTGATCTAGGTGGAGAGATCGTGGAGCTCAGAGATCCATGAGATAAAAGCAGGTTGGACATTACTTGCCACTACATGGCCCACCAGGCCTCCCGGGGCTGAGAGAACCAGGGCATAGTGTGGGAACTTGCTATATTCCTTCTTTTTAATATTTCCAGCAACACCATTGGTCTTCAGTTCATGTTAGAAGTCCAAGAAGCTGGGTTCTGCTATCAGTGAGGGTTGACACACTCAGCAGCTGGAAGTGAAAGCCAGCAAGATCTTTCCTTTGGACCTCTGTATATCTGGGCCACTTCTGTTTAAAAGTATTGCCCTCCTTAGTTGATCTTTCCTGAAAATGTCCTCACAGATCTGCCCAGAGGCCTGTTTCTTGGGTAATTCCACATCCAATTGAGTTGAATATCAAGGTAATCTACCAGAAACCATTTTAGAGAGAGGATTTTTACTATGGGAATCATGGAAGGAAATTATGCTTAACATTATACCACCAATGGTACACCAACCATCAGTGGAATCATGAAAAGAACTAAATAACCTGGTGCATTTTTTCAGATAGTTGGGTTTGTAAGCACATATCAGTATAGCACTACACAAAAGCAAAACTAAACATGGGAGATCATACTGAAAGAAATATCCTTAACCTTCAGAATACTGGTCAAAATGCATGCATTTATGAGTTTTAAATAAAATAAGATTGTGTGAGTATTTAATTCTCCATTAAGTATTTTTTGATGAATATATCAACTATTGGTCTTGATTCAAATAAAGCCTAATATAAAAACCTTCTGAAAGATACTCTGAATACATTTATTTAAAAAGAAAATCATAATTGATATAGTAAGATATACTAAAATTTTCTTCATATTGCTAAAATTACCATAAAAAGATAGCCTAAATTTGTAGTAGTACAAAAATAGTAAATAAATGATAATATAACTATAGTATATATTTAGATATACTGAGTAAAATTATGTTTTAAAAAATTATTTATGTCTATGAATAAGTCTACCAAATGTTAATACTGGTTATCATTGGACTGTAGAATTTAAATTGACTCAATATTTTTAACAAAGTATGTATATACATTATTGAAGTGTTAGATAAACAGATAAATAAAATGTAAGCAGTCTTTGGTGATTACACAAGTGCAACTATTTTAAATATTTTGCAATTTATCGTTGCAGTTTTTTAGCATGTGTACTCAAAGACACATTCTTTCTTTTGAAAGAAAATGGGACTATAAAACACATGTTAATATTATTTTTAGCTACCATAAAATCTTAATGGACTTTGTATTATTTTTATTTAAAATATCCTGTCCTTTCTCTCTTTTAATTGTAAACAAAGTAGTTTATGTCAAAAAATCATCAGTACAGAATCTATTTGAATATTAACTGACCTAGTGACTCATTTGAACTAAAGAAAGAACCAGAAGTGAGATTGTGTGATAAAAAGTCTAAGATGCCAAGATGGTGTACAGCCTTCTACTTTTGTGCTTTTAGAAGCCCCTAACCATCTGGTGAGGAAGTCTATCTAATCTCATGGAGAAACTAAGTAAAGAAGTCATTTGGAATGAGAAGTCCTAGGATAGCAAAAAGAAAGCCTGAATTTTCTTTTACTTGTTTATTTTTGAGATTATAGTATAATCACTTCCCTCTTTTCTTCTTTTTTTCAAAATTCAAGGCTTTTTGTTTTATTAATTGTTACACATACACACCTAAATATGCAAATACCACCTGCTCGGTCTTTTTAATGTTACTTGGACATATGTTTCCAGGTTTGCCACTAAGTATTGGATAAGCAGTTGGCATGCTTTTTCTTCCCTGGGGAAGACTATTTCTGCTGTTTACAGCACCATTCCTTAGTTGCAGGTAGTTCTTTGTGTAGGGTTAAGGCCTCATTGGCTTTTCCCTGTCCACCTTAGCATGTCTACTGGTGTTGTACTAGTTCAGCTCATGTTTATGCAGTCATGTTGGTGAGACATCATCAGTGTGGCTTCTTTGATATTCCTAAGAGACAGAATCTCAGAACAAATGCCCAATTCCTCTGGCTCTTACAACCTTTCTGTCCTGTCTCTTTGTCCAAAATTATCCCTGGACTTGTGTACATGTTTCCATTAGGACTGGATTCCAAAACTCTGTGTTTTGACTGGATATGTTTTTTGTAATGGTCTCTGTCTGTTGCAAAGAGAAGTTTCCTTGATAAGGGTCGAAGGCTACAACATCCTTACCTTTTTTAATACCCTAGTTGAACCCATGTCTAACAATGTCTACCAAGTTGTATGAATGAAGTCATCTTAGAGTCTCTAGCCTATTCAAGTTCCTCCATGACTGAAGCCTCAGTCAACATTATTGAAACAGAGGTAAAACAACAAATTAGTAGTATTGAACTATTTAGTAGAGATGATGTCATCTAAAAAGAGATGAAAAATAAGAAATGTCACCCTGTGTTTTGAAAATTGTAAGGAATAATGCCTAAAGAAAGCATTATTTTTCTTATAATGTACATACATACAAACATAGATACATATTTTCTACTTAAAAAATAATACTTTTGCCCAATACATACACTATTCTATATAATATGCACCTATTTTAACAGTTCACATTCACTCTGTATAGCAGAAAAAATTATCAACATTGTAAATTATTTTTTGAATATAAATCTAAAAATGACACATGTAAATATAGATATTTCTGTTCACATGTGGAAACTTAGACCTCAGACAGTAAGTAGTTGATCCAAGGTTACTAATGTCAAATTAGTCATTGGTAGAGGAGCTAAAAATTTAAACCAAGTCTCTGACTCACAGGTCGATGCCCTTTCCTATATACTATATTGTCTGTTAATAAGTATCACCGTGTTATAGACAACAGTAGAACTAAAAATACTTACCTGCCAGAAGATAGATGTAGTCTATACTTAACTAAAATCTACATGAACTGTAAATCTCACAGCATAGCCTAGTCTTCAGGGATTTCTAGTCTGATAGATTTTGGAGGGCCAGAGAAGTTCAGATATGTTGCAAGAATCTATGGATAAGCATTGAAAATATTATTACTTGGAGTGGAGACTTCATGACAGAGAATCTACTTGCGTATCTACCTAGCACTATTAATTTAAATTTATGAACCAGCCATTCCCATATGAACACTGATGGAGGTGGTATGATGGAAACCAAACACTGGGAATGGTAGAAGAGAGTCATAAAGGGGAAAATGGAAAATAAGAAAATGGAAATTATATAATATATGTATATGAATATATATGCATGTACACAGTAAAACTAACTCCTATTTCTTCCTATCCTGTCAGCCATGAAACACCAAAGAAATACTTCTAAGGAAGAAAAGTCTGATTCCCTGGCAGGTAACCCATAAACCGTAACATACAAAGACAGCTCTTTCATCTTACAGCCTCTTCACTCTAACCTACTAAGGCACTGCAGAGCTGGAAGGCTCCTAGCTTTCCCTCTGCTTTTCTTCCCATAGGCAACACTTAATGCTAATGTGTTAAAAAGTAATATACTTTTACAAGACACTGCCAGAGAAAAAAGCCATTCCAACTTTATCAGTAGTTTTAAACGAGAAAAACAGTAATTTTGTCTGTAAGTTTAGAAAGATCAAAAAAGGCCCTGGTTGGTAAGAATTCTTTCCCATCGTCCTCAAAATGAGATTGTTACCACAAATCTCTAGACTCACAGAAAAGGGGCTAAGAGCTGCTTTGTCAACAACAGAGCATTTACAGGATGTTTAAAAGTAAAAGGAGCACCGTGGCTTCTGGAATCTGTCAAAGGTGAATATCCGCACTGATGTACACCTGTATACCTCACCGATGCCCAGGTGATAGCTCTATCATGTACATTCTCTTACTGTAACTAACTTCCTAATGGCAACTACACAAAAGCTATACTAATTCGCCCAACGCTGGAAGAAATGGTGTATCTTTTAGAATAATGAAGTGCAAGCTAGCTGCCTAATTTTCTCAGTATGAGTCTATTTGATCTTAATACTACCAAATAAAATCACATAACACAATCACCACACCCTAATATAGCAGATCCAAGGGAAATACTCAGTTTCTTCTCACGGAGCCCTGAGAGTGACATGATAAGGGATAACAAAGATTTTCCCATCTTTCTTGCTTCTCCATACTTGCTAAATGAGAACAGGAACTCAGGTAGGAGGTAGGTAGGTGATGTATTGTTCACTATTTATCTTTCTCATGTAGGATGTTTTCTAGAGATCTCAACCCTTCCTCATCTTATTTCTTCATTGGTCCAATGGGAGGGAAACTGCACCCAAAGTAAATCCAATGGTGTCACTGACTTCAAGTGTCTGTGTGATCCACAATGAGTCTGGATCACACAGACACTTGAAATCAATGATATCTTTGTGCTTTCTTGTGGCTGGTGGTAGGGTGAAAGGTACTTCGACAATGATCTGTCACTTAAGAAAAGCAGTCTGTGTGTTTTCTTTACAGGTTTTTTTTTTATTCCAATAGTTTTTTAAATTTTTTTCCCTTAAAGATTAGGAAGTTTTCTCAGAGCCTTTTGAATAACATTTGAAAAAATCCACAAATCTACTCCTATACATATAAACTATTATGCAAAAAAAAAGTTTGCATAAAAAAAGCAACTTTCCACAAACAAAAAGTAATCAGAGCTTAAAATCTGGTGCCTGAAATATACTCTAGTAAGAGTACAAAATTTAAAAATTCATACTATTTTATGAATCCTGTCAAGAGGCAATTATGGGAAGTTATACTTTCATAGTCTCACCTTCTGGAGAAGCAATTGAAAGTAATCAAAGACATTGTACTCTCTATGCCATTTCTAGTTGACTCAGTTTCTCCCTTGAGAAGAGAAAATGATTCTTTCCCTTTAGCAAAAAAGTTAGATTTTAATCAGAGAATTTAGAGTTGCAAAAGTAACTGGAATCTTGGAGTACAAATAAGACTGTATAAACCCAACCCTTAAATTTTCTTTAAAAAGTAATTTGTGGGGATGAAAGTGCCATGGCACACAATGCTAATTGTGCTTATTTAGCATGCAGTCAGCCATAGACTTATCCTCAGCATATTCATACAAACACACACAATCTTCATGCTTTGTAAAACTGCATGATATGTCAAGTGACTTGCAAAGTAACTTCCCTAGAATTAAAAAAAAAGTGCTATTTATACATAGAATAAATGTTACTTGAAAAAACATAATACAAATATCTCTGCAATGCATATCAGTGTGACCTGGGGGGCTGCATTTATGAAATACAGCATGATGTATGTACTAGATTTGGAAAAAAGCTTCCAGGTGTATGTAACTGCAAAACACTAAAGTACGTGGGAAAGGAAAAGGTAAAAGGAATATGTAACACTGAATTCCAAACCTGAAAAGACATAACATTCCTTTAGTTCCTGAGAGCAGTTCTCAGTGATAAGGGAATGGCACATATTGAGTGGCATATAAGTTTGGCACTTGTGCACGCATAGTATATTTTTGGAATTATAATTTAATTATAATTTTCTTTCTGCCCTCCAAAGTCACTCAGTTACCCTCTTATCTTCTTCAAATTCAGGGCCACTTTTTCCACTAATTGTTATTTTATGCATATGTATTTGTGTGTGCGTATGTGTGCGTGCGTGTGTATTCCCAAATATAACCTGTATTTGTCCATAAGGTGGCTTAATAGCAATCCATAGACTCATGTGGGTGAATGCTTGGCCCATAGGAAATGGAAGTATTACATGATATAGCCTTGTTGGAGGAAATGTGTCACTATGGATATGGGCTTTGAGGTATTAAAAGCTCATGTTTGGTCAATACATCTCAGTTGTAGAACTCTCAGCTCCTTCTCCAACATCATGTCTGCCTGCTGCTGCAATGCTTTCTGTCATGATAATAATGGGCTAAAGCCAGTCTCAATTAAAGGCTTTCCTTTATAAGACTTGCTGTGGTCATGGTGTCTCTTCACAGCTATATTACACAAACTAAGACAGAAGTTGGTACCAGGGATGGGGGTATTGCTATATAGATATGACCATGCTTTGATTTGAAGGAATGTGGACTTTAGGACATTGAAGTAGGAACATGGAAGACAGTGGTACTGAGGGTGGTTTAAACTTTGGGGGCATGGATCAAGAGGTTTCAGAGGAAAAGAATATTAGTATGTGGCAGAGAGACTATTGTGATATTTTGGTGAAGAATGTGGCTGCTTTTTGCCCTTGTCTGAAAAGTCTGCCTGAGGCTAAAATCAAGAGTTTTGAATTTTGTTGATAGAAGGATTCTCAAAACAGCCCAGTATAGACTCTGTCTTGTAGTTATTAGTGTTTACTCTTATGCAATAATGAAAAGGGATAAACTAAGCAAGAAAAAAATAGAAAATGTATAATTTGAAGAGAAAAAAGAACCAAGAAGTGAAATGGTGCTATATCCTGTGTTCAAGGAGATAAACATATTAGATAAATGACTGATGCTAAATGGAATAAAGTAAGTGGTGACCTCAGGGCAAGATCTCACTCAGCTAAACTTCCAACTTGGTGAAAGGAAATTAAAGAAAAGCTCAGAGCCTGGTATGGTGGAGCATGCCTTTAATCCCAGCACTCAAGAGAAAGAGTCAGGAGGATTTCTGAGTTTAAGGCCAACCTGTTTTACAGAATGAGTTCCAGGACAGTCAAACTCAGGCAGTAAGGGAATCCATCCAAAACAGAAAGTTGGCAAAAATGTAATTGAATGAGGATACAATGTTCTAGCCCCAGCAAGAGGCAGAATTTAGCACCTTCAGCAACATGGTTCTGGATTTAGAGTCAAGAGTAGAATAAATGGGTTATGAAATCCCTGTCAATGGCTAAGGAAAGTTCCTAAGGCCAGGGATGTATCAGGGAGTCCCTTCATAGGGAGGTTATTTTGTGAAACAGTAGCCTGAATTTCCTTGGAGACTCCAACGTGTTGGATATACCAGAATCATGAGGTTCCTGCAGAGGAAAGCTGCTCACAGGGATTGGAACCCCCATTTCCAAAATGAAGAAGTATGTTACAGTCAAGAAAACTGAAATAGGCCAATAAAAGCACTTTGACATCAGACATGGAGATCCAGTTTATAGTTTGTCCAGCTGGTTTTCAGTCTTTTTGCTATTTCCTCTGCTCTTTCCCCTACCTTTTGGAATGGTAATATATATCCTCTGCGATTATATGTTGGAAGTATGTGATCTGCTTTTTTATTTTGATTTTTTAGGGGATGACAGTCAAGAAATTGCATGATTCTCAGAAGAGACTTTGCACTTTGGACTTTTAAACTGTGTTGAGACAGTTATAGTTTATGGGGACTTTCGAAGTTGGACTTAATGCATTTCTGCATTATGATATGGCTACAAGCCTATGATGACTAGAGAATGAAATGTGGTGGTTTGAATAGGAATGGTCACTATTGACACATGTATGTGAATGCTTGGGCCATAGGGAATGGCACTGTTAGGAAATGCCTTGTTGGAGATGGAGTAGGTGTGGCCTTGTTGGAGGAAATGTGTCACTGTGGGGGTGGGCTTTGAACTCTCATATGCTCAAACTACAAACATTCTACTGGCTGTGGATCAAGATTCAGAACTCTCAGCTACTCTAGCACCATTCTGTGTGCACACCGCAATGCTTTTCATCATCACGATAATGAACTGAACTTCTGAAACTATAATAGAGCCCCAATTCAAAGTTTTTCATTATAATGAAAAACTTGGTCATAGTCATGGTGTCTCTTCAGCAATAGAATGCCTAGCTATGACAGTCCATATAATGTTACTCATATGTAAGTTTTCAGGGCTGATCATGTGGCACTCAACATCTAATTGTTCTATTCTCTGGGGAAAGCCACCTCTCCCATTCTCAGCTTTACTCAGTTGTCTGTCGTTCATTGTGTAGAGTTGAAGGCTTGTGAGCTTTTCTGTCAAGCTTGGCCTAACCATTGATATCATCCTTGTTCAGCTGACATTTGGACAGCCACATTTTTAAGACTTTATAAGATGTCATTTCTGATATTATTAGGAGACACAATCTCACAGAAAACTCAATGATAGTATTGTAAAGTGTAAGTTGACAGCTTGTTTATTCATTTTTTTCCTTAATAATTCTGCTCCAGTTCATAGAGGTTGCCACTCATTTCCAGGCTAATGTGCCTTCTAAAGTTGTAAAGGAAAGTACAACCTGTTGCCAGACACAAACCCTTCCACACGAATGGATTGATTTATTTGGTGAGTTAACAAATTCTTTTGAAGCTTCTAAATTATTTTAGGCACTATTCCAGGTGCTTTAAATGCAAAGATGATTAAAGCAAGGTCTCTGCCCTCTGTATAACCTATAAGTCTAGGGTGGAAATGAAACATGTAAAAATGTAAAGTGAAATCTAAAGAGCGAAGTGTTTATGCAAATAAATGCAATAGAATGAGAAAATTCTTTTTCCTGGATGACTCAAGGGAGACCCCATAAGATTAGGTTAGTTGAATTATGAGCTATAGAGCACTTATTCAGAGAGAAAAAGAGACAAAATGGAAGGGGGGAGAGAGGAAGGGAGACTGGATATATTCTTTAAGAAGTAGGAAGTTATTACAGTCTTCTTTTTGCTGTTTCTTTGTTTGTTTTTTAACAGAAAGGGGAAGCTTGACCAGATTTGCCTTTCGAAGCTAATTTTGGGGAATAGGAGTTAAATTCATTAGTAGAGATTTTCTTAGCATTTGTGAAGTCCTGGTTGTTTTATTAGTTTTGTTTGGCTTTTTTGTTTGTTTGTTTGCTTGATTGATTTATTTAGACAGAACCTCATTAGCTTAAGTTGATTTGAAGTTCTCTATGTAGCCAAGTGGACTTCAAACCAATGAGGCTCCATCACCCTCAGTCACAATCGCAATCATACTGGAAATACAGGCATGAGTCACTCCTGGGTTGATCAGAGAGACTGGATGTTGGAATTTAGTGAGGATTTTTATTATTGTAATAGTTAAAACTAATAAAAATGATAATAATAACCACAGAGGGGATAATAATAACTAGCCTAAAATTCCAGTGCTCAGGGGGAGGAGCCAGAGAAGGCACAAAGACCCGCAGCTGCAGGCAACCCTGGACTAGGTAGTGAGGCTCTGACCCAGAAAAAGAGAGTGTCAAAGCCAGATACATGGGAGAGACAGATGCAAGCAGTACCTCCAGGACTGAAAATGAAAAAGAATTCCAGTGCTATTTAAACGACACCATAATTCACAGGAGTTGATGACTGATTGAATTCAGAAGCCAAGGAAGAGAGAGAAATTAGGTAAAAATGACTCTAAGTCTTCAGTTTGGGTGATTTAATAGGCAATGGTGTTAATAATAAAGAAAAGAGACTGGAAGATGAAAAGCAGGTTTCACTGGGAGAAGATAATGAACTATGTTTTGCAACTTTCAGACTTGAGATGTCAATTGGTCATTCAATTAGTGATGTTCAGCAGAAAGACATACACAACTGGATTTCAAGAAGTTCATACAGTTATCAATTATACATTAACAGTCAATGGCATATAGATTATAGCTAAAAATACAAGATGAAATCACTCAAAAAAATTGAGACCAGAAACATCTTATCCCAAAGTGCAAGAGGCATCACACCAAACACTGCTGAATGGAGAATAGAGGTAGAAAGCAGAGGATAAAATAGGGTGTAGGTTGACAGAAATGTGAGAAGAAGTGTGATATGGAAAGATGCTTAAGACACAAGGACATTGGGCTGATAGTACACATGCCAAAGGTAATTAGAATGAACCTGAAAAGAGACCATTAAGTTTGGCACACAGAGAGTTACTAAGTGAGCTGAGAGCAATCTCACTAGACTAGCAGAAGCCAGAAAACATAAAGGATAGTCTTTAAATCAGGAAAAGGAGTTTAAATACTATGAAATTGTCTCCCCAGAAATAATAGTAAGCCTCATGGAAATTTATGTGAGGAGGAAGCAGATTAGAAGGAACATCTGTCCTATCACAAGGATCCTCTGTGCTAGTTTAAGTTGGTCTTTGCTAAACTCATCTTCTAGGATTTAGAATCTAGGTTCTAATTCATGGCATTTGTTTTGCTGCGTGTGTGATAGCAACTGGTGATGTACCAATCATTTTTCCTGGCTGCATTGTGGCTAGCTCCCATAGCACTGATGCTAGGGTTGGGGCCACTGAAGAGAAAACACAAAGTTGAAGAAAGAGAGGGTAGTACTATACCTGTCTATTTCTATGACTCCTCCCTCTCTGTCTCTCTCTCACTTGCTCTCTCTCTTTCTCTCTGTCTGTGTCTGTCTCTGTCTTTGTCTCTCTCTGTCTCTCTCTCAGATACACACACAGAGAGAGAGAGAGAGAGAGAGAGAGAGAGAGAGAGAGAAACAGACAGAGAGAAAGAGAGAGAGGGAGAGAGGGAGAGAGGGAGAGAGGGAGAGAGGGAGAGATGGGGAGGGAGAAGAGGGACAGGGAGAGAGTGACCAGGACTTATTTCAAGAATCTAGGTTCTAGCTTTTTAAGTTCCTTTCTAGTTTCCAGTTTTGAATAATTCTGTTCATTTGTTTTTATTCTCCCAACCTAAGAGTAGTAGTCTTCTTTCTATACTATATTATGTTATATTATATTTGAAATATTTTTTTATTTTTGATAATTTATTTACATTTCAAATGTTTTTCCCTTTCCAGATCTTCCTTTTGGAAACGCCATAGCCAATCCCCCCTCCCCTTACCTCTATGAGGGTATACCCCCACCCACCCAACCACTCCCATCTTCCCTCACTGGCATTCCCCTATACTGGTACATAACACTCTCAGACCCGAGGGCCTCTCATCCCACTGATGGCCAACAAGGCCATCCTCTGCCACATATGTGGCCAGCACCATGGGTCCCCCCATATGCATTCTTTGGCTGGTGGTCCAGTCCCTGGGAGCACCAGGGGGCCTGACCAGTTGCCACTGTTGCTTCCTCCCCATGGGGCTGCAAACTCCTTCAGCTCCTTCAGTCCCTTCTTCAACTCCTCCATCTGGGACCCCATGCTCAGTTCTACAGTTGCTATGAATTGAATCATGGGTGTTCCAACCTTTTGGGCTAATAACTGCTTATCAGTGAGAACATACTGTCTTTGTTCTTTTGTGACTGAGTTACCTCTCTCAGGATGATATTTTCAAGTTCCATCCATTTGCCTGCAAATTTCATTAAATCATTGTTTTTAATAGCTAGTAGTACTCCATTGTGTAAATGTACCACATTTTCTGTATCCATTCCTCTGATGAGGGACATGTGGGTTGTTTCCAGCTTCTGGCTATTATAAATATGGCTGCTATGAATATGGTGGAGAATGTGTCTTTATTACATGTTGGAGCATCTTCTGAGTATATGCCCAGGAGTGGTATAGCTGACTCCTCAGGTAGCATTATGTCCATTTTTCTGAGGGTCTGCCAAACTGATTTCCAGAGTGGTTGTACCAGCTTGCAATCCCACCAACAATGGAGGAGTGTTTCTCTTTCTCCACATCATCGCCAGCACCTGCAGTCATCTGAGTTTTTCAACTAAGCCATTATGAATGATGTGAGGTGGAATCTCAGGGTTGTTTTGATTTGCATTTCCTGGATGACTAAGGATATTGAACATTTCTTTAGATGCTTCTCAGTCCTATGACTTTCCTCAGTTGAGAATACTCTGTTTAGCTCTCTTCTCCATTTTTTAATAGGTTTATTTGGTTCTCTGGAGTCTAACTTCTTGGGTTCTTAGTATATATTGGGTATTAGCCCTCTATCAGATGTAGGATTGATAAAGGTCTTTTCCCAATCTGTTGGTTGCCGTTTTGTCCTATTGACAGTGTCCTTTGCCTTACAGAAGCTTTGCAATTTCATGAGGTCCCATTTGTTGATTCTTGATCTTAGAGCATAAGTCATTGCTTTGTTTTTTGTTTTTTGTTTTTCGGTTTTTTTTTTTTTTTTTTTTTTTTTTTTCAGGAACTTTCCCCCTGTGCCCATGTGTTCCGGAATTTTCCCCACTTTTTCTTCTATTAGATTCAGTGTATCTGAATTTATGTAGAGGTCCTTGATACACTTGTACTTGAGCTGTGTACAGGGAGGTAGGAATGGATCAATTTGCATTATTCTACATGTTGACCAGCAGTTGAGCCAGCACCATTTGTTGAAAATGCTGTCTTTTTTCCATTGGATGGTTTTAGCTCCTTTGTCAAATATCAAGTGACCATAGGTGTGTGGGTTCATTTCTAGGTCTTCAATTCTATTTCATTGATCTACCTGCCTGTCACTATACCAATACCATGTAGTTTTTATCACTACTGCTCTGTACTAGTGCTCTTGAGTTCAGGGATGCTGATTCCCCCAGAAGTTCTTTTATTGTTGAGAATAGTTTTTGCTATCCTGGGTTTTTTGCTATTCCAAATGAATTAGAGAATTGGTCTTTCTGAGTCTATGTAAAATTGACTTGGAATTTTGATGGGGATTGCATTGAATCTGTATATTGATTTCGGCAACATGGCCATTTTTACTATATTAATCTTGCCAATCCATGAGCATTCGAGATATTTCTGTATTCTGAGGTCTTCTTCAATTTCTGTCTTCAGAGACTTGAAGTTCTTGCCATACAGATCTTTCACTTGTTTGATTAGAGTCACACCAAGATACTTAATATTGTTTATGACTATTGTGAAGGGTGTCATTCCCCTAATTTCTTTCTGAGCCTTTTTATCCTTTAAGTATAGGAAAGCTACTGATTTGTTTGAGTTAATTTTATATCCAGCCACTTTGCTGCAGCAGTTCTCTGATGGAGTTTTTCGGGTCACTTAAGTATAGAAACATATCATATGCAAATAGTGATATTTTGATTTCTTCCTTTCCAATTTGTATCCCTTTAACCTTCTTTTGTTTTCTAATTGTTCTAGCTAGAACTTCAAGTACTATATTGAATAGGTAGGGAGAGAGAGGGCAGCCTTGTCTAGTCCTGATTTTAGTGGGAATGCTTCAAGTTTCTCTCCATTTAGTTTGATGTTGGCTACCCATTTGCTGTATATTGCTTTTAAAATGTTTAGGCATGAGCCTTGAATTCCTGATCTTTCCAAGACTTTAACATGATGAGATATTGAATTTTATCAAATGCTTTTTCAGCATCTAATGAAATGACCATGTGGATTTTTTTCTTTGAGTTTGTTTATGTAGTGGATTACATTGTTGGATTTCCAAGTGTTGAACCATCCCTGCATCCCTGGGATGAAGCCTACTTGATCATGATGAATGATCAATTTGATGTGTTCTTGGATTCGGCTTGCAACAATTTTATTGAGTATTTTTGCATCGATATTCATAAGGAAAATTGGTCTGAAGTTTTCTTTCTTTGTTGGGTCTTGGCATGTTTTAGGAATGTGTGTAACTGTGGCTTCATAGAACAAATTGGGTAGTGTTCCTTCTGTTTCTATTTTGTGGAATAGTTTGAAGAGAATTGGTATTAGATCTTCTTTGAAGGTCTGATAGAATTCTGCACTAAACCCACCTGGTCCTGGACTTTTTTTTTGGGAGTTTTTTAATGACTGCTTCCATTTCTTTAAGGGTTATAGGACTGTTTAGATCGCTTATCTACTCCTGACTTAACTTTGGTATTTGGTATCTGTCCAGAAAATTGTCCATTTCATCCAGATTTTCCAATTTTGTTGAGTGTAAGATTTTGTAGTAGGATCTGATGATTTTTTGAATTTCCTCAGAATCTGTTGTTATATCTCCCTTTTCATTTCTGATTTTGTTAATTTGGATATTGTCTCTGTGCCCTCTGGTTAGTCTGGCTAAGGGATTATCTATCTTGTTGATTTTCTCAAAGAACCATCTCCTGGTTTTGTTGATTCTTTGTATAGTTCTTTTGGTTTCTACTTGGTTGATTTCAGCCCTGAGTTTGATTATTTCCTGCCTTCTACTCCTCTTGGGTGCATTAGCTTCTTTTTGTTCTAGAGCTTTCAGGTGTGCTGTTAATCTGCTAGTGTATGCTTTCCCCAGTTTCTTTTTGGAGGCACTTAGAGCTATGAGTTTTCCTCTTAACACTGCTTTTATTGTTTGGGTATGTTGTACTTTCATTTTAATTAAATTCTAGGAAGTCTTTAATTTCTTTCTTTATTTCTTCCTTGACCAAGATATCATTGATTAGAGTGTTGTTCAGCTTCCATGTGTATGTGCGCTTTCTGTTGTTATTGTTGCCATTGAAGACCAGCCTTAACCCATAGTGATCTGATAGGAGGCATGGGATTATATCATCTTTTTATAACTGTTGAGATTTGATTTGTGACATGGTCAATTTTGGAGATGGTACCATGAGGTGCTGAGAAGAAGGTATATTCTTTTGATTTAGGATGAAATGTTCTCTATATATCTGTTAAATCCATTTGGTCCATAACTTGTGTTAGTTTCACTGTGTCTCTGTTTAGTTTGTGTTTCCAAGATCTATCCATTGATGAGAGTGGGGTGTTGAAGTCTCCCACTATTATTATGTCAGGTGCAATGTGTGCTTTGAGCTTTGGTAAAGTTTCTTTTATGAATGTGGGTGCCCTTGCAATTGGAACACAGATGTTCAGAATTGAGAGTTCTTCTTGGTAGATTTTTCCTTTGATGAGTTTGAAGTGTCCTTTCTTATCTTCTTTGATGACTTTTGGTTGAAAATCTATTTTAAACAATATTAGGATGGCTACTCCTGCCTGTTTCTTGGGACCATTTGCCTGGAAAATTGTTTTCCAGCCCTTTACTCTGAGGTAGTGTTTGTCTTTAACTCTGAGGTGTGTTTCCTGTATGCAGCAAAATGCTGGGTCCTGTTTATATATTCAGTTTGTTAGCCTATGTATTTTCATTGGGGAATTGAGTCCATTGATGTTAAAAGATATTAAGGAATCACGATTGTTGCTTCCTGTTATTTTTGATGTTATTTTTATGTTTGTGTGGCTATCTTCTTTGGATTTGTTGAAAGATTACTTTATTGCTTTTTCTAGGGTGTAGTTTCCCTCCTTGTGTTGGGGTTTTCCATCTATTATCCTTTGTAAGGCTGGGTTTGTGGAAACATATTGTTTATATTTGGTTTTGTCATGAAATATTTTGATTTCACCATCTATGGTAATTGAGAGTTTTGCTGGGTATTACAGCCTGGGCTGGCAGTTGTGTTCTCTTAGGGTCTGTATGAGATCTGTCCAGGGTTTCTAGCGTTTAATAGTCTCTGGTGAGATATCTGGTGCAATTCTGATAAGTCTGTCTTTATATGTTACTTGACATTTTTCTCTTACTTCTTATAATATTCTTTCCTTATTTTGTGCATTTGGTGTTTTGACTATTATGTGATGGGAGGAATTTCTTTTCTGATTCAATCTATTTGGAGTTCTGTAGGCTTCTTGAATGTTTATGTTCATCTCTTTCCTTGGGTTAGGGAAGTTTTCTTCTCTAATTTTGTTTACTGTACCTTTAAGTTGGGAATCTTCACTCTCTTCTATACCTATTATCCTTAGGTTCTATCTTCTCATTCTGTCCTCGATTTCATGGATGTTTTGGGTTAGGAGCTTTTTGCTTTTTGCATTTTCTTTGACTGTTGTGTCAATGTTTTCTATGGTATCTTCTGCACCTGAGATTCTCTCTTCTATCTCTTGTATTCTGTTGGTGATGCTTGCATCTATGACTCCTGATCTCTTTCCTAGGGTTTCTATCTCAAGAGTTGTCTCCCTTTGTGATTTCTTTATTGTTTCTATTTCTATTTTTAGTTCCTGGATGATTTTGTTCATTTCCTTCACCTGTTTGATTGTATTTTCCTGTATTTCCTCTTTAAGGGCTTCTAGCTGTTTACCTGTGTTCTCTTGTATTTCTTTAATGGAGTTACTTATTTCCTTCTTAAAGCCTTCTATCATCTTCATGAGAAATGATTTTTAATCTGAGTCTTGCTTTTCTGGTGTGTTGGGGTATCCAGGGCTCTCTGTGGTGGGAGAACTGGATTCTGATGATGCCAAGTTGCCTTGGTTTCTGTTTGTTATATTCTTGCCCTTGCTTTTTGCGATCTGGCTATCTCTCATGTTGGCTGGTCTTGCTTGCTCTGACTGTAGCTTGTCCCTCCTGCAAGCTTTTGAGTCAGTACTCCTTGGAGACCAGCTTCTTCTGAGATGAATTTGTATTTGGAGAGCTGACATACAGGGTCAGCTCTGGGGTGCAGACAGAAACCAGAAGGATCCTGTCCCCATCTGTTCCTTGGTTCCTGTGTCCTGAGGGCTATGCGAGGGTCCCCTTGATCGAGGAATTTGAAGTGGTGGTCTTCCTGTGCTCAAAGGTGTGTCAGCACTCCTAGGAGACCAGCTCTCTCCTGGCACTATTTGAATATGGAGCCCTGTGTCACTGGATCAGCTCCCTGGCTGAGAAGGGAACGGAAAAGCCACTCCTCATTCCCTGTGTCCTGAGGGTTCTGGGCAGGTCCAGCTGCGCAGTGGTGGTAGTCTTACCTCCACTCATGGGTTTGTCCATTCTCCTAGGATGCTAGCTTTCTCCCAGTGCTTTTTGGCTTTGGAGCTCTGTGGCACAGACTGAGGTCCCTGGCCACAGAAGGAAACCAGAAGACTCCTATCCCAGGCTTCTTGCAGGTCCCTGTGTCCTGAGGGTTCCATGCAGGTCCCTCTGAACAGAGGTGGTGGCCTAACCTCCACTTACAGGCTTGTCCACACTCCTGGGAGTGTAGCACTTTCCTTATGCTATTTGGGTATCTGAAATATTTTTTAGAAGTTATACTTATCTCACTGTGCTGATGTTTGAAAATCCCAACAGCATGTCACTGGCTCTGTAGTTATAGCAAGGTTCTCTCTAACTCCATCTTGTCATGGCAGAAGTGTGTGAGAAAGGATAGATCATATATGGTGAAACAAGCAGTCAGAGAATAATGGACCAGCACTTTAGCTCTTTTTCTTGTTTCTTGATTGCTATTACTTAAGATAGTGAATTGAGGGAAACTTCCAGGATGGTCTTCTGGAGAAATTAATCTATGACATTGTTTAATTAATGGAGCCCTTGCAGTTCTCCCAGTATACCTAACCCTTCTTTATTCAGCATCACTGTGTCTGTGTTTATGTTCATGAAGGAAGTGCTCTGACTTGTTTCAACTGCAGTGAGATAGGATTGAATTAAACAAGCAAACTTTTATGCTGAAGTATTTACTGCTTGTAATTGGCTATGTGACACAGAATATGTCCTTCCTTCTCTGTTAGTTTTTAAATATTTAAAATGAGCAACTCTGTTACAATATGATGGTCACCCTAATTGTGGTGGAAGGCATGGAAACAGAGAGGAGTACTATAAATAACAGCCAAAGGGCAAAAAGCATGTGTGGCTATTTCTATAACCCAAGTTAGCAGTGTGTAAAAATGCATACTTTGCTGAAAATTTCAATGACTTTTTATTTACTACACAGCCAAGACAGTGCAGCGGTTAAGGTACTTGCTTCCAACCATGAGGATGTGATCCCTAAGACTGACATGGTAAAGGAAAGATTCGAGTTTCAAAAGTTGTCTTCTGCCCTGAACACATGTATTGGACTATAGTCCTCATTCATCACACTCACCTCTCCCTCTGTCTCTGTCTCTCTGTCTCTCTGTCTTCCTCCTCCTCCTCCTCCTCCTCCTCCTCCTCCTCCAGGTGCCAACAATTAATCAGCAATAATAGGAAAATCAATTGCCTTAGCTGATTCGCCCTGTGGTGGTTTGAATAAAACTGACTCCCATAGGTGCTATAGGGAGTAGCATTATTTCGAAGGATTAGGACATGTGGCCTTATTAGAGTAGGTGTAGCCTTGTTGGAAGAAGTGTGTCAATGGGGGTGGGCTTGAGGTTTCAAATGCTCAAACTGGGCCCCCATACCTTTCTTCTTTTCTGCCTCCTGATCCAGAAATCCCTGCTATCTCTGCAGCACCATGTCTGCCTGCATGCTGCCATACTTTCTACATGACAATAATGGACTAACTTTTAAACTGTAAGCCAGTTCCAGTTAATCTTTTTCTTTATAAGAGTTGCCTTGGCCATGGTGTCTCTTCACAGCAATAGAAACATTAAGAACTCACCTTCATCATCATTAAAATCAGTGTACCCCTTTAGCAAAATATAGATCTAAGGTTGTTAGATAAGAAATAGCAAGAAAAACGGTCGCATACTGCACTAGCAACTTTGTTTATTGAAATTATTTAAAAAGCTTTAAACTATGTCTCCATATGGAAAAATATTTCAGCCCTTTGCCTAGGTTAAAAAGAACAGATGCCACCAACAGCACTTCTCATTTTTAGGCATTTGTTATTCTTCTAGTAATAAAGAATGTGGTCGGAGCCCTTCTGCTCATTACAAGATTCATTTGGAAAGAATGTGGCTTTGCTAGATTTCATCAAATTGTGTATATTAAAAGCATATATTCTTATGAATGTAGAGTTAATCTAATTGCTTTCTCAGATACAGTAAGGAGGAAAAGCATCTTAAGGATTTTTTAGGAGGCTGGATTATACTGCACAGGTGTCTTTAAAAAATTAGGGCAAATACATCAGGATCTCCACTGAATATATGAAATTGTATTCACAGACCCATGAATGATAGGTTTTTCTTACAAGATACACTTTCACAAAAGACTGTAGCATACAAAACAATATTACCCTTACAGGTACTGCATTTCTTAGCATTTCTAAGCAGTGAAAAATAAACGGAGAAAATTAAGAACAGGACCATCTTTCTGGCAAAAGGAAACAATTATTTAAACTCCCTGTGCTTACTTTCTAAATATTACTCTGCTATGCTTGGCCTTAAAATAGAATCTTGCAAGTACAATTTACATCCTAATGTCAGATCCTTACTAGAAAACAGGTGAGAATTAAGCATGCAACCATACATTTGAAAACTTCAAGGTATATTTCTAAAGGTAAGAGTAAGACTACAGTGCATCTCCTCGGGTTGGCATACATTTGAATATATTAACAGTTTCTCTACCCATCCCACACCTAAACAGCCTCACTGATATACAGTCTCTCTATAATTGAGTCATCTGTACATAATGCAAATGATTCTAGGTTTTGACGATGCCAGAGATAGAAATTAGGCTACTTTGGCAATTGAAGTAACTTTCTCAGGTAACACAAATTATCATTATGTGTCTGCTTCATCAAATATAATATGGTATATAAGGAAAGAAGTGGGAGGAAAAATGTTGCAGAGACAAGTATTTGAACTGATTTTAAAATACATCTCCTCTGAATGACTAATGCAGTGTTCTGGAGTTGAAATTTGCCATTTCTTAAATGCTTTGCTCTAAAAACATATTTACAACTTGTGCTCAATATGAAAAGGTGAATACAAGGAGTGTATGAGACAGCAACAAACCTTTATTTCATTTTGTGTGTGTGCACAGGCTTTTAAGAACCAACTTTAAAGGTAAATGCTAACTCTTGCCTACTCCAGGTGGAATAATAAGTAGATTTTCATGGTCTTTGAAAAAGAAAAGAAAGGGAAAATGTCTGTGGCTTTTAGCCATCGGAGAGAAGTCCTGTGGTGAGATATTTAAGTATAATGGTTGGGCATGGACTTACACTTTCCCCAGAGCTTATAAACGTTGCTTGAATAGTGTTTCTTTGTTTTCTAAAGAAAGCACAATCACAGTAAACAACATTGTTTTTACTGAAAGACACTAATATTATTTCTTTTAAACAAAAATCTCTTCGTGTGTGTGTGTGTGTGTGTGTGTGAGAGAGAGAGAGAGAGAGAGAGAGAGAGAGAGAGAGAGAGAGAGAGATGCTCCATATGTTCCATGTGGAAGGTACTTGCTGAGTCCAAAAAACATATCAGATCACCTGGAACTGGAGTTAGAGGTAGTTGTGAGCTGCCTGATGTGGGTACTGGAGTCCAAACTCTGGTCTTCTACAGGTGCACATAAATACTGAGCTATCTTTCCAGCCCCTTTTTCCTCTTCTCCAAACACTGATAGTTATCCAAATGTTCTCGTGGTTTTTTTATACATATGAGAACCGTCCAATGACGCCTAATGATAAGGAGAGAGGGAGCCATAGGCCATTACAGAACTTAGCTACCCAAGAGAGTAAGCAGATAAAATGCTGGGTCCCTACAGATATATTTCAGGTAAGTTGCACCTTTCATAACACTGGCTACCCAAAGTAGGGAAAGTTGTATCTTGGTAGAGATCCAACAACAACCCAAACAAAAGAAATTCCTTACATGAGCAGACTTTACAGGATAGGAGTCTCTGAGCTTAGAGAGGGGATCTCTAAATTTAAAGGGGAGAGGGATGCTGAGTTTAGCAGATTAGTTTAAGAACTGGATGGGAATAAAGCTGTAATTAAGGAAAGTTATCTTATTATCCCACTTTTCTTTGGGACTGCTACATGCTGGGAGCTCAGCAGTGTAGAGAAGGTAGCAGATAGAATATAAGGCGGGGCTGATCCACTCACCAGGGTCAGCCTGTGTTGTCTAAAAACATAACTTGCCCAAGGCCATGTAGTATATCTATTTAATCTTATTTGATTACAAGAAAAAATAAGCCCAACTCAAATTAACTTAAGAAATAATTTGTGTATTAGTCCACAAAACTAAATGCATGATTGGGTGGCAATGGAGACAAAACAGACTGAGGGATTTCAATATCAATGGCTCTGTCAGTCAGCTCTCTTTCCCTCTGCATTTCCTGTGTTCTCAGACAAGCTTGATTCTGGCTTTAGAAAGACTGATGGAACATGTTGTCTTAATCTGTTTTCTTCTGTAACGTAATATTGCATGCTGGGTAATTTATGAACAACAGAAATTTGTAGCTTTTGTAGATCTAGAAACTGAGAAGTCCAGTATCAAGAAGACAGAGTCTGGGGAGGAACTTCTTGCTGTGTCTTAAGGTGAAGGAGTAGGAAAGAGTATGTATGTTTAGGTCTCTCTGTTTTTCTAAAACAACTAATCCCACCTTGGAGCCCCACTCTTCCTTAATCTTAATTACTTCTCAAGGGCTTCGTGTCCAAGTGCCATAAAATCAATATAAAATTTGATAACTTATTTCTATAATAGATAGGTTAAGGATTCAATCCACAGAAATGTTGACTGCTCTGGCCTAGATCATTGTGCCTTCCCTTGGAGCTAAGGACAGATGTTGTTATCCCTACCTTCAGCCTCAGAAATTAATAACAGAAAAGAAATGAGTCTTGGAAGGGAAAATCAGTCCACAATTATCAAAAAGACTAAATAATTATGGAGTGTGTAGAAAAGAATTACACATAGCCTCTATGTGTGAGGACAAAGATTAAAACCCGTAGCTGATTGACTTCAATGGCTTTCCACTATGTAAGGCTGTGTGTTTCTCTGATTTTGCAAATATAATATGTTTGCTCTATATATTTATATGTCAAACATAATCCGAACATGTAATTAATATGTTAAAAATCTTGAAATTGTATACAAATAGTGATAAGGAAAATAAATGGCATGTGTATAAGACAAGAAGGGTCAGTGTAAGACCCTCAAGAAAAATGTTGGCCTAGTATCCTATTAGTTAGACTTTTTGAGGCTGGAGAGGAAGGGAAGAGAGGTCTACAAAGCCTTATAGAAAGGCTTCAAAATTAGCAAACCAAAAAACAAACCCGTTAAAATCAGAGAAGACTGGACAATGTGCTACCACCATAACCCTCACTTCTATACTCCTTACTCCCCAACACACACCTTCAAGCTTCCAACTAGTAACAGAGCAGGAACCAGAAATCCACATTATGCAAGTAACTCAAAAAGCCTGTGCTAGGATAATGACCCATAAAAGTCCCAGCCCATTACGTACAGGTGCCATTGAGTTACTAAATGTTCTCCTTGTTACAGCACACGTTCTTCCTTGGAAATGTATTCTTTCTTAATAAATGATATTTCTGTACTTGCTTCAGTCATATTTCTCTGTCAATTTCATCACCCAGGACACACAGACCCAGATATGGCATCAGGCACACACCAAATCATGGTAGCCTCTGATATCACTTGCCTTGTTGCCTCCTATGCTGCACTAATGCCTCATCTTCTAATTCTGCATCTGTCTGTCTCAGGGGTTGCTGAATGGGGTAAGATGAAAGAGCTGTGTTCAGATTCTATAACCAAGTAATTTGAAATTCAATTCAGGTTAAAAGATAAGGGTGAGAATCATTACCTTCCAAATAACCATCTTGTAAATTTGCATAAGATGGCTTAAGTATCGTGAAAAGTAATAGAAGAGAGAAAACCAAGCTTTGGAGGGGAGGAATGAGAACATCTTTTTAGGGGATAGAAAGACAATTCAATGGCTAAAGCAATGACTACTCTTCCAGAGGACCTGGGTTCAATACACAGCATCCACATGGCAGTGTACAACCATCTATAATTCTAGTTCCAGGGGATCCAAAACTTTCTTCTGGTCTCCACAGACACCAAGTACACACATACTGAACAGATATATATGCAGACAAAACACCCATCCATATAAAATAAAAATTATTATCAATAATTAAAAAATAAAATATGAAAGTCTTTGTAGAAATATTTATGATAGGTGTTGATAATGATAATGATTGAAAAAGAATAGATCATGAATTTGAGAAAAAGTGAGGGGAGAAAGGAAGCAGATAGGGAAGAGGTAAAGTGAAATTATATAAATACAATACTCATGTATGAAATTCTCAAAAGAATAAAGTATTTTTAAAAGTAGAGTAAGACATTGATACTGCTCACAGTGGAGATGAAGGGAATATCACAAAACAGAGATTAAAATTTATGTAATATGCTAAATGGTTTCTGATCTGAGTTGAAAATAAACTTGAAGGTGTTTGGAGTTAGCCATAATATGGATTGTCTTCAATCCTAAACTGCATAATCTACATTTTTATAGTGCAGTCACAATAGAACTACTGAGTATTTTTGAGCAGTGGAGTTGCATAATTGTATCTTTAGAAAGATTAATCTAGAAATGCTGCCATAATACCTCATCTTCCATTTCAAATTTTGCCAAATAATTAGTTTCATGTTCAATTTGGGGAAATGTTGTTAAATTAATGATTGCTAAATCCCAGCTTCCAGGCTTATGTTAGGTACCCTGTCTGATTTTCATCCAGCCATCCATCAATTTATCTATCTTCCCTCCCTCCTTCCCTCTTTTCCTTCTTTCCTTCCTTTCTTCCTTCCTTCCTTCCCTCCTTCCTTCTTTGTTTCATTTCTTCTGTTGTAACAAAGGGTCATACTAGACAGCATAAACTGTCCTAGAGCTCACTATGTAGTCTAGGATGGCCAAAACTTGACATTACCCTGTTTCAGTCAGGATTTCTGGTAAAAGCCAACAATTCTGTTAATTTTCTAACAGAATGTCTACAGTGGTCAAGTATTTTTAATTCATCATAAGCCAAGTTCTAGTTGGCTTTTAAATCCTGTGAGTACATTAAGACCCAGATAGAGACCTAACTCCATTCCACATCCTCCCAATTTAGTATACCTACTTTTAAAATCCACAGCACTTACTAATAGCACCATCCTTTTGGAAGTCACCAAACACAGCAAATATTTGAATATTCCATGTTGTAAGTTATTTGAGGATAATCATTATATCATATAAACAGTCTATGCTTACTGAGACCCTATCATGTTACAAGATACTGTTAGATACTACAGAATATACCAAAAATAAATAAGATCTCTTGAAGCCTCTTCCATTACTGAACCTATGTAGCAGACTAGTGATGCTAATTTAGATTGATTGAAAGTTGATTTCAACTTCCATGGATTCCTTAGCAGTTCTGCCACTTTGGATGACAACACAGATTTGTTAGCATATTCATGTCCTCTCTTTTACCCTTTCCTGTAGCCTTGGAGAAAGGAAGGTCTTCTATTAAATCTTATACTAGTAGACTGGGAATTATCTCTGTCACAAGGCATGGTCTGTTCTGTGGTAAGTGGCTTTTCCAGAAACAAATCGATATGACAGGAATTTGTCATATAATCTGTCTTTGCAGCCTGGCAGAGGCAAATGTAACTTTTAAAATTTCAATCTTATTAATATTACTCTCACATCACACAGCACACAGTAAATGTTCCTATATATCTATATGCATGTATTTGAGTTATAGATTGAATACCAGTGTAAGAGGTTACAGCAGAGTTCAAGAGGTTTCAGAAGTAGACTGAATCTGTGTTGATAAGATAATGAACCAGACCAGTGCCTGGAGGGATCTGCTGGCGACTTGAGAGTAACACTACAGCTGCAAGATGGAAAGCCAGTTCAGGTTCTGAGCAGGAAAGAAGTCAAGAGCAGGAAGGAGCAGGTCAGGTCCAGACAGAAAACAAGAGGAGCAACACATAGCCCAGTAGACTACATCTATAGCAAGGGACCAGACAAGCTAAAACTCCAAGGGAGTCCTCCATCCATGAGGCACACAGCAGATATTAGATGATAGGTTGTTTTGGGTCCATGCCATTACAATGTTAAGTGTCTGTCTTAGTTACTTTTCAGTTGCTGCGAGGAGACACCATGATCAAGGCAACTTAAAAGAGAGAGCATTTAATCAGAGTTTCCTTATTCCATGACCATCATGAAGGGACAATGGCAGCAGACAGGGCAGCATGGCATTGGAGCAGTAGCTGAGAGCTTACATCCTAATTTAAAAGTTGGAAGCAGAAAGAGGTAAGACTGAGTCTGATGTGGGCCTTTGAAACCTCAGTGACCACACCTGTAGTGACACCTTCTGATAAGGCTGCACACTCAAATTCTTCCCAAAATAGTTCTGCTAACTATGGAGCAAGCACTGAAATATATGAGTCTCTGGGAGCTATTCACTCTCAAGGTTCCCCAGCATGCATTGCTTTATGAAGTCCAGATGAGGGAGTCAAATGTAGCATTGTTGTTTTTAAAACTAAATCCCAAATGCTCGATTTACCAATCAAGACTCAGAAGCCAGATACTGGAGTGAAAGTCTGCTGGCTGTGAGAGGCAGAGAAATCACACAGCTTCCTACTTCACTGATGTCTGAGAAGGGAAAAACATCTTCTCCTCCACACCATCTTAAATAACCTTCAACTCAAGGTCTTTCAAGCATTCTCCAAAGATTTTTTCCAGATGTTTGCTTTCACCTGTCTCACCTCAGCTTTTTCTCTTGCTCTGCCCACAAATCTACGCTCAGGTTTCACCTAGTCTGAAAAGAACTTTGCTTCAACTTGCTATTTTTTCTAAGCACTTTTCTATTTGTTCCCCTGTGATGGCTATTGTTGGTTGTCAACTTGACTGTATCTGGAATGAACTACAATCCAGACATGGAGGGCACACCGGTGACCCATATCCTGAAGCTAGAAGATACAGGCTATTGATCTGGATCTTGAGGACAGAAGATACACCTTTAATCTGGGCTACACCTTCTACTGGAAGGCTAGATAAGGACAACTGAAGATGGAAGGTTTTGTGTTTTGCCTGCTTATCTTCACCTTGCTAGCACATGCATTACTTCCCTGACATTAGAGTCTACTTCTTCAGGATTTCAGCATATACAGAAGAAAAGCTGAGACACCCAGCCTTGATATATATATATATATATATATATATATATATATATATATATATATATATATATATATATATATATATATATATATATACCCTGAATTCTGACTCTAGAGAACCCTGGGTAATATACTTCCATTGACTCATATACTATCAGTAGTGTGGTCTGCATCCACCTCTTTGTTACTTTTATTGCTTGTTATAGAATCTACATATTCAAAATGGTTTGCTACTCCTTGATATGTAGCCTTCTTCTAATATCTCATTCCATGTAAGATCTTAAAAGCATGAAAGAGACAACATTGGCCAGATAATATTTTGTGGAATTCTCTCTTCCACAGAGTTGCAGGACACCATTCTTACTTCTGTAGCTAATTGTCTTTCCTCTTAGATAGCCTCTCCTCTCATAATAACTTAGTGATGAGACCTTACCTATTTCTGCATGTTGTATTGTCCTCTTTTAGAGAAAACATCTTCCAAGCTGTAACTTATCTTCATTATGTCCTCCAAAGGAAGGTAAAGATTAGTTTATTGCCTCCAGTTAAAAGTCTTTCATCACCTGGAACATTGCAAGCTGCCAATGGAAAAACAATCACTAGTTCTGCCCAGCTGTACTGCCTGTGAACTACAATAATCATCAGCATGGCAGGATATCCTCAAATGTACACTAATGGCACTTATACCCTGGAAGTAGCCAACAGCCATTAATTGGACTTAAGACCTGATCAATTGGAGGAAATACATGATTGGTACTATAAAGCCAGTTAACTAACTATGGCTTGTGAGGCCATAGAACCTGGAGGAGCACTTATTACTACCAGTTTCCTAAACCAGTGTAAATTCCTTTTTAAAGATATTTATTTATTTTATATATTTGAGTGCACTGTAGCTATCTTCAGACACACCAGAAAAGTGCATCAGATCTCATTACATACGGTTATAAGCCACCATGTAGTTGCTGGGGATTGAACTCAAGACCTCTGGAAGAGCAGTTAGTGCTCTTAACCTCTGAGCCATCTCTCCAGCCACCCAGTGTAAATTCTAACTGCATTCTAAATACCTTTTCTTATTATGGAGATAAGTGTAACTGTTACCTTTCATCAAGGAAGCTCATTTTCGCAGCAAACAGACATCATTACAGAAAGCCACAACTGGTCAAAATGCAGAGATTTATTGACTGTGGGTAAGCCACTCCCAATTGCTCCATGTACAATGATACCCTTCCACCTAAGGCTCAAGGAATATCATGAAAGAGAAGGCAGAAAGATTATAATAGCCAGAGAGACAAGACATCGGCTATGAGATAGTCTCTTCTGAAAAACAAAAACAAAACATAACATAAAGTACATGAAATACAGGGTAAAGAAGAGGGGTGAATCTTGGAAGAGTTTGGTGATATAATAAAAATTGGTTGTATGAAGTTCTCAAGGCATTAATAAAAATATTAATTTTAAAAAGCCTTTCAAAACACTTATGAAAAGGCAGTTAGTAATTGTTAATGGAGAGCAGCCAATGAGGCCTCCTACCTAGTGGCAGTTAATGGTTCTTAGGGGAGAGGGAGCCATTTTCTTCAGTGGGGTAGCTACTGGTAAATTGCCTATGGTTCTATAAATAACACTTCACACACACAACTGATGAATATAATTTAAGGTTGTTTAGGGTATGTGCTGGTTTGAATATGAAATGTCTCTTTAGATTGTATTAACTGATCCTGAGCCTCTACCATTCCAAAGGAAAGGAATTGTAGATAGAATTTGAGGCCTGTAGCACAAATTTCTCTGATGTTCTATAACCCACATATCTATTGTTTCTACTCAGGTATTTGAGAAATATCTTGATTTATTATTTGTTGTTGCTGCTGTTGTTCACATACTCTAAAACTTTGTTGAACTATTACTGGGTTGAAGTACAACATTGGGGGACACCTGAGTCTGTGTTTCTGGGCCATGGTTTCTCTTATATTTGGCTCAAGGATACCTAACAAGAGTTGTGTTTTGGCTTTCGTAACTTTTGGTAACTTTCTTCCAGACTTTCTTTGACCATCCCATTTAAAGTGGTTCTCCTTCATAGATCCTATAGTGACTTGTGAATATTTTCCTTAATACCTGTCTTGACTCAAAGCATACAAGTACAAGTAGATGTACTGAGTGCTTATTGCCACTCGGCCACAACTGTTTAAGCATTTAGTAAATAATTATAATGGTCCTCAGTTCCTCATCCTTAACAGATTTCTTCCAGCATTTCATACTATTCCACCTATTGTTGCCAACTATTCCTTTACATCTCAATTTCCTTTCTTAAAGATACTGTATATCAACATTATCTTACCTCCAAAAATAAAAATTATCCTCTGCTTCGAATGATACATTAGTGTCAATTTAAAATGACTTCCTTCAAGGTTAAAATCTAGATTTGACTTAACTTTTCTCCATCCCCTGTTGAAAAGGAAAGGAATCTCCTTCTTCTGAGATATCATTTAAAGGTATTTTTTTCTTCACACCTTGTAATATTCACCGCACTCTTACTCAGGATTTCTTTCCACATACTCTAGTGAATGAGCTCCAACTTTTCTGATTCTGTCATCCAGATTTTCAGGAAATGAAGTCATCTCAATGCATGTTTTTATGTAATATATATATATATATATATATATATATATATATCACAGAAATAGTACATTGTCATTCTAGTCTACATTTTAACAATCCAAATCTATCTTCCAGTTCCTATATATACTCTTTGTAGAGGAATTTAGTTCAGCAACTTAGCTGCTCTGGCAAGGTATCCAAAGACCTTCTAGATCTATATGATCCTACCAAAATGCAGATACACTTTGGATTACAGTATGATGTGGCTGGTGTACAGACATACCCTTAGTACACACATTTAATCCCAACTAATGTACGTAAGGTTAGTTTGGAGAAGGATACATCCGTGTTTGAAAGTGCTATGTAATTGAGGGGTAGACAAAGTGATGAATCAGAGAAAGATTTGATAGAATGAGTCAGAGATAAGATATTCCTACCTCTCATGAACAACATAGGACAGGCTACTTTAGAACAGCACAGAGAAAGAGGGAGGGGAGAGAGTTTTATCAGAACAGCTTTACAGAGACAGGTTGCAGGTAAAGACAGAATGAGCCAGAGGATGATAACCAGCAAGAATATTAAAATAGATTGCCAGAGTTAGATTGAGGCCAAGTATTAAGGCCTAGGAAATTATTGCCTGTCTAGCCAGCCATTGTGTGATGTTACTAATGTTATAAGAAAATTTTCTTATGTGCTATCACTAGGAAACTCTCCCATGCCCAAGTTGATTGCGTATGCTGTTATGTTCTGTGCTTTGGCGTTCTTGAAAAATTAATCACAATAGGAATCAGAACAGCTTTGTATAGTTAGCCACAATAAGCCTAGACCTGAACCAACTGCCCAACAGCATTCTGCCCCGACCCGCGGGACCAGTTATTGGAGGGATACCCGAGGAGACCCCAAGACCTGTGGGAGAGAATGGGCGAGAGAGAAGAACGAGACCAAGCAAGCTCTTTGTCAAGGTCTCATTTTATTTTCAAAACTCAACTACTTTTATACATTACTCAAAAAGGGGGAAACTCAGAGGCGGGAGAAACAGGGGGTGTGAGGTGATGGGGAGGGGGTGGGCTCAGCCAACAGTCACAGTGACTCAGATGTTCTTTTATGACAACAGGGTGTCCTTGATCTTTGTGGTTTCATATTCAGCTCTTGGAATAGTCATAATATTTTCCAGTTCCTTGAACTGTATAGTCTAAACTGTGTGGTCTATTTTCCAGTTCTTCTTGGCTTCACTTTCTCATGACCTATAGAGATCTCAGCATCTGGGGGGTGGCGGCTCCCAACAGCATTCCCTATACCTATGTTATGAGCTTTTATGATTTCTTGCCTTTATAAGCTGCCTCTTGGATGGACTCCAACATAGTAAAGAGACATGCACTAATATAAGAACCATTTGGAATAAGACTTCTAATTTGTGTAGAGGTTGAGTAAAGTCTTAAGTTCCTAAGACATCCCTGGGAATTGACATGCTACTTGTCAGAAAGAGACATGTATGTGGGTAACTAAATCCTGGCTGGCAAGTTAAAACATGAATGTTAGGCAAAGTAAGTCCTCCACCACAGTTGAATACCCCAACCAATGAGAAGAGAAATAAATGAACATCAAAGATATGTTCATAAGGAAATTCCCTATACCTAAATCCTGATTGGTGAAAGAACTTGACACAGACGTTAAAGGATGTTTCAGGCTTAAAAGGCTCTATAGGATTCTAGCTAGAGCTTGCAGTTTAGATCCTGAGTCAGCATTGCATCCCTAATCAATCAGTTTTTGGGTGTGTATTCAAAAAACCAACCCCGTTTGACTGAGACGGGTATCTAAGTGATTTGTGTAGCAATTCACATACCCCCAAACAAAGCAGCGCAATTCAGTCAGAAGCTGAGAGATGCCAGTTTGAATTGGTCAGCTCAGAGAGGATTTTGGGCCAGTTGAGTTGAACCAGGCAACCAGAGTTTAGAAAGAGGTAGCAAGGGTGAGTTTATTCAGCAGTAAGCCTCCAAGATCACAATTACATCTGGCAAATAAGTTAATTTTACAAATCTATAACTCTCTATAAGAGTTATATATTATAACTCTTTCTAAGTCAGTTTTCTCTCTGCCTGAAAATCCCTATTTTACCTATTCTTTATTTAGTAGTCTCCTTAGCCTTTTCTGACACCCCCCACATATATGCTAATTCCTAGCATCAGCAGCAACAATTCCAACACCACCTTATTTTGTATGTATCTATTAGCAGGTAGAACAATGAATTGTAGATGGCTGCTTTAGTTTATTTCTTCCTCTGGCATGGAATTCTTTGTGCACATACAAGTAACAAAAATTTTACTACACACTCCCAACATATATGCATCATATTTACTCTGTGTATTATAATACTATATATTTTATTACTTATTATATCATATGTATTACAATAATATAGTTGTAATAATATAAGAAAAGTGTAACCAGATAGGTGGTACATTGCTCTAATCTCAGCACTCAGGAAACTGCAACAGGAGAATCTTATTTAAAGTCAGCCTGAGCTACACAGTGAGACCCTATCTCAAATAAAATACAATAAGTAAGCATGATGAAATTTGAAATGGAAAAGTAAAACATAAAGAAAAGTATAAGTTATGAATTTATATATCTCCCCTCCTATTATATTGATTTATACACAACCCTGAGGTATATGCCTGTACTCTTTTGGTAATCTATGGTTTGTTTCACACTATTGTATTGTCACTAGCCTACAATCATCTCTATGAACGGCCATCCCTAGAGCACTTCATTGATATTTTGGTACCTCATAGAAAAACTGCCTATTTTTTTCTTGTATTTTGTTTTTATAGCCATCTCATTTGAAATTAACAAAACTGATTACTTCCTGTAACATACAAGAAACGTTTCTTGGCCCTGGAGTTATGGTACTGAACAATACAGAAGATATCTCTATTCTTGTGAACCTTACATATTGAAGTAGAGAAAGAGAAATAAGATACTTGTATAACTATACGCAGTTGTTTAAAGATCTATAGTCAAAGTGAGAAAACAATGGGCTTTCAAATTAGAGAGTCCCAATTCAGACCCTCACTTCACCACATATGAGTTTCTGTTATAAAAAAAGAACTTAATGACTATGACTTTGTTTCCTCATCTATAAAGTGAACTTAATACTTTTTACATAGGGTGACTGGGAAGAATTAATAAGGTACTGTGTAAAGTATCTAGTTTGAATTTCTGACCATGATATTTAAGAAACATATTTTGCAAATTCTCCATAGTTAAACCAGCATATATATGTTACAATATGGCTCTATTTAGAGACATTTACAATAGTTCCAGAAATAGGATATGGGAATTCTATTTTCAGTTCACCTTAATTGGATAGATTTGAAGGCAGATTTAAATGCAAGAGGAATATACTTTGCAAAATGTTAAGAAAGTGGTGTTTGGAACTAATTATCTATTTAAAATTAGGAAAATAATTGTTAACAGTTTAGTTACCTCTGTTACCTCCTGACTATAGGGCACAGGAACTGTGCCACAAAGGAGTCGGCATGGAACAGGTGAGGTTGACCATGTTCATGCCCCAGAAATCTCAAAAATTGAGATTAAAATCTCATCCTGAGATCAGCAAGAGTAGGGCTAACTCCCTCCCTTTTCTCATGCTTGCCTCGAACATGTAATCTGAAGACACCCAACCAGGTGGTCACAAGTAGGCAATCACGAAGCAAAACACCTGGATTTCTTCCCCATGCAAACAGAGCATCACCAGCATCTTAGCCTCAGCAAATAGAATGTATTTATCCCCAAATCCCATCCCACTCCTCATGGTTCATATAGTTCCTGTCCACGTGAAATAAAGTGCACAAGTTATTTCACCAAGGATCATCTGAGACTGGTTGTGGTTACTGAGCTGTAACATTTTGGGGAAGGCTCTATTCTCTTGACGTACTACGAATTGAACTTTTGGACTTCCATGTCTGGCTCCTGTCTCTCTGAGAGACCTGGGACTCTGGCCACCTGCCCTGTGCCTCCAGATGAACCTCTTTACTCCTTTTCTAAGACCTGTAACACTTCAGGCATCCCCAACAGGACTGGAGTTCTGTGGACCCTACTCATCCTGAACAGAGGCGTTTGACAACCTGGAGGGAAGAGGAGGGACCGCGGACCCACCACTTGCGGACTTTGCCTTGTCCTCTCTGAGCTGGGGTGCCAGCAGTGCCTGGGCAGTCAGGGAGGAGAGGCAGAAACTGGAACTACCCTATCTATCCCAGAAGGTAAAAGATTGGTAATTCATCTTTACTGGCTAATTTGTGCTTTTGAGAAAGCCTTAAGTGGCACAGATCGGAACAATTTAAATAGAATCAAACCTAAGAGAAAAAAATGAAGCCAATATTGGCTTTTGTGCTCAATATCTCTCTGTCCTGTATAAAATGGCCTCTGTGCACAAAGTGTGTTAACCATGTGATTTCTGTGAGTCTTTCAATATCTCTTTCTCCTATGTAAAATGTCCTCAGTGCACAAAGTGTATTAAACATAACCATGTGCTTTCTGTGAGTCTTTCCTAAGAAAGATGAGCATATAAAAAAGGGAAAAAATTGAAATGTCAATAAAGTATCAGAAAATAAATAAAAAAAAAGATTGGCAAGCCCAATGTTGCCAAATTTCCCCAAAAGGTAGATAAAGTTGAAATACTCAATTAAGCAGGTGACTCAGGTGCATGTGCTGTGAGTTTCAATATAGATTTTGAAGATACACTGGTGTTTAATGAAGACTAACAGAATTATGAATACGTACATTTAGGTGACAAATCACATTAAAGAGGCATATGTTGCTATTTGTTTATAGTCTCACTTATGTCCAATATATCAGTAGATTAGTTACATAATTCTGAGAAAAGTTTAATTTTCTGATCATTGCAATTGAATGAGGATTGATATACCCACCTAATACTATGCATAACAAATGTACTTTGGATGTTTTATAAAATTAGTAGTTTACAAAGCCTCTCATTCTACTTTCTTATTCTGTTTCCAAAAATATGAGACAAAAAAAATCACTACAACAATGAGCTAACTAGGATTTTCTGTCCTTTTCTAATGATTTGCATACTTTAAATTTGATCTTCTCAAGACCCATCTGTAAGGGGAAATGATTTTAAAAATCTATAAGTGCCAGTGAACTTGTGCAACTTTTAATATTCATAGGCCTTAACCCTTGTGGCTAATATCATGTCACCCAAGTAACCAAATATTAAGCTTCATAAACATTAGACCAGTCTTTTAAAAATCACTCTTCCTAAGTCTATCATGAATGATCAAAAGCAGAAAATAGAAATGAGTAACTGAAAACTGCCCTTTGATACTCCAAGAATAATGACTTACCTGGAAAGTCACATAGTGTTGAAAGAAAATTATTAATTTAGGCCCCAGTTCATTCCCAGTGCTAGGGTAACAAGGTTCACCCAATGTATGCAGCAACAAATAGCAGGTCTACTTTTAGTTTTATTCATGAATGCAGGAGAATAATCTTAAGTTCAAATATAGCAAAGGAAGACTTTAGTGATGGTGCAGAGTTGAAAGGGAGTACATCTCATGTGCAATCATTTCATGTAAAGCATGGGTTGATATATTTTGACCACGTCTCAACAGCATACTTAAAGTGAATCATAGCTATATATGATAAGAAATGATAATACAGAAAAGTAATTAGCCAGAAATTATAAGAATGAAAATAGAACAATAGCAATTTTATTTGGAGTCTAGTTATGGAAGTGTTTTTTGACTCACTATATTTACTAGTGTGAACATTTATTGGTCATTTGAATACAAGTTATTTAAGTATGCCTGCTTAAATATTTGGTATTCATTAAGCTTATTAACATAAGGCTTTTTCTCTCTAGTGCTCTATTCTAGCCTCTAATATTTTTTACTAATTAAACTTTTTTGACAATTTCATACATGTATATAATGCATTCTACATTCAGATTACTCTCAAATTCACAGATTCACTCTCCTGTCCTCTCTTAGACATTCCATCAAACCCTACCTATCTACAAAATGCTTTCCCCTTCCTTCCTTCCTTCCTTCCTTCCTTCCTTCCTTCCTTCCTTCCTTCCTTCCTTCATTCATTCATTCATTCATGACTTTTTGTTTTATTTTGTGACCCACCGAGTTTATCCAGCTCATCGGACCACGAATATGAAACTATTTACTGGAGTCTTCTTGGCTCATCAATTAAATATGCAACTGAAAGTAATAACTCCCATTTCAACAGCATAAATCATAGCCAGTGGTCCCTTGAGGGTTCATATGCCATTCCCTATCCATACTTAACTGTTGACAGGCCATTTCTTGTGCAGGCTCAGAGCTAGCAACTACAACTTCAGTGAGTTCATGGTTGCAGTATTGTCTCATGCTTAGAAGACAGCATTTCCTAGCTCTTATTCTTACCTTCTAGTTCTTTCATTCTTTCTGTTCCTCTTCTGTGACAGTCCCTAAGCATTAGATGCATGGAATATATGTCTTGTTTTGGCCTAGTCCTCAACAGACACTTATTCTCAACACCATGGACATCTATGAGACTTTGAATTCACCATCATTCTCTACTAAGAATTTCTCTATGTAAGGCTCTAATGTTAACTGACTAGGATAGTCACAGCAGTCTTTCCATTCTTAAAATTTCTTACATATCCAAACAAGACTTATCACTGTTATATTAATAATTTTAATTTTATCATCATATAGATATATGTTATGCTTTCTACCCAGTATGAAATTTCAATTTAATCATTTCAACAATACTACATGGTTAAAGCATATGATACACTTCTATACAAATATACTACAGATGGGGTAATTTAAAAGGAAAAAAAGTTGTTATGGCTTTGGAGACTATGAAGTCCAAAGTTACAGTTCTGGCATTTGAGAAGTATTTGCGTTTCATCATGTGGTGGGGAAAGAGCAGACACACAAGAGAACAAAGGAAGGAGGTTATGTTCACCAGTTTATCAGGAGTCCACCCTGACAACACCTGACATGATAACTGACCCATTCCTTCAACATTAATGAGGACAGTACAATCACTTCTTAAAGACCTCAACTCTCAACATAATTGCCTTGGGTAATAAGTTTCCAACACATGTTCGTGGAGTGGGGGGTGTATAAATATTCAATACTATTATATCACCTTTTCATAGATGAGGATGTTGATGCTAAGACAAGGGTAGGTCTTTTCTTCAAAGTAACTAAATATAATAGACCCTGAACTACTGTGTTTGCTGTATGTTTAAAGCATATCCAAACTCTTCTACTTTCTTTGAGTGATGATGTGCCAAGAATTGCTACCACAGTCAGTTCTTAATTCTAATTTGACTTGGGTATGTAATTTTAACCCAGATCAAGGTTACGATTGTCATTGGTACTGCCCACATTGCTACTCCTTCATACTTAGCATGCTGCTCTATAAGTATATTCTATGTAAACAATAAGTAAATAATAAATGACTAAACAACTACATTCAACACAGATTCCTACTAGCTGGGATTCTGGTAACATCTCTGCACTACTGACCATACTCAAGAAAAGAAGATCAGAGAACTTGGTGCCAAGGCATGTTTTATTTATTTCTCTTACTTCCTCTTCCATTCTCTTTCCCCTCATTCCTTTCTTTCTTTCATTCTTCTTTTTTCTTGAGACATTTCTTAGGATCTTACATTGTAGCCTATGGCCCAGGCTGGCCTATAACTCACTATATAGCACTGGCTGGCCTAGAATTCATGGGAATTCTCCTGTCTCAGACTCGCAAATTTTTAGATGTGAATCACCATGCCTGGTTATGAATTCTGACAGATTTACAGCAAGATGTAAGTACAAAGAGAGGATAAAACAGACCAAAGAGAATCAGGGAGCTCCTTGACTCCTGCTCCCTCCATTCCTATCATAGACACAAACAGCTTTGGGAGGAGAAATCACATATTTACTTTGCTCTAGCTTTATTCTTTTAAGTTGCTATAGAAGGCTAGAAAATGAATGTTTCAAGAATAATCATTTATAAAGAAGAGCAGAAGAAATGATTGTGTTTATTTATATTAAGCATATTCTTGGAAAGAAAGATGACTATCAAAATATCAGTAGTCTAGTAAATATTTAGTGGGTAATTAAGAGATTGTAGTGCCACTTTAATTTGTTTTTTAAATATAAAATTTTGTCTAGACAGACATCAAGATTTTTTTTTACCCCCAAGATGGTTTGTGTCATATTCTAAATGACTTAGATCAAAGGAGTGCTTCATGTTTTCTCTAGAGTAAATACTTCCCAGAGGTGGAATGCCATCCTTGACCCAGCCTATTAACACGGAAAGCTGCCTGAGCTTTTCTATAAACAAGGAAGAATAGGTGAAGAAGGGGCAGAGAATCGTGGAAGGCATGAATTCTTAATGAACAAATTAGACATTGAGCCCCTTGAGGAGAACCTGCAATTTTGATTGGTTCTCTATTTGTTATAGACCTTCTCAGCCATAGAGGGGGAAATTTATGAAACAACAAAATCTGAAACACAGAAACTAGAGAAGAATCTCATCTTCATTAGATTACCTAGAACAGCCATACTCTGATGAAGCTGAAGGTAAGTGAGGTAATTAGGGAGACTGTAAAAATAAAAGAATCACTAAGAGGCTTGACCACATGTAAAGGAAGCAAAAGAATGATGCACAATAAACTGTAAAGCATGCTGTTAGTTCAGTGATATTTCAAGAAAGGAATATTACACTAAGAATCAGAATGGTCTTTTGCCAAGTTAATCTAATCATATGATCAGTTGGCAGCCATAGAAAGTATTTTTCAAAACTGTAACAGGTCTTTAATAAATATCCTAGTAAGGTCATGAAAGAAGAAACAGTGAATACTAACAATATTCAAAACAGTCTTTTTGGTTTATAAAATTATTTTCAGTAATAAAATTCTCACTAATGAGATCACTTCAGGCAAGTAGGATGTGATCTATTCTATTTTTTCATACAGTAAATGAATTGAGACTTCTTTTTTTTTTTTTTAAGTTCTGGCTTTTGTTTTTGAATACAGGACAGAATAATTTAGCATAATCGACTCCTATGATCTATATCTGGCAACTAAAAACACAATCTCAGACCCTCCTCTTTGAGACAGCTTGATGGTTGCATTACAAATTCTGTTTTATTGAAATTTCTGTGTGGTATAAAAGTTACTCTTTGAGCTGAGAGGATAGCTTAGTAGGGAACTGACTCCTGAAAAATGTATTCTGACATCCACGTAGATGTACTATGGCACATGACACCCTCTCTCCCTCCACACACAAATAAATAGATGTAAAAACTTTATTTGCCTTTTATATGTAACAAAGAAAACCATCTTTAAAGCAAATATAGAGAAATTGTGGCTACTAAGAAAAAAATAATTCAAGCTTATTGAACTGTACAGAGTCAAGAATGGTCCAAGCCACTTGAAGAAACTGGTATGAAGACTATTTTGGTTGAGAAAAAGATACAAACAAACATCATTTCAGGCATAAATGTGAAAGAATGAATTTGAGTTCTACATTATAATGTAAATTATATTAATAATCAGATTGAAATCCATCAAACTCCACAGTTTCCTTAGAATGAAGGGTAATAATCCATTTGAGGATCGCAGAGCTATACTTCTAAGACATTTTGCTTTTGAAATTTCCAAGTTCCAATCAGAGAAAGCACTTGCTATCAGATCATGAAAGTGGAAGTTAAGAACTTAGGGTTCAAAATAGTACAACTAAAGCCTTGGTAAGTGAAGCATCAGAATCACACATCAGAATCAGTAGCAAATTTTCATTGTGAAACTAGGTTTCATAATGCCTTGCATTCCAAAGTGTATTTGGAATTTTTCTTTATAATAATATTCCATGGGTAAATGAGATGGTTCAATGAGTAAAGATCCCTAAGGTCCTATTTTAGATCCCTGGTAGCCACAGAGTGTATGGAGAGAACCCACTTCCTGACTTTCACATGTGGCATTACATTTGCATAAACAAATAAGTGTAATTTAAATATATATATAAATATATATATGATGCATCATATATATATATATGTATATGATGCAAATATGAAATCAATAATATGCCACAAATATCCTTTCACCATTACCATTTGAGAAACACTGATTTAGGTATTTATTGTGATTTTTTTTCCACTTGACTCTCTAAGAAATCTATCTAGCATCTCTGTGTAGAATGTTATTACTGTGTTTAATTTGTTCATTGTCCTAGTCTTAATAAGATTTATATACAAACTTTTATTGGAATGCAAATAAGCTTAACCTCTGGAAATGGGATTTGAGTTCTCTCTAAATCCAAGTCTCTATTATTACCCACATGGATTTACATAAAGACAAGGCCAAGGTCTTTTGGACATGTCAGTCAAAAAGATTTTCTGAGACACAAAGAATATAAGATAGTGATACCCATTTGGGATTTTAATTGTAATAAAATTATCTATGTTTATCAACTACAGTATGATATTTTATTACATGTAGACTTTCTACAAGGCATACTATATTTAGTGGACAATGAACATGAGAATTTTTAAAACATTTTGATGATTTTTACCAACAGTGAAAAAATGAAATTTAATCTTTAGAATATGAGAATCTCTTAGTGAGCAGTTTTTATACTACTTACACAAAATCATTTAATAATTTAATAGTTTTTGGTGATCATGTAATAAAATAAGTAAATGAAAGTCCCTACTATGCCCATGAATCAGACATGGAAGTTCCACAAAGTAGTGATTTATAGAAAGCTCCAAACTTTCCATGTCTTTCTGATGAACTTAATTATCACAGTGTCTTTTAAACCCCACATGGACAATTTCTAGTAATTATACTGCTGCCTACTGCTGAGAGCAAAACTCATCCATTGTACATTCCATACTGGCTAATCCTTGCCAGCAGGTTACCTATGCCTCCCAAGGTTTCCTTTAAACAAAATTAATGATGACAATGATTGTAGTGATGATAATAATAATAATTTTAATACTTAATCAACACATTCTATAGCTGGAAAATTAAACAGGACTCAAAGACTGTCATTTGACAGTGAAAATACAGGGTAGCATATTCCAAAGGTCCAATTACATTTTCATTGCTATTTGAATTTTTTTTAGAAACTGGGTCCTAAAAAGTCCTTTTAAAACAACTGAAGATTTATTTCTTTATTTATTCATTTTATGTGTGGGAAGGTGTGCCTGAGTGTATGTATGTACACCACGTGCATGTGAATGGCCTTGGAGGCCACAAGAGGGTGTTGGATACCCTAGAACTGGAGTCCAGATGGTAGTCAGTGACCCATATGGGTGCTGTTGAGCCATCTCACAAGCATCAATCTCAAAATTCCTTTAATGAGGAGCTGTATGACAGCTATAGTATTACTACAAAATTATATCTTTTACAAATTAAGATGTTGCTATTTCATACAACTTACACTAAAACAATTCCAAAAGATATGCATGTAACAGGAAACTAGTCACATAGTTCTCTACATAGTTTTGCAAATACAGTTCCTTTCTATATTAAATAAATAAATGTTTTCTCCAAAGCAAATATGATAGTTACTCAAACTGTCAATAAAATACGTGTGCCTGTATTGACTTCAAGAGTGAAATACAGTGAAACCAAGTACATTTTCTGAAATTCCAAATATATGATTCACAGACTGAATCGAATTTATATATAAGAAGGTAAATATAAAATTAAGGGCATTTGGTATTTTCCATACATTTATTTTTCCATGTTCTTCCTCTAAGGTGATAAATGTCCATTTATTTTATCACTTAAAAATAACATTTGGTAGTAAAGCTTTAGATATACTTTCATTCATCCTCATTTCCTTGAAAATGTAACACTAAGGGACTTGATGCTTTCCTTTTGTGATGATTTTTATTAATCTATAATTCCAACAAGCCTTAGGTATGTTCTTGTTGCTATGATAAAACACCCTGAAAAAACACTTTAAAGGGGAAAGAATATATTTGACTCATAACTCCAGTGCTTCGTCCACCACTGCAGTGAAGTCAAGTTAGCAGAAACTTAAATATAACATCGACAGTCAAACACAGAGCACAATGAATTAACCCATGTGTGGTAGTATTCAGCTCACATTCTCCATTCTTATAGTTACAAATCCTTTGTCTATGACGTGATACTCAATTCTCTAGTGTCGGAGAATGCCAGGGCAGTGAGGTGGGAGTGGGTGGGTGGGGGATCACCTTCATAGAAGCAGGTGAAGGGGGAATTGGATGGGGGGTTCTGGAGCGGAAACCGGAAAAGGGGATAACATTTGAAATGTAAATACATAAAATATCCAATTAAAAAAAAAGAAATGATACCATGCTCAATGGGTCTGTCTTCCCACAATTGATGTAATCAAGATTATCTCCACAGGCTCCCTCACCAGCCAACATAATCTAGATAATGACTCTTTCAGACTCCCTTTTCAAGTGATTCTAGATTGTGTCATGTTAACAATTAAAACAGCTGTCACACAGCACAATAATTAATGAATGACTTTAACTGATAGTGCATGTTGGAAAAAAGGATTGCTAATGCCATGTAAATGTTTCTCATGCACAGTCACCCAAATATAAAGTCATTTCTTATTATATAATATTCATTATAAGTCATTTTTAATTGTGTAGGCCCTAAAGAATGTTAGTTATTTTATGAAGCCTCTGAGGGCCAGTTCATTGCAAAAATAGGCCTTGCCAAAACCAGTAAAAGACATTATACTATCTTTATCTTCTTTGTAGTCCAAGATGGCCTTAACCTCCTAAAGATCCTGGTTCTGCCTCCCAAGTGTTGGGATTATATGTCTGAGCCACAGCACCCAGATAGCTATCTCTATCATTCTAAAAAAGTGGGTTTTTAAACTGTGTTACTCTGTTAAGACTGCCATAACAGAATGGCACTTCTTGAGTTTCAACTCTAACAGTTTTGAAATTTGCCAAAAGCTTGGAAGATTCTATGAAGCCTCATAGCATAAAGACAAGGTGGTTCTTTAGTTTCATTTTCATGAATGGCATAATTTCCCTTACAAGGGTGGAGCCTTCATGGCCTAATCACTGCCCAAGAGCCCTACCTCCTAACTATCATCTTTGAATTAGATGGCAAACATGGAGACAAAAACATTCAGTCTATAGCAATTGTATTGCTTGCCACCACTGATTTTGTCATCTTTATTGAAGGAAAGAGATAAAGGGCACAGATAGTAACACCTTAAATTAAATCCAAATTTAAAGTTGAACAAATGCAAATTTAAAGTTCAATAAAGTGGTAACTTAAGGGTTATTTGAAAGTCAGTTGGATGTTGTTTTGCTGAGGCAAATACTTGGAGTGCTTTCCTGAAGTGGACACAGGCAAACTCATGAAGGAACATTTAGCTGAAGCAGACACAGGAGAAAGGATATTCTCATAAAGCAAGCATGTGAAAGGACACATGATGAAGGATTCTTTGCTAATAACATGCATGTATTGGTCCACCTTACATTGAGTAGTTGAGCTGTATTTGTTGAGACTCCACAGAGAGAAAAACACCAAAAAACTTCTGGTGGTGAGCTGTGGTTTATTGCCACTTCTGTGTACTTTGGCTGATTGGCAGAGTGATGTCACCTGAGACAGATGCATGTGCTGAAGAAAGACCCATGGAAGACATGTGATGTTGGAAGGGTATAAATAGGACTCGCTGAACAGTGATGAAGGCTGAGCTATCCTTGCTTATAGAGCTAGCTGTGCAATGCTTGTGGCATTCCTGTCTTTGCTGATCATCACTTCACTGAGAGAGGCACAGTGGAGAACTTCTCCTCGCATCCTTCCTAGTCCCTCCTGCTGACTCGTGCCAAGGCTGAGGCCTGGCTATATCTGCTAGGCAGTGCCACCACTGCTGATTCATGTTTGCTATCCCGACAACTCTATATGTGAAGTGTTTGCAAGTGGATGGAGCTGCTGCTGCTGACCTGTAAACTGAACTGATTTCCAGACAACACAGACATGAGTTGCTACAGAGAACCTATCTAAACAGGTCCACTTGCCCATATCCTTTCTTTCTCACTACCTCTGGTAGGTGGTGGACTAGCAGGGAAGTTAAAGCATTAAAAAATATCATTAAAAACTGGATCGGAAAAGTTAAACTTACAACTCAATCTCAATATTCTTCCCCTATGAAAAAGAACCATGACATTTACACTCTCAGCTAGTTGCCCTGGTGTTTGCCAAGCCTATTCAAATACAATAATTCTTTGACTTTGTCTGGTTATGCATTCACATTATAATTATTTCCATAATAAAATATGTGTTATTTGATTGAGAAAATACTTTTTTTTTCCAAATTGGTTTTGGAGTAAAGGCTGAGCATGCTGAAACACACTTATAATGTCAACTCTTGAAAGTGGGAGACAGAAAGAGGAGGGTTTGTTTAAAGTTCAGTGCCAACCTTTTCTTCATGGTGAGCTCCAGATAAGACATGGTTACAAAATCAAAATAAAACTAAATAAACAAACAAACCACAATATTGGACAGCTATTCTGGTGCCACAGGGCCCAGGTGTGGCCACACACCATGAATGAGGCATAACAATCCTGAGATGACCCTAGACAATCAGAGTCCCCAGGTACCTCTACGATAAGCAAGTAAGTGATGGAGAGATGGAAGAAAAGGGAGAAGCAGATTACACTGAACACCTAGAATAACCTCGGTCATTAAGATGAAATCAAGACAACTCCCATGGGGAAGACACCCAGAGACCCAGGGTACCATTAAGATGACCAAGTGAATAGTGGAAAGATGAAAGAGAAAGAGAAGCAGAATGGTGTGTGCACAATGAAGAAAGGCAGAACTAGAGACTCAAGGGTAGTAAGGAATAGCCTGATGTGAGTAGCCTGCTATGCCATCTAAGGCCATCATGAGGTTCTAGCCTGTGCTGCCACCAAGGGCCATGCCTGGCTCCTTGGCCCTATAACACAGGGGCTATGATACCAAAGGCTACATAAATATCCCTTGTCTGGGATGCTGCCTGGGGTCATTTGATGTCTAAGGGCTAGGCAGATCTGGCCCAACCCGGGCACTGTAGGTGAGCTGGACCCAATGGCATGAGAGCATAAGAGCTGGCCCTGCACCTTGCCGGCTTCAACACTGAGAGATTGGACCCATCACCTCTCCCAAGAAGCCCAGTAAAGCTGGCCTTATTTGGGTGGGCAGTGTTGAACAGAAATGGCTCACATAGATTCATGTATTTGAATACTTGGCCACAGGGAGTGGCACTATTATATTGTGTGGCCTTGTTGGAATAAGTGTGGCCTTGTTGGAGGAAGTATGTCACCATGTCACTGTGAAGGAGGACTTTGAGGTCTCCTATGCTCATGCTACATGCAATGTAGCACACAATGTTCTTTTGCTGCATGTAGATCAAGTTATAGAACTCTCAGCAATTTCTCTTGCACTGTATCTGTGTGCTTGCCATCATGATGATAACAGACTAAACTGTAAGCTAGCCCAAATTAAATATTTTTCTTTATAATAGTTGCCATGGTAATGTTGTGTTGTTGTGGGAAATATTTAAAAAAGAACCGGCATGTTCCTGTGCTACATCCCAGCTACTCTCAGCCCTGGAGGGCTTGCTGGCTTGTTATTATCTCGTAGAGACTCTCTGGCCCCGAGTTCCTGAAACATCTCCACCCAGCTCGCTAGGTTCCCACTGGTGGGTTGCTACCATGCCAGCCCCATGCTTCAAATCCTCCACAGCCTTTGTGGTGCACATCAGGCAGACCTACGCTTTGCTGCTGTACCTTTCTCTCTTGAACTCAGATGAGCCACCACGTGAAGGAAGACACTCAGAAACAACAGTAACTCAATCACTAGGCACAACTGGAATCCTAATCTTGTAAGCCTTAATAAATCTAAATCCTCATGCTGGGCAGTGGTGGCGCACACCTTTAATCCCAGCACTTGGGAGGCAGAGGCAGGTGGATTTATGAGTTTGAGGCCAGCCTGGTCTACAGAGTGAGTTGCAGGACAGCCAGGGCTACACAGAGAAACCCTGTCTCGAAAAACCTTAAAAAAAAAAAAAAAAAATCTAAATCCTCCAGAGGAGAATCCTAATGGATCCGCCATTGAAACCTGGAGATACTAGTAGCTACATCTTGTCCCCTCATGCTGTCCCCATCCAAAAGGCCCTCTCTCTCTCCTGCTTCTTCTCTTCCCCTATCCAACCTGGAAGTTCTGTCTACTCGCCAAGTGAGTCCGTTTATTCATTCGGAGAGGTTCACAAGAAGCCACTTTTGTACCAGCAAAACAGAGTTGGCCCTGCTGGCATAGGCACAGGTGAGATGGCCATGGGAGCAGGAGAGCTGGATCTGTCCCTTGTCAGTTGTGGCATTAGGTAAGCAACTTGGGGCAGTGCTAGAGATGTGGTGTGGTGTGGCTGCAGGGGAGCTGGTAGGCTGACTAGCTTAGCTATCACCCAGGCCCAGATACAGAACTTTGAGTTGGCCTACTCCAACATTTACCCCATGTATGAACTGCTGGAACATGTGAAGGGACAGGTTGTACAGATCTAGAGCTACAGGATCTTCATGACCCCAGGTAACAATAGGATGTTCAAGAGGAACCCTGCTAAGGATCCAATATTAATAGAGTGGTACAAGCCAGAGTCCTTGAACCAGACCAATGATCCATTGCAATGAACATTTGCAAATAAAGGTGTGGGGACAAAATACTGTGACACACTACAGCCTCCACAAGGAGTTTTCTTTGGGGTGGGGGAGGTCATAAGGTGTGGAAGGTGGCTACAAAGGGATAGGATATGAATGAGATTGGAGCACATGATGTGAAATTCACAAAGAATCAACAAAAAGTTAAATGAAAAAATTCTGGGATCTCTATAAGTTACTTGCGACATGAACTCATTTATTTATGAGGTTATTCAATCAATGGGTATAACTGGTCAACAATGCCACTGATTATTTCAAAAAAAATATATAAAGTATTCCATTGCACTACAAGAAATGGAAAAAAATACATGTTTATAAAATTTTTAAAAATCAATGCCCACTTTCTTTTGGAAAAAATAACGCAGTGTTCAGGCCCCTTATATCTGAATAATAATAATTTCCTACATGGAGGGAGGGTGGCTTTCTTAGATCAACCAAAGGTTCAGCTATACACTGTAAGAATGGCAATCTATATTACAATTTTTGTCCTTGTCTACCATCATGGTGCACCATTTTTTCACTGTCAGGAGCTTTCTAAAAGTCTGCAATCATAATTCATTATTTAATAAAAACACCCCAAAAGAATGAATTTCATGAAACAAGATATAATATTAAGACAGTATGATTGTGTAGCTGGTTTCCTTAACTCCAACTATAATTCAATACATGATTCGAAACTCTAGCTATCTAAATATATATTTATATATTTGTTGATTTGTTTTAACATACAAAGGAACCATTGCTCTCTGGACTGGTTTGAATCATTTTTGCTTCAGAAACCTATTTTTACATTCTTCAGTGTCTGTTCAATAATCTCTGCTTCCAATGAGATCTCATAACATATATATATATATATATATATATATATATATATATATATATATATATATATAAAATAAATTTATGCTTTCCTTTAAATTATTTCAGTCCTTGAAGTGGTTGCTAGTCACTCCTTTCATTATTCATATTGAATTATGACTTGACATATACCCAATGATTCTGTTTCAATTGTTTCTTCTATGGAACACTGAGTCTATAGTCAATTAAGCAGACTTCAAATCAATGCTTACCTACTAATTCTAGGACTGGAGTTTAAGTTTCTTCATTCTGTATTACTTTATGGATATGACAATCATAATCAGTTTCTGCACACAAAGCATAGGCAATTTAGAGATCTAAAATTAGTATGAAAAAATTATTTAAATGAGTACTGCAAAAGAGAGAGATTAATCAGGTCACAAAAATGGCTGAAGGGTCCCAAATCAGAGGTCTTACAGAGGTTTCTACCTTGCTGGCAGGCTGACCAAATGTAGTGCATATTATATATTATACATATATATTATGCATGTATGTGTGTGTGAATGTGCAATATTCTATAATCCATTGTGAAACGTAAATATTTTTGTCTATTTTTAATTGAAAAACCTGCAAGGATCTGGCATCCACTCTGAAATGTAAGCAATTCTGTTTACTGTTTTAATGGGAAAAAATAAAAACAAATATTTTCTACATATAGTTGAAGGTAAATCAATATTATTACTCAAAAAGAATATTTCATTTTAGTCCACCAAAACTGAAGCAATTTTGAAAATGATTTAGTTTTAGCTATTTTGATAAAACAAAAACTTTGTGAAAAAATACAAGGAAGAAAATCTAAGACCAACCTCATTAGTGAACTTGTCATTTATGTATAATTCTTATGTCTGTTGTTGTGATTTGAATGAGAAATGTCCCCTATAAGAGTCAGTCTTGGCAAATCTTCTAGAAAGCATTAGAAGGCGAAACATACATTCATTTTTGGCGTTAGTTATGGTCAGAGTCTATTTCGGGGAAGCAAAACATTACATGATTAATGTATTTAGAAATATTATGCAAATAAGAGACAAAACAAAAAGTCAGAATTTAATATAGGATATTAACAAAGCTAGACAAAAGCAGACATGTTGTCACAATATCCTATATTGAACTTTCTGTTAGATAAAGCAGATTTAAAACTTCTAAATGGCTTTTGCTCTGGAAAACCATTTCCAAGACCTTTAATCTTTACTAAATTGTATTATTTCCACCTCTGTAACAAGGCTCTGATAGATACTAGATGACATGTATCATTCAAATAGGCTTTACATATTTAGAATGTAGGCAAAGAGAACTTTGGCCATTCTATGTAATTTTGAGCACATGAAAAGCATTTCAAAAACTCTCCCCTTCTTTGTCCCCTTCCCACCTTTCTCTCCCCCTTTTCCTACCCCTCCTCTTCCATTTTCTTGAGGCAGGTCTGACTATGCCTCACCTCAAACTTACAACGTAGCCCAGCCTGGCCTATAATTCAAAGGAATCCTCCTGTCTCAACTTCCTTGGTGCTGAGATTACAGGTTTTAGACACCACACTTGGCATCCAAACTTTTAATTTGCAGATACGATGGAAAATATTATTAAGAGTTTCACAGACCCTGGATGACCTATGCCAAGGACTGCTGCAAAGACAATACCACTTAGCAGACCTCACCCAAGAGTTTGGAGAGGGGCAAAAGACCTCCTCTGCTAGGAGACAAGAGTCAGGGGTGTGATGGTATGGGCTTTTATAAAAGGGTATGCAACTCAAGGCGACAGTGGAAATGTGTTGCATTTCGCAGCTGGTAATGAAATGGCTGCTGGAGCTGAATTGCTAAAGGTGACTGGGGTAGACCTGGTTCCTAACAAATACACTGTCTTTTCTATCAAAGTGTTAAATAAGACAAAAGGAACTTCATTTTTAAAGAATAATTGTAAAGCTGCCATTTAACAAAAATCCCTCCTAAGTCAGCAATTTTTGAAATCATAGTATGTATCCATTCTGCCTGAAAACTGCACTGCTCTGTTATAGCCACTCAATGAGAATGTGAAACCAAGCTCTGACCACTCTGAGGCATGGGACACCTTGTACTAGAGATAAACTTGCTTACCCAACTATTCATGGTTGTTTAGCCTTCTGCAAGTCATTGTTTCATAGAAATAATTTGGATTATATGGCCATTTTCCTTATCCCCACATACATTCCTAATAATACCTACCTTGCTGATTGGTTTGGTTTGGTTAGGTTTGGTTTTTCCAGAAAGAATTTCTCTGTGTTAATCACACTGGCTGTCCTGGAACTTGCTTTGCAGACCAGCCTAGCATCGAATTCACAGAGATCCAACTGCCTCTCCCTTTCAAGTATTCCACCATGCCTGCCTTAGTTTTTGTTTTAAACTTGGCATTCACTACAGTTATAGCTGAATGAATGGAACCTCATTTGAGAAAATGTCTTCATCAGATTGGTCTATAGGCAAGTATGTGAAGCATTGTCTTGATTAATGGTTGATGTAAGAGTCCTACATAAGCAGTGCCACCTCTTGGCATAGACTCCTAGGAGGTGTAAACTGACTGAGCAGGTTCCAGAGAGTAAGCTAGAAAGCATATTCCTCCAGGGTGTTTTTTTCAGTTCTTGTCTTATATCCATACCTTCATTTTCCTTCATGATGACCTATAACCTGTAACCTAAACCTCTTTGCTGCTTTTTGTCATGGTGTTTTATCTTAACAACAGAAAAGCAAACTAGAATAGCTACTCTAGCTGTTTGAGTGAGAATGGCTTCCATAGCCTGATTTATTTGAATGCTTGCTTAGTCATAAGGGAGGATTAGGCCATGTAGCCTTGTTGAAGGAGGTGAGTCTTTGGTGATGGGCTTTGAGGTTTTATAAACTCTGTCATTCCAGTTAGCTCTCTCTGCTTAGTGCTTCTGGAGCAGATAAAAGCTCTCAGTACCATGCCTGCCTGCCTGCTGCCCTGTTCCCTACCACTGCAGTCATAGACTCATTCTGTGAAACTGTGAGCCCCCAATACACTCTTTCTTCTATAAATTTCTTTGGTCATGGTGTTTTATCATAGCAATAGAAGAGTAACTAAGACACCTATGTTTGTTTTTATTATATGGGGAAAGGTTTAAGTGAAAAAGAGTAGTGAGACCATTTATATTCCAATTTCAATCTCTGGGTCCAGTCAAGGTACAGCTCGTTGACTGATCAGGTTAGCACAATTTTAGTTTATTTGTGAATAAATCATTTGTATCTCAACAAACTACTCACTCCTCAGAGACAAACTATTTTATAATATTCTCACCTAAGAGCCCTCTGGAGCAGCAGAAACTGTGTTCCTCCCAATGGACTCTTGAATACTGAAAAATAAAGAGCATCTAAATCTCTTATGTTTACTTGTTAATAGTTACAGAATACATTGACATGTTTTTTCTCAAAGAAGCATCCTATTTACATACTTTCCCTTCATCATGATTGTATGTCACATGTGTATTTCCTAATTCCTTTTTGCATGGTTAATTTTATAGGAAAATCTGAATATACCAAGTGGTTTTCAAATTTAACATTGTTTCTGGATATGTCTATGAAGATTTTGCAGAAGAGATTAGCATTTGGATCATGATCTCAGTAAAAGACATTATCTTTCCCTTCCACATGGTACCACACAATTCTTCATAAGGATCTAATACAACTAAAAATCAGAGAAATTTAGTATTCACCTTGTTTTGTTTCTTGCTTACCTGCTTGGATTCAGACATTTGCCTATCTATTCAGTCTTTGCCTATCCCTGAATAGTAGTGATTTATATCACAGGTTTCTCTGGTTCCCAGTTTTCAGGCACAAACTTGTGTTATACCACCACTGTTATTGTATCTCCACATTGGGAATGGCAGATTGTGGGTGTCTTAATTAGGTTTATACTGCTGTGAACAGACACCATGAGCAAGGCAACTCTTATAAGGACAACATTTAATTGGGAGTATCTTATAGGTTCAGAGGTTCAGTCCATTATTATCAATGTGGGAGCATGGCAGTATCCAGGCAAGCATGGTGTAGGAGGAGCTGAGAGTTCTATATCTTGTTCCAAAGGCAAACAGAAGACTGGCTTCCAGAGAGCTAGGATGAGGGTCTTAAAGAGCACACCCACAATGACACACTTCCTCCAACAAAGCCACACACACTCCAACACAACCACATCTCCTAATAATGCCACTCCCTGGGCCAATCATAATCAAACCATCACAGTGAGATTTTTTTCCCCATTCAAAATGGCAGAAGACAATTTGTCCTCTTTCTTCACCCACATATCTCCTTTAGAAAATTCTAATACAACCCTCTCATGAATCATGGATGTTTCCAGTGCAGATGACAAAGTACATTATGTCTACCTGTCCAGCAATAGCTGTTTACTATAAAATAGTGTGGTTAACAGAGACTGTGTGTTTCAAAGGACAAAATTATAATTTTCAATATAAAGGCTAGAATCCTTGGACATTTCTATTCCTTGCCACATTTCTGAACAAAATCATAGCCAAAGTCATGGAGATCAAATAAAAAATGAATCAGATAAATTATCTAGCTCTGAGTGGTTTTCCAGGGTATAGAAATTTTATTGTTCAAACTGGGATGATCCCCAGGGAAGAAATACATTTGGTCGCTTGAACAACATATAAACAGAGTGGTCAGTGCTACTGTCAAGAATAATCAAAGCTTCTACATTGCTTCTGCAGAATGTATCTTATTTAGTAAAAGTGATATTGATGGTACTTCACTTTTTATTATAATATTGTCTCTGCCATTTTCATTAGGCCAATATATTGTATCTTTTAGTTTTCTTATTATTATGTCTACTATATTGACTGAAAAGAAACTAGTTTCTCTTGAAACAGTCACTTTAAAGACTCCTTAATTGGTTTAGAATAAATCATAGCTATGTGTTCATGATAATTTCTAGGATGAAAATTTCACTAACTATTCCATTTACCTTTCATTGTTTTGTCATAAGTGATTATGAACTCCATTTCCTCACTCTTGGACAAGTGTTACATTGAGCTTTGATTATTTCAACAGATATTGTTCATCTTTCTCTAATAAGAAAATAAAGGTTAATTGGATCCAGGTGATTACTTATAGAATTATTTATGTGATAAGTTTACTGCCAATTATACCCTAGGATTTCCATATTAAAAGTTACTCTCAGAACCAGACACATGGAGAGTGAAGCTATCTTACTAGTATTTGTTCCAAATATACAGTATATGTCATGGTTGTTTGTCCAAAAATGCCATCTATCTTTGCTTCGAGGAGATGGTCAATGCAATGCTATGTGATCAGTACCATGGGATTCTTGAACGAGGTTCTCAATGTTCCCAGAAATTGGTGTTCCATTTTCTTATTATGGTTCATTTTCACATTTATGATATATAGGTGGATGTCTATGGGTTTATTTCAAATAAAAATTCTTCCCAGAAGTGTTTGTCATACCAAAAATAAGCTACTCTCTAAAGGGTGAAGACATAGCTTAGTTGTTAAGAGAAATTGATGCTCTTGTTCAGGATCCAGATTGAATAGGGGATAGACATCCTTTCTGGTGTGCAAGGTCACCAGGACACACTTGAACATACATACATGCAGGCAAAACACTCATATACAAAATAAAAATTAATTAATTAATTAATTAATTAATTAAAATGACTCTCTTCATTCTGGTTTGTTTATTAAATATACCAAATATCTATGAACACAAAAGAAATGTGACATAAAGCTTATTGACCAAACAATACACCAGAAAGAATTTTCTCAGCACTGTCTGCTGTGCAGCTTACATGGCTTCATGGTTGACTTTTATAATTATTCTGATGAAACCATAAAATCCAACTCTTTAACAGACTGAGATTGTGTAATTTTCCTTTGCTTTAATCTTGGATATGCTGTTTGTGATTTAAATTTCCATTGGAAACATTAATCAAAAATAGATTCTTTATAACATTTCAAAAAAAAAAAAAAAAACTATAGTCAAAAGCCTGGAAAATGTGGGGCAAAAATCCAAGAGCCCTAGGGATGTTGTTGTTGTTTGTTTCTTGATAACTCAAAGTACCAATGATTAAAAATTAGATACCAGGACACATGGCTAGATCATTTTCTTTCTAAATTAAAGTACTGCTTTTCTTTTGCATTTCCCATGTTAAAAAACGTACACTAGCAACCTATAATTGATTTTAGTGGGAGAAATTTCTTGTGAATGATATGCTAGAAATGCCTATAGTCTGGAAATTCTAGAATATTATAATAAAAAATGCTGTTTCAAAGGAAGTTTTCAAATAAAACCTTTGTACATGAAGTCATAAATTAGCTTTAGTCAAATTCATATAATAAAAAGAAAATAAACGCCTAAAGTTAATTATGTAAATGTATATGTAGGTTTTGGGAAATTAATGACAGAAAATCAAGTTATATGTTCACACAGCTTATTGAGCACAATATGAGAAAAGTCAAAATACACAGAGGCAACTGTTATGAATGTGAAGAAAACTCTAAGAACAAATACCATAGAGAGACAGACTTATAGTTCAGCTTTAAATGCCTACAGGGAAGTTTTTATTTGAATTTGGTTCATTGTAGAAGATTCTGAAATGGGAGTTCATTGATCCCTAACTTGCTGAGAGACATCCAAGTACATTTTATTCCAGTTAGTTCAAACTGAGGTTACCTTCATGGATTTATGGCACTACCAAGGATATTACTATCTATCTACCTATTCATGTTTCATCAACACTACAGAAAAAATTATGAAATAATACGGCCTTCAACTACACAGATAAAATGCACAAATTACAAACCAACTTGCATCTAAGGTTCATTACATATACAGGGATGGTTCAGGTTTATTTAACACTTCCATTGAACACTTTATTGGATATGGGCTTAATGCCAAAACTTATCATGAAGTGCCACTTTACATAACATTGTTGATTTGGGGTTTACAAGCATGTATAGTTCAATCTAATGTCTTATTAAACAGTAACCTGAAAAGCATTAAACCAAAACATAACTTATTGTCATTTTAAACTAATGATTACCATTTACATGGAGAGTAACTGTTAAATTGAAAAGAGTAAGCAGTTATTTAAACATATGCCTTAACAAAACTGGAATATTTTAGAATCTGTTTAGAAGAAAATCTTACTGCAATTATTTGAGAAACAATGTTATCACATAACTAATGCCATTACATTAAAAAAATTCTTAGAATAATGCCTTATTTAAATGGATTGATGGGCACCATTGTGGCATGAGCCAGAATATGCCCATTCTACATGTAATTTAAGATGCCACAAAACAAAAACAACAGAGCTGAAGAAAATATACCCAAAAATAAATATATAATTTCCATTGGATTATTATAGTAATCTATCATATTAAAATAATAGTGCTGTGGTTGTTTTTTTATATTCTTATTTTAAGCAAAGCATGATTCCTGGTAAAATTTAAAGACCATTTCAGAAACAGAACAGCTTTCATGTTTCACATATATTTCCTGTCATCTACTCAGAACATCTGCTTTTTTAGCTTACCTATATGTTTTGAGTAGAACAGAGCAAAACAGTGTTTTTAAAGTTATAAAACAATAGGAAAAGACTCAACCTGGATTTTAATACTATATTGAGAACTAGCTTTTATATTAAAAATAATTTATATCAGTTTAACTGTCAGTGATGCACACTGAACTGTTTATAGGATAAATACACTGAGTCTGCTTGAAATATTCAGTTCATAAAACAGAGAG
>CM052722.1:66822376-66839005 GCA_028551405.1 Uromys caudimaculatus
TTTAAGGGCTTCTAGTTCTTTACCTCTGTTCTCTTGTGTTTCTTTAAGGATGTTATTCATTTCTTTCTTAAAGTCTTATATCATCATCATGAGAAATGATTTTAAATCTGAGTCTTGCTTTTCTGGCGTATTGGGGACTCCAGGGCTTGCTGTGGTGGGAGAGCTGGGTTCTGATGATGCCAAGTGGCCTTGGTTTCTGTTCCTTAGGTTCTTGCCCTTTCCGTTTGCCATCTTGTTAACTCTGATGTTAGCTGATCTTACTTTCTGGCTATGGCTTTTCTCACCTGCAGGCCTCTGTATCAATACTCCTTGAAGACCAGCTCTCTCTGAGAGGTGTTTTTTCCACGCTCCTGGATGAGTAACTTTCTCCTCGAGCTCCTTGACTATGGAACCCTGGTGGCCCAGGCAGATGTCTCCTGCTGCAGCTGCCGCTGTTGGGATCCAGGGGGTTTCTATGCCCACCTACCGCAGTGCCTGTGTCTCACAGGTTCAGGGCAGTTCCTGGTGAGCTGTGGAGCTTGTCTTGGGCCCACTCCTGGCTTTTCCTAGCTCCTGGGAGGGTATCCCTCTCCCGGCGCTAATCAGCTATTGAGCCCAGTGGGTCCCCGGCCGCCGGTGGAGGCTGGAAGTTCCTGTCCCTCAGTCTCTGTGGCCCACAGAAACCGGGCGGAATCGGTGAGCACTGGGACTCGTTTTGCCCCCACTCGGGGTTTTTCCACGCTCCTGGGAGAGTAACTTTCACCCCACGGGTGCTGCTTAACTATGGAACCCTGGTGGCCCAGGCAGATGTCTCCTGCCTCAGCTGCCACTGTTGGGATCCAGGGGGTTTCTATGCCCGCCTACCGCAGTCCTGAGTCTCGCAGGTTCAGGGCAGTTCCTGGTGAGCTGTGGAGCTTGTCTTGGGCCCACTCCTGGCTTTTCCAAGATCCTGGAAGGGTATCCCTCTCCTGGCGCTAATCGGCTATGGGGCCCTGTGGCCCAAGCTGAGGTCCCTGGCCGCCGGTCTCCTTTAAATTCTTACCTCCTCTTTATAACTGTGTGAATAAAAGTATGTGTGTGTGTGCGTGTGTGTGTGTGTGTGTGTGTGTGTGTGTGTGTGTAAAATCAAGAAGTGATGTTATATTTTATCACTGTATAATTTCATTGTAGATCAAGTATATTTGAGATGAGACTTAAGTTGTGTGCTGGTTAGTCTTATGTCAGACTAACACATAAACTAGAGTTAATCTGAAAGGAAGGAACCACAATTGAGAAAAGATGCCTCCCTAAGATCCAGCTGGGAGGCTTTGCTTTCCATATCAGAGCTCCTTTTATTAAGAAAACTAATTCCATAATATTTAAAACTTTTTTTTTTACTTATTCAAGCTATTTGCCTGCTCACTGTCCCCCTCCCAGTCACCACCTTCCACAACCCTCTCCCATAGCCTTTTTCCTTCTCCTCTGAGCCAGTTGTACCCCCCCACCCCCTTGTATCCTCCAACTTGTTATATCAATTCTCTTTGAGGCTAGGCTCATCCTCTCCCACTGAGTCCAGAAAAGGTAGCCCAGCTAAAAGAACATATTCTATGGACAGGCAACAGCTTTTGGGATAGCCCTGGATCCAGCTGTTTGAGACTCACCTGAAGATCAAGCTTGCCCATGGGATAGGTCTCAAGTTGGGCTGGTTATTGCTTGGCCATCCCTCAGGCTCTGTTCTTTTCCCCTGTCCCTGCATTTCTTGTAGACAGGATAAATTTTGGATCAAAAGTTTTTTGGGTGGGTTGTTGTCCCTATCACTCCACTGGGATTCCTGCCTGTTTACAGGAGGTGACCTTTTCAGATTCCATATCCCCAGTGCTGTGAGTCACAGCTAAGGATACCCCCATTGATTCTTGGGTACCTCCCTTATCCCAGGTCTCAGTCTCTTCTTAGACATGTCTCCCACTTCCTCCACTCAGTCAGTTGCAGATTTCCATTCATTTTCATGGCCCCCTGTTTGTCCCCACATCTGATCCTGAACCCTCCATTCCCTTCCCCATCCCCCTTCCCACACAGTTCCCTCCTTCCATCTGCCCCTTATGACTATCTTATTCTCACTTTTAAGTGAGAATCAAGCATCTTTCTTGTGCTTTCCTTGTTTAGCTTCCTTGAGTCTATGGAGTATAGCATGGGTATCCTGTATTTTATGGCTAATACCTATAAGTGAGTAAATAATACACATGTCCTTTGGGGATGAGTTACCTTACTCAAGATGATATTCTCAAGATCCATCCTGCAAAATCCATGATGTCTTTGTTTTTAATAGATGAATAGTATCCTATTGTATAGATGTGCCACATTTTCTGTATCCATTCTGATAGACATATTTTATCAGTTAAGTTCCCTCTTACCATATAACCCTAACTGCATCAAGTTATATATATAACCAGCGCACCTTACAAACCTGGAAATTTTTGTTAACAACTGTATCTCAAATACCCAAGAGTGCATGGAATATAGGAAGCACTCAATACATATTTATTAAATGAATGAATAATCTAGAAAGTCAGAGCCAATGTAGTATTACCATTCCACTTAGAATAAAATCTAAGTCAACATGTCTACCAATTTAATAGGGATCCAGGTTTTCCTCTAGATATAATATTTTAGTCTTCCTTAATTCTAGTTATGTGAAGACTCTCCAGAGACTCGTGAAATGAATGTTCCACAAAGGCAGTGCTATTTTGAACTATTTATCTAAACATGAGTAAACTGACTTCTCAGAGTGACCCAAAACAATACTTATGTAGGATTTTTCTGGTCATATCATTGCTTGTTAAGCTGAGAACAGGATGTTACAATGAGTAGAGGAAGTTCTAGCCACTAGAAAAAAAATATTTATTCACTCTGTGGAGTGTTCTTCAATAGCAATGCTGCCAACAGATTTTGTTAACAGCTACTCAGATTCCAGCACATCTGTGGATGGGGAAATCTAGTCCCATTATCTTAGGAATGGGTATCCCAGGCAAGCACTCAACAAACAAACCAACCCACCGCATGCTTACCTACCTCAAAGATACAAAATGTACATGGGAACAAAATAAAGATTGGCATAGTTCCTCCACCAAAAAGCCTTTGCATTTGTTTAACTTCTGTTTCACAAACTTTGATCCATCCATGGAAACAATGCACTGTGTGAAAAGCATGTTGGCTTGTTTCTTTTGTTTATGTGGAACAAATCCATATGTGGCAGTTTCAAAAGTTCACAAGGTCTATCAAAATATATGCAGATATGGACCTTCATTGAAGAAACAATGGGTGGTTATAAGGTACTTTTCTTGTTTCTACAATGAAGTTCTAGCTCTTCATCCCCAAAAGAGTACTTATGACCTAATGTGGTTGAATTCCCGAATACCTAGTTTGTAGTTCTTCAGTTAAAACATGGGAGATAAGGAGCTGTTTTTAAAATCTCCAATAATTTGGCACAGGTTTAAGAGGGACTCGAATGGAGCAATGAAGAAGGAAGGCAACACTACCCTAGGCAGCCAAATCAGCTGTGTCATATCTGAGGCCAATGGGTGACAGATGTTGCTGTCAGACCACCCACACAATCAAATCATTTGGATATTCACTCTTTCTTTCCACACAGAGGAGAGACTTCTAATGAACCTACAAGTGACAGACTTCAATTCTTTAGAGAAGAATATAGTTTTTCTATAAATAATGCCAAAAATTTAATCTTTTATCATTTGTGTTTATTTCTCAAGTGGCTTTTAGACCTTGCTGGTTTACATTTGTTATGACAATAGTGTAAGATACATTTAATTTTTCACTCAAAGGGAAACCAGGCTTCACAACAGTGACATCTTGGATGCTTTCCAGAAAGAGAGCTTGCAAAACTCACACCTGTGACACTAACAGACATCTATTTCCCTCTGGTGGTTGCTTGCCAACTTAACTCACCAAACAAACAAGGAAGGGAACTTTCAAGCCTTTCTTTGTGCACACAGGACATTTGCTTTTAAACGGTGAGTCAAGAAATGCTAAATAATACCTTTTATCAGTAGGAGATAGCTAAACCCTCAGACAACTGTAAAGATTATTCTGAGTATTGTTGGCACCTGGGGCTTGAGTTCTGGGAGTTATGCAAATGCTGCTGGAAGCTAAACAAATTCTTATCTGGAGCCTGCCAGCATGGTTGTATTGATGTATCTAAGGTTTTGTCTCATGCAGAGTCACACATTCCACAGGCTAAATTGATGGTGAGGTCATTCCTTCAAATATCTGAGGGGACAACTGTCCTGCTGTGCTATATGAACCTGAAATACTAATTCAGAGACCAACCTATCTGTCCCAAACTATTGGTTTCTATTAATGAACTTAGTGCTATTTCATTCATAAAGAGAAGCCAGGTTCCCTCTGTGTGTGGAAAGGTGGCTATGATGTGCATTTCCTTAGCCAGAACAGTGAGGGCATTTACAAACGATTAAGAGAGAAAACCTCTGTGATCCAGGGGTAGACATGAAGGTTCATTCACACTGTACAACAATGGATTAGTGACAACTGGTGGTATAAGAACAACTTCTATACTGCTATGGGATTAAAAGGTAGGGCCATAGACGTCAGGAGTTATAAAAGAAAATAACATGAGCAGAAAGGTTAAAAGTTGTATCAAAAGTAACACTGTTGGACAGAAGATATTTAAACAGCGCCTTCAAATATGGGTAGGATTTCTGCTTCCAAAAGTAGGTGAAAGCAAAGAGGCAGCTGGTCCAGAAAGAGAAGAGCAAAAGTGATAGAAAGAACCAGGTGGAGTCAAAGTGTGTGTGTGTGTGTGTGTGTGTGTGTGTGTGTGTGTGTGTGTGTGTGTGTGTGTGTTGTGTTGTATTTATAAGTATATGACATTTATATGCGTGGCTGTAGCATAAGTACAAACCACGGAGTCCTTAGTGGAAGGCAAAAGAAGAACTATGCAGGGGAGTCAAATCACAGAGGTAATTGAATGCCAGTCTGAAGTTATCCAAGAGTTGGGAAATACTGAGGAGTGTTATGTTCCCTTTAATGGATTTGAAGTGGTATATAATAGTGATGTGGAGGGAGATCAGGGTTTAATGAAACACTAGTCAGTTTTGTTGTTAATTTGTTTTTGTTGTTTGCTCTTATTTTCAGATAGTCTCTTGCTATTTAGTCCAGAATGGCCTCAAATTTTCGATCCTCCTGGCTCAGTCACTTGCTTGCTGTGATGACAGAACTGCACCAACATACATGACTTCCTAGTTGGTTGTTTAAGGGTATCAGGTATGAGAACAAAGATAGGATGCAACTAACTTAGAATCTTAGCAAATAAATCAGAATCTGAATGAATACCTTCTGGAACATGTCACGATTGCCTCCCACTATTCAGCAGCTTCTGTTAAGATGATATGTGAAAACCTAAAGAAAAATAGAATGTTTCCCAAGTTATTCTGTAGAATAGAAATACATTTCTTAAATTATGAAAACAATCAATCACATGGCAAAAGGGTGCAGTTTTATTTCAAATGTATTTCTGCTTGGATCATTAATAATAGAGGTCATATAACAAACTGAAATCAAGCATCCTTCTAAACTAAATGAAAGATACATGTGGTATCTTTCAAACACAAATACACAAAAGCATTTACTTTTTTGAAGATTTCAAAGATTCTATTCTTCTGTGACCTAGGTGATGAATAAAAACAGAAAAATAGTCCTCAGTACTGCTTAACTGCTTTATTCAAGGCAGAAATTTTAGTTACACTCTTAGCTCTTGAATAAAAAAAAAAGAGAGAGAGAGAGATGTAAAAAAAATGAGGCAGCAAATGTATTGCCATTGTTGTGAAGCAAAGCAACTACACAATGCCCAAGGGAGGAAAAAGAATGACTTTAATATGAAAGTCTTGGATTCTGGCAAGCTCTGGATTATTCATACTGTTTGGTTCTGAGGGTCATAGAGTGAACCATATGTCAGTACCAGCATGCTGAATGCCATTTTTTCTAACCTAAATGAGAATCTACAAAATCATTGCTTAGAACAGGTCTTTGTCTCTTCCTTACTTCTCCTCAGCTGTCTTTCTTGCATTTTCTTTTCTCCACTTCTTTCTGCATTTTCCAGAACTGGTCAATATAAAGAGCATAATGAAAAAGCTCAACAGAATGTATTTCCAGCAGGTAGTTCTTAGAAGCTGTCATTTTAAAAAGGCATCATGCTGTGTGAACATAAAGAGTAAAGGGAGATGGATAAGCATTGTTTTAAACTTCTGCCCCCTTATTATGTTTATTTAAGAGTATCCACTTTAAGAATGAAAAATTATCATTGTTTTGTTTTTATTTTGCTTTGCTTTTCCTGTTATGGTTTTCAGCTCAATAAATTCCAGCTTCCTGATTTGGTAATGTTAGGAATTCTGCTCCACTCATTCATCAGATCTATTTTTGGTATCTATGTTCTGTTCTCCAGCTCTAAAGGCATAGTATCAAATTCTACAAAATAACTCAGGGTATGTGATGATTTTTCAAACAGTTTGGGCAACTTAATAGGACCCAACCATCTCAATAACTAACAAAGGCCAAAAACAAAAAACAAAAACCACAGGTGTCCTAGTTTTCTATTGTATCAGTATGTCCATACCCACTTCTGTGAATATGTACCTTCATTTACCACACTCTTTTGAGCTTGCCACACTGATTATCCAATATTCACTGGCTAATGGCCTCTAAAAACTAAAAATCCCAAGTATTTTTCAAAAACGGAGAAAGGGCTATCCACCCTTTGATAGCAAAGCCTTTTTTATTGAGCTTTCAGATAGTATAAATGGATCATGCTGAGTGTATCTATATGTCCCCCCTCTGTGTGTGTGTGTGTGTGTGTGTGTGTGTGTGTATGTGTATGTGTGTGTATGCTAGCATGCTATCTCCTACCCAAATAGAACCACAGCTTCATTTGTTATTTTATACAGCTAAATTTACTAGACAATCATCCTATTATATACGAAACTGTGTACAGCAGAAAGATCTACATACTGCAGAGAAGATGCAATTAAGATTGAAACATGTTCCCTACTCTCAAGAATCTGTCATTTTTCAGAGTATGGAGGAGGTACTGGTATATGCTGAATACACAAATTATTACAATGCAAAGAAGAATATGATAAAGTTAATAGAACATATGTTGCAGAGAGGACAAATCATGAAGTTAACCTGAAACAGGGAAGGGCTTTGGAAGTTGGAGCAAGTGGAACCATGAATTTAATACAGAACATCTGAAAAGGAAGAGATAAGAGAGAAAATGAGCCACTGAAAGCAATAACCTGCACAAAAGCGTGGAGGTAAGAAAATGTATAAGATATTTGAAGAAAGACAAGTGAGCTGGTTTGATGGACTATAGAAAGTATGTCCTTTGATAGTGAAAAATAAAATTGAAAAAGTAGATTTGGGTCACTTCATGGAGTATGTTGACTAAATAAGAAATTCATGATTTCTATTCACTGACAATGAGAAAGTCATGAATACTTTTGAGAATGAGAATGACTGATTTTTTTTTATATAACTTGGTTTTAGCCTTCTACATTTCAAAAGGGATTTGAGATAAGCAGCAAAAATAAAAACAATGTAATAAGTGCATATAAGAGATGAAGATGAAGGGCAAAAGCTATTTTAAAATTAGGTAAAGACACCAAGAATGGGAAGCATATAAAAGTGTAAAAAAAATTGTATATAGTTTGCTCTGTGGTTCTAATTGGTCCAAAGATGTAATTTATAAACAGTTTTATTAGCATTCACATGATGATTCATGTTCGTTCTCAACTTGACAGGGTCTAGAATCAATTAAGAGACAAGTCCCTTGGCATACCTGAGGCATTATCTAGGTTAGATTACCCAATAGGCGTACCTGTGTTGGATGATCTTCACTGCATTAATTGAGATGGGAAGACCTGTCTACTGTGAGTTATATTATCCCCTGGATAAGATCGAGAACTCTTGAATGGGAAAACTGAGAAGGAGCATACAATGATTGTTTGCCTCTTCCAGATTTTGGTTGCATTCTAACCAGCTGCTTCAGGATTCAGCTCCTTGAGTTTCCCGTCATAATGGACTATATCCTTGAGCTGTGAGCCAGAATGAATTCTTTGTCTATTACATTGCTTTGTCAAGTTATTTTACCACAGCAACAGAAAAATAAACCAAGATGATTTCATTGCTATAACAACCTTAGTAAAAGGAACTTTGAAAAGATTTGAGCTCATGGTTTTAGGGTTGTATTTCATGATTAATTAGCTTCAATTACTTCGGGTCTGTGGTTGTAACAAATGGCAAAAGTCCTTGCAAGAGCAATTAGGGAATATGACACAATAAGGCATATCTTTGTCATTTTGTTAGGATCTTTCCAGAAGAAATTAGCACATGAGTCTATGTTACCTAGGTGAAGAAGAAACTGTTCTCAGTGCTTATGGAGCCCATCTAATCCCACCCAGCAGCTGCTAAATGTATTAGCTCAGAAACATCAGAAGTTCAGACTAGTTAGCCTTTGGTTTCTAGGATTTATGCTATCAACCCTATGACCTAGGTTCTCAAGTGTTTGGCCCTGAACCTAGAGTTACATAATGAGCTTGTCTGGATCTATACATGTCTTAGTTGGGGTTTCCATTGAAGAGAAGAGACACCATGACCAAGGCAACTTTTAAATAGAGCTAGCTTACAAGTTTAGAGGTTCAGTCCATTTCCATCATGGAAGGAAGCATAGCAGTGTCCAAGCAGGCATGGTGCTGGAGGAGCTGAGAGAATATATCTTGAACCAAAGCCAGCCAGAGACTGGCATCCTTGGACAGCTAGGAGAAAGCTCTCTTCTGAAATGGATGGAGCCTGAGCATAGGCAGAGACTGCCAAAGCCCAATCCAACAGAGCCATACAGCCACTCACAATGCAGCATCTCCTAACAATACCACTCCCCATGGGCTAAACATATTCAAACCACAGTCCATCAGACATGAACGAGCATCTCAGGATCTCCATCCTGCAGCCTTTCATGGGACTTGTCAGCCACCATAATCTGTGAGGAAGTTCCTTAATAAAAGTCCCCTCTTATTTGCCAATGTACATAGCTGATTGGGTCTTTGCACAACCCAAGCAGCTTGTGTACTCTGGCTAGGAGTTGGCAAGTAAATGACTAAAGGACAGGCAGACATATGTACAGTGCGGACAGGGTGGGCTGGTGTTCTCTAAGGCTACCATTACCACTACAAACAGGGACCTCAGCACATTGATTTATCAGCTACATCTTGTTCCAAAGGAAACCAGGAGAAGACTGGCATCCTCAAACAGGTAAGAAGTTAAAAGGGTTAGCTTCTCTTGGTAAGATATCTCAACAGGCTAGCAGTCTCAAGCTGTAAACATAAGGGAAGAGGAAGCTTCAATTGCTAGTCTTTGCACACACTGACCAATCCTTCATGAGCACTCATACTTGGACTCCTGAGAGAAGCTTTACCATTTCTCTTGAGCCTGACACATCTGGGTAATGGATTTGCCAATTTCTCATGAGTTAATTGGTCTTGGAGTCCCTGACAGGGCATGCACATGTCAAAATACACATTCATCAGGACTTCTTTTACTTGCTACAGTTTCTGTCACTCTGGAGAACCTTAACTAAAACATGGGACAAGGACACATCAAAATTACACATATCTAAGACAGTGACACAAAGAAGGTATTTTGAGAGCAGAAAATGCAGAAGGAAGGTAGAGTGTTTAAAAAAAATTACTACCATAGCAACACCTTCAATATGAGTGATATGAAAGACTTTCTTATGGAATCTACTGTCCTCTAATAGATGTCCAGCAAAGAGAATAATGATTGATGGTATCTCGAGTCTCAAATAGGTCGTAAATGACAAATCTGGAAAGTATTTAAAACTCTTTAGGTATTATTGTTGTTGTTGTTGTTGTTGTTGTTGTTGTCGTCGTCTTCGTCATCATCATCTTCGTCATCATCATCGTCATCATCATCATTATTGGCTAAGGATGTTTTCCTTAGGTTATGTGTTTTGCACAATTAATTTCTTTCAAGATGTTCTTTCTGGAATGTCCCCAGGCAGTTGGCAGGTTAAAGTTCTCTGCATGCAACAATGACATCTTTAACTACTACACCATGTGGTGCCTTTCAAAGGGGATACCTTCCTCAGTCAGAAAGTTAGCAAGCCGTTTAAGAATAATGGCTCAGTTAATAACAGTTTTCTCTCAAAATAAATAAAGAATGTGCTCCCCTCCTTTGTGTTCTCACTTTCAATATGTTATATGATGCTTAGCAGCAGGGAAAAGAGAGCTTCCAAAGGCAACTGCAGAAAAAGGAAAACCAGGGAGTCAAAGCAGCGGCAATATAGAATTTAGTCCATCTTAAAATGCCTAGCCAAGGCAGCAAGATCTATTTGAATAACAGCAATTGTACCCATGGTGAGAGTATGTTACTTTCTACTGAGGCTAAATTATTCTAAAGCAAGGGCAAGTAAAGAGGAGGAGTAATTACTTTCACCAATAGGGCATGTTAACCTTTCCAAGCAAGGTATCATTTGCATATAGCACACACACACACACACGTATAACAGGGGGTGGGGAGGGAGAAAGAAAGATGCATTCTAGTTTTTCAACTACACTTTTACCATAATATACCACAAAAAGTTCTTGTCTCACCTCGTCGTCAACTTCTTCCTGGATTACTTAATTCTTCCACTCTTCTTTCCAATCCTTTGCCCCTCTTTCTAGCAGTGTGCAAAACGGATAGGTGTAGAAGAACACTAATGTCTCTTCTTTTTTATTTTTTCTATTGATTAGTCATATCCAACATGCTTCTTGAATACTATGTAATCTAAGATAAAAATTGACCGTCACACAGAACAAGAGAAATAAGCTTAGGCAAGTCGTCTGACATAATACTAGATGTGGTTCACAAACTTAAACATAAACAGGCTCAGAATGAGCAAGAAGAGCTCCTTATAGCACTGACTGCTGGGTCCCTCCCTAAAGTTTCTGAATTAAGTTTAAGTGATTCACAAAAATATTCTAACCAGCTTCATAATGATGTTGATCTCTTAAGGATCATACTTTAAAGACCAGTGTGTTCATTATTTAGTTTTAGACTTCTTTGTACATTGTAGACATGCATATTCTGTCTGATGTAACAGCAAGATTGTATCTGTCTTACATAAGGTTTCTGTTGCTGTGATAAAACAGCATGACCAAAAAAAAACAAAAAAACAAAAAAAAAAAAACAACTTTTGGGAAGGAAGTATTTGTTTTAGCTTACAAATTCTGATCACAGCCTTTCATGCAAGGCAGGAAGTCAGAGCAGAATTTAGGTCAGGAACCTAAAAGTAGGAGCTAGTACAGAGACTGCAGAGGAATGCTACTTACTGGTTTACTTCCCAAGGCTTATTCAACCTGCCTGTCATAGTACCCAGTATGACCAGCCTGGAGGTGGCACTGTACTCAATGAACTGGGATCTCCCACATCAGTCTTCAATCAAGAAAATGCATCACAGGCTTGCCCAGAGGCCAATCTGGTGAATGAAAAGTATTCAGTTGAAGTGCCTTCTTTCCGAAAGATTCTAGTTTGTGTCAATTTGACATAAAAGTAGGCAGCACACTATCTTCATTCATTCATTAATTCATTCATTCACTCATTCAAACAAATAAATAAAAATCAGCAAATGCTAACTTGAAACAAAATCATGGCCCTATGTATTGCTAGTGGGAACGTAAATTTGTCCAGCTACTATGGAAATGAATATGAAGGTTCCTCAAAAAATTAGCAATAGGTCTTCCACATGACACAGATATAACACCCCTATGTATTTATCTAAAGAATCCTAGGTAGAGATATCATAGGGGTATTCAAATATCAGTGTTTATTCCAACACCATTCACACTAACCAACCTAGGTTTCTAACAACATAGGAATTAATTAGAAAAATTTAGCATATATACATAAGAATCAAGTATGAGGTTATAGCATTTTCTGGAATGTGGATGCAATGGAAGATAATTGAGTTGTTCACAAAAGTCGAATATATTTTCTGTCATTTGTATTTCTTAGATTTAATGCGATTATGTAAAATTATATATGTACAAATCATTTCACATATATGTACATATAAATAAACTATATATACTTATATATAAGCCACTTTATAAGGTACCTTCTTCCCAAAAGATTCTAGTTTATGTCAATTTGACAAAAAAGTAGATGTGATATTTAGGTATGATTAGGATTTAGGAATATATATATATATATATATATATATATATATATATATATATATATATAGTTTGTGTATATTCAATATACAGTATAAATATATGTATGAAAATCAAACTGAATCATGAATCTGAGACATGGCCTGTTAGGTATTAGGTGGGTAATGTAAAAGGAATAGCAAGAAGATAGGATAAGAGGAGAGATTAATCAGAATTATATACATGGATGAACTTTTCAAAGAACAATCTTAATCAATTATAAAATAAGTAAAATTTAAAATGGTATAACCCAGTACCTAAAATGTTGTCAAAAATGTTAAAGCAACTTGAAGTTTCTCAACAATCCATTATTATGGTTTGGGTATAAAGTATGGCCAAGAAGGCTCATTGCTTAAGGCTTAAGTTGCTGAATCTAATAATTGGAATATAATTAGAGTATAAGGGCTCTGACCTAACTGATATGTGTTAATCCCTTGATTAGAAAGAAGGAAATGGGTGCAAATTGGAGGCGGATAGGTCCCTGGGTATGTTGACTAGTTTTCAGAGTTCTCTTGACTCGATTGACAATCACCTGGGGAAGGAATCTTAATGCAGAATTGTCTGGATTGGGTTGACATGTGGACATTCATTCCTGTGAGAGGTTTTCATGACTGGTTTAACTGAGGTGGACAGACTCACTCTGAATGTGCGTGTGTGGGGGGGAACATTCCCTATGCAGTAGATTCTTAACTGTTTAAGAGTAGTAAAAGTGGTCAGAGTTAGAAAGGTTCAAACTAAGAGATTCAACTCTAATGGCTCCCTTCTAAGTTTTTACCATCTTTCTCAAACACCATTCACCCTGACTTTACCATACCAAACTCATTTTTTGTCTCAGCTTTGCTTTTATCTATATAATTAGATGAAATATAAACTACTTCAACTTCTTATATAAGTACCACAAAACTTACTAAACCTGCTTCCACTCTCGTTAATGCTGTTCATTAAAACATTTTTTGGGGAAGAATTAGCTTTCTCAGTACACACTTTCCATACAAATTATTCCACCATCATCTTGACCCCATTTCATATATTGTTCAGAGCTTCCTTATCTTGCTGCTTCTATCTCTTTCTTCTCAACTTCTGTTTTTCCCATTTTCAAAGGCTGCATTCAGGCTTCAGATTCCTTCCTCTAAAAAAATAAAATAAAATAAGCAAGGCAAAGGTGATTAGCAAACCTCTATTAATCTCTCTTTGCTAATGATTCTCTCCGTTCCTTCACACCTATGATTCTTAAAGGACCAATATGGAATTGTTCTCTTTCGTTCTATATAATCTCTTTCCAAAGGTACCCTGGCAAAATCTTCAAGTACTTCTCATCTGATTTCCTCTACTCTCTCTCTTCATCATTGTAGGTCAGTTCCATACCCTTTGAAGATTTTCCCACCCTCCACCTTAGGTACAAGTGTCCTAGGAAAGGCACTGGTGGAAATGCTACAGTATTCAAGAAATTTCCAAACATTTTTGTCACCTGTACCATCAAACTCTAGCCCTGCTTGTAACATTAGGTCATAATCATTGCATATACCTACATTTTTTTCTGCCTAGTCTCCTCAGATAACCTTTTCCAGTTCAGGTTGTCTTGGTCACTTACTAAGACAGCTTCATCTTTTGACACTGCTTCTCAGTTCACTTTAAGCTCTCTACTCCAGGGCCTGTGAAACACAACATCACAATCACACACATTCACTCAAGATATTAAAGTACACAGCATGTTGGTTTCTGATTTGCCCAGAGGTAGTATGAAGTGTAGGTACAAAAAGGTTTTGTTTCTTTTCAAGCTGCATGTTATTTTTATTTTATCTTTTCATAAATTGATTTCTTTTCATCCTGATCTGACCTAAATATCCTAGTTTCCAGAAATACATTGCACTTTGGATATTCAATATTTACCTCAGACTCATTATGCCCTATCTAAAATTATCATTCTCTCTCTAGTACTTTATCCTTCCTATTTCCCTTTATTAGTAAATAAAACTGGTCTCTATTCTATCCTCCACAATGGTGCCAAGATGGTTTGTATAATAAAGCAGAATTAAGGAATTAAAGACACATAAGAGACTTAGAATTGAGATCATACATATATTTATGTCCCCTGTCTATGATATTCATCCTTATAAATTCTCATAATCAAGGTCAGAATTAAAACTAATTAATCTGTAATGCCATTAAATCCTTTGCACTTACTTTGTTTAAAAATAAACCAATCTAGTAGGTATCATTTAATATATTGAATACATTTTACCCTTAGAAATATAACCATGTATCTACAAATGTATCTATAAATTTTAATTATTAGAAAACTTCCAAGATCTTTGCATATCAAGGTATAATCCATAAATTATAAATCAGTGATTGCTAGATTGAAACAACGAACAAAAGATTAAAAATTTTCTTCTTTCCAAGCAGCTATCTAAACATAACTGTCGGACGACTATCCTGCCCCCAAAATAAAACCTGACATTTTCCTGTCTTATAGAATTTCAGAACAGTACAAGATCACAGTTCTATGCTCCAAACCCTCAGCACCGTTTATTATTCTTTGGAATATTTATTCATCTGTTTATTAGTTACTTTTCTGTTGCTGTGATAAGACACTGTGGCAAAGGGCAACTTATAATGTGGTTATTTAGCTTTATAATTCCTGACAGATGAGATTTCATTACCATCAAAGCATAACAGCAGGTGGCAAGGATAGTGGCTAGAGCAGGAATCTGAGAGCTCACATCTTGAACAACATGCACAAAATAGAAAGCATAAAAAGGAGAGTAAGGCAAGAACATAAGCTCCCAAAGCCCATCCCTCAAGTGATATATTTCCTACCACAAGGCAGCACTTCCTAAACTTCCCAAAATATTGTTCATTAAGAAATGGTTCACCTAGGCTCCTTTCCAGAGAGCTTCTGCTTGGTAGAACATCCCATAACCATAAGATATATTTTTGAAGGTAGTTATAAAAACAGAAAGCACTAGTAATTTTTTCTACTGTTGTCCCTAACTTCTAATGCCTTATGTCTATATTTCAGCAATTGTGTTTCTCTAAGATTTTATCTTTTTACTGGCCAGTCCTTCCTCTCTCTAGCTCATTGGCTGTAGTACATTTCTTTCTTTCTCTTGGTACTTTCAAGACTACTTTCAATATACCTTCCATCTTCTCTTAACCCTCCCCAAACTTATGTAAATAATCCTTTAAAGTGTTTTTATTTGGGCTATTTGTAACTCCTGTTTCTTGATGAGACTTTAAATTGATATAGTTTCAGAACTTATAGACCTCATATTCTCTTGTGGCAGTATCATAAAGGGAGGGATGCAAGGCATCATCAGAGGCATATTGTAGAATAATTCAGAGTAATGTGTGTCATGAAGAAAATATAAAGCATGGTAAGAGCAGCTGAAGTGGAATAGTTGATATCAGATGGCTTTAACAGACCATAGCAGTAAATTGTACTTAAAGAGGTAATGTGTCAACACAGGTCTGAATAAAAGGAGATCAACTGCATGAATATCTAAAGCACTGAGAGCAGAGGGCAATGAGTACAAATAGCAAATATATTGAGGTGGAAAATTACTTAACAGGTTGGAGGACCAGCTAGCAAGTCATTGTTGCTGTTTGAATATGAACTTTAGCCCCCTAGACTCATGTGCTCAACACCTGGCTCCCAGCTAGAAGTACCTCTGGGGAGGCAGTGGAAATTTTAGGAGGTTAGGGCTAGGTGCAGGATTTAGTTCACTGGGTGTGTGCCTTTGAAGATTATATGTGGGCTCTTGTCTTTTCTCTTTGTGCTTCCTATTGAATGTGACATAAGTAGCTTACCTCACTATGAGAACAGAGCTAATGGAGTTAAATGAGGACTGTAGGCATAAATCTCTGGAACTGTGAACTCAAAGATATCATCCTTTCCCTAAGTTGTTTATTTTTTGTTGGGGGGGTCATTCTGTCACTGTTATGAAGTCTGACAAACTCAGTCAGTAAAGCTGATTGAAAATTTTCTTTAATTTATATTTGTTCCTTCTAAAATATGTATTGATCATCCATTATGCCTCAAGAACTGTTCTACAGAGCAGACACACCTGCAATAATCTCTGTCTTAATGGTGCTTAAAGAAACAGTAATAAAAAAAATACTTTCTATCCTATGTCATATTCAATTTCTGCTCATTTATCAATTTCTATCTGCACCATAGTTACAGACAATAAAAATATTTAAAATCAATTATAAGAAAAAAATATATGAGCAGCTTCCGGCGACGGTCGGAAACCTCAGCTTGGGCCACAGGGCCCCACAGCTAATCAGCGCCGGGACAAAGATCCCTCTCAGGCCATCGCAAGACCCAGCAGAGGGCCAAAGACACGCCCCACAGCTCACCAGGTACTGC
>CM052722.1:66839505-66876875 GCA_028551405.1 Uromys caudimaculatus
CACCGGGTCTGCTCTGGGGTGCAGAAGGAAATCGGAAAGATCTTGTCCCCAGCTGTCCCTTGGTTCCTATGCCCTGATGACTCTGCAAGGGTCCCTCTTGATCCAATGGGTTTGAGCAGAAGTGGTGGTTTTGCCTGTGCTCAAAGGTGTGTCAGCACTCCTGGGATACCCACTCTCTCCTGGAGCCTTGTGGCCCGGGCTGGGGTCCCCAGGCACAGGCCCCTGGTGGCCCAGGCAGAGGTCTCCACCCACAGGTGGGAGCCTGAAGGTTCAGAGATTTTGTGTTCTCCGGCTTCTCAGGCGCTGGGTCCCAGCGGATCCGGGCGGGTCCGGGTGAGAGGTGTTGCTCCCCTTTATCCCACTCACGGCTTTCCCAAGCTCCTGGGAGGGTAGCTTTTTCCAGTGCTCGTTGGCTATGTACTCCTGGTGGCCCAGGCAGAGGTCTCTGCCCACATGTGGAAACCGGAAGGTTCAGAGATTTTGTGTCCCCTGCTTCACAGTTCCTGGGTCCCGGAGGATCCGGGCGGGTCCAGGTGAGATGTGTTGCTCCCCTTAACCCCACTCACTGCTTTCCCAAGCTCCTGGGAGGGTAGTTTTTTCCAGCGCTAGTTGGCTATGGACTCCTGGTGGCCCAGGCAGAGGTCTCTGCCTCCAGGGGGTTTCTATGCCCACCTACCTCGGTCCCTGTGTCTCTCACGTTCGGGGCAGTTCCTGGTGAGCTGTGGAGGTTGTCTTGGGCCCACTCCCGTCTTTTCCAAGCTCCTGGGAGGGTATCTTTGTCCTGGCGCTAATTTGCTATGGAGTCCTGTGGCCCAAGCTGAGGTCCCTGGCCGCTGCCGGAAGTTCCTGTCCCTCAATCTCTGTGGCCCACGGAAACCGGGCAGAATCGGTGAGCGCTGGGGCTCGTTTTGCCCCCACTCGGGGCTTTTCCACACTCCTGGGAGAGAAATTTTCTCCAGGCGCTGCTTGACTATGGAAACCTGGAGGCCTAGGCAGACGTCTCCTGCCTCAGCCACCCGCTGTTGGGATCCAGGGGGTTTCTATGCCCGCTTACCTCGGTCCCTGTATCTCCCAGATTCGGAGCACTTCCTGGTGAGCTGTGGAGGTTGTCTTGGGCCCACTCCCGGCTTTTCCAAGCTGCTGGGAGGGTATCTTTGTCCCTGCACTAATTTGCTATTGTTAGTGCATTTTAAACGTTGTTTATATTTATTTCTGTTTTTCATAGCTGTTGTAAGTTTCTTTTCGATTTTTAAAATTAATTCATTTATTTACATCTCTATCATTGTGACCCTTCCAGGTCCAGCTTCGCAAAGTCCCTCCCCCTATATTCCCTCCCCTTTGCCTGTGAGAGAGTAAGACCACTCCTGGTATCCCCCTACCTTGGATCAACAAGTCTCTGCAGAATTAAGTGCATCTGCTCCTACTGAGGTAAGACAAGGCAGCACTCTGCTCCATATGTGCCGAGGGCCTCTGTCTAGCCAGTGTGTGCTGTTTGATTGGTGGCTCAGTCTCTGAGACCTCACAGGAGTCCAGGTTAGTTGACATTGTTGGCCTTCCTGTAAAGTTCTTACCCCCTTCAAGACCTTCAATCCTTGTGCAACTCTTCCATAAGGGTCATTTTAATTTGCAGTTCCCTGATCACTAAGGACTTTGAATATTTCTTTAAGTGTTTCTCAGGACATGTGAACCCTCTGTTTAGTTCTATACTTAATTTTTTAATTGAGTTGTTTGGGTTTTTGGTGGTTAGCTTCTTGAGTTCTTTATATATTTTTGGATATTAGCCCTCTATCAGATGAGGGGTTAGTGAAGATTTTTTTCTCCAATCTGTAGGTTGCCAATTTGTCCTATTGACTATGTCCTTTGCCTTACAGAAGCTTTCTAGTTTCATGAGGTCTCATTTATCAATTCTTTATCTTAGAGCCTAAGCCATATGAGTTCTGTTTAGAAAATTTCCCCGTGTCAATGAGTTCAAGGCTCTTTCCCACTTTCCCTTCTATTAGATTCAGTATATCTGGTTTTATGTTGAAGTCCTTGATCCACTTGGACTTGAGATTTGTGAAAGATGACAAATATATGTTTTCATTTTCTTTACATACAGACAGGCAGTTAGACTAGCACCATTTATTGAAGATGCTTTCTTTTTCCATTGCATGTTTTTGGCTTCTTTGTCAAAGATCAAGTGTCCATGAGTGTGTGGTTTTATTTCTGGGTCTTCAATTCTATGACATTGATCAACCTGTCTGTCTCTGTACCAATATCATGTTGTTTTTATCACTATTGTTCTCTAGTATAGCTTGAGGTCAGCGATTGTGATTCCCCCCAGAACTTCTTTTATTGTTGAGAATTGTTTACACTGTTCTGAGTTTTATGTTTTGTTTCCAGAGGAATTGGAGAATTGCTGTCAATATTTTTTGAAGGATTGTGTTGGGTTTTTCATGGGGATTGCATTGAATCTGTAGATTGCTTTTGGTAAAATGGCCATTTTTTCTATGTTAATTCTACCAATCCATGAGTATGGGAGATCTTTCCATCTTCTGAAGTCTTCCTCAATTTCTTTCTTGAGAGACTTGAAGTTCTTATCATACAGATATTTCTCTTGTTGGGTTAGAGATAACCCAAGATATTTTGTATTATTTATGACTATTGTGAAGGGGGTTGTTTCTCTAACTTCTTTCTCAGTCCATTTATCATTTGCATAAAGGAATGCTACAAATTTATTTGAGTTAATTTTATATCCAGCCACTTTGCTGAAGTTGTTTATCAGCTGTAGAAGTTCTCTGGGACAATTTTTGGAGTTGCTTATGTATACTATTATATCATCTGCAAATAGTGATACTTTGACATCTTCTTTGTCAATTTGTGTCCCCTTGATCTCCTTTTGTTGTCTTATTGCACTAGCTAGCACTTTAAGTACTATATTGAATACATATGGGGAAAATGGTCAACCTTGTCTTGTCCCTAATTTAAGTGGGATTGCTTCAAGTGTATCAGCATGTAATTTGATATTGGCTGTTGGTTCACTGTATATTGCTTTTATTATGTTTAGGCATGGGCCCTGAATTCCTGATCTCTCCAATACTCTTTTTCTTTTTTTTTTTTTTTTAATTTACAAACTCCATTTTATTCATAGTGTGTGTTTGGTTTTGACTTGTTTACAATTCTGGTACATAATAGGCAGTTAAAACCAGTTATTACTTTGATAATCGGAAACCTCTGGCATAACAGTCTATGAAAACATTGTAAAACAGAATACATGGTAAGAATCTCTGAAACCAATGGTTACAAACATCCATGTTTCTAAGAAAGTAGAACTTTACATATATGTATTTTAAGCAAGCCATACTTCTTAAGTTTGACAAATAAGAGTGTGCAATCATGATACTTATGAGTAAAAATGAAAAATTTTAATTACAACTGGTATGCTTTTCAGTAACTGAGTATTCTTAAGTTAAATGTAGAACATAAAGATCTTTTCATAATTTAATCATCCCAGTCAAAAGAGCTGAAAACTCAGTCCAAAAGGAGTATTGCAGTTGCCAAATGTATCTAACCCATACTTCTCTTTAACCAGACACAGAGAACACAGATCTCAGTATAGGCCAGATCGGCATTAACCTGGTACTCCTCCTGCCTCAGTCTCCCAAATGTCATAATTACAGGCATGTACCTATCACCAGGCAGAAGCTTTAGGTACAAACTGTAAAATATTCCAGCTGATTTAGGGAATTAAGTAGAAGATGATACTCTTCAGTTTTTAAATAACTAAATTAGCATTTGAGGTCATTTTTAAGATTTATTATTTTTGCTTATGTGTATATAGGTGTCTATGTAGGTACATTTCTACACATGAGTACATTTGTTTTGGCTTTCATTTTGGTTCTGTTTTTTGTTGTTTTCAAGGCAGAGTCTCACTCTATTGTTCTGGCTGCCAATACTCTTAACATGAAGAGATGTTGTATTTTGTCAAATGTTTTTTCAGCATCTAAGGAGATGGTCATGTGATTTTTCTTTGATTTTTCTATATAGTGGATTATATTAATGGAATTTTGTAAATTGAAGGAACCTTGCATCCATGGAATGAAACTTATTTGATTATGGGTGATGATGATTTTGATGTGTTCTTGGATTCGGTTTGCGAGAATTTTATTGAGTATTTTTCATCTATATTCATAAGTAAAATTGGTCTGACCTCTTTTTTGTTGTGTCCTTGTGTGGTTTAGATATCAGAGTAATTGTGGCTTCATAGAATGAATTAGGTAGTGTTCCTTCTGTTTCTATTTTATGGAATAGTTTTAGGAATATTGGTATTATCTCTTCTTTGAAGGTCTGGTAGAATTCTGCACTAAAACCATCTGGCCCTGGGATTTTTTTTTTTTTTTGGAGGTTTTTAATGACTTCTTGTATTTCCTTAGGGGATATGGGCCTGTATAGATACTTTATCTGCTATTAATTTAACTGTGGGACCTGGTATCTAGAAAAACATCCATTTCATCTAGATTTTCCAGTTTTGTTGAGTATAAGCTTTTGTAGTAGGATCTGATGATTTTTTGAATTTCTTCACTTTCTGTTGTTATGTCTTCCTTTTCATTTCTGATTTTGTTGATATAGATACTCTTTGTGTGTCCTTTAGTTAGTTTGGCTAGGAGTTTATCTATCTTGTTGATTTTCTCAAAGAACTAGCTTTTAGTTTTGTTAATTCTTTGTATTGCTCACTTTGTTTCTCTTTTTTCTTGGATTTTTTAAAATTAACATTTCAAATGTTATCCCTTTTCCCGGATTCCCTCCCCCCCGCCAAAACCCTCTATCCCATCCCCTGCTTCCTGCTTCTCTGAGGATGTTCCCCCACCCAACCAACCATTCCTACCTTCACATTCTGGCATTCCCCTAGACTAGGACATTGAGCCTTCACAGGACCAAGGGACTCTTCTCCCATTGATGCCCAACAAGGACATCCTCTGTTATATATGTGGCTGGAGCCATGTGTACTCCTTGGTTGGTGGTTTACTCTCTAGGAGCTCTGGGGGCTCTAGTTGGTTGATACTGTCGTTCTTCCTATGGATTGCAAACCTCTTCAGCTCCTTCAGTCCTTTCCCTAACTTCTCCATTGGGAACCCCGTGCTCAGTCTAATGGTTGGCTATGAGCTTCTGCCTCTGTATTTGTCAGGTTCTGGCAGAGCCTCTCAGGAGACAGCAATACCAGGCTCCTGTCAACATGCACTTCTTGGCATCCACAATAGTGTCTGGGTTTGGTGAGTGTGTATGGGATGGATCCCCAGATGGAGCAGTCTCTGGATGGCCTTTCCTTCAGTCTCTGCTCCACACTGTCTTCTTATTTGCTCACATGAATATTTTCCCCCTTCTAAGAAGGACCAAAGCACCCACTCTTTTGTCTTCCTTCTTCTTGAGCTTCATGTGGTCTGTGAATTGTATCTTGGGTATTCCCAGCTTTTGGGCTAATATCCACTTATCAGTGAGCACATACCATGTGGGTTATTTTGTCATTTATTACCTCACTCAGGATGATATTTTCTAGTTCCATTCATTTGCCTAAGAATTTCATGGAGCCATTGTTTTTAATAGATGAGTAGTACTCCATTGTGTAAATGTACCACATTTTCTGTATCCATTCCTCCATTGAAGGACATCTGGGTTCTTTCCACCTTCTGGCTATTATAAATATGTCTGCTATGAACATAGTGGAGCATGTGTCCTTGTTATATGTTGGAATATCTTTTGAGGATATGCCTAGCAGTGGTATAGCTGGGTCTTCAGGTAATACTATGTCCAAGAAAGAAATCAAAGAATATCTCAGAAGATGGAAAGATCTCCCATGCTCATGGATTGGCAGGATTAATATAGTAAAAATGGCTATCTTGCAGAAAGCAATCTACAGATTCAATGCAATCCCCATCAATCTTCCAACTCAATTCTTCATAGAGTTAGAAAGAGCAATTTGAAAATGCATTTGGAGTAACGAAAAAACCCAGGATAGTGAAAACTATTCTCAACAATAAAATAACTTCTGGGGTAATCACCATCCCTGATCTCAAGCTGTATTACAGAGCAATAGTGATAAAAACTGCATGATATTGGTACATAGACAGACAGGTACATCAATGGAAAAGAATTGTAGACCCAGAAATGAACCTACACACCTATGGTCACTTGATCTTTGACAAAGGAGCTAAAAACATCCAGTGGAAAAAAGACAGCATTTTCAACAATTGGTGCTGGTTCAGCTGGAGGTCAACATGTAGAAGAATGCAAATTGTTCCATTCTTATCTACTTGTACAAAGCTCAAGACCAAGTGGTTCAAAGACTTCCACATAAAACCAGATAAGCTAAAAATAATAGAAGAGAAAGTGGCGAAGAGCCTCATACGCATGGGCACAGGGAAAAGGTTCCTGAAAAGAACACCAATGGCTTATGTTCTAAGATCAAGAATTGACAAATGGGACCTCATAAAATTGCAAACCTTCTGTAAGGCAAAGGACACTGTCAATAGGACAAAGTGGCAACCAACAGATTGGGAAAAGATCTTTACCAATCCTACATCTGATGGAGGGCTAATATCCAATATATACAAAGAACTCAAGAAGTTAGATTCCAGAGAACCAAATAACACATTAAAAAATGGGGTACAAAGTTAAACAAAGATTTTCACTGAGGAATATCAAATGGCTAAGAAGCACATTAAAAAAATGTTCAACATCCTTAGTTATCAGGGATATGCAAATCAAAACAACCCTGAGATTCCACCTCACACCAGTCAGAATGGCTAAGGTCAAAAACTCAGGAGACAGCAGATGCTGGCAAGGATATGAAGAAAGAGGAACACTCCTCCATTGTTGTTGGGATTGCAAGCTGGTACAACCACTGTGGAAATCCGTCTGGCAGTTTCTCTTTGTTTCTGTTTGGTTGATTTCAGCTCTGAGTTTGACTATTTCCTGCCCTCTATTCCTCTTGGGTGTATTTGCTTCTTTTTCTTGTAGAGCTCTCAGGTTTGCTGTTAAGTTTCTATTGTAGGATCTCTCCAATTTCTTTACCAGGTCACTTAGTGTTATTAATTTTCCTCTTAGCTCTGCTTTCAATGTGTCCCATAAATTTGGGTATGCTGTGTCTTCATTTTCACTGAATTCCAGGGAGTCTTTAATTTCTTTTCTTATTTCTTCCCTGACCAAGTTATTATTGAGTAGAAAGTTTTTCACTTTCTACGGGTATGTGGGTTTTCTGTTGTTTTTGTTGTTATTGAAGGCCAGCCTTGGTGATCTGATAGGATGCCTGGGATTACTTTCCAGGTCACCTTGCTGTCACCTTCTTGTATTGGTTGAAGCTTGTTTGGTGACTGATTATATGGTCAGTTTTGGAGATGATACCATGAGGTGCTGAGAAGATGGTATATTCTTTTTTTAGCCTGAAATCTTCTGTAGATGTCTGTTAAATCCATTTGGTTCATAACATCTATTAGTTTCACTGTGTCTCTATTGAGTTTCTGTTTCAATGACTTGTCCATTGATGAGAGTGGGGTGTTAATGTCTCCCACTATTATTATGTGGGGTTCAATGTATATTTTGAGCTTTAATAAAGTTTCTTTTATGAATGTGGGTGCCCTTGTATTTGGGACATAGATGTTCAGAATTGAGACTTGCTCTCAGTGGATTTTTCCTTTGATGAATATGAAGTATCCTTCCTCATCTTGCTTGATAGTCTATTTTATTGGATATTAGATTGGCAACTCCAGCTTGTTTCTTAGGACCATTTACTTGGAAGCCTTTTTTTTTTTCCAACCTTTTACTTTGAGGTAGTTTCTGTCTTTGTTATTGAAGTGGGTCTCTTATATGCAGCAAAATGCTAGATCCTGTTTGCATATCCAGTTTGTTAGCTTTTGTCTTTTTATAGGGTGATTGAGTCTGTTGATATTGAGAGATATTAAAAACGAATGATTGTTAGTTCCTGTAATGTTTGTTGTTTTTAGGTTGCATTATGTGTATGTTATTTCTTTTGGCTTTGTTGTGAGATGATTAATATCTTGTGTTTTTCTTTGGTGTAGGTACCCTACTTGTGTTGGAATTTTCCTTCTATGATCCTCTGTAGGGCTGGATTGGTAGATAGATATTGTTTGATTTTGGTTTTGTTCTGGAATATTTTGGTTTCTCTATCTATGTCGATTAAGATTTTTGCTGGGTATACTAGCCTGGACTGACATTTTGGTTCTCTTAAGATCTGCATGACCTCTATCCAGGTTCTTCTGGCTTTTAATGTCTCTGTTGAGAAGTCTGTTGTAATTCTGATTATCTCAATCTTTTTGTATCTGATTAGGCTTCTTTTTGCCAGATTTTATGGTCAAATTTGGGGAAGGTTCCATGAGATGCTGAGAAGGAGGAATATTCTTTTTTGAGGGATAAAATGTCTATAGATATCTATTATATCCATTTAGTTTATAGCGTATGTTAGTTTCATTGTTTCTCTGTTTAATTCTGTCCATTTCCGTTTATTTGTGAGAGTAGGGTGTTAAAACTTCCCCCTATTTTTGTGTGGGGTTCCATGGGTGATTTGAGATTTAGTAAAGTTTCTTTAATGAATATGGGTGCCCTTGCATTTGTGGCACCAATATTCAGAATTGGGACATCATCTTGTTGGATATTTCCTTTGATGAATATGAAGGGTCCTTCCCCATCACTTTGATTACTTTTTATTGAAAGTCTATTTTATTAGATATTAGAATCTCTAATCTAACTTGTATCTTGGGCCTGGTGTCTTGGAAAACCTTTTTTCAGCTCTTTACTCTAAGATAATGTCTGGCTTTGTTGCTGAATCTTTTTTTTTTTTTTTTTTTTTTTTTTTGTATGCAGCAGAATGATAGATCATGTCTGTTAAACTGTCTTTTTAGTAGTGAGTTGAGTCCATTGATGTTGAGAGATATTGATGAACAATGGCTGTTAGTCCCTGTTATTTTGATGTTGGAAGTGGTAGTGTGTGTGTGTGTGTGTGTGTGTGTATGTGTGTGTGTGTTTGTGTTTGTGTGTGCGCATCTCTTCTTTTTGTATTAATTTCTTGTGTTTTCTCATGTGTAGTTACTGTCCTTTTATTTGAGTTTTCCTACTAGTATCCTCTGTAGGGCTCAATATCGTAGAAGAAAGATACTGTTTGCATTTGGTTTTGTCATGGAATATCTTGTTTTTTCCATCTATGTTGAGAGATTTTATGGGTATAGTAGTTGTGCTGGCATCTGTGTTATCTTAAGGTCTGCATGGCATCTTCGCAGGATCTTCTGGCTTTTACAATCTCTATTGAGAAGTCAGGTTTAATTCTAGTAGGTCGACCTTTATTTGTTACTTGGCCTTTTTCCCTTTCAGGTTTTAATATTCTTTGTTTGTTTTGTATATTTAGTGCTTTGATTATTTTGTGTCAGGAGGAAATTTTTTCTCATCTAATCTATTTGGTGTTCTGTAAGGTTCTTGTACATTTATAGCCATCTCTTTAGGTTAGGAAAAGTTTTCTATGATTTGGTTAAAGATGTTTTCTGGTCTTTTGAACTGGGACTCTTCACCTCTTCTATTTTAAGGTTTGGTCTTTTCATGGCACCCAAAATTTCCTGTATGTTTTGGGTTAGGAACTTTTTACACTTGGCATTTTCTTTGACCGATGCATCAATTTCTTCTATGGTATCTTCTATGGCTGAGATTCTTCCATCTCTTTTATTTTGTTGGTAATGCTTGTGTTTGTAGTTCCTGTTCTCTTTCGTACATTTCCATCTCCAGGTTTGCCTGTATTTCTGTTTTCTTTATTGCTTCTATTTCCACTTCATGTCTCGGGCCATTTTATTCATTTCATGCATGTGTTTGGTTGTCTTTTCCAGTATTTCTTTAAGGAATTTATTTGTTTCTTCTTTTAGGCCTTCTACCTGTTTAATTGTGTCTTCCTATATTTCTTTAAGGGAATTATTTATATCCTCTTTAAAGACCTCTATCATCGTCATGAGATGGGATTTAAAAGTCACAGCCTTGCTCTTCAGATGTTTTAGCGTATCCAGGGCTTGCTATAATAGGAGACTTGTGTTCTGCTGCTGTAATATTGTATTGGCTTCTGTTAATTATGTTCTTGAGGTTGCCTTTTGCCACCTGGTTTTCTCTAGTGTTGGTTAGCCTGGGTGATCTGTGTTGGAGCAGGCATCAGAAAGGCATGTGGAGCTGTTTGTTCTGTGTTAGAGCAGGACTCCAGGAGATGGGGGCACGCAGAGCTTTAGGGTGATGAGTAAGGAGCTGATCCCTTTATATCTGTAGGTGGAGGTGTGAACCAGAATGACGATGGAGCTCTGACAGGGTAGGACAGAGACCATGGTTCCTGGGCTTGCTGGGGTCCCAGTAGGTGAAGAAATTGGGATGGGAGTCTCTCCTGTGTCCCAAGATAGAGTGGGCCTCCTGGGAGGCACGCAGAGCTATGGGGTGGGCATGACCAGAGACATGCTGCTGCAGGTAGAGGTGTAGCTATTTGTTTATTTTTAATTCATTTATTTATTAGGCTGTTTTTAAATAAAATCATATTTACCAGTAAAATCATTCAGAGCAAGTTTCATTTTGTAATTATGAATATATATGTGCATGTAAAGCAATTAAAGAAATGGAGGTTGTGAATTTTAAAGTGATCAAGATGGAGTGCATAGGATCTGTTCGAAGGAAGAAAGGTTAATTGGGAAATGATGTAATTATATTTTAATTAAAATATTTAAAATATGTATTGTATAAGATAATACAATGAATGATCTCAACATTTTGATCCACCTGTTCCTATCTATGATATGCATAATTTAAAAATCAAGGTCTAAAAGTCACAGACAGAGCTCCTGCCTGTGCCTACACCAAGTATAGCAATAAAATTTCCATTCTTTTTACTAGATTCCAAATAAATAGTTGTAAAATGTTCCTTGACAGTCCATGAGCAACCCAAGAGCATTGATGAGTATAGCCTTCTAATTATTTCCCTTATGCAGCAATAGCATACAGGGGAGTTTTCCATTTGCAATAGAAGGTCCTGTTGTGTTATTCTATGTATACTTAGGAGACATGAAGAAATATATGTTTATACGAAACAGAGAATCAGCAACATATCAAAGTAATGATAGAACCAAAGTCCAACTCTGAGTCAATATGGGTTTTGTTTGTTTGGTTGGTTGGTTGGTTGGTTTTGGTTTTTCGAGATAGGGTTTCTCTGTGAAGCCCTGGCTGTCCTGGAACTCACTCTGTAGACCAGGCTGGCCTTGAACTCAGAAATCCACCTGCCTCTGCCTCCCAAGTGCTGGGATTAAAGGCATGCGTCACCACTGCCTGGCTGAGTCAATATGTTTATTGTGATTATTTACAGGACTTCGAGGACAGGTCACTTACAGGAACATGCATGACTCTTAAGGCAGTTGTGTCTCCGAAAGCTCACCCCATGGATGATGTATAATGAAATCTAGAGCCCTAGAGCTTGCATGACTTGCTGGCAGCTCGACAAGTTAGAGAGTCTCTTCTCCTCAGCAGTTCATAATATGTATCTAATCTTAGGATAGGAAAAGTCTTGTGAATTGGAATAATAGTGGGCATCTCCTGAGACTTAATTTTCTCCTTTTACAATCTTTTTTCAAATTTGTTTTTTTGTTTTCAGTACATCCAAACTGCAGTTTCCCCTACCTCCATTCCTCCTCCTCTCCACCACTACTTCCCCACCCCCACCCCAACCCACTCCCCCATCATTTCTTAATGAGGCTCCTTTTTTAACTTCTTGAGCCTTGCCAAGTTTCCGTTCCAGGTACAATATATCCGTTAGGAGGAAATTGCTACACAATGGGCCCAAAGCATGAGAACCCTTATTCTTCACAAAGTGATTATTCAGAAAAATATTTAAAAGAGATGAATATAAGAGAAAAGAATAGAAAAGCACTGGTAATATATTCTAAATTGTTTATAATGTGCCATGGAATACAAATAATGTGAAAAACAATTCAGATAAAGAAAAATAAGGAACACTTGAAGTGGATGGTTATTAAGTTGGCCTTTTTCTACTTTGAGAAAAATCTCACAAAACAGTTCTTGAAAAAAAATAACTTTAAGCTGGATGTGATTTGATTTTGGAACTGAATAAAAACAATGGAGTCTATTCTTTTCTAAGAAGAATGATGAGAGGAAGAAATCTGTCAACTTTGTAAGGGAAAGAAAAACTATGGTTCATCTTAAGGCAACTGCTTCTTCTCCAGAGTATGACTCATGCCATCATCTACCACCAAATTGTCTATTCTGCCCTGCTCTGTGCTACCCAATGATACAGTAGGATGGTTCTTCTCAGAATGCAAAGTAGTGACCATATAGATTATGTATCAAGGTTAGTAGGAAAAAATTGTGATTGTTCAGGATACCCTTTACAGGAAAAGAAAAATGATGACCCTTTAGTTTTCTTGTAGGAAGTGCTGCTGGGGTCTTTTAACCAAGAGGATTCATCTTGGGCCTCAGTACACTGCTATACTTTGAAGATCTTATAAAAATGAATCTATGAGATATTCTAGAAAATTTAACAGAGAAAAAGGTCACATAAGTAATTCAACCAATCATCTACTAATTAGAGTTGACCTGCTTGTCACTATAAGATGTGGTTATATCCAAACAAATAGTTACCTGACAAATAAGAACCATCTGTATTTATTTGAAATCAGGCACATACATCTGCTGTCCTTGGTCTCATAGTGTGATTTTTTTTCTTTGTGCCATCTTTATCCACAGTCAGATTTTCTAAACTTAGAAAGAAGCCCAGACTCTGAGCCAAAATATTGCTTTTGAATTGCCAGAAGCTGCTTGTTAATTTCCCCATGTTCTTATAAATTGAGTTAAAAGCTGAAGCTTAGATCAAATTAAAATGGCTTGCTTCGTTATCAAACATCCAGCCATCCAGCTGTTCACAATATTAACACTAATACATTTCATGTACAATAGTATTTTCTAATGTTCTCTGCAGGTTCCCTCATGTCTGTAGCCAATTAATTGCTTGTTATATATGTGTTTATGACAGTCTGGCTTCCTGTTTTCACTATTTCTTCTGCACACACAAAGCCTTACAACACTTAGATCCTGACATTCATGAATCATAATTTTGCAATATTCTCACTTTCTGCCCCCCTCTGTAGACAGTCTCACAAAGGGAAAGAAGGCAAACATCCTCCAAAACTTCAACAGAATCCACCTCTATTATCAACCACTCTGGTCATGATCCTTCTAACAATATTGACCTGCCAGGGCAGATATTTGCAAAAACCAAAACAAAACAAACAAAGACCAAACCAACCAAACAAAGAAACAAAAAACAAACCAAAAGCAGCCAATAGAATTGTTCCAGCATTTATTTTTACTTTCAAAATGACTAGATATAGTGGCTTAATATCAGAAGATGCATGTGTGCCTTATAGAAAGGACAATACCATTTAATCAGTAAACAGCAATCTCAATCTTACTGAAGGAGAATGGGCAAGACCTACCCATGTTAGTAAGAAACTCAAAAGAAAGGAAACTATTACCAACCAGCCACATTTCAGTGAGGCTAAACAGAAGTGTCTCTTAGAAACTGTATCCAATTTTAACTTCTTCCCTCCTTCACAATAACCCTTTCCTAAGTTACTATAGTTCTGCTGCTTTCTGGATCACCTGAGTCTTTATAAGCCTGCCTTGAAATTGTGTGCTATCTTTAGTAACATTAGCAGATTAGCTAATAAATTTCTCCCTGAAACAACTCTGAATGTTTTCCTACCTTCAATCATCACTGCTTAGCTGTCTAAATGGTATGCCCGCTCCAATTTGCCTACATGTGTTCACAATCAGCAGAGAACAATGAGCCAGGGGAAGAAACACAGAAAAGAACATTTTAGGCAAGGGCAATACCATGAGGCAAAAAATACCATGCTATGTGCAGAGAGTTATGATCACTGCCAGAAGAATAAGAGCAAAGGAAATCTTGGCAGAGGAAGGGAAGTTTTTCTTTGCTTTCAGTTATGTACTAGCTCATCAAAAGTGCAAGTTACATAAATATTTTATGGTGAGAGTGTGTTAACAAGTATCGGGTTTACACATGTAAATTAAAGGCAAATAATATACAGACTAGGGACAGAGCTCATTTGGAGAACATATACAAGGCCCTGTGTTCCATCCCTTATCACTAGGGGGAAAACAAGGCAAAAAATGAAAACGACTGAAATATGACTTAAATTAGTCACAGCTTTAACCATATCTAAATGCCCTTTGACAGATAACTTTCCATAATAACTCAGTTTCAATATATAAGGTGCTATTAAACTTAAGGGTTCAAAAGTGTATTGATCACATTCATATTTTAGTCACCTAATGACTCTTACTTTCTTACATGATGTTTCAAAACATAAACTTGATGCCTACAAAAGAAAGCTCACCTGATACTTATGAAAATAATGATTCTGGGAACTCAAGTCTTATCTACTGAATGAGAAGAGAGTACATAAATGTGCCTTTGACAAATCTCCACAGCTAAATCTCCTATACAACAAATTCTAATAGTCTCACTAGGGTAACACCAGTCGTTGACAAGCAACAAAAGAATACCTGATGATCTAAGTTAAATATGAACTGACTCATATCTAGCTAAGTGATCTTGTGTCAGTATTAGTAGAGACAAATAACACAGTGCTCTACCTATTGAGGATGTTCTAGAAAAAGAATTTGTAGGCCATACATTTGTGAAAGCCATGACTTACATATACCTGTTGAGATCTACAGCGAAAATTAACATATTGCTACTGAAAAGTCCTGAATTGAAAGAAAATCTTGTATAAGTCACTATTTCACAAACATTTAACTATTAATTTATTTTCATAAACCCATTAGTATACTAAAATGTGTCTACTAATATGAATTGAAAACAGTCCACTATTGTTTCTTTGTTACATATAATATTGGCAATTATTTACTAGAAATTGAAATTGTTTTTAACTCATTTATAGTATTTTAAAGAATCAATTATGTATGGAAGAGAATTGTGGTAAAGCCTGCACACATTGATAAAAAAAAATATAATGAGATTACAACTTATTTATTTAGTAATATTGTATTTATGTTCTAAATATATTTAGAATGAGAAATCTACCAATAACATAGCTTACAAATTATGAATCATAAAGCAGTAAAATGCAGTTCAACTGTCTTGTTAGACATAAATAATGGTGTTCATATTAATTGTGCCCTAATTATGGGACAATAGAGGACCAAATGTGGCTTTGGAAGTTCCAGTTTATATTCCATTTCCAGTGTTTTCCTCACCTATGTGACATCTCTCTTTGTGTTCTCCATTTGAGGAACTCTCTATGGTCTGGCAGTCAATTGACTCCGGTGAGGATTGGTCAGTGAAATTCTGAGCACATCTTTACTTTAAGGCAAAGAGCTTAGTGACTCCCTAAACTCAAGAAACTTGGACTCATACCAAAAACATCTGAGTCTGTTGGCTTCAATCGTATTTGGTAACTTTTCATTCTTCTATTTACAAATTCTAGCTATGAGATCGAACTCTCATCTTTATAAACCTAACAGTTCCAGAAGGTACAAGTTACTATATTCATATATCAATTCACCTGACACTCTTTAGATCATTCTTGCCTATTTCTCCATCATCATCTCCTCTAATATGTTGAGAACCTCTAACTTCTCTACTGAGTTTTAAATAAAATCAAGCTCATTTAGTAAAGTACAGACTGGAATCTTTTTAAGGCTAGGAATGGGTATGATATAGGCAGTAACAATACAAGGTAGAAATCATTTGCTTTAAAGACTGTATCAAATATTACAGAATACCCCATTGTGAGAGGCTGTAAGCACAGAATTAGCAATCAAGGCTTTTTTCCAGCCTCCTTAGCAGCTGTTAAAACTTGTTTGGAACCTTAGCATGAGAAAAAAGCTGCTGCAATGTTAAACCGCCATGGTTCATTTGAAATACATTTAGGGTTATGAAAAGCACAGCAAAATATACAGAGCAAAACATCTGCAAAGGAAAGAAAGTGCTAGGGAGGTAGAGGAGAAGCCTACTGAAGTTTCTCAGAATTATCTTAAAGCCTGTCAGGGAATTAAAAAAAAAAAAAAAAGATTTCCCCAACAGCTGCTAGAAACCAAAACAGAGCTGCCAAAAGTTAAATGGATCAAACAAAAGGTGGAAGGATGCAAGATATTTCTGTCTCATAGTCACAGAGTGAGGAAGCATTGGAATATAGACAGGCACTAACCTCCATGTAGAAGATTATGAAGAAATAGGCTGGCACGGATCATATGACCAGCACAGGCTAGACACAAGAACAAGATATTGTATTTCATACTGTTCAAAGTACTCATCACAGTGATTCTTAAAGTACAGCATCTAACCAAAAACTAAAATCAGTACATAGCAATAAGCCAGGAGCTTGCTCAGAAAGACCTATGAGTAATTTTGAAAAGAAAACAGGATGAGTACAAAATCAAGAAAAATTCTATGGAGAATTCCAAGTAATGAATACGACTAACAAATCAACATTCATTTTAGTCAAGTTCACAGTGAATTCAAAAGGTGTATTTAGGAGTTGAAGAGCACATAGACTATTATCAATGAGCTGTTGTTGCTTCTGTTTATATTGGCCAAGAGACTGATTTTCTCTCATTCGTTTTTTCCTGTAATTTGCTAAGTCATTCATTGGACAAATACATGAGAAATGGAAATTGCAGGAGATGTGGGAGTGAATCTGGTGGAGTAAGAAGTGGGATAGAGATCAAAGCTCCATAGCTTCTGCTACTGCTCGAGGAATCCTGATCTGCCTTATATGGCAAGTGAATTAGATTCAGCAGGACAGCAAGTATAAGGTGCAGTTCAGATCTTGATTACAGACCCTCATGCTGATTGGCTGGAAAGTTGTATATAAGTTTATTGTACTGAACAACAAAGTTATATTTGTACCCCAATGATAGTCTCTAGAGTCAGAACCCTGGGAATATTTATGTGCTCCACTTTCCCACCATTTTCCCAGTCCCCATTCCCACAAAAATATATGTAGGAAAAATTTCCAAAGAAAGGTAAATCTATGTTGATTATTTTTCCATCATTTAGTGTTTAATTGTAACTTTAGACATCTTCTAGAAACAATGTACAGAATGCTCAAGGGACTTATTATATGAAGGGTTATAAATTTAAGATTATACTAGAGAGCTGTCACTGCCCTATCCATCTTCTAATGTATTGAAAGACAATGTTAGTAACTGCTGCACATATTCTAGATTACATTATTGTCCAAAAATCCTAGACAAACGGACATACAGAACTTGCTAATCGACCTACTCCCCAAAGTCAACAAAACATATTGATTTTAGCTTCCATATAGTCCATAGTATTTTCTATATCTTATTCAGTAAATAAATAAAACACACTACTACGAGTATGTTGATTCATCATATTAATAGATTGGTGGTCACATGTTACCAGTAGAGTATTCAGTCAAAGGAAGGGAGAACAAGCTAAAAGTATTACACATTTCTGTTGAGTATTTATAGGCAACATTTCTTTAAGGTGTTACTCCTATGTCCATATACTCACAGCAGTTGTAATTATGAACACAAAACCTGCACAAGATCAAACCAACCAAAATTCTGGCATAGATGGAGATGGTGTTAAATGGACCCAGCCCTTCTTATGAAGCAATTGGCCGTTGATAGTTTCCTGAACAGGGAGAAAAAAAGTTTTGAGTGTGTTCCTACTAGTAAGTTTCCAATGTCCCACACTTGTACACATATAGGCAGCCCTAATAGGATTTAGTTAGGAAGAAAAAGAGGTAGAGGAGGAACACCTCAAGATGAGCTTGAGATGGACATGTCTTAGAAGGGATACATAGGACCTTGTAGAGGAAAATTTTGTGTACATATATAAGACAGTACACTATAAATAAATACATATATAAATAAAGAAGTGGATTTTGTTTAGGCGCATTTAACAGCTTTCTTAAGTTTTACTATATTTCCCATGGGTTCTAGAATTTATGTAGAAGCACTTCCATATAAATATCCTCTTGGTAATATGACCTTTTCTTTCAGTACAATTGGTTTTTTGTTTGTTTATTTTGTTTTGTTTTGTTTTTTTAGTCAAAGCCACCATTTTTATTAATATCTTTAAAAATTATTCACAGGGAATTGTTGCTTGTCAAGTTCATTCTTTGCAAACAGTTCCATATTCTAAAGGATATTTTTTCCAGATTGCTATTTATCTATCAAACAAACATATCTAGACTGAGTAGATTGAAATTCTTTTTCATTTTATTTATTTATTGATTGATTGATTTAAAACTCCATATTTGATTCCCCTCTCTGTCCACCTTCCGACTGTTCCACATTCCATATACCCTCCTCATACCCTGTCTCCAAGATGATGTCCCCACCCTCCACCCCCACCCCACCATACATATAATCTTCCTGGGGCCTCCACTCTCTTGAGGGTTAGGTGCATCCTCTCTGACTAAATCCAGACAGCTGTCCTCCGCTGCATATGTGCCAGGTGCCCCATATAAGCTGACATATGCTACCTGGTTGGTGTTCCAGTTTCTGAGAGATCTCTGGGGTCCAGGTTAATTGAGACTGCTGGGTCTCCCACGGGGCCGCCCTCCTTCCCAGACTCTTCCAGCTTTAAACCTAAGTCAACCACAGAGGTCTGCAGCTTCTGTACATTGGTTGGGTGCAAATATCTGCATCTGACTTTCAGCTGCTGCTTGGGTCATGATAGGCAGTCATGATAGGTCTCTTTTTTGTGAGCAATCCATAGTCTCCATAATAGTGTCAGGTCTTGGATGCTCCCCTTGAGCTGGATCCCACTTGGACCTGTAGCTGGACCTTCTTTTCTTCAGGCTCCTCTCCATTTCCATCCCTGCAGTTCTTTCAGATAGGAACAATTATGGGTCAGAGTTTTGACTGTGGGATGGCAACCCCCTCCCTCACTTGATGCCCTGTCTTTCTGCTGGAGGTGGGTTCTACAAGTTCCCTCTCCCTACTGTCAGGCATTTCATCTAAGGTCCCTCCCTTTGAGTCCTGAGAGTCTTTCACCTCCCAGGTCTCTGGTACATTCTGGAGGGTCCCTTCAACCTCCTACATGCTGAGGTTGCCTGTTTCCATTCTTTCTGCTGGCCCTCTCAGGGATTTCAGTCCTTTTCCCCATCCAATACCAGATCATGTTCCCCTCTCCATTCCCCCCATCCTCTTTCCCTCCCAGGTCCCTGCCTCCCCCCTTGTGGTTTGTTTCTTCTTCCACCCAAGTGGGACTGAGGCATCCTCACTTGGGCCTTTCAGATTGTTGATCTTTTTGAGTTCTGCAGGATGTATTTTGGGCATTTGGCACTCCTTTTTGGATAATATCCACTTATTAGTGAATACATACCACACACGACCTTTGCGGTCTGAGTTACCTCACTCAGGATATTTTCTAGTTCTATCCATTTGCCTGCAAAACTCAGACTGTCCTCATTATTAATAGCTGAGTAGTATTCCATCGTATAAATGAACCACATTTTCTGTATCCATTCTTCTGTAGTGTGACATCTGGGTTGTTTCCAGCTTCTGGCTATCACAAATAAGGCCACTATGAACATAGTGGAACACGTGCCACTGTGGCATGGTGGGGCATCTTTTGGGTATATTCCCAAGAGTGCTATTGCTGGGTCTTCAAGTAGACCTATTTCCAATTTTCTTTCTTTTTTTTTTATTTTAATTTAATTTATTTATTTATTTGATACTTTATTTACATTTCCAATTGTTTCCCCTTTTCCAGGTCTCCTCTTTGGAAAACCCCTAGTCCTCCCCCCTCCCCCGCCTCTCTGAGGGTATTCCCCCTCCTACCCACCCGCCCACCCACTCCCTTATTTCCACCTTGACACTCCCCTTTACTGGGGCCTCTAACACTCTCAGGCCCAAGGGCCTCTCTTCCCCCTGATGGCCAACAAGGCCCTCCTCTGCCACATATGTGGTCCAAGCCATGGATCCCTCCATGTGTATTCTTTGGTTGGTGGTCCAGCCTCCAGGAGTACCGGGGAAGGGGGTCAGGCCAGTTGACACTACTGCTACCTCCATGAGGCTGCCATTCTCTCAGCTCCTTCAGTCCCTTCTCCAACTCTTCCATCTGGGACCTCACTCTCAGTCCAGCGGTTACTGGTAAGTGAAACTTGGGTATTCCGAACTTTTGGGCTAACATCTACTTACCAGTGAGTACATACCATGTTCGTTCTTTTGTGACTGGGTTGCCTCACTCAGGATGATATTTTCAAGTTCCATCCATTTGCCTGCAAATTTCATTAAATCATTGTTTTTAATAGCTAGTAGTACTCCATTGTGTAAATATACCACATTTTCTGTATCCATTCCTCTGATGAGGGACATCTGGGTTGTTTCCAGCTTCTGGCTATTATAAATATGGCTGCTATGAACATAGTGGAGCATGTGTCTTTATTACATGTTGAAGCATCTTCTGGGTATATGCCCAGGAGTGGTATAGCTGGGTCCTCAGGGGGAATCAGCATTCCTGACCTCAAGCTGTACTACAGAGCAGTAGTGATAAAAACTGCATGGTATTGGTACAGCGACAGGCAGGTAGATCAATGGATTAGAATTGAAGGCCCAGAAATGAACCCACACATCTATGGTCACTTGATTTTCGACAAAGGAACCAAAACCATCCAGTGGAAAAAAGAGCATTTTCAACAAATGGTGCTGGTTCAACTGGCGGTCTACATGCAGAAGAATGCAAATTGATCCATTCCTATCTCCTTGTACAAAGCTCAAGTCCAAGTGGATCAAGGACCTCCACATAAAACCAGATACACTGAATCTAATAGAAGAGAAAGTGGGGAAAAGCCTCAAACACATGGGTACAGGGGAAAAATTCCTGAACAGAATACCAATGGTTTATGCTCTTAGATCAAGAATCGACAAATGGGACCTCATGAAATTGCAAAGCTTCTATAAGGCAAAGGACACTGTCAATAGGACAAAACGGCAACCAACAGATTGGGAAACGATCTTAACCAATCCTATGTCCGATAGAGGGCTAATATCCAATATTTACAAAGAAATCAAGAAGTTAGACTCTAAAAAACCAAATAACCCTATCAAAAAATGGGGAACAGAGCTAAACCGAGAATTCTCAACTGATGAAATTCGCAGGGCTGAGAAGCACCTAAAGAAATGCTCAACATTCCTAGTCATCAGGGAAATGCAAATCAAAACAACTCTAAGATTCCACCTCACACCAGTCAGAAAGGCTAAGATCAAAATCTCAGTGACAGCAGATGCTGGCGAGGATGTGGAGAAAGAGGAACACTCCTCCATTGTTGGTGGGATTGCAAGCTGGTACAACTACTCTGGAAATCAGTTTGGTGGACCCTCAGAAAAATGGACATAATACTACCTGAGGATCCAATTTTCTGAGAAACCTCCAGATTGATTCCAGTTTGCAATCCCACCAGCAATGGCGGAATGTTCCTCTTTATCCACATTCTTCCCAACATGTCCTTTGACCTGAGGTTTTGATCTTAGCCACTCTGATTAGCCATAATGTCCTGAAAACCAAAATTTGTTGGATTATTTTCAGAAATGCAGTTATGGAATCAACTATGGAAATTACACATTCATTTTTGTAGAGCTTAAGTTTATTCAATAAATACAACTAGGAAATAAAGTAATCAATTGTGGAGAGTGTTCAGTAATAAGTGGAAACTTGTGTGTTGTGGATGTCTGCAACTCTGACATCCTATGCTGCCAAATTCAGACTTCCTTGTTCAGCATTAGTGTTAATTGGATAACAAACCCTATATTTGCAAACTGCAATGGCAGAATATTATTTACAGATGTTATGAACAATATGAATATTTCTGCATATTTTGTTTTTTAGGATGTTACTGAAATAATCATGCCTTGTTAGAGAAGATATGAGTGTGTGTGATTTCTATTTAGAGAAAAGTGAAAACCTGGTGATTAGGGACAGTCACAAGCACAAGTTGGGTTTGAAGCTATTTCAAATCTCTGAAGGCTAGAGATAAGGTAGTAGAAATGGAACAAGAAATTCAGTGCACAACACTGACAGTCTTTCGAAAATAATGTCATGCATGCTCCCTTTTTTGTTATCATTTAAAGCACTATAAAATCAGCTGTGTTCTTTTTTATGTCTAAAAACTTATGGAACATTTTGAGTGCTAAGATCTTGGATCTCAGTGAGTCTGTACAATTATGGATTATAGAAGAAACTCATATGTGCACATGCACAATCTCCCATGCTTATAGACTATTTTATTTTCAGTATTTTCAAGCAAAATTCATTAAAAATGACGTACCTTTAGTTGTGATATTTGTTTTAATCTCCAAGGAATGGAAAACTAGGCCAAAGACATTAAGTAGCAAGAAATATTTGGTGTTAAGTTCCACTTTGCCTATGTTCAAATCAGTCAGTGCAGGCTTGGCCTATGACTGTAGACTTTAACTTAAAATGGAAACTTAGAGAGGTAAAGGTAAATAATCAATCACAGTTCTTTCATTTTTCATTTGCATTATGTCAACTTTTGGGAATACCTACTATATGTTCGACTCAATAATCAATGTTAAGGTACCCAATAGTATTTTAAGTTGCATCTCAAATGACCTCTATACAGTCATATTGTGAACACTCAGTTTCTAGCTTGTGGAAGTATTTGAAAGCTGTGGATCCAGTAGGAGGTAGGGCTTGCCTGGTGGAAATAGTTCACTGGGGCAGGACCTTCTTGGCCTCACTATCTCCATGTTTCAGCCTCCTGAGTGCCGGAATTACAGCTGGGTGTCACCAGGCACCAACTGGCCTTAATATTTATAATATAAACACCCCATCTACATATCTCTAAAACTATTATAAATATTCCATAACTGACCTTTCTAAAAGAATGGTGAGGAATTGAAAGTTGATATCAGCATGCTAGTAAATCCATCACAGATGAAAATAATGACATTTGTTTATTACTTCTAAGATCCAAGCATAATCTGTGCCAGAATGTATAATAGCTTATAGTTAAAATCTTGCTAGGGGGAAGATATGACCCAGATTGCCACAAATGAATTTGAAACCTGGCTGAAAAGCAAAGCACGTAACTAATCCACACACAGAATTATTCACACATTTTGAAGCTGTTAATGTCTTACTCAGTTCAGGCTGCTTGAACAGAATACCACTGACAACGGAGCTCAAGAAACATTTATTTGTCACAGCTCTGGCAGGTGGAACATCCAAGATTAGGGTGCCAGCCTAGCCAGCTCTGGTGGTAGAGATTTTAGTTTGCAAACAGCTAAGAGTGCTGAGAGAGAACATGAATCTCTTTCTAATTTAATAATGGTACTAATCCTATTCATGAAGGCTCCAGTCTCATGACCCAGTTACCTCCAAATACCTCCCTTCATAATACCATCCATTGAAGGTAGAATTTGAACTAATAAATTTGCAATAAGAAAACATTTTTAAGTCAGTAATAAATACAATGGTTATTATTTCCGTCTGACTTTCTTCTTATACATACACACATACACCATCTGAAAACCCATTCATTCAAGTAACATTATTAGCTGTCCTCCGTTATTCTCATACAATTTTTTCTGGGTAGAAATTAATATTATAATCTAGACTACATCTCTGTGGCATCTCGCTTCCCAGAAATCAAACTGACCAGTATCCACTGAGCTTTAAAATTGCCATGCAGTCTCTAAAAATCTACTTGACCCTACTTTGACAATGAGTACTAGACTGAGAGCAATAGTTTCTTGGGATTAATGTTTTTAAAAGGACCACACAATGGGCAGTTTAAAACCACAGAAATATATGTGTTTATATTTCTAGAGTCCAGAAGTCCCAGAGTTGTTGGGTTAATGTGGTATGAGTTCCATGTCTGCCCCAGGGCTCCAGCCTCTGGGGAGGCTAGACACAGGGAGTTTGACCCCACTCACCCTGTGGCACCAATGGGTAGGTGTCAGGCTCTGAGAAGCCGCAGGACACAGCCCAGGGGTGGGGGAGTGAGGCCTGTGTTCCCCAGGACTACATGGAGCCGCTCCGTCTGGTTCTCAGGCTCTTGGGCATCCCAGGCTCTGCTGGATGCTGTGGAAGAGCTGAGAACCGAGTGGAGGCCTGCATGCTGTATCTATCCTGGGGCTGAGGAGGAAAGGCGGGGAGGAGCCTGGTCTTTGGCTTGTCACTGGCTAGCTGGTTTGATTTGGTAGTGGCCAGCTGTGGCTGGGAGCGTGGAGAGGCCTTCTGTGGGAGACTAGATGCAGCTCTTTAGACAAAGGCCTGCTCCATTGTTCCCCACGGTGGATCCCAAGGAAGAGAGACAGTCCATGATTCTAGAGTGTTTATTGTCGTGGCAGAGAGTGGCTATGAGTGAAACTGTATCCCACTTTCTCAGGATGGCCTGAGGTTAAAATACATTTTGCATGGAGGAGTGGTTGGGAAGGGGAGTTTATTGGCTAAGCCTCTAGGTTTCTCATTAAAATGGGAATGTCTTGAGGCTATGTGACCACACCTCTACTTGTGGAGGAGCTAGGGGCTTTGCCCTTACTTGACTGAAGGTCACCGAGAACTTGTATCAGGAGCATGGGGCCCAGGAGCAAGGCAAAACATCTACTGTCCCTTATATGGTTATTCTCTGCTGGGAACCCCCTACAGGGTCTCCAGGGTTTTAAACCTTAGCTCAGTCAGAAACCAGGTTGCCTTTCATGGTCCTACACAGAGTTACTCTCTTCAAAGCTTCTAGTCAAAAGACTCTTCCTGCTTCAGGTAGCTGGGGTTTTCTCAGTCCTGTTGCTGTATTGCTGCAGTCTGTACTAGTCTTCTCATCACCATCAACCCTCCATCTGCTTGCTACTCTCCTCTTCTTGCTAAAACAGCAGTCACAGTGGGTTAGCTTCTCTGAACCTACATAAAGATACAAAGGTTCTATTTGTCAATACTAAGGTCACATTCACAAGTACCAGGGGCTAGGACTTAAACCTATCTTTTAGGGAAACATCACTTGACTGCTAACATGGGGGAAAATAATTTCTGGATGAAACTTTGCACTCTGTATTCCCTTACCTCTTCCACTCAAATGATGAAAATCCCATCCCATTACACAGCAAACCATTAAGTTTACCATATTATTTGAAAGATACTGCCTAAATGGGAAACAATATGTAGAAACACAGAGGTTTAATTTAGTTTACTATCTTGTTTTTATTTTTCAAAGTATCTCCCAAATCCTATGCTGTATAAACACATATCCAAGGACTAGAGTCAAGTACACAGTCATTAAGAGTAAAACCACAGATGTCAAAGGCTCTATGTGGTCATTGCCTTTAAGCACGCAGTCAGCTACAATCTGTGCAACTGACACTTCCAGGTGGCTTGCAAGAGAAGTCCCCAGGGAAGCTGCATTCCTTCAATCTAGCCACAGGGTAACATATGGGTAACATATATCACAAAAACCAACTTTTACAAATACCTTCCCTCAGATGGTCTAGGTACTTCTTAATTGCATTCCTTCTTCCTTTTAAATGGGTCATAGGAAAAGTGAACATATAGTTTCTATGATTTGATGGAACTATAATTTGTACATATACACTGATAAAAAATCACTAGCCCTAGTGTGGAGTGAAAACCAGTCACACTGGCAAGATTGTACAGGGGTGTCTTAGGAACAGTTCAGTGCTAGGACAAGTATTATTATAGGCCACTGGTGCCATGTTGTAATAAGAAAATGATGAGTCAGTTTGATACCACATGAGCAATGATTTTCTGGAAGAATTTTTGAAATGTTCTGCTGCTATATCTGACTAACTTAAACACAAAACAACATGAACAGATGGCAAGGGTATTTTCTATCACATAAGGATGAATAGTGTAGTGGGTCCCCTGCAACTAAGACTTTCTGGGCCTTTTAACACTCAGATGTCAGGGCAGTGTGACTCCAAATTCTAAGGTCAATTGTGCTCTTGGGCAGGTAGAAGTTAGGAAGGCCTAGGCTAGCCAGTACATGATCTAACCAAACTCAAAATGCCTATCAGTTGTCCCTATGCTGAGCTGTACAGATTTTTGTTTAGCAGATTCTAATGAAAAGCCTAATAATATTCACATCTCTTCTTCTGCCTCAGTGCATATGTCTTTACCTTACTTTCTATACCATTCCTTTCAGTCTGGGCTTACTAAGTACCACTGAGTTTGAACAAAACATCAGGTTTACCATATTTCTTACTTCCTGAGATTCCACATATTCACTGAAGATTTCTTCTGATGGCATTGGTGGCTGCTGATGTTTCCATAGTCTTTCCAGACTTAGAGGTTAACCTCTTTTTCCTCATTTAGAGCCAACTATCCCACACAGTCTAGCCCTTCTAGTAATCAGTCAGATATAGAGCTCAGTAAGTCTGATCTTACCAGTAGTAACTGCTATACTCATTTTATAAAATTCTGTGGCATTTGAGTTTGAATTGAAGACCTTCCACATATGATGCAACCTACATCAGAATCCCATATTTTACTTTTAAAATCATTAAGTCTTAAAAATAATACATTTATTAATTATTTGAGAAGTATATATAATGTATAATGCTCATATTCACTCCTTTCTTCTAACTCCTCCTAGTTCTAACCCAGTGGGGCAAGTAGAACTGTGTCACCAGACTGAAAAACTGGAAAGGTTAAGCAGATTAAGAAACCCTAGCAATTCTTATAATTGAGAATGGTAGACATTTGAATCTGCTCCCTACAAGTTCCTATCCTGGAGCACATGACCATGATACCCCACTAAGAAGACCATGGCAACTGGTCACATAGCATAGAGCCCAGAGTTCTCCATGCTAATGAGGTATCTACAGTGGTCCCTGAGAGTTTGGTCAATAAGCTTCCCTTCCTGGACATTCCTTCTTGCAAAAGGAATTTAATCTCTGTTCCACCCTGAGTAGGTTGTATGCACCCATTTTCCACTATGAATAAACAGTTTGGACAAGCAAGCAAGAACTATCTTTCTCTTTAAGAACTGCTGTGGGAAGAACCTTCATTACTGAGCCATTCTCCCACCACCCCGTGTGTAGTCCAAATACCTCATGATTCCTAGCAGCATCTGGGTCTCTGGGAGCTTGGGTACCACAGCCTGTTCTGCTTCTCACCTGGGCTGGGGATCCCATCTTAGGCTGTGTTTTGCCACCCCTGAGCAGTGGCCAGGATAGGAAGGTAGCCTAATGGCTTACATTTACCCACTCTAGCCTCGAGGTGGAACATGGCCCCACATACACCCACATTCCTACCCACTCAACTTTATATATTGTATTTAAAACTTAAGACAATCAACTCCAATTTGTGCTGACCAAATACTCTTGAATAGGGGGCTTGCCCTGGGTACTGGTCAACCTACAAAGGGTCACATCCTTTAAAATTTGACTTTCCCTCTCCCACCACCTATCAAATACCAATAGCTCCTCAGTTATCTGTGAAACTTCATGCCCACTTCTTTCTTTCCATGCAGGGATTTTTGCCAGTTGAGCTTGCATAGGTCTTGTGCATAATTATTTAAATCTTTTGGGAGAGGATTTTCAGTATCTCTTCCCAATTAGCTTTAAACTTTTCACCCTCTTGGCTCAGTCTCCAGAGTACTGTGATTACAATACTGTGTGAGCCACTGGACCCAGCTTTAAAGTAAAAATGTTTTTAAAGGGATAACTCCTCTGGTTGTTTGAATGAAAATGGCCCCCATAGTATCATCTATTTGAATGGCTTCTAACTAGTGGTACCTTTAGGAAGGACTACGAGGTGTGACCTTGATGGAGAAGGTGTGTCACTGGGGCTAGGGTGGGGTTGAGGTTTTAAAAGCCCATGGTAAATCTAGTCTCATTATTTCTGCCTTCATCTTGTGGATCAGATGGGCACTCTCAGCTACTGTATTGTCATGACTACCTGACTGCTGCTGTTCTACTCCCTACATGGACTAATTCAGGTAAAAAATAAAAAATAAAAAGCCCCTAATTAAATGCATTCTTTTTAAGCTGCCTTGGTCAAGGTGTCTCTCCACAACAACACAATAGTAACTCCGACAATCCCCAAAACCCAAATAAGCAATGAACTAAATATAAGCACATTACAGAAAATTACAGAATACACATGAGGGTATATTCACATATTAATTTGTTTCAGCAATTAACTGTACTACTTTTGATACTCTCTACTTTTGCCTATACTAGGTATTTTGGCAGTTTGGGAACTCTTCTCCACCCCTCAAATGACCATGTACTTTTTTAATTTCTGTCTGCCTTCTTCCTCCTTCTATTAATAAAAACAGATATAGGTTCAAAGTTCAATTTATCTTTTTATTGAGATTCTTCATTTGAAATCTTGTTTGTGCAAGGGATCTGCTTTTACATAGGATTTCATAATAATGTTAGGAAATTATTTTGATTGTACCTCTCAAATCCATCAGATGAAGAAGCATTTACTTAGTAGAAAATTAATTGTTATTAATTAAATTATGCACCCCAGATTCCATACACTGACATCCTCAGTATTTCCAACCATTGCTAACTTCAGAAACAGGGACTTTAAGAAAGTAATTGAGCTGGGTGTAGTAATGCACACCTGTAAACCCAGGGAGGCCAAGGCAGGAAGATCAAAATTTTAAGGTCAGTTTAGTGAGATCCTGTCTAAAAATAAAAAGCATACTTCAAAAAAAAAAAAAAAGCAATTAAAGTTAAGTGAGGTCATATAGCTGGGCCACAGCTCAATATGTGTGCTTATTAGAAGATGATCATGTCATGTGAATTCAAGAAAACAGCCCAAGGAGAGAGTCCTCGGGGGAAACAAATGCTGCCATCACTTTGAACTTGAGGACTTCTAGCCTCCAAATTATGAAAGAATAAGGTTTTATGGTTTTAAGACTCACTTTCTAGTATGTTTTTAGGGAAGCTCCAGAAAACTAAGACACTTTGTGTAATGTCTCCAACCCTCCTGTGAAGAACAAACCAAAGAGGATGCTTTTCATACACTGTTCATATACACTGTTTTTGGCATTTGATGCCTTCTTACAAAATAGAGACAAGGTCATCCTCAATTTGTACTAAGAATCACCCTGTCCTAATTATAGCTAGAAATCTTTAGAAAATCACAGTGGACAGGGATGGATGGTTCTTGTTAGTTGGCAATGAAAAGGCTGAAAGCTGAGGCAGAGATATCACATATCTAAGGCCTGGGACCCCCATTTTGATACAAAAAAGTTGATTAATACATAAGACACCTGATTGTGACCAATTTAATCAGGTTGGAAGTCACAAAACATTATGTAGGTCACCAAACCTCTTCACGTCTCTGATTACTCTGTCATAACAAGGAAAGAACAAGCCCTGTCTTGATCATTGCAAGTGAAAGTCAAGCAATAGGATATGGCAGCACTTTGAGCATACCAATCTTTGTAGAAATATAAAGTCTGTGATTTAGCAAAGCCTGGAGATTGCTAAACATTTATAAAAGGGTCTCTTATCTCCCCAAATTCATCCATTTTAAAGACTAATCATGAGTGCTGAAATTCACACAATGGAAACTGCAAGGAAGAGTAGATGAAGCTCTTTGAGAAATGCAAATGTTGCACATTTTCTCTCATATGTGGAATTTAGATTTACATGTACATCTGTTTCTGTCTATGTCTCTGTCTTTCTCTCACTGTCTCACTTTGTCTCTGTCTCTGTCTCTTTACCTGTATGTGTGTTTGTGTGTGTTTGTGTATGTGTGTTTGTGTGTGTATGTGTGTGTGTGTGTGTGTGCGTGTGTGAAAGAGAGAGAGAGAGAGAGAGAGAGAGAGAGAGAGAGAGAGAGAGAGAGAGAAGTAGAAAAGGAGCAGTGAGAAGGGAGATGAATGTGTAAAGTAGAACAAAAGAGGAGAATGGAATATATGAGATGTGGCAACAGATGAAACCACTATTTGAGGAGGAGAAAGGAAACCATCAAGAGATATTGAGGGGGACAGAAGAGTAGGAAATAAGAACAGAATATAAAAACATATATCTGTGAAAAATGACAGAATGAAAGCCAGTCCTTTGTTTGGTGTTATGGAACACAGGCACCTAGGAATGACATGGCTATTGCTATCTTAAAACCAGAACATCAGTAGTCACAAAACCTACACAAGATTGACCTTATTGACATTCTCTCTTCAAGGAAAAATAAAGCTCATGACACATAAGAGGCAACACAAGAAGAGTTTATAAAGTACACTTCCTCACTATTAAAATGTATCAGTAGCTAACAGCTGTTAACTGGGACTCTCCTTTGATGATGTAGCTGCCAATACGTCACTCATGCTCCTGGAGGCAACCTGTCACCCCTGTTCCTGTACCTAACCACAATTAAACTCCCTGATTCTCTGAATTAGATTTGAATGGAACTGTTTCTCTAGTCTTTTATTAATCTTCAGTCTGGTGAAATATGTATTTGCTCATATCTCCTCAGCAAACACCACAGAGCATAGGATAACAATAAGAACAATAATTCTTTGACCCAGAAAACACAGGTCTAAGTTTTCCTACTTATTCTGTTACTAATACAACTCCTTAATCCTTAATTTCCTATGTTAGTCTGTGTTTGATTGCTGTAGTAAAAATGGTAAAGGAAATTTTATAAAGAAAAGAATTTTATTTACCTCACAATTTTAGAAGCTGAAAGTCCAAACTATGTGGTGGAGGTTGCTTTACATTATGGAAGAATATATAAACATCTGCTTGTGGCCCCTCTTATTTATCAAGTTTCCAATATTCAATTATGACATCTCTAACCTAATTACCCAATCTAATTTAATATTTTTCCAACAGCAACCCAACCCAAGTGAATTCCCACCCTTTTAACACCATTAGCATATTTCTTTGGGAAACAAATAATATTTAAACTGTAGTATTACCACATCAATAAAATAGAGAAAAATTGTAAAATTATTATAGGTACAGATTAATCAACTACAGCTACTGATTACTATCCATATTAAATGAGGTAATGATGACTATAAAGGGGTTAACACAAATTTAGCACAATATAAACATATGGCATGTACTTAATAAATGCAGATAATTCACAACAGGGCTTTTTTTTTTTTTAATGACGAGTTCTTCTGTAGTTAAGGCTATGCCAGAACTTGTGATCTTCCAGTCCCAGCTTCTCAAGGGCTGCACCACAGGACATTATTCATATTACAAACCTAGATATTATAGGTATTATAGTTGCTCTTACACTTCCCCAAACCACAACTGCACCTCTTAACCACCTCAATCTCAGCTGTAAGTCTTCCAAAATGATCACAGAAATGCAAAGCTTGACAAGTGATCATGGCAAGAAAGTGGTTAAAGACATTAAAGAACACATGTGGTTTACGTTTTCTCAAAAGAGAAGTCAAAGTCTGAGTTTACACTGTCAGCCCATATTAAAAGATACATCCAAACTTTGGATTCTCCCCTACTGGAACCAAGTGGTGGAGCATAAACCTCAGTAAATCTGATCGGGCTGTCATATGTCAATGTTTGACCTTTGAAGTTTAAGTGGAGTGCAAAAAGGAAAGAAGAGAATGTAAGTCTGGAGATAAAGAAAAGGATGCTCACACAGAAGTGGAGCAGGAGTCAGATACAAATGAGCTTGTCTAACAGGTAGCTCTTGGTTCTGGCTTCTACATCCTGCAATATGGTGCTTGGGCAGTGACAGGAATATGTAGTAGAGATAAAGGTTGTGGTGTTCTTCTAGCATTGGTGATGACAATCTTCCTTCTTCCCCAGGCAGTCACACTTCTAAAAGTTCCCTGACCTGTTTTAACATGTATACATGTTAAAATTTAGCTTGGAAGTATCTAGTTAATGCTGGGATAATGCACAGACAGAAACAGATGTGAGGTTGGACTTTGCTTTCATCTTGCTAATCACTATACATTTGATTTTAACTGTGTGTAGTCAAGATATACAGTATTTTTGTATAGTTATCTTGACATGAATATGTATAAGTGATTGTTACAGCCAATCAGGTGAACATACCCATTGCATCATATTCTTACCTTTTCCTGATGTCATTTTTTATTTCTGTTAGAATTGGCTATTGGGAAGGATACCTTAGAAAAGGAAAAAAGAAGCTTTGATAACAATGATGACTGACACATGGTGTTTACCTTGTGCAACTCTGCATGCTTTGCACCTGATAATTTCCTTTAATTATCTCAGGGTTCCTGTGAAGTACATGCTATCCTTACCCTTGCTTTCTAAATGCTAATCTGAGGCACAGTGGGATGAAATAACTAGAAATAGTGAATCCAGAATTCCAATTAAGTCGTCAGGTTCCAATCCATCTGTAGTAGCACTAATACAAATCATCTAGTAATACTTCAATAATACTTTCCAAATGAATGAATAAATGCTGAATATTAGAAATGGCCAGTATATGTCCATGCCCTGACTCTCCTAGACTGTGATTTTTGTGGCTGCAACAAAGTCTTCTACAGTTTTTTTTTCCTTAAGTCTATTTCCTCCCAGCAGGTAATGCTAACCCATAGTTAGTACTGATGATAGAAAGACAAACTACATTTGATACAAAATGGACAGTTCACACTTACTACATCTTCATTCTACTCCCCAAGCTTAACCCACCTTTAGCTTCTGTGTGCTGCCTTAATCCTGCTGATTTTATCTTCAAAATATTTACAGAAGTTGGCTACTTCTTGCTACCACTATTGCCATCATTTTCTCCCAATTCACGACTAGTGACTTTGAAGATTCCTGCAAGAACCATCTCCCTACTTCTGGATTTGTCTTTCGTTGCTATTGGTTGGTTGGTTGGTTGGTTGGTTGGTTGGTTGGTTGGTTGGTTGGTTGGTTGGTTGGTTTTAAGATCCTGCCATGCCTTCTTTATAATCTAATTCAGTTCCTGTCACTTCTCTGTTCAGCTCAATGCCTCCTGCCTCAGATTCCTTCACAATATCTTATCTCTTTGACCATATCTTGGAATGTGTTCACCACCCATGTTCACTGTACTTTGCCACACTGACCTCTATGCTATAGCTGTAATTGAATTGCAATGTTCTCCACGTAAGGTTTTGCCTACAATTTTTGTTTCAATTTCTGAATGGGTTAACTCCCACCTCCTCTCAAGTCTTTGTATGTCATCTCAGTGAGGTACATCATGACTACATGGTTTAAAAATTGCACCCTCTCCTACTTTACTTAATTTTTCTGAAGCCTCAGCTCTAGAGAACACAATGCAATTTATAGCTGTGATATTTTTGGCCTGTCTTTCCTGAATAGAATGTTAGCTCTAGAAGGACAGGTCTCTGTGTCTTTCTGTTTTGTACTCTGATCTATTCTGAGAACCTAGAAAAGTACTTGAAAATGACTGAGCACTGAGTTAATATTTCTTCATCACCAGCCATGTTGCTTAACACATTATCCCAGCTCTCAGGAATAGGCGGAGGCAAGTAGATCAAAGGGTCAAAGCCAGCCTGGATTAAATAGCAAGATCCTGTCATATATCCTTATAAATTAAATAGAAAAATATCATGTGATATGTTTTGAACAGGACTGAGGTTAAAAACAATTTATATAGTTGTATCTAAAGCACTATTTCAAGCAAATTCAGATTAATATGTAAAGGAAAGTATCTACCACCTGCTTCCTTATCCTGACTGCTGGAATTTGCTGAAAGCTAATGTGGCCATATTCATATGGTGCAGCTATGTATTCTATTTACTTGCAATAAGCCCTACAGTATAGACAAAGTAAACTCACAATCCAGAAGAGAATGTAAAGCAGCAAATAAAAACGTCAAAATGAAATAGTACTTCTAAAATTCAATCCTACATAGGAGCATATGAAAATGGACATTTCCAACTGTTAATAGTAAAGCAGTTAAACTTAAGAAAACCAAAACAATTCTATTCTAAATTCACATTGTTTTCTTCATTTTTATTAGGTCTTTGAGAATTCTGTACAATATATTTTGTACATATTCACTTCCTCTCCTAAAGCTTTCTAGATCTGCCCTCTTTTATTCCACCTTTGTGTCCTGTTTGAGTTAGTTAGTAAGTTAGTCAGTCAGTTAGTTGAAAGGTACACACCGAGGAACACAAAGAGGACTTGATGGGTTTTAAAAATCAAATTTAAAGTCACATTTTCAATGTGACCTTTTTTTCACTTGTGTTGCTTTCTTGATAAATGGAACTAAATCAGCCAAGTAACAAAAAAAAATTACAATACATTCATCATTCCAAAATAAAAGATATGCACTACACAAAATTACAAAGGACAAAGAAGCCTTCACAATGCCAACATCAAAGGTCCCCTCTGTTAAGCTGTAAAAGTACATGCTCCTAAACTTCTTTGAGGGATGGATACATACAATAGAGGAATTTAAATATATGTTTGTGTATGTATAATGTATGCCTTTTTAAAAAAATCATAATAGGGTGGAATCCATTGGCTTGTGCATGCATGCTAAGCTAGCACTCTATTGCTAAGCCATACCATTACTGTTTTATGCCTATTTTACTTAAGTCCATGATCGACACCTTTCAATTTCAGTACAATTTCATCTTATCTGTATAATGGAAAATTTTCCCTAACTAAATAAAAAATGTCGTTTATACTTTGCTAAAACACTATCCCACTTAAGACAGTACAATAAATAAAACATCATTTTTAATCTAACTGCAGCCAATAATTCTTTAATAGTATTTTCTTTGCTAATACTCTGGGTGAATGCTGGAGATCAAGTCTAGGAAGCTGAGTATGCTGCCAAGGGTTATGCCACTAAGCTACATACTCAGCCACTGTATTATTTTGTGTTTTAAAAATTATGAACAAAACAATTGATTATCTGAAAATAATTTTATTGCTTCATCTACATGAGTGCAATTTAAACTACTCAACATATATTTATAAGTGGCTCTCTGAAAAAAAATGTTGAGTAGCTCTTAAATGGCACAAGATCAACAATTATAAAAATAAAAGAAAATTTGCTTAATTACCAGTATGCTCTTTAGATCTTTATTTTAAAAATCACATACTAATGTAGGCTATGGCTTGATGGTAGAGTATTTGACTATCATGCACAAGACTCTGGTTTCATTCCCAGTAACATATAAAAATGAAATGTTACACTAAAAACTAAACTAAACTAAACTAAATCCCAGTACCATAGAACAGCTAGCTTTTTTTGCTAAGTATTTGTTTCAGTTCATGCATGCTCTTGCTATATAGCCCACTCTGCTATCAAAGTTAAGATTATCTCTTCAGGCTCTGGACAGGAAGTAAATGTCAGCCAGCAGGGTAAGATTGTAATTGGTTGAAGTACTATGTTCCCTGACATTTCTGAGAAACTATATGTGGCAGCTGGAGTAAGGACAGAACTCTGGGAAAATCCAAATATGATTGCCTGAGTGATCTAACTAGATAATTCTCAAAAGCAGAAATACAAATAGCTTTCACATATATTCAAATCTTGTCAGAGCAAAGGTCACCAGAGTTATAAAAAACAAAATTATTGTGAGATACCATTTCATCTCAGTTTCAATACCTACTATCGAAAGGCAGTAACAACTCTAAATATAAAATAAAAATGTAGAGAAAAGGAACATTCATACCATTGGTTGAAATAGAAATTATTGTGGCTATTTATGAAAAAATGTATGTATATCAAAAACCAAAAGTAGATCTACTATATTCAACTTATTTCACTTATACACATAGGTTGAAAGAAATTAAATCATCACCAAGAGGACACCTGCATGCCTATGTTTCTTGCAGCATTATTCCCAATAGCTAAACTGAAGATAACCTAGGTACATATGAGTGGAAGAACAGATATTCCATATGTTGAATTAAAGGACTGCAGCAAGTTTCAGGGCAGCCTAGAATACATAATGAGTCTCAAGCTAGCCTGCAGTATATAGCAAGAATTTGTCTCAAAAATCCAAAGTGGGGTTTAAGACAAAGGGTGGAGAGATGACTCAGGAATTAAAAGGACTTGCTGTTCTTCCAGAGAACTTGAGTTCAGTTTCCAGCAACTACGTTGGGTGCCTCACAACCACTTGTAACATTAGCTCCAAGAAATCTAATGCCCTCTTCTAGTCTCTGAAGGCACTTGCACATATGCGACATGCACTTGCATGGGCACATGCACGTAAATTTTTTAAATTTCTTTTTTAGAAAATACAAAATTTCAGAAATGGATAAAGAATGTATAACATAAAGATGACACATGTATATAATGAAATTTTATTCAATTGTGAAATGAAAGAAAGCCTGATATGTGTATGAAAACAGACAAAAGTGAAGGATGGGATATTAAGTGAAATAAATCAGGTACTGAATGTCATGCTGCGAGTTTTCCATATGTGGAAAGTACAAAGAAAAAATGGACCTGAAGCTAGTACACTAAAGATTGGTATAAGTTGCCGAAGGTGGCAGATCAAATAAAAGAGACCAGATTTGATTGGTGCACAGTGCACTGTACATGGTATTTACTCACTGAATTCTATTAATAAAGAAGTAAACACATGCTCATCATAAAACTCAGGGCTAAAATCAATCAAATAGAACAAGACAGACAAGACCTTAGCCAGACTAACCAAAGGGCACAGAGTCAGTATCCAAATTAATAAAATCAGAAGGGAAAAGGAAGACATAACAACAGAAACTGAAAAAATTAAAAAAAAATCAGATACTACAAAAAAGTCTATACTCAACAAAATTGGAAAGTCTGGATGAAATGGAAAATTTTCTAGACATATACCAGGTACCAAAGTTAAATAAGGATCAGATAAACCATCTAAACAGTCCCATAATCCCTAAAGAAATGGAAGCAGACGATAAAAGACTCTCAACCTTACAGAAGCTTTGCAATTTCATGAGGTCTCATTTGTCGATTCTTGATCTTAGAGCATAAGCCATTGGTGTTCTGTTCAGGAACTTTTCCCCTGTACCCATGTGTTCGAGGCTTTTCCCCACTTTCTCCTCTATTAGATTGAGTGTATCTGGTTTTATGTGGAGGTCCTTGATCCATTTGGACTTGAGCTTTGTACAGGGAGATAGGAATGGATCAATTCTCATTCTTCTACATGTAGACCTCCAGTTGAACCAGCACCATTTGTTGAAAATGCTGTCTTTTTTCCACTGAGTGGTTTTAGCTCCTTTGTCGAAAATCAAGTGACCATAAGTGTGTGGGTTTATTTCTGGGTCTTCAATTCTATTCCATTGATCTACCTGCCTGTCACTGTACCAATACCATGCAGTTTTTATCACTACTGCTCTGTAGTACAGCTTGAGTTCAGGAATGCTGATTCCCCCAG
>CM052722.1:66876975-66903176 GCA_028551405.1 Uromys caudimaculatus
AGAATAGCTTTTGCTATCCTGAGTTTTTTGTTGTTCCAAATGAATTTGAGAATTGCTCTTTCTAAGTCTATGAAGAATTGAGTTGGAATTTTGATGGGGATTGCATTGAATCTGTAGATTGCTTTTGGCAGGATGGCCATTTTTACTATATTAATCCTCCCAATCCATGAGCATGGGAGATCTTTCCACCTTCTGAGGTCTTCTTCGATTTCTTTCTTCAGAGACTTGAAGTTCTTGTCATATAGATCTTTCAATTGCTTAGTTAGAGTCACACCATTGATACTTTATATTGTTTGTGACTATTGTGAAGAGTGTCATTTCCCTAATTTCTTTCTCAGCCTGTTTATCTTCTGAGTATAGGAAGGCTACTGATTTGTTTGAGTTAATTTTATATCCGGCCACTTTGCTGAAGTTGTTTATCAGCTGCAGCAGTTCTCTGGTGAAGTTTTTCGGGTCACTTAAGTATATGTTGCAAAGCTTCTGTAAGGCAAAGAACACTGTGAATAGGACAAAACGGCAACCAACAGATTGGGAAAAGATCTTAACCAATCCATGTCCAATAGAGGGCTAATATCCAATATATACAAAGAACTCAAGAAGTTAGAGTCCAGAAAACCAAATAACCCTATCAAAAAATGGGGAACAGAGCTAAACAGAGAATTCTCAACTGAGGAAATTTGTAGGGCTGAGAAGCACCTAAAGAAATGTTCAACATCCTTAGTCATCAGGGAAATGCAAATCAAAACAAGTCTGAGATTCCACCTCACACCAGTCAGAATGGGTAAAATCAAAAACTCAGGTGATAGCAGATGCTGGCAAGGATGTGGAGAAAGAGGAACACTCCTCCATTGTTGGTGGGATTGCAAGCTGGTACAGTCACTCTGGAAATCAGTTTGGCGGACCCTCAGAAAAATGGACGTAATACTACCTGAGGACCCAGCTATACCACTCCTGGGCATATACCCAGAAGATGGGGAATATCAGTTTTTATCACACATATGGCAGCTCACAACTATTTATAACACTAGTCTTTCTGACTCTGGCTGATTTTGCTTGACATAATGATTTGATATTGCAGCCATGGGCTGGGGAGATGACTCAATGTATAAGAGCACTACCTGCTTTTTGAGAAGATATGGATTCAATTCCTAGGACCCACAGTGTGGCTAACAGCCATCTTTAACTCTAGTCCAGGAGATCCAACATACTATTCTGGAATTCTTGGGCACTACATACATGGCACATAAACATATATGAAGTTATTTACTCATATAAATAAAATTAAAATCAATAAAATCTCCAATTGTACCCATTTTCCTACATATATCATAATTTAATTTTTCTTTGCATCTGTTCTCCATAGATGACTCCCTGGTTCATCCCACCCAGAGCCTATGGGAGATCATATCGTAGCTCCCTGATCTCAGGCTACCTGGGTAACTAATTTTTGACAATATATTCTCCCTCAAGATGGCACCTGACTGCTTCTTTCCAAGTCCCCTGATGTAACAAAATGGTATTTCTTTTCACAGCTAATTTTTATGCTAAAGGAATCACTGTCTCACCAATAGCCACAACTTGATTTGAGGCTTATGAAGTTTGTGGGCATGTCCTAAGCACAGGACATCCTGGGTTCCATCTAGCTTACATTTAGATGCAGTTTCTGAAGCCTCTCCCCTGAGAAAACTGCAGTTGATGATGCTGTATTTGTTTTGTATTTCTGTGTTGAGAGTTCTTGTTTCTGTTCCTTTTTCAGTGCCCTTTCACTTTTTTTTTTTTTTTTTGACATGCATGCATGCATCCAAAGATATTCCACTATCTCTTATTTTTTCTTATTCTGAACTCTTCTTCACTAACTCTTACAGGAGCAGCCTCTACTTTCACATCTTCCTTGAAACCCTAATCAGAGGGTTTTCTACAGTAAATTACAATGAGAGAGAAAGTTCAGAAAATGATTGGATGAAAGAGAACTGGCTAAGTTCCCTCTCCTTTGTAGTTCTTTGAGGACAGCATGGATTGCAAAGTGTGAAGATCTGTGAGCAAGTTCAAGTACAGTTGGTTGAAGGATGACTGAACTATGCTCCCTCTGCTGGGACTTTTTGATTTTATAAGGGTAAAAAAAAAATACAGAAACCATGTTCAAGAAATCTGATTAAATCTGGGTTTTGTTCAATTTTTTGTTTGCTCATAAAGTTTATTGACAACTGTTTGGTTCAATCAGCACTTGATCCACAAAGTGCACGCATGTACACACACACACACACACACACACACACACACACACACACATACACACACACTTTTTTTTAAGTGTTCAAGGTAGATTCACATTGACTTACTTTCTTTTTTATTCTCTCCCATGAATGACTTTCTAAAGAATGAGGTTGTGTGGGAAGGAGGTCAATTATAACATGATTTAAAAAATTAAACCTCTAAAGCCAGGTCTGAAAATAACTGATTGAAAGACAGTTGAACTACTCTTACCCTTCGGAAAATCTGTAAGTATATGTTAGTGATTATACCAAGGGAGAGAAACAGAACATTCTAGAAGAAGGAAAGTTTCTGTGAATGCTTAGAACATGGTCAGATGATGACTGACCATCCCTAGGGTTAGTTATACAGTAGATAGATGAGGACAGGAGATCATGAGACTTGTAAACAACTGACGAGGAAGTCGAAACATGGCCAATTGAAGGAGAAAGTGACCTAGAATTCCTGCCAGAAGTTTCTGAAATAGTGAATATGAATAGAAAATCATGAAGAAATTTTTTAAAAATGCCAGAACACTAACGATGGAAAGACTGTATAATCTTCCCCTCCTTAGAATTTTTTCTAGGGTTTATGTTGCTGTGGGAGAGAGGTAAACAGTGTAACTTCCCGAAGAAATGAAGTGGGTTCAAAATATTAAGATGTGGAAGAGCTAAATAATTACTTAAGTCTTGTGATTCCTGTTATGGTGAGAGGGTCTGGGTGTAATATTCTAGAAAATACAATAAACACAAAGAATGTAACAATACAATTTGAAGAAGTCTAAATGAAGTTATGACACCCTTGGGTGTTGTTGTTGTTTGGTGTGTATGTGTGAGCATGTGTGTTTCTTTGAATGTATGTGTATATAAAAAATATTACAGCATTTTCAGGAAAAATCGATCAGAAGCCTAGTTCAGAATGTCATTTGATAAAAGAGAACTGAATAAGTCTACATCTCTGGGTGTTTCTGTGTGGCTGGGTTAAGGAGAAAATCGTATAAGGGAAGTAAAGATCATAATGTGTTTCCAAGCTTGCCAGATCACAGGCCACCCCAGTTTAGTTCTCTTTCTTTTTTCTTTTTTTTTTTTTTTTAATTTTCTGATACTTTATTTACATTTCCAATGTTTCCCCCTTTCCAGGTCTCCTCTTTGGAAACCCCCTATCTCCTCCACTTCTGACCCACTCCAGTCTTCCCCCCTTAACATTCCCCTTTATTGGGGCCTCTAACACCCTCAGGCCCAAGGACCTCTCCTCGCCCTGATGGCCAACAAGGCCCTCCTCTGCCACATATGTGGTCCAAGCCATGGGTCTTTCAATGTCTATTCTTTAGTTGATGGTCCAGCCTCCATATTTATAGTTCTCTTTCTTGAATGTTTCTGTTGCTGTACAGAACATAAGAGATACTTGGGAATTGATCAGAACATAATTTGTTGAAGGTAAAGTTTAGAAGCCATTGTGGGTATGTATATAAGAACAGAACTTTCTTGAAGTAGAGTCCTAGTTGTACTCAACATGTGACTGAACAAAGAAGTAAGTCTTTTCTGCTGGGGTCTCTGTGTGGGTTGAGAGGCAAAACAAAACCTTTCATTAAAAGAACTATGTAAGGAAAGACAGACAATTAGCAGTTGTTATTTCATGGATATCAAGTCATATTATATGAAATTTGCATAAACTAAGTTTATGGTTTTAGAGGACCAACTTTTTATTAGGTAGGGGATTTTTTTCCCCCAAAGTGGGAATTCTTTACCTACTTCTGATTTTAAGTTGCATTATATGCTACCTTGACTTTGTTTGCTTCTCCTTCTGGCTTTTGTAAGTGTACATATGTAATTTTATATGTCAAAGTTCTGAGATGAAATATGCATGGCTTATGTGCTTATGGGATTAAGTGGTTAAGGTACATATAGAGGCAGTGTTCAAAAACATATCCTTCTTGAGCTAGAAATGAGGAAACTAGTGATGGAGGATAAAGTAGGAAAATACTATGGTGTAGAAGAAATAAGTTATCATAGATGCTAGTGATATACATATACAGCTTGTCTCAAAGTGGGCATAAAGCAACTGTATAGTGGCTAACAAGCCAGTTATTCTGATTGTAGGAAAGGAAGTAGGTACTATAGGGTCTTAGTGTAAATAAAATGGACAGTTCCAGAGAGCTAGGGAATACAGATTGTGGACAAACAACCAGAGATTTCACTTCACTCTGCAAAAGAATGGGGCCAAAGAATGAATTCCCTGCAATCAGGAAACCACTGTACAGATCTTGAGATTTATACAAATGCACACAGAAACTAGCTATTGAAATGTGGGTTATAAGACCATAAAACAGAGGCAGAGATTTAAAGATGAAAGCTTTACTTATTTATTTATTGTGTGTGTAAGTAATAAGGAGGGTATGGGGACACACATATTTGGGAGTCAGTGTATAACTTTCTAGAGTTGGTTTTCTCTTTTGAGTTTTATGTGAACTAAGGGATCAAACTCAGGTGCTCAGGATCACACAGCAAGTGCTTTCACTGACTGAACCATCCTGTCAGTCCATGATGTCCTTTTGATAGAAGTTCCAGAATCTTTGAACACCAGGTGAAAGGAGCAATGGAAGGCTCAGAAGCTGAACTGGAAGTTGAAGTGGATACACATGGACAAGCCAGCAAAATGTTAAGTTAAATTTGTTTCAGTGGCCTTAGTAAATAGTTGTGGAAACTAGCAATTTTGCTTCATTTTTAAGTCACAATCTGCATGAGATGGCATTTGCAATGCATTAAAGGAGAGGAATCAGAAGGTATGTGCTGGGCAATGAAAATGGGGTCCAGAACATCATTAATACAAGCTAAAAGCATTTTCAATTCAGAGAATTTTTTCCTACTGGGATATATTATTATATTCCATTATTTTGTATAAATGTCATTGCTAATCACATTTTGTAGGTAAACATTATTACTTTCTCAAAAGCCTTGAGACCAGGGTGAAAACCTGGCCTTGAATTTTATCTGAATATAAATTCTGGTTTAGCACACTTCGTAGGTGAGCATTTCTCTGCTTGTTTCTATATACTTGCACCAGAAAACAAACAAACAAACAAACAAACAAGCTTGCATACAACAGGTCTTTAGAACAATAGAAATTGTGTGTTAGCTAAAATTCACATTTTCAAAATATTTCTTAAGGTACCTCTTTATCTTAACTTCAATTCCTGGAGAATTTTTCGACCACAGTTAACTTTGTCTCCTGAAGACCATTAAGGCTTTATCTCCTAACTGCCAAAAGTGACAGTACTACTAGAAGTAGATTTTGTACTGCAGAGATAGAAGAAAGTAGAGACATCACTTTCATTCTCTCAAGGAACAGGATCAAAATTTGACATGATAGTGATTTTCATTTTTCCAAGTAGTACAATAAATGAGAAGAACTGAGTGAACCTAAATCTTAATTTCTGTCATTTCTCTATAATTTTTTTTAGTGAAAATAACTTTTTATTGGATATTTTCTTTATTTACATTTCAAATGTTATCCACTTACCTGGTTCCCCACACATGGAAACGTCCTATCCCATCTTCAATGAGGGTGTTCCCATACCTACCCACCCACTCCCAACTCCCCACCCTCAAATTACCCCATACCAGGGCCTCGAGCCTTCACAGGACCAAGGGCCTCTCCTCCCATTGATTCCCTACAAGCCTATCCTCTGCTACATATACTCTTGGAGCCATAGGTCCCCCCATGGGTATTTCTTGGTTGGTGGTTCAATCCCTGGGAGCTCTGGGGGTTCTGGTTGGTTGATATTGTTGTTCTTCTTATGGGGCTGCAAACCCCTTCAGCTCCTTCAGTCCTTTCTCTAATTCCTCCACTGGGGACCCTGTGCTCAGTCCAATGGTTGGCTGCAAGTTTCTGCCTCTGTATTTGTCAGGATCTGGCAGAGCCTTTCAGGAGACAACTTTATCAGGCTCCTGTCAGCAAGCACTTCTCAGCATCCACAATAGTGTCTGGGTTTGGTGACTGTATAAGGGATGGATCTCCAGGTGGGACAGTCTCTGGATGGGCTTTCCTTCAGTCTCTGCTCTACACTTTGTCTCCATATTTGCTCTGAGATTCTACCTCACACTAGTCTGAATGGCTAAGATCAAAAACTCAGGTGACAGGAGATGCTGGTGAGGATGTAGAGAAAGTGGAACACTCCTCCATTGTTGGTGGGATTGCAAGCTGGTACAAACACTCTGGAAATCAGTCTAGTGGTTCCTTAGAAAATTGGTCATAGTATTACCTGAGGACCCAGCTGCACCTCTCCTTGGCAAATACCCAGAAGTGCTCCAACATATAATAAGGACACATGCTCCACTATGTTCATAGCAGCCATATTTATAATAGCCAGAAGCTGGAAACAACCCAGATGTCCCTCAACAGAGGAATGAACACAGAAAATGTGGTACATTTACACAATGGAATATTACTCAGCTATAAAAACGACCTCATAAAATTCACAGGCAAGTAAATGGAACTTGAAAATATCATCCTGAGTGAGGTAACTCAGTCACAAAAGAACAAACATGGTATGTATTCACTGATAAGTGAATATTAGCCCAAAAGTTAGGAATACCTAAGATTCAATTCACAGACCATATGAAGCCTAAGAAGAAGGAAGACCTGTAACTCTTTCAAAACATAATCTCCTAATTAAATCCTTTCCTTTATAAGTTACACTGGTCAGGGTATCTATTCACAGCAAACAAAAATAACTAAGACTGACAAGCAATGAGAAGCTGATATGATAAAAATGTCTTATATGTGTGCATAAAATTATCACAGAGCAAATTTTTATGGGAAAAACAACATTGCTGAATTGTATTGTGCAGAATGAAAATGACAAAGAAATAATCAGTGAACTTTGAGGATACATCAACAGAATTTCTCCTACTTAATCTAATATATTCTGTATTTTATGTTATGTGTGTAGGGGTTGTGTCTGCATGCATGTCTATGCACCTATTCATGCAGACCTCCATGAGGGCCGACTAGGGTGTTAGATCTGATGGAACTGGAATTAGAGACATCTGTGAGCTTTCATCTGTGTGCTAGGAATAAAGCCTGGTTTCAAAGAGAAAATTAATCATTCTAAATGCAAACGTGGAAGCTTATCAAATTACAATGAAAGAACTAACTTTTATATTATCGGTACCTTAAGTGGAGAATGGAAACTATATTCCACTAAAAACATAAACCTCAGACAAAAGAGCAAGAACAAAGTCTAAATTGGATGATATATACAGAAAATTAATTATATAGAGTTTGCGTTTGCAAATACAGAGGAAGGCTTGTAAGGTCTGGAAATCAGAATTTGCTGTAAGATTGCATCTCCTTGTTATGTTAAACTCTCAACCCATTAACTATCACCAATGTCACTTCCCAAATACCAGCTAAACAAGGATGGAAAACCAGGCATTCCAAAGTAGACAAAGAAATACACATGGGGCTTCAAGTCTACACACACAACTATAGGTAATTAAGGAATTCTGAGAGGAAAACTAGTCTTCCCCAGTGAAGAGCCCAACACTTGACTGGCCATTGACAAATTGTCAGCCCTGAAAACATACATGCAGTTATCATTATATGAACCAATCAGGTTATATTTAGAAACATATATGCAAAAATAATTAAAAAGAAGAGGCCATGAAGTTGAAAGAGAGCAAGAAGGGTCTATTGGTGTTTTGGGGTGGGAGGAAAGGGAAAGAAGAAATGCTGTAATTAGATCACAAAAAATCAGTAATAAAACAGCAAAAATCATATTACTATATGACCCAACAACTGCAACAGTAGTCCTTTGTTCCAGAGAAATGTCAATTGGTATTCTGAAAAACACTTAACACAAGTGTTCGACATATTAGACATGTCTACAACCCCTCTAGACTGGAGGGTAATCACAAGATAAATGGCTATGTGGATGAAGAAAATATAATGACTATATCTCAACATGAAAATATTTTCAATGTCTAGGGATAAAGCTCAGTAGTATAGTTCTCACTCTCTGATTCAAGGTGTAGTATCAAACAATGAGAAAAAAAATACTTACCAAGCAATGTTGAGTTTTGCATGACTGGACTAAATGAACCACCAAAAAGATATCTGTGGAAGCAGATTCATGTTGTCTTGTTGACTCTTCTGAAGGCCTGTGTGCCAGTAATGTGTTTTGTGTCTGTCTCTGTATTGGAAGATTTCAGCCACAAAAATTATATCAGACAACAGTTCTATTCAACATCCTTTCAAATGTCACTCTTTTACATGTCTTCCAAGCAATTTTCTAAGTATGTGTGTATCTATCTACTGATATATCATCTCTGTCCATCCATCCATTTTTCCTTCTTCTTTCAACATTATCTATTATATATATATATTATAATATTATATATAAATTATAATATATGTGTGTATATATGTATGTAGAATATTACATACACATATTTTATATGTATATATATATATATCCCGAATTTTTATCTATATGTACATGTATATTTATATCTATTAATCTACATATCTATCTATCTAGGTATATATCTATATATCCGTATTTATATCTATATCTAATATATATCATCTATCATCTATATCTATTCTACATCGACATTTATATCATATCTATACATATATATATATATATATATATATATATATGTCTATATCTATCTCTCCATATATATATACTTATATTGGGGAACCCTAATTCTATGTCTTTTCACAAATGATGTAATTGAGCATAATGGCACATGTTTCTAATCCTATCTCAAACGTGAAGGGGAAAGATTGTGATTCTTTATTTGCATAGGATATTTAATGACACCTTTCTCAAAAGATAAAAGAGACAGCTATATCCTCTGGCCTCATTGCAAGATATAGGGAACATTGAGAAAGCAGTGGAGGAATGAATGTAAGAGGATGGGGAGATGTACATCCAAAGGATGTCTTTCTGACACTGTATAGATCACTCAATGCTGAAAACACCGCTGCTACAGGTATTAGCACAGGCCTTCAGAAAATTGAACCTTCAATATTTTGTCATGGGTGAGAGAGAGGCCTATGAAGCCCCACTCCTCTTCCCTTGGGGCATATTGGCAGTTAACTGTTATATTGAAGAGAGGCCAGTGACCATATAATTAGTCACAAAAAAGGTCACTTCTCTTTCCATTAGCATTGTGCATAGGATCTTACAACTAAAGTGTTGAAAAGAAAGAGTGTTTTCTGGATGGCATTGTTACTTTCATGGACTTTGGATTGCTACAGGTGTGGATAACAACTTGTAACAAATATACAAATGATACGACCATAAAGTTGAAAATTTAACTTTAACAAGATATAAGAAGATTCTTGGGTGGAACTTTGGGCTTTTGTTGACATTCATCTCTTTTAGAACTGGTATTAACTGAAAATATTTGGCAAGGTCTGTGGGCATCCTGCTTCTTAAATAATTTTTCATGCTTATTTTGTCAAAAACATGCTCTGGGATGAAAATAACATAACATCTTGGAACTGATTCAAAATAACCAAGGGACAAGGGGGATTTAGTATATGCACAGATCAAAGGGATTGGCCATGGGTTAGTAATTACTGAGACTACAGGATGAGTAAGTATGTGGAGACCCATTATATTGTTGTAGCTATTTTTGCATATACTTAGAATTTGCAGTAATAAAAGGTTTACCAGCATGGTTACTTAAAGAGACATACCTAATTGGTAATAAGAACTGGGTAGTACATGAAATATCAAAGCCAAGGGCTCATCCAAACATTAGGTAGATTTCACGTACTTCTAACCAAGTAAATGTGGATATAATTGAACTCATTTTAAGTGATGTAAATTTACATGAGATTGAAGAACAAAGAGTACCTTGGGCATGGTGGAACATGCCTTCAAACTTAGTACTCATGAGGCAGAGGGAAGATGATTCTAATTTGAAGGCTACCCTGGGTTATATTTGACAACCTTTTCTCCTTGAAAAAGTAAGTAAGAAATAAGTAGAAGTTTTGCCTTTTGGTTCTGAGTTGAAGAAAAGGAAATTGTAGATTTGATATAAAAGTGCCAATTTTCATCAGTTGCTGCTCAAACTATGAGTATAAAATTCACTCTAATTTTTATTCACAACTTTGATTACTGGGGAGGAAACCACATTTGTAAAATAAATAATGGAAGTGATAAGACTCATAGTGGACATAAGCAGTGAAATAGATTTTATGATTTGTATTTTTGCCTGCACAACACTGAAAAATCCAGGAGTTGCTGCATATTTCCTAAGCAATCAGGTGGTTCTGGCTGTGCCCTCTCTGGCTCTGCTGTAAAATTACTCACATTCAGGCTGGGCATTAATGCCTCAGTGCTGTAAATCGAAAAGGCAACCAACATCAAATAACAGGCAGTGATGGGCTCTTTTATCACAATTTTATGGTGGAAAAAAAACAGATTTAGAAAGCTTAATGGAGCAAACATATATCTTAAACAATTATGATGAGGTAAACTACCCACAGACCAAAACACCAAGGCTACACAATTAAAGTTCTACAACTCATCTCATGCACAATCCTAATCCCAACTGTATTATCAAAAGTGGTCAGGCAAGATAGTTCAGAGGATAAAGATGCCCACTGCACAAGCCTTGTGGCCTACATCCTGGAACTCAAATAAAGGTGGAAGAAGAAAAAAAGTTGTCCTCCAACCTTCATTTTGTGGCACTCACACCCACACAAGTGCACATCATATGTGCACTGGTACAATAACAATGAATAATTGTAAGTAATCTCTGTCCTAACCTTTAGGGTAATAAGATTTTCATTTACAAGTTTCTCATCCAAATGCTTGTTCGTAAGGACACTCTTAGGAGCCCCAGTTTTCACTCTGCTGTTGTTGTTGTTGTTGTTGTTGTTGTTGTTGCTGTTGTTGTTGTTGCGGTTGTTGTTGAAAGGTCTCACTATATAAAGCAGATTGGTTGCTAGCTTGTGATTCCCCTGCTTCTGCTTCCCAAGTGCTGGAATTACAGGTATTTGCCACCATACCCAGTTTCCTCCTTACTCATGCTTAAATCTTTTAAAGTCTGGATTTCCAACTCTATCCCTTTTCGCCTTGAAAATGATTTGTTGTGCAGAAACTGTCTTTTGTCTTCTAGGGTGTTCTGTAGTGTTGATTGTGCTCTGGCCAGCATTTTCTATAAATTAATATTTGCTTATATAAGCTTGATCAGATTTGAATTGGTTTGTTTTTATTTGTCTGCCTACATGAAGGCATACACCTCTACCTGAGGTCTATAAAGGCTTGGTTTTCTTTCTTTATAGGATAACATCTTTAACCATCATCAGCATCAAGCTTGAGGTTGAAGCCATTTACGGATATTTTTGTTGTCAGAAGTGTGTTCTCAGATGGAAAGGGACTCATGGGAACAATATTCTCTGAGTTCTTGGACATCAATAAATTGTTCTGTGGCCTTCGTATTTGGATGTCATGATGGATAGAAAATCTTTGTCCCATATTTTCTTTATTTAGCTGTATAAAATATGCAACTTCTTTTCTGCTAAGAGGCTTACTTTTACTGTCAAAGTCTGATGATCATCTGATTTCCCCTTGTTTATATGTGATTTTGAGCCTCTTAACAGGGCAGACTTCTGTCTTTAATACTTCAGTGATTTTCCTAGAGTGTATTTCTCCATTGATTGACCTGGATCAGTTTCTTCAGGTACACCATTGTATTCTTCTAGTATGTGCTGTTAAAAGATATTTCAGGGAAGTTTTGTTGCAATGTACTTTTTAAATTTGTTTTGTGTTGTTTCTATGATTTTTCTTCTTTGGGGACTGAGAATAAGTAGAAAGGGGGAAAAAAGGTTTTGAACAGCTGCTGGGAGCATCATCACAGGGATGAATAAAGAATTGCCAAGCAGTATTGAAAGCCCAGCTGAGATTAAATGGCATAAATTTGTAGTACTGCCAATTGGCACAGTTATCCAACTTTCTGTAGCAGAACTCAACGCAAGCAAACAAAACAGATGTTTGAGCTTATCTACTGCTATCTATTGGCAAGGTACACAGAGAGTATGGTCAAGAAGTGACAGAGCTAGGGACTAGTTGAAGTGTAGTTTAAAAACTTAACAAATTGTTAATTGTATGAATAAAACAAAAATATTTTCTGGAAGATTTCTATTAATACATTTTATTTCTAATAGAAGAAATTGAATAGCAGGACTGAAAATAATCTATTTTTTAGACGAATGTTTATAGTACATAAAGAAATCTGGAAAAAATAATTATTAAATCAGTTGCTTCAGTTTGTTACTTGGAAAAAAGTACTGTGGTATGGTCTTGGCTAAACAATAATAAGGTACCTAAAGGTTCTGTTGTGAGGTAATAATATCAAGCAAATCAGTGACTTAAGAAAAAAACAGCTCTTTAATTTGAGACATTTTTTGAGTAATATAAAGCAATATTATTAAATTTCTGATTCATATTAATTTATTTCCTCTAAGTTTTAAAAGAATGAGGCACAAATTACCAAAAACCTAGAAAATAAGGACAGCTGCAATTTGTTTATAGAGTTATATGACAAACACACACACGATGGGCAGGGGAGAAAGATTCACTCCGTATCACAGGGCAGCCTAGAATTCAATCGCCTCCTGCCTCATCCTCTGCAATACCGATATTGCAGGTTTCTGAATGTGTCTACTTTTTAAAATGGGAATGGACCAATATTTCTGAGTATTTGAATATTTTCTGCTATACATCCAGTTAATTTAATACTAGACATCATTATAGTAATAACAGAAATATTGTTTGTTTTGTCTATCTTTCCTCACAGAAGTGGTATAAAAGTGCCCATTAAAGAAATTCTTATTTTTCTTTAAGTATCCCATTGCTTCATGCTGCTTACCTGTGATATTATTTATGCTTGTTGACTGGTTAGCTTTCTCCTGTCTTCCTGCTAACTGGTGGTATCATCTTGATACTGTCTAAAATCATCTATAAGACAGAACTTTGTGCATATCTCTGAGTGACTACCTAGTATAGGTTAAATGAAGTAGGATGACCCACATTAAGTGTGAGCAGGAGCATTCCTTGGGCTGGGGGCCTAGATAAGAAATGTAAATGAGAAATGTGCATTCAGCTCTTCTCTCCTTGACTGCAGAAGCAGTGTGACCTCACATTCCTGCTTCAGTTTCTTCCCCATTATGATGTGAGCCAACATTTAGCAGTCTTTCTACAAGTTACTTATGTCAATTATTTTCTTATTAAAATGAGAAAAATAACTAACAAAAGTGACAATATGAGATGTTAAACTTTTAATGGGTTGTGTTGACTAAAACTCCAGTAATTAGATACATACAAATCCTCATTCAGGAATCCAAAGAAATCTGCTGTCAAATTTAAAGTCTCTTGTACAATTTATTTCCTGTACTTAACATTACTTGCCACTCACAAGTCTGTCCTTCCCTTTCCAGTTTTTCATTTTTAAATGTCTCCCTCCCTGTGCATGTGTGTGTGTGTGTGTGTGTGTGTGTGTGTACATATGTATGCCCATGTAGAGGCCAGAGGTCAATGTTGTGTGCCTCCTCCAATCACTCTCCTGTTTATCTTTTGAGACAGGGACTCTCACTGAACTTAGACCTCGCTTATTCATATAAGCTGGGTGGCTAACAAGCACCAGAAATTCTCCTGTTTCCACCCTCTTCTGGAATTACAGGTGTGTGCTACCTAATCTGATTTTTCATTCTCCAAATTCTCTTAACTGCTGTGCAGCATTCAGTATCCATGTCATTACCTCAGACCTGTTTTATTTTATCGAATATGATGAGGCTATTAGCTATTAGAATCAACAGAGCAAAATTCTCTACCTCTCCAAACTCATCCAGTTATCCAGGCTGTCCTCAGACTTGTGATCTACACCTGTCTGTTTCCCACATCCTGGCATTACAGGCAAATGCCACCACACCTGGCTAATCAAGATTTTAATGAGATTATTTGAACTAATCCACCCAGGTGTAGCATTTATGACAATCTTACCCTCTCGGTTATTTCCTATATTGAGTTATCTTCAAGTTATTTCCCTCTGCTGCTCTTCACAGAAGACTAGAGAATGCTTCTGTCTTTACCCGTAACACCAGTGACTGATGTTCTTACTGGACCAAGGCAGTGGTAGAACTACTAAATGAATCCTTCTTTGCAGTAGCTAGCTACACAACTATGCTGATATTGCAAGGATTTGAGTAATATCCTCCCAAATTAATTCTTACCCGGAATCCTAGAATGTGATGGTCTTTCAAAACGGGTCTTTCAAGTGTCTTTGCCAATGTTACTAGGAAGACAAGCAAAAATTGGAGATATGATAGCTGACACAAACCAAAAGCTGTCTTGAACCACCAGAAACAGCAGATGTACCATATTTGTGGCAATTGAATATTATAGTCTACAGAAATTAACTCATGAAAACTGCACCAAAGATACTGTATACAATCAATATGAAAACAGTTGGCACCAGTACAGCTGATCTAAAAGTTTCTAGATTCATTCTAAGGGATTCAGGCTTACTATTATTGGCCCTGGTCTTGTATACAATCTGATACATGTCATTTCATTCTTGGAATCTATTTCTTCACTGCCTCTCAATCATTGTTTTTTAAGAGTTGAATTTGTTCATTTTGATCTGAAACCTACAATTCTTTACCAAAGAGTATTAGACTCATTATATTTGTGAATATAATAATCTGTGGATCCTTTCTTTCCTACTATCACAAATTCTCCAGAACAATTCTTTAAATGTACCTGATGTTCTTATGAATGCACATCTCCCAAAGTGTGCATGAAGGGGGAGGCATGTGCGTGAGCTCATGCATGCATGCATCCATGCATGCATGCATTCGTACGTGTGTGTGTGTGTGTGTGTGTGTGTGTGTGTGTGTGTGTGTGTGCGTGTGTGTGTATTTGAAGATAGGATCACATAGCAAAGGCTTTCCTTTGACATGCTATACAGCCAAGGATAAAGATGATGTTGACCCGATTCTCTTGCTCCATCACTCAAGTACTAGAATTAGTAGAATACCATTTTTATTGTCTGTTTGCCAAATAAAATGAATTCTCATCTTAGAAAGATGCAGAAATCGACACTCCTTCAAATAAATCTTTTTTCTAAAAAATGTATGTGTGTATATGTGCCTGTGTATAGATATGTGCATATAAGTCCAGGTGCCTGTGGAAACCAGAACCACCATATCCCCCGGAGCTGGAGTTATGGGAAAGTTTAAGACTTCCAATGTGGGTGTTGGGAACTGAACTCCTCTGCAAAATCAGTACACACTCTTAACTACTAACTCATCTCTTCAGCCTCTCAACCAAGTTTTCTACATCCCAAGGCAGAAAGGAAGAAAAATGTGGGCTGACTGGTTCAGACTTACCAACTCACAAGTGCTACCTGTCGTCTTACTCATAGGCTCCAACAGAGAACTATTGTTCCCTACCAACATAAGCCCCTGTAAGTTTTCATTGCCCTACGTCTCTTTTGGAGCATAGGTACATTATGTGATGTTTCTTGTCACATTTGGAACAAGACATTCCATGGCTGTCTCAAACCTCTCCTTCCCTTTGGCAAACTGTGAGAATGACAAGAAGCTTTCAAGCTGCTTTGTCCTGAGGATCTTCATACTTTTTCCTTTAAATTCTTCTGTCCTCAAGCTTTAGGAAGCCACAAGACTATGGCAATGCTCCATTCTCTCCATCACTCATTAATGCATCCTAAGAAACTTGTCTGATTCAGTACAGCCACATATACCTTGGTTGCAGAGTATATGGGAGTATGGTTAAAAGAAGCACTGCAAGCTGGTACAACCACTCTGGAAATCAGTTGGGTGGACCCTCAGAAAAATGAACATAATACTACCTGAGGACCCAGCTATACCTCTCCTGGGCATATACGCAGAAGATGCTCCAACATGTAATAAAGACACATGCTCCACTATGTTCATAGCAGTCATATTTATAATAGCCAGAAGCTGGAAACAACCCAGATGTCCCTCATCAGAGGAATGGATACAGAAAATGTGGTACATTTACACAATGGAGTACTACACAGGTATTAAAAACAATGACTTAATGAAATTTGCAGGCAAATGGATGGAACTTGAAAATATCACCCTGAGTGAGGTAACTCAGTCACAAAAGAACAAACACAGTATGTACTCACTGATAAGCGGATAATAGCCCAAAAGTTTAGAACACCCATGTTTCAATTCACAGCAACTGTAGGACTGAACATGGGGTCCCAGATGGAGGAGTTGGAGAAGGGACTGAAAGAGCTGAAGGAGTTTGCAGCCCCATGGAGGAAGCAACAGTGTCAACTGGCCTGACCCCCCAGTGGTCCCGGAGATTGGATCACCAACCAAAGAATACATATAGAGGGACCCATGGTGCTGGCCACACATGTGGCTAAGGAGGGCCTTGTTGACCGTCAGTCGGAATAGAGGCCCTTGGACCTGAGAGTGTTAGATGCCCCAGTATAAGGGAATGCCAGGGTGGGAAGACGGGGGTGGGTGGGTGGGTGGGGGAATACCCTCATAGACGCAGGGGGATGGGATAGGGGGTTTCCAAAAGGGAGACCTGGAAAGGGGAAAATATTTGAAATGTAAATAAAGTATCAAAAAGAAAAAAATTTAAAAAATTAAAAAAAGAAGAAAAAAAAAAAAAAGCACATTGGTCAGCCCACCTTGGAATAAGTACCTTTTGAAGTCCTTTATGCATTTTTCAGAACAAAGTGTGAATATACCATACTTCTTCTCTTCAAACTGATAATTTTTTTCTTTTATTTTTCATGTTTTTTTTATTTTAATTTTTTGATACATTATTTACATTTCCTATGTTTCCCCTTTCCAGGTCTCCAGTTGGGAAACCCCCTATCCCCTCCTTTCTCCCCTGCCTCTATGAGGGTATTCCCCCACCCACTCCAGTCTTTCCACCTTGACATTCCCCTTTTCTGGGGTCTCTGACACCCTCAGGACCAAGGGCCTCCACTCCCCCTGATGGCCAACAAGGCCCTCCTCTGCCACATATGTGGCCAGCACCATGGGTCCCTCCATGTGTATTCTTTGGTTGGTGGTCCAGCCTCCAGGAGCACCGGGGGAGGGGGTCAGGCCAGTTGACAGTGTTGCTCCCTCCATGGGGCTGCAAAGTCCCTCAGCTCCTTCAGTCCCTTCTCCCACTCTTCCATCTGTGACCTCACTCTCAGTCCAGTGGTTACTGTAAAGTGAACTTTGGGTATTCCGAACTTTTGGGCTAATATCCACTTATCAGTGAGTACCAAAAAGCTTGATTGGAAAAAAATGTTAAATACTATTAAGGGACATTTCCTTAATTTTTGCCTGTTACCTTTAAAATGTTCTGCTTCCAAAGCTAAGGAGCACACTATAACACCCTGAAATACAGGTGCACTGTGGTCTTAGATGAATAGCTCTATAGGGTATGCTAAGGAGAATATTGATTAATGATGAAAATTTAAAAAGAAAGCAGTGTTTCAATTATAGTATAATATGACAAACCAAGCCTTTGTGCTTAAGTGTCTCTCATCAGTATCAATAAATCAGTTTGTTAGCACAGAACTCTGTAGCAAAAATCAGTTGCTCCTGTGGCCTGGGACAAAATTAACTTGAGAGCTTGCCAGGGACGCAAAAAGAACAATAGGGGATTGGCACCATATGTGGTAATAGGCCACTTTTAAGCAGTCACAGTTAATGCTCATGAGTGGATATAGAGTAAGCTATCTATGAATGTAATTCCCCCTGTACAATTCAAGAAAACAGATGCATTCAGATTTCAATTCAAGATAAGCCTGTGAGAAAACAGATGTATTCAGATTTCAATTCAAGATAAGCCTGTGACCGTCTGTTAAGTAATCAGTTCCTCTTGGTTCCTTCATAAATCTGTACTTTCTGCTGCTGAAGAAAAGGTAGTGCTGCTCTATGTAGTTCATGTTTTAAAATGATGAAGTCCATGGAGCTATCCTTTGTTAATTAGTCACAAAATCTACATCTATGGATTTTTCATATATGAGAACAAAAGAAAAGCCTTACTCTACTTTAACTTTGCAAGAAGATTACAGGCAATGAAAGATTAGATCGAGGTGGTACAAGCAAAAGCTCTTCAGGCTTGCATGTGTCTCTCATCTACAGTAGATGACATATACTGAAGTTCAATTTTAAAGTAAATTGCATATCCCTAGCTTTGTTTCCTGTTCCATATGTACAGTTTGCTGACCCCAAGAGTCAGATACTTGATTTTTTTTTTTAACATATGTAAGCTGATGAGATAACAGCTTCTTACCAACCAGTCCTTTCTGTTTGGGGTTCTGTATATTCTCTGTGTGCAAATTAAAAGCATACTAATCTGAACGTACTGGAACATTATCAAAATTCTTATGACTGTGCTTACAGGCACCATCATAGTAGAATGTAATAGTGAATGTCTCCTACAAAAATTTCATGATCATGACTTTCTGTACAGCATTCTGCCTATGCTATTCTCAGAATAGCCTTTAGCCACTTAGTTTATGACATGCTACTCCTTCTGTACTCTCTCCACATCTTATGCAAATAAAGAAACACCTAGGTTCTGTCCCTTAACTTCCTCTTCCGCTTAACTGTGCTAGCCAATCCTGGCAAGTCTCCAAATGAAAGTAATTTTGATTCATGTTTTGGGAGTGCCTGGAATGATTGTCAAGTGAAACAAATTACACTTGGGAGTTGCTCTTTTATCAGCCCCTATCATCTTAGAAATTATTATGAGCTGTGTAGAGTGGGTGCTGGTAAATAGTAATTCACAACTCTGTGATGGGATGCCAGTGTTTAAAGTGATTAGAGACAGCTTAAAATCATGATTCCACCCACCCTCCACACACAGGATATCTTCAGTAGTCATGTCTCTTTTTAATTCCCATTGTTTCTTTTACAAAGTCGAGCTCAAGATTTAAAGCACCAGTTACTTACATATGAGCCATTATCTTTGTTCTTGCTGAATAAGGGAACCTGATTTTGATTTCAGGAATCAGGCTGAGATATTTTTATTTCAGAGTTGATAGATTCCTGTGATTGCTAGAGCTGTCAATTTAATAGAATCTAGAATTACCTAGGACAGGCAACCTCCAGGCACAGCTGTAAATGAATACATTAGGTTAGACCTAGGGCAAGCCTATGAAAGATTATCTTGATTAGATTAATTGAAGTGGAGAACTCGTCCTAAAAGAGAACAGGACCATTATCCAGGGCTGGGGTATAAAAAGGAGAAAGCTATTTCACCACAGGCATTCAACTTCCTCTACTTCCTGACTACAGATACAATGTGACTAGATATGCAATATACCTAAACACTTCCTGCAGAGATGCTCTCACTATGAAACACCTTGAGCCAAAAGAAAACCTTTCTCCCTTGAGTTGCTTTTGCCAGGGTATTTTAACAAAGCAAACAGAAAGGCAAGTAATAAACCCATAATCTAGTCCTAGGAGACAAATGCTACAGTCATTTCGATTCTGGTTTCCTAAATAAGTGGACTTAGCTAGATTTTGGCCTATAAACAAAGTTCTAATAAAAAATTAAAGGGGGAATATGGGGACTAGGAACAATTTTGCTTCCCAATAAAAGGATCAGGGCATGAACTGGGTACTTGTTGATAGCCCCCCTCCCTTACTACCTGCCTTAGACTAAGAAGCCTAGAGTTCTTAGCAATCTTAACAACCATGATATGGTTTGTTGTGAAGGAAAAAATGCACAAGACAATAATGCAAGTCAATGTCTATGTAGTTGATGTTGATTCTGAGCATCCACACCAACAGTAGAAACTGTCTCCCTTAGAGCCACACCCCAAACTTCCTAGTATTAGGACCTTAACACATGTATATATTACTGCCAAATGGTAATCTCTTAGCTTTGAGAAGTGCCTTGTTACATATGATGTTTGCATTAATGGAAACTGGAGAAATTTGTATTTTTCTTTATTTTTGTAACTCTTTATGTAAATCAAAATTTATTTCAAATTAAAATGTTTAAAACATTATTGTGGATATCCTACCAAAACTTCACTTCTATAGAATATATCTATGAATATTTTTATATTATAAATTAAAATGAAAAGATTTTGGAAGTTTGTATTTACTAAAGTGTGATGATGTATAAGACCCTGTGTCCCAGTCCCAATGCAAGTAAAATACTAATAACAATACCGATTTCACGACAACATCAGTAACATATTTTCAATAGAGTTACATTTTCCAAAACAACAGTGTTTTGCTGAGAGTATCAGTGTTTCACATTTGTTCAAGTCTTCCGTGTCTGTTATGACCACTTGCATTGTCATCGCCTCCATTCAATCTCTTGATGTATGTTGCCCTGGCTAAGTCATATGAAGAACATTTAGATTTACATCAGCATTTAGTTTAAAAAGAGTATGCTAATGCTTTTTCAGATAATTGTAGATAAGCCTATTTATTCATACTTTGAAACGAAGCTAGCGGCCACTTTTAAAAAGGTTACTTACTGTATGGAAACAGATATCGTATTGACGTGTTTTTATTCTCTAGTATATTAAAACCCATTTATATTGTATTTTGATTGAATCTTGGATCCACTAATAATTCTGCACTGAGTCAGTCATTAATTGTTTTCAAATACTGGTTCGCTAAGCTATGCAGAGCTTTTAATCTGTGCATTTTATAAAACAATATTTTTTTAAAAAAATCATAATTTGTTAATATTGCTATTGATACTTTCAGGAAAGTCTTTATGACTGCTGCCAGCATATTTTGGGGCTACTCTTTTGATTTGTGCTCTGATTGCCAGTACTCTCAGAATCCATTACTCTATACACAGTGATATAAATGTCAGCAGAGTAAAAGAGGCAAAGAGTATCTTATCATTATTATAGTCATTATAGTGAAAAGATTCGTAGAGACTCATACTTTGAGAACCACACTGAGACTTACATGAGACAAACAAATCATTTCTTTACTCCACCCCTAAAGAGGTTTTCAGTTATTGTGACTAAAAGCAATCTTGATACATACAACAGAATGAATTATAGACTATCCCTTGATATAACCATGCTCTTCCACCTCTGCTTACAGAAAAAAAACTCTTGTGGTTATCTTCTTAATTCACTTTCTTTTGCAGTGCCATGGGCTTTACTCTCCTACATCACATGGCATTTTTTATGCCTAGCATGTGCACGCTATATGTTGTAGATTTTTAAAACAATGTTAAGAAATCTTTGGACTGCAAGCAAACTCTCTAGCTTTGAAATAGGTTTCAAGATATAATTTATGGAATATGAATCTTCAATTATTAAAGTTACTGAGTATGCCATTTTGAACACATTAATAATAAACTCATAGTCGCCAATAATGCATCATTGTCGACTTAAGGACAGGAATCAATAAAGCACTTCCCTTTGGTGTCATTTGACCAAGAGGAAGCTCAGACTTGAATACTCTCCTTTGTGCTCCCCACGCCTTTGGCTGTCCCTGTCTGCTGTATGAGTCTGAATCTGTGCCTGCCTGAAGGCTTTCTTGGGAATCTGTCCCTGACTCTCTGTGCCTTCATATGTCTGTCTCTATCTGTCCATAATAAAGGGCTTTTTCTCAGGGTTTATTGAACAGCACAAAGAGCATTGCGTAGTGAATAAATGAAGGATACTTTAGAGAATTTGTAATGAAGTTTTAGAAGGGTTTGAGGAACTGATTTCAACTGATCAAGATACCAAACATTTCTTTTTATCAAGCAGTATCTATATATTGCATTCAACATTTATGGTGGATATTCATTTAATAATATTATTTTCACCTATATTTGCTGTTTTCAGCAAATGACTAACATAACACACATACAAAGAAACATCCATTGCTCTTGTCTGGAGCACAAACGAGTGCATAACTTAGAGCTTACAAGTAAGCATCAGTTTAGGTTGTAAAATGATGACAAAGGAAACCCAAGGCAACTAAGGGTAGTTATTTCATTTTTATCTTAAAGGAAGGCTAAATAAGCAGGCTGAGTGCACAATAGGATAGCTTAAGTGACCTCAAGATTTACTATTAATTCTGGCTGTGTGATCCCACAAACAAATCTAGCATCTTAGAGTGAGCAACTGAGCAACGAATCAGCTTATTTTTATAAATGTAGTTGGAAAACTTTCCTTTGATTATTGCTATATTGTGCTAGCTAGAACAGCAGTATGTCTCAAGACAGTAGTGAAAAACAGAAACAAGGCACTTGTCAAAGGTGTGACGCTGTAGATCTTGGATAGAGGGTACATGACAGATCAAATGAAAGAAAAAGAAAAGACCTAGAAACAAATATTAGCTTCTGCATTATTTGATCTGGGGACATATTGCAGGACCAGCGTTAGTTCTGTGTTATTTTACAGTTTAGAGGTAATAAAGTCATTTAGTATTTTATCTCTATGCTCACTGAAATATATAATCATGATGTTTCACAGTTGAATGGGTTTGTATATAATGAAATTTATAGGAAATATAGAGAAAAGTGTGAGAAATTTGGGAACGAGAAAATCTTTTTCACCATAATATAGCTATGGGTTAAATGTTAGAAGGTTGTGGGGTAAGGGAGGAAACAAAGTGACTAGAGGGACCACGCTGGGAAGTGTGTGTGTGTGTGTGTGTGTGTGTGTGTGTGTGTGTGTGTGTGTGTAAAATAAGATTTTTTTAAAAGATGAAATAAATACATTAACACACATCCAAATCCAAATGACACAAGAATTCACTGGGTTTTATAAAAGAGAAAACTGCACTCAGGTATCAACTAAAAAGCAGAACCATTTTAGAATTACCACTGTTTATGGTGATATGGGCATGTAAATATCTAAAATTCATGAGCAATATGAATTAATGGAAGATGAAGTGACTGTAGTGTAGTCACACTTTCAGATCCTTCTCCCCACTCTAACATTCTACCATTCTGCCCTCATGAATTAATTGTGTTATGAAATCTTAACAAGAAAAAAAAAAGATAAGAAAAGAAAAAAGAAACATTTAATAATGGGACAAATTTTATACTTCAAATACCTAAATTTAATTGCAGGTGTTTTACTTTAAATGATATAATTCCTTGCAAATATAGAGATGAAATCCCTCAAAATTTTCTTTCTGTTCATGTTTATGAAAAACTTACAAGAGATATTATACTTAGTGAAACACTAGAAGCTTCCCCTCCCCCAAGGCCAGGAGCATGGCACATATTTCAAAGGCATGCCATTTGGTCACAGCCTAACACCAAGGTCCTAGATGCAATTTTTAAAAAAGAAAATAATAATAATAAAATGTATTCATGTTAGAACAGAAGAAGGAAAATAATCTCCATCTGTGCATGACATGAACTCTAGTATAAAAAAACCCTCTGAAGTGGATTTTAACTGGAACTAATAAATAAGATTATCGAAGGCACACAGTATGGTATCAATACATAACAACCAATGGCATTTCTGTGCACCTGTAATAAACACTTTGAAATAAAATTAATACAACATTTAAACCTATAATACAATAAGAAATAACAAAATATCTCAAAGACATAATACCAGAAAACGGGTGAATATTTAAGAAGTAGAAAAGACATTAAATAAAGAGAATCCACACCAAGAATTTATAACCAAATTATTCAAGTTTGAAGACAATTTGCTGAAAGCAGCTGGGGGAATGCAAATTGTCACATATAAGGTAACCACCATGACACTTCGTGAATCTCTCATTAGAAACTCTGCAGGACAGAATGGAAAGATATGCAAACTATCCTAAAAGGAAAAACAACAACAACAAAAAAAAAACCTATAGCCAAGAATCATATATTCATCTTTCAAGAATGATAAAAGATAAATTTTCCTCAAATTAAAAAAACAAAACAAAACACTATGGGGGTTTATCCCCAGTACATTTACTGCATTAAATACTCTTCCAAGCTTAAATAAGAGAATGTTAATTAATAATATTGAAAAACATATGAAACTTTAAAACTCATTGGTAAAAGTAAGCATGTAGTCAAATCCAAATCCAATGCTTTAATGGAAGTGAATAAATGAAATGTTTCTCTCTCTTAAAAAAGTAAAAGGCAATATAATTTAAGTCAATTAAAGCTGCAATAATGTAGGAAGGGGTACATATTATTTAAAAATATGCAAATGACATAAAACTTGGGAGGAGTAGCAACTATATAGAATTTTTGCATGCAGTCAAAACTACTGTCAACTTAAACTTAATTATAAGTATAAAATGTTCTGTGTAAGTTTCAGATCTACCACAAACCAAAAGCATATACTACATGCATGCGCACGCACAAACACACACACACACACACACACACACACACACACACACACACACACATACAGAGAAAAAAATGAAAGAAAGGAAGAAAAGAAAAGAGTCCAATACACTAGCGAACCATAACCCTAAAGGAAAAAAAGCCTAGGAAAATGCACAAATGATTTTTTTTAATGCAGAAAGTAATTACTGAAAATCCCAGAACCACATGACTTCATAGATGAAGTCTACCAAATGTTTAAAGAAGAGCTAATACCAAACATTCTCAACCCCTTCTCACAAAATAATGAGGGCACTCTTTCAAACACATCTTCTACAGTCAACACTATCTTGAATAGCACAGGCTGAATAAGACACTTGAGGGATGTGGTGGTTTGAATGAAAATGGCTCCCATAGGCCCATAGGGAGTGTGTGGTCTTGCTGTAGGGGGTGTGGCCTTCTCAAAGGAAATGTATCACTGTGTGGTGGTCTTTGAGGTATCAGAAGCTCAACCCAGCCGCAGTGGCACATTGTTCCTTGTTGCTGCCTACAAATCAAGATGCAGAACTCTCATCTCCTCTCTAGCACCATGTCTGCTTGCATGATACCATACTTCCCACCATGACAATAATGAACTAAACCTCTTAACATATAAGCCAGTCACAATTAAATGTTTTCCTGTATAAGACTTGCTATGGTCATGGTGTCTCTTTACAGCAAAAAAAAAAAAAAAAAAAAAAAAAAATGGTACTAATAGGAACATGGAAAACAGTAGTAACGAGGGTGATTTGAACTGTACAGGTCATGGATAAAGAGGTTTCAGAGGAGAATAATATTAATATGTGGCCTAAAGATCATTATTGTGATATTTTAGTGAGGAATGTGGCTGCTTTCTGCCCTTGTCTAAAAAGGAAAATCTTCCTGAAGCTAACTTGAAGAGTTATGAATTAACAGCTTTGGCAGAGAATATTCCTAAAGAACCTAGAATTGACTGTGTTGTATGGCTGTTAGTGGCCAGTCTTATATAGATTTGTCTTAGGACAAAACAAACTGAATGTAAAATATTGCTATATTTTATTATATATTACAAAGCTTCCATAATCTAAACCATATGACAAAAACCTGGGCACAGTGGTACATACATATAGTTCTAATCCACAAGATCACAAATTCTGGGCCAACCTGTGCTACCCAGTTCCTCGAAGCACTGAAGACAAAACAAAAGAAATTGTGGTGGTGATACAAAAACTGAAATATGGGCCATAGACAAAAAGAACACTCACTACACAGATCCCAGAAAGAACCCATCTATAGACAATTGATTTTTAATAAAGTTACCAAAAATACACATGTACTTACATGTGATATAAAATCTTGAGTCATGTTGGCCAATGCAGAGCTTTCCTGAATATTATTCTCCAAATACTAGCAAATAAAAGTCAACATAGACAAATAGAATTGGATTGATTGAATGATGTAAGGAGCGGTTAGAGTATTCCCCATTACCAGATGGCGCTGTCACTTTAAGGAAGCTTGTGGTTAGCGCGGGGTGGCTCGCCCGAAGCACCTGCGCATTAAGGGTGTACGTGACTAATCACTGCCCACTCCCGGGGCGCGCCAATCAGTGGAGGACACGCTGCCTCAG
>CM052722.1:66903676-66945813 GCA_028551405.1 Uromys caudimaculatus
TCGAGCCTGGTTCTGTGTTTTGATACCACTGTAGGGAGGTGTGGCCTATTTAACCCAGCTGACCCCCCTCTCCTTCTTATTTGAAAGAATAGGGGGAGATGTAAGGAGCGGTTAGAGTATTCGCCATTACCAGATGGCGCTGTCACTAACCAAGCTTGTGGTTAGCGCGGGGTGGCTCGCCCGAAGCGCCTGCGCATTAAGGGTGTACGTGACTAATCACTGCCCACTCCCGGGGCGCGCCAATCAGTGGAGGACACGCTGCCTCAGGGCTATATAAGCAGCGCCATTCTGGGGCCCCGGGTTCCTCCTCTATCAACGGCTAAATAAAGCTGAACTGCAGACGGAGCCTACTGCGTGTCGCGTGTCTTCTTGCTGGCGAGAGGCGAGAGGCGCGCGCAACAGAATGCTATCTTCTTAGCATAGGAAACAACAGAGTGGTGAGAACCTACAGAATGGAAGAAACTAATTGTGAATCATATATCAGATAAAGGACTGTCATCTAAAATCAACAATAAGCACAAAGTACTCTGTAACAAAAAGCATAGAACTCTATTTAAAAATAGGCAAAGCATTGAACAAGCATTTCTCTAGTTATACAAATCATGAATAAGTATATGAAAAATATTCAATACCTGTAATATTCACAGAGAAATGTAAATCAAAACCACAAGAAAATATCACTTCACACCTTCTAAATTGTCATTATTAAAAAGACAAAAACAATGTTGATGAGGGGTGTGAGGAAAATGGAATACTTGCTCATTTTTGGTGCTGTTGTAAACCAGTAGTGTTATTTTGTAAGACAATGAGGAAGTTTCTCCAAAAACCTAAAATGTGTCAGTAATCCCACTACTGAAAATGCAGTCTAATGAAAGGAAATAAATATATTGAAGTGATATTCCGTTCATACTTTCATACTAGTGACACAATAAGTGCAACCAACGTGTCCATTAATGAATGAAGGGAGGGAGAAAGTGTGTACAGAAACAATTCAATACTATTTTTTTTAAAGAATAAAACAATGTGGGAAATCCCATCATTTTAAAAAAGGATTAAACCTAGATGACATGATGTTAAGAGAAATAAGGCAGGTACAAAAACACAAATTCTTTATGATCTTATTTATATGTGGAACGACAAAAAAACTGAATACAAACAAAAGCTAAAAAACAACATCACATTTCATGGAGTAAGAAAAAACCTTGATCATCAGTTACAAAGTTAGAATTAAGTAGGAGGAACAGCTACTGGTAGAGCAAGGTTGCTATAGTTAATAATAATGCATTGTTTGTTTAATAATAGCTAAAACAGAAACTTCAAAATATTCTACCTACAAATAAGCGATAACTTTTTAATAAGAAAAATATACTACTTACTTTGACTTCATAATTTTATAACATGTACATGGATCAAAACATCACACTTTGGAATATATGTATATATGTGTGTGTGTGTGTGTGTGTGTGTGTGTGATTATTATTAATCAGTTTAAACTAAATTTGAAAAGATAAAATATACAGCATTAAATCTAATAAAAAATTAAATCAATGCAGAACTTACACTTTAAAATCCACAAATATTGTGAAAGTAATAACAAGTAGACAGTATAGAAATATTTTTACTTTATCAGAAAGATGATTTAATATTATTAATATTCAATACTCATATTTATCTACTCTAACTAGTTACTTTGTTCATTGTTGTAATCAAATAACAAGAAGAAGGAGTTTGTTCTGGCTTGTGGTTCAAAGGGATACATTCCACTATGGTTGGGAAGACATCATAGTAGACAGGGAAATCCAGCTGGTCACACTGAGTTTGTAGTCAGGAAGCAGAGAGAAAACAAAAAGTGAGTCCTGATATAAAACCTTAAGGGTTTCTCCAGTGGCTCACTTCTTGCACTAAGTTTCCAGCTCCTAAAGATTCTACAACCATCTTAAACAGTCCTAGCAGCTTGGAACCAAGTGCTTAGAAACATAAGCCTATGTAGAGAAATTGTGTTCCTCACACATTGCTGGTAGGCATTAAAAATGGTCCAACTTCAGTACAAAACTGCTTGGGACTTTCTCATAATATTAAAGATATAAATACCATCATATCCCACAATACCAGTCTCAGACACATACTTGAAGATTATAAAGAGATGTTCAAAGAAGTACATGTGTGTTGTATGTCAAAACTTTTCCTTGGGAGATTCTACATATATGTCAACTCATGTCAGATATGAAGCCCTCAAAAGACAAAAATACAGATATCACTAAAGATCAACTTGGTGACTAAATGAGTTTTATTGGGATTATTTACAAGAGTATGGGTGAGGGGGTACTTACAGGACCAGAAATGACCCAGAATGGGTAATTAGCTCACAAAGATGTCAACAAGTGGCAAATTGTCTTCCAGGTGCTGCAGTTGGGTTAAACCTCTTCCAAACAGTTGGGCTGATTTTTGCTTCTTCTGGGTACCTGGTCTATTCCCAGAGTCTTTACAGGTTGGCTTGTCTGAGAGTCCTTTGCAACTTGGTTTGTTCAAGAGTGACTCTTCAGCACCTTTACTGCTTACTCTAATAGGGACTGACCTAATGATTTTGGCCCATTTCAGGGATTTCTTGGAATTATTTTGAAGTGTTTAGCCTAGCTGTTTAGAGGGCTTCCCTGCAAGATGGAATGTTTCAATATCAGTGGAAACTGTTAAACAATAATGTTTCCAGTATCATTCACAGTAGTCAAAGTGAACTAAAAGAAAGAAGTGTCCAGCAATGCATGATTGGATGAACAACTTTTGGCATGACATAGAATAAAATATCATCTAGTCATAGAAAGCAATGAAGTTATATATGTTGCCACATAGATGAACCTTGGAAATTTTGTGCTATATGAGTAAAGCTAGGGGCAAAAGATCACACACTGTATAGTTTTATTTACATTAAATGTACAGTAGAGGCAAAATTATAGAGATATTAAATTAGTGGTTGCTTAGGGTTAGTGAATAAAAATAGTAGTTAAAAGGTATAGAGTGGGCTTTTTATTTAGTTTTGGAGATCATAAAATTTATTATAGAGATTAAATATACATATTTGTTAATATGACAACCTACTAACATATGCTTTAAAATGACATTTTAATAAAACTATAAAATAGGAATATCTAATTTCTTAGAAAATATACGTAATGAAGTTTATATTTATTTATTCACATATTTATTTAATGTCACTCACAAACAAATATTTTTAAAGTTTATTAATGTGTGTGTATGTGTGTGTGTGTGTGTGTGTGTGTGTGTGTGTGTGTGTGTGTGTGTGTGTGATATAGAGAGGCATGTTTAAGCTATTGCATGAAACATGTGGAGGTCAGAGGAGTGGATTCTCGGCATCTACCTTTACATGAGCTCTGCAGGTTAACTAAAGGTCATCAGATTTGTACTGCAAGCACTTTTATCCACTGAACCATCTTGCTGGTCCAACAAAACACAATATTTAATGGTAATTTCCTTGATAATTGTGAATTTGCTTGTGCCTACCATCTTAACACAGAGAGCAAGGAAGCTAAGTACAGTCCTGAAAAAATTGGTCATGAAAATAATACCTGAAAATCATCATTTCCTAAATTATTTTCCATTGAGACAGTATTGAATAATTACAGTGGAGTAGAATGAGTTGTATACTGATTGTAAAGGTTTGAAAGAGAAGTGTCCCTCATAGCTCAGGTATTTGAACAATTGGTTTCTAGCTTGTGGTAACCTTTTGGGAGGTTATGGAACCTTTAGAAAGTGGAGCCTTGCTGGGAAACTATGATGCTGGGGGTGGGCTTGAGAGTCTTAAGCATTGTTCCACCTTCAGTTCACTCTTTCCTTTGTGTTTCCTGTAGAAGGTGTGGTCTCTCAGCTTCCTGCTCTGGCTGCGTGCTACCACAACTTCTGCATCCTTATGAATTTCTAGTCTGCAAGCCAAATAAAATCTCTTTCTTTCATAATTCACCTTTGATTACTATGTTTTATCACAGCAGCAAAAATTCATTGTACAAAGTCAAATAGAAACTGGATAGACAGGTTGAGAAAAGAGCATTTATAATCACTGTCTCTTCCCTGAGATAAGGTCAGAGGGCAATAATTCAGATTTTTAAGAAATAATTTCTAGGAGCTTCAATAGCATGAGTTAGTTCAAGAAGTAAAGTATGGTGAGGGTGGGAAAATCAGGACATGTAAACTAAGAGAGCCAAAAACACAAAGGAGAGGAAACTGAACGCACAAAATGCTCTCCCCCTTTTTAGTGGCTTTTCCACCTGACAGATTTTACACCAAAGCATCTTAAAGATGTTTCATGTCACTTGAAAATAAAATTACATAAGTTTTTGCATGATTCAGAAAAGAAGAGACACATCTAGTATTGTGGCAAATAAACCTAATTAAAGGCCTGTGTATGAATGCTGAAGAAACTATGGTAATAATTTTTTTTTTTTGAGAGAAGAATCCAGGAGTCATTTCAGAGGTATGGTGATATTGGATAGAGTACTATGACCTCAATTTCACTCATGTTTATTTCCAAGTCTTAAAGCATAATTGTATGGTCCCCTTTATCAACATAGAATGATATTAGAGACTGATGCAAACAAGGAATGGCAACAAGTAGGTTAGTGAGGGTTGCTATTTACTCAGGAATACACATGAGCAAATACATGATACCTTTCAGAAGTATCTGGAGGGCAAATCTTTACAGAAACCTTCAGTCATGTACCATACAGATAGGGAGATGAGCAAGTGATTTGTGGTATTGCTATTTACAAGATACCTACATGCTACTGAAGTCTGGAGAAATGGAAAACATGGACAAAGTACCTAATCCTTCTGTAATTACTCAAATGACCTTAAAGTAGAATATACTTTTTGCTATTGCCTTGAAGGAAATGCAAGGTATTTACTATACTGAGCAAGGATCTGAGGGAATATCCTATTAGACCAGATGGGATATACAAAGATGAAGATGCTCCCTGAAGCTAACATGAGAATCAGTTTGTGTGCACCATGTGTTTTCCTTTTGTATAGCTGCATATGTACACACTTAGAGAGAATCCTGATATGTGAGCACAACAGTGAGAGTAGATCAACTAGTTCTCAGAAGTGTTGAAATAATTAAAACACTATAATTGTAAAGAATCAAAGATGCCATCTACTCCCTCCTCCCATTTAAGAGATAATTACACAGCTATTAGGAGCCTCTGAGGCTCAATAAACATCTTACTTATTTATAACATCTGCTTTGTCATGTAAATTTAGAGCAGTTAAAAATCTCTTAAGATTTTGAAGACTGAAGAGATTCTAAAAATTGGTCAGCAGCTTAGAGGTGTTTCTTTCATTAATGCAACTGTATAGTAATTTGACACACAATGAAGGCAGAAAGTTAGCTCTGCCAATCCTTGCACTTCAGATAGCATTGGTACTTGTAAGACTTCATTCACATGAAGGGAGACAAAAAGGGATGTTCTGGGTATCAATGCTTAATTGTTACTGCATCACTCAGTTCCCCATCTAAATGACCTGATAAAATCCATACAGTAGATATTTTTGTTTTATTTTAAGGGTTTGACTTTGGTTTTGTTGTTAGTGTTGTTGTTGTTGTTGTTATTGTTTCTTTTGCTGATTCTTTTACAGTGTCCTAAATAAGCAATTTACATAACGTATCAGGATTTCTACAGAGTCAAATTCACCTTATGTAGAAAAATAAGGCTGCACTGCTATGTTTAAATAACCTACAGCAAGCATTGACTACAGCACCAAATGTGATTTCTTTGAAAATTGCAGAGGGGAGAAAGGGAGCAACAGCAACTCCACAATTCAGTAAACAGATTAAAATGAAACATTTCTATGGCTTTTCCTCTTCCAATTCAATTTGACTGTGGCAATACTTCAAAGACTATAAATGAAAACCGTGGCAACAGGGAAAAAAACCTTCAAGAAGTCTTACATATGAAGGCATATGCATTATGTGTAGCCTCTGTGTTGTGAGATTATGAAAACCATGTTATTATTAACATTAAACCTAAAACAGTTCTATGCCAAATGAAAGTAATCGCTAATGTTTCATTTTCAGTCTATTTAGTTTTAAACTATTCTCCAGTCTGTAGAATATTACATAGGCATTCTTTCTATTGCCAGGCCTTAAAAGAATTCTATTACTTAAAATAAAATCTGCAAATTATACATCTCAAGTAAAATTCCAAATTACTAGTATCATGAAGGCTTGTCAGTGATAGAAAATCCCAGACCCTTTTCTTAAAGGACTTCTGTTCAGGTTGGAGAGGTGCAACTCACACATACAAAATGGTAAAGATAGGGCAGGGCTACTATGTCACATGGGTGTATACATAATAACAGTTAAAGAAATGCAGACAAAGGTCTGAGATTCATCTGCTTCCCTATGGCTATGTGGTGAATTGAATAAAATAGATCACATAGGCTCATATATTTGAATACTTAATTACTAGGGAGTAGTACTATTTGAAAGGATTAGAAGGATTGGGAGGTTTGACTAAGTGTGTCACTGGGAATGGACTTTGAGATATCAAACACCAATGACAGACCTAGGCTTTCTCTCTCTCTTCCTGATGCTTGAAGATCTGGATATAGTTCTCAGCTACTGGTCTAGCTAATGCCTGCATGCTATCATATTCCACCACCACCCCCATGAAGATAATGGGCTAAACCTCTGAAACTGTAAAAATTTCCCCATTTAAATGCTTTGTTTTATAAGAACTGTCTTGTTCGTGGTATCTTCACATCAATAGAACAGTGACTAAGGCGGGGTTTGCAAGAGTACATTTTTTTCAAGGTACTTGTCAAGCTGTGCAGTTTGCTGAAATTGTAGTCATACTACTAAGTACGTAGACAATAGCTTATCGATTATTGCTTCAAAACCCTAGAGGTGGTTAATTAATTTATGTAAGTATAATATTTTCATAGATTATCAAAATATATAATTGTATATGACCATATTAAGAAATAAAGTGGAAGCAAATTTTAAAGAAATTAAAAGTACCCAAATACCATATGGTTCTAATTTCTAATTACAATATGAAAATACAATTGCAACAAAGAATATAAAAATTAGAATATCTAAATATCATATGATTGACCTTAATTTCTTACAAGCAGGAATAATTAAGTTTTAGTTGTTTCTGTTTTAAAAGTTCACAGAGATCCCTTGACTTTCAGAGTTTTTTCTCTGTGGTATAAATCTTAACTGTACAAACAAAAGTATATTTGCCTTGAAAAATTGGTTCCCTCTTAGTACTCTTCAGCAATTCATTTCACTAACAAGCACCATTCTAGTATCTTTACTTTTAGAAAAGTCTGTTTGTAATTCTAAATAAATGCAGTTTATTTATGCTATGACATCATAAGAAAAGTATAAACTATATATAAGCTGGCCTGTTCTCTGTGCTATAATGACCTTCTAATTTTAAGGGAGTCTTTATTTTAATCTTTAATTCAACAAGCATTTACTAGGCAATTAATATGTGTCAAACACTATAGTTGATATTTATAAAATAAGAACAAAAGGGGGGAAGGTTGCTGGGATAATTTGCATTAATAATTATAATAGGATAGCATTCACTCTATAAATGTATACAATATCTTACTTGGTCCAAGACTCACATACTTTGCTAGTTATATTTTTCAACATCTTTTTTCTTGTTGGCCCTCTCTTTTTATTAATTAAATTTTTTAAATGTTTTGAGGATTTCCACAATTTCCAGCATGCCCTCTCCTACCTTGAACTCCTCCCATATGTTCTACCATCAACTCCCGTGTTGATTCATCACCTCTGATTTATTGTTCTTAAACATAGACACAGTGACACACAGACACACACAGACACAGACACAGACACAGACACACACACACACACACACACACACCATGATTGACCTTAATTTCTTAAGAAAAGGAATAATGAAGTTTTATTTGTTTCTGTTTCAAAAGTTCACAGAGATCTTTGACTATTGTGTCAATGTTTTCTATGGTATCTTCTGCACCTGAGATTCTCTCTTCTACCTCTTATATTCTGTTGGTGATGCTTATATCTGAAATTCCTGACCTCTTTCCTAGGTTTTCCATTTCAAGGATTGCCTCCATTTGTGTTCTCTTTATTGTTTCTACTTCTACTTTTAAGTCTTGGACTGCTTTGTTCAATTCCTTCACCAGTTTGATTGTGTTTTCCTATATTTCTTTAAGGGGTTTATTTGTTTCCTCTTTAAGAACTTTAAGGACTTCACCTGCTTACCTGGGTTTCCCTGTATTTCTTTCAGTGAGTTACTTATATCCTCCTTAAAGAACTCTATTATCTTCATGAGATAGGATTTTAAGTCAGCTTCCTGATTTTCAGGGTGTTGGTGTATCCAGGGCTTTCTATGGTGGGAGAACAAGGTTCTGAGGATGCCAACGTATATTGGCTTCTGTTGCTTATGGTCTTGTGCTTGCCTCTTGTCATCTGGGTATCCATGGTGTTAACTGGTCTTGGTGTCTCTGTCTGGTGCCTGCCTCTTATGTCCCTGGGTTGCTTCAGGTCTCCTGGTAGGCTTGTGTTCAGACTGTGGGGTCTACAGAGGGTCATGTACACTGGTGACCTCTTTTACTGGCTGCAGGGTTCTTCTGGATTGCCTTCCCACTGTGGAGTCTTCAGAGGGGCAGATAAGCTGCTGATCTATTGCCCTGGTTTCATCAGATCTCCTGGGAAGCCTTCTGACTTTTTGGCCTTCTGAGAGGCAGTCAAGCTGGTGATCTGCCCCAGCTGAAGGTGCTGGCTGAAAAGGGAATGGAATTCATTCGGAGGGCAGGGGTTTGGGGAGTGATGGGTGCTTGGTCCACTGGGCTGCTCGGGATTCCCAGGGGCTGTGGCTATTAGGGAAGGTCTCTTGCCAGTTGCCCTGCATGCAGTGGACTTCCTGGGAGGCCTTTAGACTGTGGTGTCTTCAGAGGAGTAGACAAGCTGTTGATCTGCCCTGGCAGAAGTTGCTGGCAGGAAGGGAAATTTCTATTTCCTTAATTGTTAAGAATGATGAACTCTTTTTGCATATTTCTTAGCCATTTTTATTTATTTTTTTCAAAACTCTGTATCAGATTCACATCTCCATTTTTCATTGAGTCATGTGTTTCCCTGGTTCTTTTGTTTTGTTTTTTGTTTTTGTTTTTGTTTGTTTGTTTGTTTTGGTTGGTTTTTTTTTAGTTCCTTATATATTCTAGATATTAATGTTTCAAAGATTTTCTCCAACTCCATGGACTTCCTCTTCACTGGATTGTTTCCTTAGCTGTACCAAAGCATTTTAGTTTTATGGGGTCATACTTGTCAGTTGTTGACCTTAGTTTCTGGGCAAATTGTGTCCTATTCAAAAAGTAATTTCTTACACTTATATCTCATAGAGCACTGCCTATATATTTTTCTAGATGTTTCAGTATTTCAGGCTTCACATTCAGGTAATTGATCCATTTGGAGTTGAGTTTTGTACAGGACAATAGATACTGTTCTAATTTCACGTGGGCCTGTAGCTTTCTAGACTCAATTTGTTGTAGATGTTCTTTTTCCTCCATTGTGTGCAATATTGGCATCTTTGTGAGTTATCATATAGCTGTGCTTATGTTTGTGTCTTCTATCCTGTTCCATTGATCTACATGTGTCTTTTTGTACATTGGTCTTATCTTTAACTACATACTCTAAATGTTCATTTTAAAGGCCTTTTATCAAGTTGTTTCTTATTCTTGATATCTTTGTCCTTTCATTCATCAATTAGCTATGTCTAATTTACATATTGTAATCAGTATGGCTACTGCTTCCTTAGAAAAACTGTCCCTGGCCCCTCAGGTTAAGTTTTCTTCCTGTGATATTCTCAGTTTACCATATATATTTCCATTTTAGTTCTCATTTAAATTATAGTTGTTTATCTGTGAAGCTCTATGAAGGTGAAATTACATCATTATTGCTCATTCTATGCCCCTTCAGAAAAGCACAGTGCCTAAGACAGTGAAGATGTTGACTGCACACCTACAAAGAAAGGAGAAGAAAGTAGGGAAGGAAGGACTGGGCTGAAGAGAGGAGGGAGTCAGGAAAGAAGAGGAACAGGCATAGAGGTAGGAAGATGGGGAAGAATTAAGGGAAAGAAAAACGAGATATAGGAAAATTGATTATATGGGCATAAGGAGTTTATAGGAGTCAAAGACTCCAGAGAAATATTGACTTTTAAGATTTTTCCATTCATCAGAGTTCCTAACTTCTCTATGACTCCTTTCTGAATAAGAACTGGTGTCTACAATTTTCAAACCCAAGGAAATAGGCTAAACCCAACCACTTTCTAAGGATGGTACCTCTGGCATGAAGTTGATAATTATCTCAACAGATTACAGTGTGATTTTAATAGATGTCTTCCTAGAGAAGTAGTTCTATAGTCATTCTAATCTCCTTGGTATTTCCTTCTTTCCTATTTACCAAAAGCTCATATAAGTGTAGAATTCTGCACCTCTATTTTGGTGATGGAGAAAGTAGAAAAGAAATGTCTAAGTAGGACATATTAAGTCATTTATAAATGCATTTCTTCATTCAGTCTGTCCTCTGTTCCCACGGGTAATTATGAATTGCTTGAATAAAGTGATAGTCATCAGTCTTATGGAGATTAATATGAGCAAAAGTAGTACTTGCCCTCTGGTGTAGTTAATATCAGCAGTCACTTGCATCCACATCTATTTTTTATTATGAAGAGAAGAGACAACACAAAATCAGTTATCTTAGAAGTTTTAATATCAAACAACAAATCCTCTTTCCATATTGAAAAGACTAATATAGTATTTGAAGTTGTCTTTTCATTCTACTTGTATTGTAGTGCTGCAATTTTAAGTTGCTATAGTAACCACTTTTGATTTGAGTGAAGACTTCATTATTGTGATTTTAATTGTTTGGTTTTATTTTCTAGTCTAGCTCCATTGAATTTAAAAATGAAAAGATAGATTATCTTTTACTATTCTCTAAATATCATGGAATACAAAGAAAATTCAGGTAATGATTTTCTATGACTATTTTTGAAAATATACGTTTACATATCCTTCCTCAATGTCTATTTTAGAAATATTAAGTATTGTACTTAAACAGATCATTGTTCCATATAATTAAGTATAAGATTGTCAGTAACAAACCTCCAACATGCCACTGAAAAATATACAATATATAACTATCTATGTAATATAATACTGTCAAAAACTATTTATTTCAGCTTCATATGTTAGAAGGAAATATATAGCCATCATTACAACATTTATAGGTTAAGGAAAAAAGTTATAGTGAATTCATCTGATTTTATCATAATATTCAATTAACATAACTTAAATTATCCATGTTTGATTAACTTTTCTAATAATAGCTGCCTTGTTTAGGAATTTTATTGCTGTGATAAATCACCATAATCAAAATCAACTTGGGGAGGAAAGGGTGTGTTTTAACTTACACTTTCCTATCGCAGTGTATCACTGAAAAGCATAAACATGGCAGAAACCTGGAAACAGGAGCTGATGTAGAAGCCACAGGAGTGGCTCATTGGTTTGCTCCCCATTGCTTTTACACTTTGTGTGCACCCTAGGACCACCTCTCTAAGGGTGGCACCATCTGATATGGGATGGGCCCTTCTACATCAATCATTAATCATGATTTGTCTATAAAACAATCTTTTGGAGGTATTTTCTTAGTTATAGCTCCTGATTCTTATATAACTGGTGTTAAATATTAGCATGGCATAAAACTAGTTAGCAAAACAGTTCAATTGATGACTTAGGGCTTAACTAGTCAAAAATAACCAATTTTATTTCTAAAAGAACAAATCACCTCATCCATCCTGCCATCTTGGACAGCTTGGAATCTAAGCCCAGAGTCCAAATAGAACTTCAGATAGAACACCTAGACCTAGTTCACACTCCTGCTCAATGTCAGTCACTCACTGAATGTTAGGCTCTGGGATGTCAGCCACCCCATGCACCACTGAGCCCCAAGACTGAATGAAACTGGAAATAAAACTCTGGTTAAGAACATTCAGAGCACTTGATAACTCAGGGGGCATGCTCAGGTTGCCGATCATGCCAGAAGTTGGTTGGATCACTCTGTCACAACTACATTTGAGGTCTTTTGAGGACTAGGAATGGTTAGAGAGGTGGGTAGACTTAAGCCTGGTGCTATTACCCTTTTTGTCACTATAACATTTGACTCATCTCTTTATTTGGCTATCTCTAACATCCCATGAAAATCAGCACCAGAGATAGGGCCCACCACCCTTTCTGTCACCACCACATTTGAAGCCTATTAGTATTCATGAAAGTAGATAGAAGGCTTCAGAGTGCCAGAGGTGGTATAGGATTCACTCACAGTGACATTAGCATAGCCCAGAGGATCAGAAATTGGCATAGGATGTGGTATGCCAGGGCCAGAGGGGTAGGTGTTCTCAGAAATTACTGTGGCAATGCCAAAATGTGGTGATATGGGTGGGTGTCCACTAGCAAGTGTCTAGGTACACTGAGGGCACATCAGCTCAGTGCTCTGAGGATGCCAAGAAGGATCAGGATCTGGATATGAGTCTATTTCTTTTCCCATGCTGATATCTGCTAACTTCTTAAACTTGGGCCCCAAGGTATCCAGGAAGCTTTTATCTAGATCTTCTCCAATGAAGCCGCAACAGCCCATGGAGCCTGCAGGGTAACCCACACCTTCGATGCCATAGATGAGCAAGCAGTCATTGAATGGATATCTTTCATCTTCATCCACATAAGCATAGGCTTTCTGGCAGAAGTAGCCAGAAATTTATATTGAGTCCCCCATCTCTACATTCTCTCATTGAATTTCTTCTTAATGTTCCTGAATATTCTTGGCATATCTCAGGTGCAGTTGATGCTTCAACTCCATCCATTAGTTCAAATCCTGTAGTTCTTTCTCCTCCGCCTAGATCTTGCATTTCTCTGCTACAATATTTATTTGTATAAACTCCTGAGTTGTCAATACATTCTATAATATTGACATTACCAGAAGGTATTTGTGGCACACAGATGGTGGTTATACCAAAAATTTTTTCTTATATTAACACTAATGAAATAATGAACTTGAGGTACAATCTTATTTGTGTCTATGTGGTCTACAGGGTTCTTTTTGGTTTTCATTTTTTAATGTGTGCCCTGTAATGTATCACCAGCATGTTAAATAAATAAAATGTGGCTACATTAAACAAAGAACATCCAGAGCACATCCCCTTCCCCCACCTCCTCATATGTCAGTCATCCCACCTACCACACCTACCTGGGACCACATGGATACTGAACCTGGAATTCCAGAATGGTCCAAAGACTGAAAACTGAGCATCATTCATCTCATTCATAGCTTAACAAGTTGATGTAACAGCAAAACAAAGATCCAAGTACTCATCCAAGAAAGACAAGACCAGATATCCATTCAAAGAAATACCATAAACAAGTAACTCTAGATGACTAGAGCCCATCATAAAAACTAAACACATAATGAACAACAAAGACTATATGTCTCCTCAATTAAACAGAACCTCCATCAGAATATTCTCTAAAAGTAAATAAAATCTTAGAAAAGTTTCTAAATCTAATCAATGAGATTTCTATTAAAATGAAAATGGTGTACAGACCACAGCATAAACAGGACACCCAAAGGAAAAGTCAATAATACCAAGTATCATAGCTTTGAATGTAAATATTACAGTGAAAGACAATTTGTATGGCCTAATCTTATGGGAGGAGGGGAAATAAACCTACAAGTTTTATAAGTACAAAATGAGAATTAAAAGTCCTCTTAAAATTCACTTAAAACTTATGTAAATTATCAAGATTTACCAAATTAAAATACAAAAATATATTCTTTAAAATTTAACAAATGGGATTGTGGAGATGTCTCAGCCAGTTAACTGCCTGCCTCACAAGCCTGAGGACCCATGCTCTTTTTTTTTTCCCCAATGCAAAACAAGAGGCTTATTTTCTGTTGCATCAGGGTCAACTTTCAATTAGTCCCTCAAGGTGTGTAACTACAGAAGATGACCCTGAATGGCTATTACAAGCAGTTTTTATACATTTTAGGGGCACAGGTTACATCAGCAAGGTTATAGTTCAAACTTGTTTTGCATATTGACCTTTAAATCGATTGGCTATCAAGCATGACACACATTTGAACTCTACCTAGGACTTTCCAGAGGGTCAGGTGAATGTCAGTACATTCTGAGAATTTTTTACTCAAGAATGTTCCTGTGGATGGAGAATGGAACTTGGCCTAGCCTTGACTACAGACAGGAGAGGAAAGCTGTAAGGAGTGTGTGAGACTTGAAAAGCCCTTAGGGTCCCTCATTCCCCCCTTTTTCGTGTATAAACTCCAATCCGGGGGCTATGTTCAGGGGTCTTAAGTAGGACCCATGCTCTTATCTCTGATTCCTGTATCAAAAGCAAGGAGTCATCACCCATCTCTGTAAACTTAATGCAAGAAGGTGAAGACAAGCAGATCCCCTGGCCTACCAGGCTAGCAAAAATAATACCAGCTGGGTTCAGTGAGTGACTCAGTCTGCCTCAAAACAAACAAACAAACAAACAAAATCAACAAAAAATAGCTAAAATAGAGCGTAATCAAAGTGGGCATCTAATGTTGATCTTTAGATACACATCTGCCAACATGTGTACATCTGTGTGTACACATGCACAGATATACACAAAATATGCATGAGTACACAGACACAGAAAATCAAAATTAAAAATCATTAAATTTAACTCTCAATTACAATTTCATGCTTTTTTACATTAAAATAGACATGATATGAAATTCACTAGAAATATTAATTTTTGCATGTACATATAATTTCCCTTAGAAGTGGGTATGTTTTTAAAATTAATTAATCTACTAAAATTATATAAGTGTCTTCAGAAATAAAAATTCTAAAATACCGAGCAAAACCTATTTATGCATGAACAAACAATAATAGCACTGTTTCCGAGAAATAAGGTTGCAGTCCTCTATAAAGTATTTGAATATGACATGTTTCACATGTCAAGATTATTCTACAACCTATTGGCCAATTATATAAACAACATTTCTTCAATGTTTTCAACAATTCTTAGAAGTAAGCATTGTCATCATTTTGCAGAATAAAAGAACATACCCAAATTTCTTTTTTCTAAAAGCTTTAACTTTTTAATTTGTGTGTGTTTATGCATATGTTGCTTATGGAGGTCAAAAGAAGGTATTTGATGCTACTGGAACTAGATTACAGGTAACTGTGAACTGCCAAACTAAGTATTGGGAACTAAACTCAAGTACTCTTAAACACTGAACCATATCTCTAGTCCAAATCCAAAGTTCTTAAATGAATAAAGGATTTCCTAAAAATCACACAACTAATGAGTATCACTTACCTGACATTTAGTTCACTGCTTTCTCATTAAATTCACAATAAACATTGTTTTTAGTAGTTGAAGAATCATTTCTAGTATCTCCCTGAGTAAAGGATTAATCCTTTACAGTCTAGATAGAAAGGAGAAATGAAAGACAAGGTTCTTGAAATTTCAGTTCAGGCTTATACACCAAAAATTCTATAATTATAGACATGAACACTATTTCAATATCTCAAAAATATAGGTGAAAAATCTTTCAAATCATTATAAAGGAATTTTATATGTCAAGTTTAATATGTCAAGATTATTTTCTCCTGGGTTATAAATTAAACAAAATTTAAACAAATCCCAGCCTGTGTAAATAATAAGATTTGATTTTCATTCTTCAATCTAGATGTTGCTTTTCTAATACTAATTTTACAAAATGAATCAAGGTGTTTTAGGAAATTTTTATCAAATATCAAATCAACTATTCTTTTTTAAAACTGTTTTTCCTTTTATTGAAAATAATTATTTTTTCTCTTTTTTTGATACTTTATTTACATTTCAAATGTTTCCCCCTTTCCAGGTTTCCCCTTTGGAAAACCCCTATCCTATCCCACCTCCCCCCGGCCTCTGGAAGGGTATTCCCCCACCCACCCACCTACTCCCGTCTTCCCTCCTTGGCATTCCCCTATACTGGGGCATCTAACACTCTCAGACCCAAGAGCCTCTCCTCCCCCTGATGGGCAACAAGGTCCTCCTCTGCCAAATATGTGGCCAACCCCATGAGTCCATCCATATGTATTCTTTGGTTGGTGGTCCAGTCTCTGGGAGCACCACGGGGTCAGGACAGTTGACACTGCTGCTCCCTCCATGTGGTTGCAAACTCCCTCAGCTCAGGACCTCTTCAGTCCTTTCTCCAACTCCTCCACCTGGGACGCCACACTCAGTCCAACAGTTGCTGTGAATTGAATCATGGGTATTCGAAACTTGTGGGCTAATATCCGCTTATTAGTAAGTACGTACTGTGTTTGTTCTTTTGTGACTGAGTTACCTCACTCAGGATGATATTTTCAAGTTCCATCTATTTGCCTATGACTTTCATGAAGTCATTGCTTTTAATAGCTGAATAGTACTCCATTGTGTAAATGTACCACATTTTCTGTATCCATTCCTCTGATGAGGGATATCTGGGTTGTTTCCAGCTTCTGGCTATTATAAATATGGCTACTATGAACATAGTGGAGCATGCGTCTTTATTACATGTTAGAGCATCTTCTGGGTATATGCCCAGGAGTGGTAGAGCTGGGTCCTCAGGTAGTATTATGTCCAATTTTCTGAGGATCTGCCAAACTGATTCCCAGAGTGGTTGTACCAGCTTGCAATCCCACCAACAATGGAGGAGTGTTCCTCTTTCTCCACATCCTCGGCATCATCTGCTGTTACCTGAGGTTTTGATCTTAGCCATTCTGACTGGTGTGAGATGGAATCTCAAGGTTGTTTTGATTTGTATTTCCCTGATGACTAAGGATGTTGAACATTTCTTTAGGTGCTTCTCAACCCTTTGAGTTTCCTCAGTTGAGAATCCTCTGTTTAGCTCTCTTCCCCATTTTTTGATAGGGTTATTTGATTCTCTGGAGTCTAACTTCTTGAGTTCTTTGAATATATTGGATATTAGCCCTTTATTGGACATAGGGTTGGTTAAGATCTTTTCCCAATCTGTTGGTTGCTGTTTTGTCCTATTGACAGTGTCCTTTGCCTTACAGAAGCTTTGCAATTTCATGAGGTCCCATTTGTCGATTCTTGATCTTAAAGCATAGGCCCCTGGTGTTCTGTTCAGGAACTTTTCCCCCGTACCCAGGTGTTCGAGAGTTTTCCCCACTTTCTCTTCTATTAGATTCAGTGTAACTGGTTTTATGTGGAGGTCCTTGATCCACTTGGACTTGAGCTTTGTACATGGAGATAGGAATGGATCAATTTACATTCTTCTACATGTTGACTGCCAGTTGAGCCAGCACCATTTGTTGAAAATGCTGTCTTTTTTCCACTGGAGGGTTTTAGCTCCTTTGTCAAAGATCAAGTGACCATAGGTGTGTGGGTTCATTTCTGGGTCTTACCCATAGCCATGCAATTTTCTAAGCCTCTCCATTTTTTGTTGACATGTGATAATTCTAATGTTCTGGTAATGATTTTAGTTTCTAGAACTAAAATCATGTCTTTCTCTAGATACTTGTCCTCTGTGCTGCACAAACTCCCAGTAATGTCAAGTTAGGATTGATGTTCACTCATCATGTAACATTTTTAACTGAGTATTCAAGGGTTACTTCTGGCAACAGTGAACTCAATAAATGAATGAATGAATGAATAAATAAATAAATAAATTTAGCAATTTCTTTCCTAACTGCCTTCCTTTGAAAACTATAATGGAGTCCCATTCTGCCAATGTGTCTAAACTGTATTCAAAGTCCCCATTATATTGTTGTCTATTGTAGAGGCTAGAATGAGAATGGCTGCTATAGACTCATAGATTTGAATGGTTGGTCATTAGAGAATGGTATTATTTTAAATGATTTGGTGGTATTGTAGCTTTATTGGAGGAAGTGTGTCACTGGAGATGGCCTGTGAAGCTTTCAAAAGCCCAAACAGGGGCCAGTGGCTCCCTCTTCCTGCTGCCTGAAAATCTAGGTAGAGAACTCCCAAATACTTCTCCAGCACCATGTATGCCTGTATGAACACCAGGCTCCCCACAATGATAATAGACTAAACCTCTGAAACTGTAAGAAAACAGCAATTAAATGTTTTCTTTTATAAGAGTTGCCTTGGTCATAGTATCTCTTCACAGCAATTGAACACTGACAAAGACATCTATCTCTCTGCCTATGTTCTTAATAACTCTTAATAAATCTTTTTCCTAAAAGGACAGTCCTACTTGCTGTCTCCTTTGAACATCAAGTTTGAAACTTTTCAGTGACTACCTTTATATTAATCTGGAACTTTGAGCAAATACTGATGAATCATAGCTAAATTAAACTGAGCAGGTTGGGCAGAAAGATGACTCTGTGTATAAAGTGCTTGTTCCCATATCTGATGACTTGAGTTTGGCCACCAGAACCCATTGGTAGAATGAAATAATTGACTTGTCCATTTGTTGAAAGAAAAGAAATGATTTCTAAGTTATCCTTTTCTGGGAACAAGCCTGGCATGGTGGAAAAAAGCCCCACATGTGTGTCCTGGGCACTTCGGCTCTGGATGGGACAGGAGACATGCAGGAAGTGGCCGCGCATCTTCCCACACAGTCCACCGGGCAGGTGGGGGCTGTGGGAAGCCTTTGTAGGCCCTGCCCCTGGATGAGGGAGGGGGCCATTCCTGGGAATGCACAGCAGCTTTCTCTGTGGGTTCTCTAGCCCAGGGCACCACAGTCTCCACAGGGTGCCATAGACAGGCTAGCCGGAGCGCAGCTGGGATTCCCGCTGAGACCAGGTTTTGGTGGGGCTCTGGGCTAGCTGTTTAGGCTTGGGTGAATGGGTACCGTCTGGAAGCCCTGAGAACCCCTCGTCGAGGGATTAGATGCGGCTCCTTAATCGAGGGCCGGATCCCTCGCTTCCCACAGCGGGTCCAGATGAAGAGACAGTTCATAATTCTAAGATGTTTATTTTCATTGTGATGAGTGGCATGGATGGAATTGTACCCCCCAAATTCTGGGATGGGCGAGGCAGATATAGTAACTGGGAAGGGTCGTGGCTAAATCTCTAGGTGTCTCATTAACATGGGGATGGCTTGGGGCTGTGTGGCCACGCCTCTACCTGAGGAGGGGTGGTACATGACCTTCACTGGAGCCAAAAGCCTCCCTGGAGCGGGAGCGATGGCATAATGTTTTTTGGTCCCTTGCAGATTGTTCTGCTGGGTCGCCCAGATTTTATGCCTATGCTCAACTGGGTGCCAGATTGCCTGTGACAGATCACTGCCCCACATCCTCTGACCTACATGCCATGGCACCTGCATACACAACCCTCACATATACCTATATACATGCAAACTTTTTAAAAAATGAATGAGCAGTATCATTATAAATAAAATAATGTAGAATTGTATACATTTAAGAGACCTGTACAGTTTGCATGAATGCTACCTGTCTTTTCAATTCCATTTGCTTTAAGTATGTATCTATTCAGTGTAAAATTATTCAAGGTTTGCATTTGACATAATACCCAAGTCATTAGTGTTTATGATATAAAACCATTCGTGGAAATATGTAAATATTGTGTAAATACAGATCTACAAGTTAAACATATTTGCAAAAAGAGTCCTAATATAGTTAATAATTCTGTTAAATCAAAGTGCTTTCATTTTTTCTTCAAGCTTTAACTTTCACTAGTGACACTGATATGTATCTCAATATATTCATTTAATAATTAGAGACATTTCATATTTGTCAATTCAAAGTTAACTGTATAATATGTATTCCAAGATAGCAGGCTAAAGAGACGATTTTTCCTAATTGACATTGAAAGAAATGATTAGCATGCTGCTGTACTTGTCTAACTCCTTTAGATTCATTAATTATTCAGGATTAATTCTGTGAAAATCCAGAAAATGCTTATGATGATGAGTTCTTAAGATATACAACTGCTCAAGCAGATAAGAACTGTTCATGAATTTATCATACATTCAAATACACTATAAAGATCTTGGCTTCTATAAATGTCTCCTACTTTTTTATATAATTACTAAATGTTGGTGGAGAATGCACATTAACATTTGCCCATTAAAATCAGATTACAATTTTCTGAACTATTAAGATTTATTAACCTTGTACAAGGTTATATACAAACTATTCAAAGCCTTGTATTTGTGAAAGTATTTTATATGCATTTGCCTTTTCCACATAAAATACCTTATCTGATCATACCAACAAGACTATGATAGACAAAGAGCAGTTTAGATGTCAACTGTATACCAGCTACAATACTGATGGTTGAAAATATAGTCATTAAGCTAGATAATCAGGAAGTATATAGTTTAGCAAGAGAGACCAAGAAACAAACATCAATAATGAATTATGGTAATTACTACAAAAAAAGACAAGGGAGCTACAGAAAGACAAATGCTATATGTTGAGCTTAGCTTCTAATTTTCATGATTATATTTATATGGCAATAGGTATGTATAGAGCTTAGGAAACTAGGAGAGATCAAAGGGAAGAGAAAAATGCCTTAAGCAGGAAGAGTATGGAAGGGGAAGAGAAGGTCAATCTAAACTAAGTATGTATGGAAATTCCAAGGCAATATGGTACTTTCTATACTAATTTTTAAAGTGTTACTATACAAAAAGCTGCAAACCAGGTTGTTCTTAGACAAGGTAAGGAAGGAGCCTTGATAGATATTTCAGAGGAACAGCATCACAATTTTTTGTAAGATATTTTCAATGTTTTATAGAAGTTTATGGTGAAGGCTGTGGGAACAACAGGAGGAAAATGAGAGGAAAAAATCGTAGGCACATAGATCTGAACAAAACTGAAAAAGAGAAGAGCATTAGAACCCATAGTAAAAGGGGTGGTCACTCATGTGAACTACAAAGGACCATGAAATAACAAGCCTAGTGGCATCTTCTTATACAGAAAATGATTGTAAAATAGGCACTAGACAGAGGGATCTGAATGATACACTCCTAAGTGTTAATATCACTCATTCTTTCTGGATATGATGGCTTATGAGCACTCTCTGACATCATATTTTATATACTCATGTATATGCATGTGACTGATGAATATATATTAATTTCATAATAAGAAAGCATAATACATGGTGAATTAGTTTCTATTCATTTAACCAGTCTTAATTTTCCCTTTCCCTAAAAAGCACAATTGAATGAGCACTAATGAAGGGTAAAACTTGGATACATAGGGGAGATATGGTTTCAGCAGTTAAGAGAGCATTTGCTGCTCTTACAGAGGACTGGAATTTGGATCCCTGTACCCACATAAGGAACTGATACTCTCTTTTGGCCTCTGAGTACACATATACAAACACACACACACACACACACACACACACACACACACACACACACACACACACACACATACACACACATTACCTTAAGTTTGTATCATTTTTTGAAGTTATAGCATTCAATGTCTTCTTGAAGTGTACATTATTGATAGATATAGTCATACAAAAGACTGCTTAATAGCACCATAGTAATTATGTTTACTTTGATCTATCCCTTATCATTTATTTCTCTCCTCCACCTTCTCTAAACTCTTATATTTCTATTCTACTCCCTAGGAAATCAGTATTTTTAGTGTCTGTGTATGTTGGAGATTGTGTGCTGTTTATCTTCCTGTGCTTGGCCTATTTCCATTAATAAAATGTTCTCTAGTCTCATCTATGTTGCATAAAGTGACAGGAAGTCATTCTTTTTTCAAAGAAAATGAAGCAAATGTCAAATGCATATTTTTGTTTGCCCCCTTGTTTACTGCAGCATCATTCACAAGTATCCAGATAGTTTCCTGCAATGGGAAACTTCCGAGTTTTGTGTTATTTATGTATTTAGGGTTTATTTATTTATCTATTTACTTTATGTCCCTATCACACCCCCCTCCCTCCTCTCTTCCCATTCCCACCCTTGCAAATCCCTACCCCCATTGCCCCCTCCCCTTCTCCGCAGATCTTAACAAAATCAGTAAACCTAGGCCTCATGTCACACACCACAGAATGTCATGAGCTCATAGAGACCATCCTAAACTTCATGGTGAAATCTTGGCTCACTAAAACAGCTATTGTGTATGTTCACACAGAATTTTGTTCAGCTATAGCAAAGGATCAAATCTTGTTTTATGGGGACCTCCTTGAACATGTATGACAAAGTTGATATAAAAATTTAGAAAATAATTGATACTCGTATTCTTTACTCCTGAGAGTTAACTTAATAAGAAACAGGTTCCAGTTTGCCAGCTGTGATTGCAGAAGCAACAACCATGTTCACACATGTTCAATGGATGAAATGATGACACCTTGATTGTAAAATGCCATTAATTCTAAAGTACATTGCAATATTAGAAAGGCAGCAAAACAAATATGAAGGAAAATATCTGTTTGTGAATTAACAAACATGGTCATTTATTTCCTGAACTTAAAAAAAAAAAAAACCTCCCTGTCAGTTAACTTGATCTTCAAGTTAACGTTTTTTAAGAATGTACTCTTTTGCAATTTTTCATTTGTGACTTTCTTTTTCTTGTTCCTTTGTGACAATGCATATACATACAATAGAAATTAAGTCTTTAGCATCTTTATTATGAGAATTTATCCAAGTTTACAATTTGTCATTGATTTATTGTATCTTTTGTCATAGCAAATATTTTTATTTTATATAGATAAATATGCTTTATTTTTTAAAAAATAACGTCTGGTCCCCTTGCCTTGCCAATCTCTTTTCTTTTGCTTTTTCTACCCCTCCTGGATATTAACTTTATTTGTTTACACTTAGTATTTAACCCATTTGGCTATTTCCTTTCTTTTTTCTTTTTTCATTTTGTGTTTTTTATAATATGATATGTGTTAGTATCCTAATTTTATTTTCTTCCATATGGATAGCCAGTTATCCCAAAACCATATATGAAATATCCAAACATTTCTCACTGAATTTGAAACACCATCTTTGTTAGGTATTAGCATACCATATGTGTTGAGGTTTATTAGTCAATACATTTTATCTTTCAGTTTATCTACAATTTATTCTTGTTTAGTTGAATCTCTGGTTGTTCAGAGTTGTTTATTGAATAGTAGCACCTTCTCCACTGATTTAAAATGCACCATTTATCTGTTCTATTCATCTTTCATTTTGAGCACTAGCATCTTCTCATTTCCTATCCTGTAGACCTAAAGAATGATGCCATATCTGGTAGACAGGTTATCTCCCTTTACATTATTTTACATGTCTTACCCAAAATTATTTGAATATTCTCACATTTATTTTCTCAGATGAACTGTAAAGTGTCCTGGTCACATCATGTCCCCCTCTATACATGTAGATACTAAGTATATATGGAAACATACAAACTGTGGTGTAATGTGATGTGCTTGAATGTGCAGCACATGTATAGATATACTTCCTGCAGTATTTTCTGTCATGTATACATCTTCTTTTGTTTTACATTTTCAACGTCCATGATTTTGTTCATTTTAATAATTGTTATTCTTCCATTGTCATTATGAATATTATGATTTGAATCTAAACTGTCAGCAACAGGTTCAGGGGTTGAGTGCCTGCTCCTCAGGAGCTGCGCTATTCTGAGAAGCTGTGGAGCCTTTAGGAGGTGGCTGCAAACTGTTAAAGGTTACAGTCCATCCCCAAGCTTGGTCCTCTAGGATGAAAACATCTGCTGCCTCCTGCTCCATGAACTGAGCCTCTACCATGCCTTTTCATCTTACCCCTCTGCAACCATGATTTGTGAAAACATTCCCCTTTAATTTGTTTCTGTCAGATATAACTAACACAATGAAGGATTTTTTTTTTATTTTATTGCCAAATACCTGAGGTAATAAACAAAGAAACTGATTTTAACATATTAATATTGTGCTTTTATGCTCTTTCTACTTCTTTCTCTTGATTTTTTTTTTTAACGTTTATGGATGCTTAGCCTGAATATATATATATGCACGTGGTATGTACCTGGTGCTGGAGGAGGCACCCTTGGAATTGGAGTTACAGACCTCAGTTGGTGCAGGTGCTGGGAACAGATCCCCAGTCTTCTGGAAGATCAGTAAGTACTCTTAACAATTAAGTTATCTCTCCACCCCCTCCCCCTCACACACTTATTTTATTTTATTTTTTAAAGGACAAGGTTTTTTATGTAGCTTTGGCTGACTTGTAATTTGCCTATCTAGATAAGCCTGGGCTCCAACTTGCTATGATTCCTGGTGTTGCTTCTCAAGTGGTGAGATTACAGTACTGACCACCACACCCTAGTTTATGGTTTATTTGTGTATTTATATCTTCTGAATACTTTGATATATAATACTGATACACCATTAACTTTAGTATCATAAAATTACGTCATATAACAGAAATAAGTAAACAATTCTATTTTTTTGAATTTTAGTGGGAATTCTAAGTTACTCAAATTTCCAGTATAAAAGTCTTTAAATGTACCACATTTTCTGTATCCATTCCTCTGATGAGGGCCATCTGGGTTGTTTCCAGCTTCTGGCTATTATAAATATGGCTGCTATGAACATAGTGGAGCATGTGTCTTTATTACATGTTGGAGCATCTTCTGGGTATATGCCCAGGAGTGGTATAGCTGGGTCCTCAGGTAGTAGTATATCCATTTTTCTGAGGGTCCGCCACACTGATTTCCAGAGTGGCTGTACCAGCTTTCAATCCCACCAGCAATGGAGGAGTGTTCCTCTTTCTCCGCATCCTCCACAGCATCTGCTGTCACCTGAGTTTTTGATCTTAGCCATTCTGACTGGTGTGAGGTGGAATCTCAGACTTGTTTTGATTTGCATTTCCCTGATGACTACGGATGTTGAGCATTTCTTTAGGTGCTTCTCAGCCCTGCGAATTTCCTCAGTTGAGAATTCTGTTTAGCTCTGTTACCCATTTTTTTGATGGAGTTATTTGGTTTTCTGGAGTCTAACTTCTTGAGTTCTTTGTATATGCCAGATGTCCCTCATCAGAGGAATGGATACAGAAAATGTGGTACATTTACACAATGGAGTACTACTCGGCTATTAAAAACAATAATTTAATGAAATTTGCAGGCAAATGGATGGAACTTGAAAATATATCCTGAGGTAACTCAGTCACAAAAGAACGAACATGGTATGTACTCACTGATAAGTGGATATTAGCCCAAAAGTTCACAATACCCAAGTTTCACTTTACAGTAACCACTGAACTGAGAGTGAGGTCCCAGATGGAGGAGTAGGAGAAGGGACTGAAGGAGCTGAGGGAGTCTGCAGCTCCATGGAGGGAGCAACAGTGTCAACTGGCCTGACCCCCCCCCTCCTGGAGGCTGGACCACCAACTAAAGAATACACATGGAGGGACCCACGGTTTGGACCACATGTGTGGCAGAGGAGGGCCTTGTTGGCCATCAGGGGGAGGAGAGGCCCCAGTGAAGGGGAATGTCAAGGTGGGAATATGGGAGTGGGCGGGCGGGTGGGTGGGAGGTGGAATTGCCTCATAGAGGTGGGGGAGGGGGAGGGGATAGGTGGTTTCCAAAGAGGAGACTAGAAAGGGGGAAACATTGGAAATGTAAATAAAGTATCAAAATAATAATAATAATAATAATAATAATAATAATAATAATAGTCTTTAAATATGTTCTGAATTCAATTTTGTAATTTGACCTTTAGAACTTTGACATTAATTTTTACAATTAGTATTAGATAAATATTTTATAATGATACTCTGTTGTGTTTATAAAAATATATAGAGATAAATGTCATATGGGGTTATGGGGAGTTAGGTGTGGGGGAAGGGTGTACCTCAGTAGGCCTGAGCCCAGGCATCCCTTCCCCCTGAGGAACCAGCCACACACAAAGGTATAGTATAGAAATAGAGTTTATTTAGGGCATGGGAAGGGGAGTTAAGAGGGTAGTAGAAGCAGAGAAAGGCAGAGAGAGGGAGAGAGTAGAGAAGTAGAGGAGTGGAGGCCGACCATGACCACGTGGAGAGAGGGGGGAAGGGAACGAGGAGAGGTAAGAGAAATAAGAGAGAGGCAAGAGAAAGAGATAAGAGAGAGAGGAGGGGGCAAGCAGCCCCTTTTATAGTAGGCCAGGCCCACCTGGCTGTTGCCAGGCAACTGTGGAGAGGAGCATACCTGGCTGTTGCCAGGTAACTGTGGGGTGGAGTTTAGACAGAATGCCAACATTCCCCCATTTTGGTTTAATTAAAAAAAGAAAAATTAGAAAGAGGCAATGGTAAAGCAGGAATAGAGGTGTTGTAATATCTGACGTGTCTCTGGGGAAACTAGAAGAATGGAGGTGGGGGATGTTTGTTCAGTCATAAGAGAGTTGGCAGTTTCCTTGCTGTCCAGGGTTTGTGGAGTTGTCTGAGGGTAGGTCAGAATGAACAGGTCCAGTAGAAACATCTGTGTCTGTGTCTGTGTCTGTGTCTGAGAGGAGATTGGAGCATCTGAAGGGTGCTTCTCTGGAGCTGTTCTGGGTGTAGTAAACGCCTGGACTTGACAAGATATTGAAACACATTATTATAGGTAGAAAAATAAGGTTAAGTACATTTGGGAGAAAGAAAATTTTTTTAAGATGTACATTTTAAACCCAGAGGAATTCTGCCCTTTGGAATAGGTAGTAAATGGGAACTTTGGGCAGATGTACTTATCTGGATGGAGTCTATTGGGTCCATGAGAGGCAGATCTGAGTGGATTTTCTGTAACTTATAAGTTTATAAAAGAGATAACATCATGAGTTAACAACATGAACTGTCTTTAAGATGAGCCTTTTGTGGAGCAGAAGGGACAAGATTAAAAAGTTGAAAAAGTTGGATCGTATAGTGGAATGTTTTGTTAGAGTTAGCGAGAAGAGGAAATATGAAGCATTTAAAAATAAGATTAAATACATTTTCCATTTGGAACTATTTTCTAAAGAGTACTGAATCCAAGCCTTATTGCAGAGGTGTATCAATTTTGAGGGTCTCAAATCAGGCGTTAATTTAAGAGATTTGAGGTTTGCCAGGAGACATCCCAGAGGGGTGTCTGGAGGTACCGGCGAAGACCAATTAGTACCCATTGGGTGTTGGGGGGTGTTACTGAAATATTCTTGCTGGCGTCCCAGAGAATATTCAGTAACTACGGCTGGCCAGGCTAGAAATTCAGGTCATCACAAGTAATTTCTAGGGACTACCGCTGACAATTTCCCGGAAATTGTCAGGAAGCAATCCAACCTAGTACTAGGGTTTTTGCGGCAGCAGAGGGGGAAATGAACTGCTTCCAAGGGGAGGACACCCAAGGGCTAGGTCCTAACTTGCGAGTCAGCTAGGAGGCCAGTCATAGAGACTGGGGCAATGAAAAGCCAACCCCTCAGCCCAGAAAGAGTTGGCCAGACACTATCTGAGCAAAAGAGGGTCCTCCTGCCGATTGGAGAAACTCCTTATCAATAGTAGAATGTTTTATTAGAGTTAGGCAAATTATAGGAACTTAGATAACATTAGGACAGTGGTACAGCAAGGAGAGGAAGGTAAGGAGATAACAGATTACATCTGTGAAGGCTTAGCTGTCAATGCTGTCAGAAGTCTGAGAAATAAACAATAATCTAGCAGTTATATTACTTAACAAATGACAGAGTCCACTAGTCAACAGTTCCCTGGTCTCTATGGCAACCCATGCAGAGTCAGTCTGGCTTTCAAGCTCAGAAGACGCATGGCTTTTCCTCTGTGGAATGGATACACGTGACATGGGAAGTAAGCTTACCTTGGTTTAGTAGCCAAGCGCCTTGACTCAAAGTATCCAGTTTTGTCCACTGCGTTTTCAGTGATTGCCATATCACAATCTAGGCAGATTCCTGTAGATGTGTCCACATCTTCTGAGACCATCGACCATTGCCAACTGTCAAGACTTTGGGAATTCTGTCTGCCATACTTTAAGAATTAACAAGCTTCTGACAGGATTGAGAACTGTATACATTGGATATAACTGAATAGAATTTAATAGCAGTAGCAAAGAGACATATGACTAGGACCAGAATAAGGAAGCAGGCAGCAGTAGCATGGAAAGAGAGAGAGGGAGAAAGTCCCTTGTGTGTGTTGGAAGGTGGAAACTTGACCAGGGATCAGGGACTGGCTGAGCAGGAGGGAGAGGGGAGACAGCAGAGTCCCTGGCAGAGGACTGAGACAGAAAGGGCCCGCATGTGTAGAAGCTGCTAAAGCAAGGCAAAACCTCTTTTAGGGGCTGATAGGGAATGAACAGGAACAAGGCTGCGGTTCCTGCAGCTGTGAGTGTTGGCGGGGCGGCAGGTATTCAAATGCGCATGGGAATGAAAGTCTAAAGGAGAAGACCTCTGGTAGGACGAAAGGGGAGCCAGACCCACCTTTCTGCTGAGAACCCAACAGAGCCAAGGAGTAGAGGGGGAGAAGGGCAGCAAGTGGAGTGTCCCAGCAGGGAGCACTTAAGCAGACTTGCTTTTCAGGCTAACTAGCTGAACCACTGGTTTCAGTGAGCCACAAATGAGACAGGGAGAGCTAAGAGTCTGTACTACGGGTCCTCAATGAGAAAGTGCCAGTTTAGCGAGAAGGAGAGAGGTTGCTTTAGACCAAGACATCCCATTAAATAGGGACAAAGCCTGTGAAGACTGACCCCTGGGCGAGACATGTGGGGGGTGGGAGCTAATTCTCAGAGGCAGTGCTCCTGAGAGAGCAGTTGTCCAGGCCTGACCTGGAATTCACAACAGCCGCAAGAAAGGAAAGAGGAATGTCCCACCCAAGGGGAAAAGTCCTAACATGAGGGTCAGTGAAAGACTGAAGGTCGTCTCCCATCCTCAAGGACTACACAGGGTAACTCCGAGCTCAAGAACTCTCCCCGGAGTCCACTCTGACTAGTGGGGGATCGGGGCTTACCGGTTCTTTTGAGCTAGTGAGCATGGATCTCTCATGGTGGCTGAGGTGGGATGCAAACCTGCAGAGTTTCTAATCCAAGTCCCAGCACCAATGTTGTGTTTATAAAAATATATAGAGATATATGTTATATGGGGTTATGGGGAGGTAGGTGTGGGGGAAGGGTGTGCCTCAGTAGGTCCGAGCCCAGGCATCCCTTCCCCCTGAGGAACCAGTCACACACAAAGGTATAGTATAGAAACAGAGTTTATTTAGGGCATGGGAAGGGGAGTTAAGAGGGTAGTATAGGCAGAGAAAGGCAGAGAAAGGGAGAGAGTAGAGAAGTAGAGGAGTGGAGGCTGGCCATGACCACGTGGAGACGGGGGGAAGGGAACGAGGAGAGGTAAGAGAAATAAGAGAGAGGCAAGAGAAAGAGATAAGAGAGAGAGGAGGGGGCAAGCAGCCCCTTTTATAGTAGGCCAGGCCCACCTGGCTGTTGCCAGGCAACTGTGGAGAGGAGCATACCTGGCTGTTGCCAGGTAACTGTGGGGTGGAGTTTAGACAGAATGCCAACAATACTCTTTAAACAAGTAAGCTTTCTTTAGGTGCAGTTCAGGTTTCATAATTACATAAATTTTTTTTGAGACAGGCTGTCACTATGTAGCCCTGGCTAGCTTGGAACTTATGTAGATGCAGGCTGGTCTCAAATTCACAAAGATTCACCTGCCTCTCCCCCAGAATGGATAGAATTAAACATATACACCACAATACCTGGTGGGGCTCATACGTTGATCCTACTTTTTGTATTTGCAGTATTTTCTAATTACATATTCAAGCAAAGCTTTATTTTCTCTTAGATCCAACAGTTATTTCAGGAGTGTCTTACCTTCTTAATGTTTTTTCCTAGTTACAACCTTGCAATAATGGCTGGATGGTCTTATGCATTCTTGCTAAAAATGAGGTTGATGCCTCTTGTGTAACAAATGGAATAAAATCATTTAGTGAAATAAAATATTTTGTTAATTTTTGTTAAGTATCTACCAATATTGGTGAAGACAGAACTGTTTTCTGCTGTGCTATTAATGAATTGTCAAACTGATAACACTAATATATTGATCTTGTGCTTTGTTCTATTCCCTTATTTACCTACAGTTAGCAGCAGAGTTGTATTAAAACCTCTCCTCATGGTTCTGATTTTGCCAACTTTCCCTTATGTTCAAACAACTTTTGCATTGTCTAATACCTAACTGTTGCTTTATCAATAAAAGAAAGATTTCTCAATGTACTTGTATGCTTTTTAAATTTAATTCTACTTTGCCTGGTGTCGAAATGGTGACCTTTTCTTTTTTCCCATTTGCATTTGCTTGGGATAGCTTTGTTCTTTACTTTAGTTTTAACCTTTCTTTAACCTAGTCTTAGAATATTAGTCTTGTGTCTTGAGAATTTAATCCATTCACATTTATCATAATGAGTAATATATTTGGCCTTAACTTTGGCATGCCATTTGGTGTACTTAAATATACCAGGGCTTACTATGTCATTGCCTTTGAAATTTACTTTCCCAATATGCTGGTTTTACTTGGGCTCACTTTCTTTCTCACTGCAATATACTGATATGAAAGTTGCATATAATATTTTTAATATGTGGCATTCTAGTCTCTCAAAAAAGCTATAATTTGTAGTAGTCATGCAGTGTATAGCCAGGACTGATGTATATAGTAAAAATTCTTACCAGTAATTACATGATGAGATCGGAAATGATTTGCAAAACAACATCCAAAAGCTAGCTCTAATACACTGGATTTACTTTACTAACATTTGCATTTATAAAATTTGATCTTTGTCCCAACAAGATGGCTCAACATGTAAAGGTGCTATCCAAACAAGCCTGGAAACCCAAGTTTGATCTCTGGAACCCACATAAAAGTGGAAGGAGAGAAATGACTCCAGGGAATGGTCTTCCGACCTCCAACTGCTTCCCCACACATACGCTTTTTGCCCTGCTAGCTAAAAATAAACTGGACCTCTATAGTCCACAAAGTATTAGTATGCATCTCTACCAAATTTCATGTTTTTCTGAAATAATAAATTTTTAAAATTAAGATCTCTGAATCTTTTTGTTATATAATTAATCCTTCAGTAATTATTTTTGAATCACACTTAAATCAAAGAACCAAGTTAATAATGATTATTTTTAAATTGATTCTATACTCAGAACTATACTTCATAATGATGTTAGTACATGTTCAAAGGGCATTCAAATCCATACCTTTTTGTTACATTTCAAGTTTTATTCTCAGATTAAACTATAGTAGTGAGATGGTATGTTCCTAGCTACTTTAGAATGCCAGAAATGTCCTTTACCTATTTAAATATGAGTTACCATCAAGATAGTTTACAAAAGACAGCACAAGAAACAAATTGATAACAATTTTTCTGAAGATTGTGCTATAAATAGAAGCAATTGTGCACTTTATATAAGAATTTTAACCTGTAGAATTGCTTCTGGAAATGGAGAACTTTCTTGTTTATATTCTTTTAAATCTTTGTTTTATTTTATGTGGATGAGTGTTTACCTAAATGCAAATTCCAGCAATACATGGACCACTTTCATACAGTGCTGTCAGAGGCAAGAAAAAGGTGTTGGATCCTTTGGAACTGAAGTTATGGGTGATAATGGGCCACCATGTGAGTGCTGGGAATTGAACCCAAGTACCCTGGAAGAGCAGTAAGTGCTTTTAAACACTGAGACATCACTCCAGCGTCCGAGAACATGCTTAAAAGATTCAAAAAGTGACAGTTTCTTTTTTAATTTATAAGAAAACAACCAAATTTAAAATGCATTTTCTGGATTACACAAGTTGGTTTAAGCGTTCATAATGCTATTTCAGCATGCTGTTAGTATTTCCTTACTGTACTATATATGCTCTTCAGTCAGGAGCTTTATGTTCTAATAGACAAAGAATTTCAAATGTTATAAATGAAGTACACAAATACTGTCACTTTTTCCTTATGGTTACCAATTCTGAATATGAAACTATGCTGTTTGTATTTCAGTAACGTTTTACATAATCAAGAACTGAAAATTATTGAGGGAAATAATAGGCATTATATTTGGCAATCAATTGATTTCTTTTGCAGATGTGGTCAACAAAATAGTCAGGTTCTCCCTTGCTTATTCAGAATGCTTCTTCATAACCTTGGTACCTCCAACCTCAAATTAGACTGGAAGAATGGCCAACTCATTTTCTTCTTGGCTGCATTCTCCAGAAATGAAGTGTTACTTAATTCTATTGAAAGCTAGTAAACAATGGCAGCAGCTATACTTAGTCTGGTGGGGTTGGATGGAATGGGCAGTATGATTGTACCTATAGCTAGTGGACCCTACAGCCAGGTTGAAGAAAAAGTGACTAGATATTTTACTATAGCTGAACTTCCAGAAAATAAGGACATTTTTTATGTGTTACAGACTGGACCCATACATACCATCAGATACTTTAGTGCAGCAAAGGCCTATAGGCAGCTGACAGTAATGGTTGACCTCAAACAAAATAATCATCCCCAGCCTGAAGGTTCTTGAGGTTTTGTCAGCTATTTGAGACATAGTCAGAAACTCTAAAAGATGAAGGAAGTAGGAGACGAAACAAATGTCACAGAATGAACTCAGTCACTCGATAAGTTTCTGCCCAAGCTAAAAGAGAGTCTCAAGAAAGCAAAGAATAACCTTATGATGTGTACTTGGTGCCAAGGAAGGCATATAAGGGTTTATACAAACTAGAAACCAACATGCAAGATACTACATGGTGTATAATGGCTGCATGCCACTGAGAAAGGAGGCTGTTGGGCAGAGACAAGCATGTTGGGCTCAAGGTGCCCTACTTTGCACTGATGAATAAACAGCTCTATGACATCAGGAAATGGGCTGCATTCCACTGTGTGGGAATCTCCCTAGACAGCGAGAGAGTCCCTTATCATGTTTTATTTGGTTATTGGGAACTAGGCACTATAATTTGCAGAAGGCCACAGTAGAAATAAAGCTAAACCTAAGAGACAGTGAGGAGGCCATTGAGCATTGATACCCTTTGCCTTCCTCAAAGTAATAACAGAGAATCAAAAGGGTTGTGCATACAATATAATGGAGGATAATTTTGATTTCTTTTTTATTAAAAAACTCTTAGCCAATCTCCTTCCCCTGATCCCATCTAGTAACTAGATATTGTCTTCTGACAATGCTAAAGAAAGTGCATAAAACCCAGGTCTAGATCAGGGTGGACTACATATTCCCTTGAGGTTTGGAATGTTTCCTTAGAGTCTTTATGCCTTTGCCTTGTCATTTGGTCTTAAAGTGAATGCCATGTCCCACTTTTAAACTCAGTAATTATTTATTACTCCATTTCAGGGAGTATCCCCACTCCTTAGCAATACACTAGCCAAAAGTGATGTGAAAGCATGGAGCTCTTTTTTGGAGATACACAATTCAAGAGTGGAAACTGAATTCCCTCTGATCTTCACCTCATGGGCCAGTCTCCCACTTGTTGATGTATGATGTCCAAAATTAAAATAGTTTTAAAATCAGAATTACGTCCCTTGCTTCCAAGTGAGGGAGGAGTATAGAAGCTTCTCAGAACCCCTTGTGATGCAAAGATTTGTAATTTTAAGTTTGCTCATATCTACATATGCAGAGCTAATGAAAGCCAGGGATTATCTTTTTATTATAAATATATACTTTCAACCTCAAGAACTAATACATTAAAATTTAGCTTTGTGATTTTGCTATAGTGTTTTGCCTCATAAATGCCAGCCTCATAAATGCCAGCACATTTACTACCATTACTATTACTATTATTATTAAAAATATTAATAATAACTTTATTGATGATACTGAGGTTGCCTTACTTGTAACTATTTGAGAGTGATAAAATATAAGAAAAATAATGTGAAGTATGTGTTAAGAGTTTTACTCTATTTCTAGTTGGAGAAATTGAACTACTTGCCTCTTGATTTAGTCTTAAAATTAGTGAATGAAATTGTATGCATCTTCAAGGTTCATCTACTTATAATATCATATTGCTTAAATTATTTAAAATAGCTAGTTATTGCTTACAGATGAAATATGTTCATGATGCCTTTATCACATCTACAATATTCCACCTTTGGCCATGCCTCAGATTTCTGTGACTAAGTATGCATGTTAATAGAGTTAAAATAAGAAGCAATACAGTAATGAACACTTCATTCATGCATGCATAATTTTTGTTCTGATAACATTTTTGAAATCCATGGTATTACTACAAGTATTCCTTTTTCTGTTCCCGTAATGACAAAATAATATTAATAATACATGCCTAGAATATTAACTATGTTGGGCTAATGAGAAGTTTAATCGCCTAAAAATCCATTGGAAATAATTCATGATTGTGTTTTCTGAAGAGATCATTCACTTTTGTTTGTAAGATCATCCCTGAAATGTCATGGGCCTTAATGATGTGAATTCTATGTCTGAGATTATCATCTCTGGACTCACCATATGGAAGAATAGACTTTTAGAGGTGAAAAACTAACAGTTAATTATCTTCTGTATTGAAGACAGGTGCATCTGTTTAGTAGATATGGTATTGGAAATGTTCACACAATATGGAACATGACTACCATATATTAAATATGAACTGAATTTTCAAACAAAGATTCACCTTAATATTGTCACTCAGGTCCCTTATTCTAGGGATTACCACAAGGAAAGAATTGATATTATGAATAAAACTGATGGAAAGAAACGGTAAAGCATCTCATTTCTGGTCTGCTGCCCATTTAGCTTGCCTTTAAACTGATCTTGAATGATTTCCCTCACTTTCTGCTACTTATAGCTCCACCCCTGTTTGATCAATATAGACCAAGATTAAATTGCAGATGCATGAGCATGCAGGCTCTTGAGGTTAGGTAACAGGAAACCATGGCTTGGTTTTACCTTTTTCTCCTCAGGGAGCTTCTTTGAGATGTTCTTTGGAGACATCCAGCAGAATAAAGCTGAGTGAAGTTGCCTTTCAATCACCACCTAAGTCTTAGGAAAGAATTGTGTAGATGGAATCAAATACTCAAAAATTAAGCTTGACCAACAACTTGACTGAAAATGTAGACACATATAAATATTGTTTGGTCCTAAGTTTTGCAATAATTATATAAAAGTGAAATATAACTAATATGTAATAGTCTTCCTTAATATTAAATGAATAATACTTTAAAATATCTTTCAATGTGCTTCTTATCATGTCGTTCACAGTGTATCAACAAATAGAACAGTAGTAAGCATCTTCTAAAGACATATAATATTTTGTATTTAATTTTACAAATAAATTTTGTACAATAAATTTGTACAACAAATATGTTTTATTTTACAAATAAAATTTTACAAATAAAATTACTATCCCCTTCAATTCACCTAGATTATTCAACAAATAAATATCATAGGGAATAAAAGGAATAAAGAGAAACTATTATTATGATAAGCTACAAACATGGCGATCTCAACATATGACCTCAATTGCATTCTGATTACAAAATTACTTTCAAAGCTAGGGCCATGTTGATGCCTAAGGCCCATGTTACCACAGAAGGCCATGTGGATATCTGTTGTCTGTGCCAATGCCTGAATCCATGTTGGTGTACTTCAGCTGTGGACCATATTGATCTGAGTGGCCTGTGCTGCCACCTGAGGCCATGCTAATGAACATGGGCTGGGTTGCCACCGGGCTTCATGTTGGTGTCCATGTGTTGTGCTGTGACCTAGGGCTATATTGATGTCTGTAGTCTAAATTGCTTTTGAAAACCATATTGAGGTCCACATTCTGAGCTGCCAACAGAGGTTGTGTGGATGACCATGGTGTGTGTTTTGTCATCTGAACCCATGTTGATGTCAATAGGCCAGCCTGCCACTGGGGACCATATTGGTGTCTGCAGCCCAGGCCCCAGAGGCCATGTTGATATCCATGACCTGTACTGCTGCCAAGGAACGTGACGAGTTCTGTGGCACACACTGACACTGGAGGCCATTTGCATGTTTGTGATCCTTGCTGGGACAACAAACTATGTAGAAGTCCATGTTCCGTGCTCCTACTGACTGTAATAGGCAAGAAAGATGCTTTCTCACTAGTATCAATAATAGGAGACTCACAGTTGAGAAGGAGAATCACAGAATGTTTCTGCAACAAGACCTACTCCCTCCCCCCACAAAATAAGTAACAGTCTAGTCAGGAAGCCATTGAAGAGAACTCTTAAATTTTGTGATAAGGATGTAAGGAAGTGTAGCTCTCCATAATGGATGTCTTATGGCAGGGGTGCAGGTAAGGAAGGACAGAGTTTTCTTTAACAGACTGGCCACTGAGAGTTTGATCATGCTCCAGTGAGTATATGGGGAACACAGATTGGACTTGTTTTTGTTAATTTGTTTGTTTATGTTTATTTTTGTTTCTCTTTTCTTTTTTTCTCCATTGGGGGGGGGGAACCAGGGTTAAGGGAACAGAACTCAAAGGACTGGAAAGTGAGTGTGATCTAGGTACATTATATAAAATTTCCAAATGATTAACAAAAATATCATGTAAAAGTTTCATTTTAGGAGCTGGGAAGATGGGTCAATGCTTAAAAGCACTTCCTATTCCTTTAGAAGGCTGGGGTTTGATTCCCAGCACCCACAGTGCAGCTCACAACCACCTGTAACTCCAGTTCCAGAATGGTATTCTTGGGCACTAGGTACATATACATTGAACAGACATTCATGCAAGCAAAACACCAGTACACTTAAAAGGATTTTAAAGGCACACTTTGGATAATTGGGGGAAATCCAACAGAAACATATGTGATAAACATTAATAATTTTTTACATTTATTGGGTTGATAATATTGTGATAACTTTAAAACTTTTTCCAGAGAAGATGAATTAATAACACATACTTTGAAATATCATTATTATGATTTGTTTTGACATGTTGAAACAAAGACAAAATGAAATGATGAAGACAAATTGATGGCCCAAACACTGTAGCAAGATGATAATAGTTGAAGCTAGGTGATGGATAAATGAAGATTCAATATACACATAGTTATAACGCCTTGTTATCTGAGAATTTCCTAGCGAAACGTTCATAAGATATTGAGTATATTATCTTTTTTTTTTTTTTTTTGGTTTTTCTAGACAGGGTTCCTCTGTGTAGCCCTGGCTGTCCTGGAACTCACTCTGTAGACCAGGATGGCCTCGAACTCAGAAATCTGCCTGTCTCTGCCTCCCAAGTGCTGGGATTAAAGATGTGCACCACCACTGCCCAGTGAGTATATTATCTTATATTCATAAAATCAAAATAATTATAAAATACAGAGATTAACGTTTACTATTGGAACCATGACATATAGCAAAATCTTTCTCCTAGTCAAAACTTTAGGATATTGAAAGACTATACAATTCTGTAGTGGGTTATATAAAGTTCAAGATGCATTCTTTTACACCCTAAATAGTTATAATCACTTATTTTATTTTTTTAAATGTATAATTACAAATTATCATTAAAACAGACTGGTGAAGTGGCATAGGACAATCTCAGTTCAGTGCATCTCTAACACTGAAGTTATAGATTTAGTATATAAATATCAAAGTAAGAAAAAGCTTAGCTTGAAAGCATAATGGTCTGTGACTTAGAAATTTAACAAAATATGATATGCAAAGTAACGACACAGTCCCAGAGTCACAGGCCTTTTGGTTTCTGTCTTTAGAAACAAAAAGAGTATGGGAAGGAAATTACCCTGGTTTGGGAGCAATACCAAAATGACTAATGAATGAAGCAGGGACATGTACAAGGTTTACTGCCTAATGCCAACATCTGGAATGGATTTGTCCTGGTCTAAAGAGGAAGGCAAAGAAATAATGAAAACCAACTGTCTACTTGGGCATAACTCAAAGGCAACAGCAGTCTAGTATGGTAAGAGGCTAATGTAGCAGATTTTTTTGTTGGTCCACAACAGCAATAGTTGTTTAATTTGATCCATGTCATCTAAGAGAATAGTGTAAATAAAGTATGGATACCTTTAGAAATTAGAAGTGTATTACCTTCTACAGAAACAAGTAAATTGTAGGATAGAAATGAAAAGAACTAAAACATGTACAGATTGCCTAAAGTCACAAATTCTTGAAATGTTTTTTTTAAATCTATAAGAGAAGCAAGATGGAGTTTTAATAATTAGCAAATTGGAAACTAATAACAAAAAGCAACCAACTGGAATGAGACTCAATTATACAAAGTAGTTTGTGGAAGGTAGGTCAGAGATAGACTGCATACCTGGTATGTAATAGGCCCTGGGTTCAATAGTCAAACTCCAATATTAAAAACAATGTAAAAGATGAGATTTTTAAAAAATGACGGAGAAATCATAACATCCTTTCAACAGGAATTTCAGAATTAAAAAAAAAATTAAAGATAAAGGTCTGAGGAGGTAGCTTATTCTGCAAGTTCAAGAACCCAAGCTCAATCTCCAGAACCCATGCAAAAAGGAACTATGGTAGTGTGTGATCATAATCCAGCACTAAGTAGGAATAGGCTGTGGACCCCTGTATCTCAAGCCAGTCAGCTTATTCTAGTCAGTGTGAGTCCTTGCTTTAAAAATAAAATAAAAGCCTCTGGGAAACAGTGGAGGTAGAGCTCTGGCCTTCACACACGCACTTACATATGCACGCATCTTCCAACATGTTCACCTGCGCACACTCATGAACACACATACAACAAATGAAAGGAATGAAGGAAAAGTAACATTTCTTCAATTTATACCTGAGGTTTTCCCAAAAATCCAATACACTCCAATAAATAATCATATGCCTAGACACACAGTCATTAAAAAAGGTAAAATAATTAATGCTATAGGAAAAGATTCAGGTCATCTTGAGCCAGGCAAAATTATAATGAGTAGGTTTCTCCTAGCAATTAACCAGGGAACATTAGAATATTGTTGTCATTTGGATAAGAGTAGAACAGTGCTCTTTAAACTTAAACCACCAATAACGAGAAGAAAGGTTGAAAAGGAGAGAAGGAAGGAAAGAAGGTGGGAGAAAAGAGAAGAAAATAGAATGCAGAAAGAAAGCATCTGTAGAACACCAAATTCTGATTACATTGTCAGTAAATCAGATTCAGTTTTACAAAATATAAAACATTAACTCCTTTTAAGTTTAAACAATCTTGATGTAGTAATAGCACACATAAACAAGAATAAGTAAATTCAATACAAAATTGATACTGCAGGAGATTTGGAAACTGTTGAAGTCACAACGGTTTAAAAAGTTAGATGCTTACAGTTCAAATAGAGTACATGATAAGCCTGGTGTTCTCACATAGTGGGACTAACAATAATTACCCGCATTGCCATACATTTTGAGGATAGGGGAAGCAGGGAGTCTCTTCTAAGAATATATAAACTTTTAAATGATGAATTTATGGCTTGAATTTTCATTAGGCACTTGAGCCATAACCCATTCCCCAAAGGCCAGGAGGACATAGGTTGGGGGAAACTCTGGGGATCCCGACAAGATCAAATGGAAAAACATTCTGGAGAAGAAAAACTTCAAGCCAGAAGGGAGAACTGAATTCCAGAAAGGAAAAGCAAGCCTAAGGGGAAGATAAAATCCTAGTGATCATAAAATACAAACCAAAGCATTAGTAATAAATACCAATTCACATGAAACCACAGCATTTTCAATGAACCAGATCTGCCAAATATAAAACAGAAGTGTTCAGATATAAGTGAGAGGCAGGAACCAATTCAGCAAAATGCCATTTTCGAGTGACACTAAAGCTTTAGGAAGTAGGTTGAAAGTAAAAAGAATACAAAACCCACACTCATTTGGGTGAGTGCTAACAAGAAACAACAAAAGGTCTGGCTTGCCCAGAGGAGCACACCAAAGATACTCTAAGGGGCAAATGGGAGCAATGCACGAGAAAACTTCGAATTAACCACTCTACACTTGCATGAACTTTTAAAACAAATTTCAAACTATATAAAAAGGTGACAGAGTTTAAAAGGGAGATAGATTCTCTTCACAATGGGAAGTTCTTAACAAGTTTATCAGTGACTGAGGCTTTGACTAAACAAAGAATTAATAAGGAAACACATGACTTGAACAGCGAGTTGTTTGAGCAAATGGATACATAAATAACTCTACATTTAATACTCAACATATTGGTTAGGAAGACAGAAAAGTGTATGAATAGCATCACTTAGCCACTAGAATCCCTTCTAGAAGTGATATTAAAAATGAGTATTACAGCAATCAACATAAAAATCAGCAGGGAGATAGCTTTAAGAAAGGTGTGTGATAAGCTTAGAGATCATAAGACATTCTAGTCTATTAGTATTCTTTTATTAGTTAAAAATTACCTGTGTTGGTGTTCACAGGAGAAAAACAAAACCCCACCTCTCATCTAAAAGAGAATAAAAGATAGTTTATTCTGGAGCTAGTTTGAGTGATCATGGCCCAAGAACACAGATTTAGGTTACCCCAAATTCTATATTCCAACAGTTTGATGTACTTTAATAATTTTACACAACAAAGAAAATAAAAAATCAAGTTTAAAAAGCATTTGGAGGATACATCAGAAAAGTAGTTATAGCAAGATAGGGAAGCCTTTCTTTAGGCCTCAGATGCTATCTGTCACATTCTTAGCTTTCGGTGGAAGTTGAGGGTTAGCTAAGTTAATACATTCAAAATGGTTCTTATCTATTAGTCACAGGATGTTAGTTCCCACACAGAGGTAGGCAAGGCAGGAGGCTAACACTAGCCCAAGATAAGGTACTTCGGCTCTGGACCTGCAACATTCCAGTTCCTTCACATCACTGCAGTTCTAATCAACCAATCAGCCTCTGCAAACACAGCTTCTTTCCAGGAATTCTTTTGACACCAGCAAAATGACTCAGCAGGCAAAACTAGTTGAAGCACTAAGCCTGGTGACCTGAGTTCTATCTACAGAATGCACATAAAGGTAGGAGGAGAGAACCAACTCTATGAAGCTGTCCTTTGATCTCCACATATACATGGTGGCATGTATGAACCCACACATGCACATACATACTACATGCACATGCACAATAATACATTTTTTTAAATCTCAAACCAGATTTGATCAAAGTTTTTGGGCATGTTTGAAAATACCACAACAAAACTTGTCAGTTTGTACAATTAATAAAGCAAACAGTTCATTTCCTTCCCATTTCTTCTGTATCACCAGCCTATCTTTCATAAAAATGCATGCCATTTTGAAACAAGCTTCTCAAACATTATGGAAAATTGTTATTATTTGTTCTGGTTAGTAACTAGTACATGAATATTTGGTATAGTTGTCATCCAAAGGAAATAAAGTCAGAAAACAATAAAGAATTGGTACTTGGATCTTTAAAAAAAAAGAAAAGAAAAGAAAAAAACAAACTGCCAAAATCTAGTGTCCTATGAATTGATGATAAAATGAGAAACATTTCCAATAAATAGGTCCACAAGTGTTATTGTGAATACTATCCCTTGCAATAATAGTGAGAACACACTAGGAGGTAAGGATATAAATAGTAAAATTAATTTTTATGAACTGGATTATACAGGAGGTGAGGCGTATGGTCCTAAGTCTACAGGCTAAGCCAGTGGGCCCAAATCAGAAGAGCTGACACCACTGTGAACTTTTAGACAAGACTGTTGCAGTGAATGATGTTAAGGATAAAGTACTGTACGAAATGAAGGAAGCCTGTGTGAGTGAAGTCTTGAGGGAATGCTCATTGCTGACAAAGGCTAGGCCATGCTGAGGACTCACTCCAAGGCCTCAGCCCCATGGGAGTCTCAAATATTACCCAGGTAAGGCTCAAGAAGAATGGCAAAGCTTTCCTTGGGAGTCTGAGTGTTTATGAACAATTGGTCAGTGTGTGCAAAGTCTAGCAACTATGGCTTCCTCTTTCCTGATGTTTATCGCCAAAGACTGCTTGACCAGAAAGACCTCCTACTGGGACTAGCTAAACCTGCCCCTTCTGTTATGCAAAACAAAATAAACAACACTACAGCAAAAACAACAACAACAACAACACACACACACACACACACACACACACACACACACACACACTTACACTGAGGTTCCAGGGTGTTGTGTAGTTGATATGGATTCATCAGAGTTCATACAACCCAT
>CM052722.1:66946313-66964487 GCA_028551405.1 Uromys caudimaculatus
TTTTGATCTTGGCCATTCTGACTGGTGTGAGGTGGAATCTCAGACTTGTTTTGATTTGCATTTCCCTGATGACTAGGGATGTTGAACATTTCTTTAGGTGCTTCTCAGCCCTGCAAATTTCCTCAGTTGAGAATTCTCGGTTTAGCTCTAGTTCCAGTTGTGTATCATTTCCTATTTGTCAGTATACAGCTTCAAGTATAGCATCCTGAGCCTTCACAGCTCCTCCAGGTTCAGGAGGTATCTAGTTTAAGTAACTTGTCTGGAGATTGGTACAGTATGGAGGCTGAGAGTGAGTAAGGCAGGCCTGTGTAGCTAACACTGTTTTGCCTGCTTGCTTTTAAAGACAGAATCTTGTATATCCTGAATGGCTCAGACATGTTATGTAGCTGAGGAAGCCCTACCTTAGATTCTCTTGCTTCTATTTCCCAAAATCTGGGATTACAGGCACATTTCATTAGGTCTCCCTAAGTAGCAATCATATCCTGGGCCTGGAGCATACTAGGCCAACACTCTGCCAACTGAGCCATATCCCTAACACCACAGACTGTAAATACTACCTCAGGTAATGGCAGCTGTGGAGAAGCCCAGCGAACTAACTTTCTGAGTTCACTGGAGTAGTTTTACTATTGCTTAATTTCTTCTGTTATATATTTAGATAGTTAGATAGATAGATAGATAGATAGATAGATAGATAGATAGATAGATAGATAGATTTTTTCCTTCAGAAAGGATCTTGTCACATTGTTCTGTCTAGATAGGAGAACGATCTACAGAGATGATATTCTTTGTTTTGATTAAATGAGTTTATTAACTATGAACCAAAGTAAAAGGAGAATTAGCAAGTAGACAGAAACAAATTGAAGAAGCCCCATTTAGGACAAATATGAAAATTAAAAGAAGTTAGATATAAGTATCACATTTATGATTCTGTGACATTTATGATTCTACTTATATGAAATGCCCAGAATGGGAAGCAGAAAATATATTGGTGGTTGTGTAGAGCTAGATAGGAATCAAGAAAATAGGTTGGGTTTCTACTTGAGGCTATGAAATAATTTTAAAATTGATTGTGGTAATGGTGGCAGAACTCTATAAATATACCATATAAATATACTATAAATCAGTAGGTTATCCACTTCAAATGTGTGACTCATCTATCTGTGTTACATCACAATACGCTTGTTAGCAAAAATGTGTAAAGAAGGGAAAGCATTTGTTTTTTCCTATACTTAACACCTTCTCATTAGATAAAGGTCTAGAAATGCCTGTTCAGTAGAATAACAAAAAGGACCAAAGAAAAGGAGGGGAGAAGAGACAAGAGGGGGAAGAGGATGGAAGAGGAAGAGAAGGGAGTTGAAAGTGAATGGAGGAGAAAGAAAGGGAGTGGGGAGAAAAAGGCCCCTTTGTCACATCTATACAGACCGGTGTTTGAAAGGAAATATCATTTCCAGCTTTCTGTAGTACTGTGTAACCTGGCTATATCATAGATCAGATTAGAATGCCGTGTGCCATTTTCTGTCTGCTGCTTATCTATAACTGCAAAGACACTTGGCACTCGCCAATATGCTTGGCATGTTGCTCTTCTTTGGGATAAAGAAAAATTCTCTTCATTAAAAACATTATCAGTGGGCCAAAGGAGAGAAGGCCACCTGGTTATGTCTTTCTTTTTGGCAAACATATATTATCAAGATGAGATTCCTTTAATCCTAGCCCTGGCTTCAAAAATAGGTAACTTTTATTTGTAGAACAACAACAATGTAATGTTAATAGAAGAAATGAAAAGGAAGAAAAACTAGCATATCTAGTATTCCCTCCTACCCACCCCTAAACACATAGCTTCCAGGGCTCATTAGGAGAATAAAGGAATGGTTGAAGGGAGGACCAGAAGACAATTAGGTATGTATGAAAATGCTATAAGGAAATATGTTGATTGGTATGCTAATTCAAAAATAAAATAAGATGGTTCAGGGGATAAAGGTACTTACTTCCAAATCTGAGAGCCTAAATTTGATTCCCAGAACCCATATGGTAGAAGAATCCAATTGACTCCATCAAATTGTCTTGTGATCTAAACATATGTAAACACGCACACACACACACAATAAATAAATAAATGTAACATATTTTCAATTAAATTACCAAAAAACCCCTAAAAACTGGCTTTGAGAAATTAAGAGCACACTGTTACTGATAGTTTATATATCCCTTGATAGACATTTACCTTAGCATAACCTTCTTATTCATTGATGGTAAATTAAGTTTTACCCTTCTTTTTAGAAAGTATTTGTCTGTTCTTATTTTATGAGCATGAATGTTTTGCCTACATGCATGTATATGTACCTGAATGTATGTATGCCCATGTACATGCACGCATGCTCACCTGCATGTATGTATGCTCACAACCTGCAAAGGTCAAAGATCAGATGGTATCTCCTGGAGTTACAAATAATAGAGAGTGGTCCCGTGGGTGCTGAGTCCTCTGCTAAGATCAGTGCTCCTAAATGCTGAGCCATCCCTCCAACCCTAAATTTACCCTTCCTTGAAATTTCCTTTTGCCAAGAAAAAATAGTGGAGACGTTGGCATGTAATCCATTGCAGTCAGTTGCTAATAAATGAATAGCTGATAAATCTTTGCATTGATAAGTAAAATCAACTGTGTTTGAAAGATGAGCAGAGATGAAGAATTCAATGACAGAGTGTGGTTTAAAATACTCCCATTCGTCAAAAGGAAAAGACTCACTTTTATAAAATACAGAATGTCAAGATTAAAGAAAAGAGCACAGTTAATGGTGGAATTTCAATCAGGACAAATGAATTAGAGAAAATAGAAATTCAGCCTGGGTTGAAGCGTGCCTGGTGTGTCTGGAGCTCCTAAGCAATCTGGCACCTCTCACATTTTCAACCCTAAAGCTGAGCAGAAAGTTGCCAGGTCTCTTATCTTTCTAGACTATCAATTATACTTGAAGATTTGGGGAAAGATATGAGTTTTATGCAAATGTATCTATACTTGGAGCACAATGCATATGTTCATATGGAAATTTAACTATAAAACAATAGGCCTCTGAACCATTCTGAGCCAGGCATTTTTGGACTTTGCTTGAGATTCATTAAAAATGCACACCTGTGATCAGGGCACTTGGAAAGTTGAAGCAACAAGATTGTAAGCTAGAGGCCTGTTTTGGCTCAAAAGAAATACAGAGTATGATAGGTAAGACATGTTGCAAGTGACCTGGATGCTTTCTGCTTCTTAGTGTATAAATCCTAATGTCACTCCCTTCCCTAGAGTGTGGGCAGGACTGACTGTATATCTTCTAACAAGTAATCTATTCCAGAAATGATGGGATGTCACTTCTGAGATCAAGTTACAATTCATCACAGCTTGCACTTGCAACTGCCACTTTGGGCCTTTTAAAGCTTACTGCCTGGGTGTGAGCTGCTCCTCACTCAGCCCTGAGATATCAACTCCAAAGACTCTTTGACCATGGCTTTGAGGGAGACCCTAGACCAGTAACACTGTAGGATACAGTCTATTGTTATGAGCCTACAAGATTTTGCTAATTTGTTAAGCATAGAGATAGTAGAAAACTGACACAACATAAAAAGGATACCATTGTCCACTGGTTACCTGCAGAACAAGTTCTTAAGATCCACTGCTCTTTAAGATGAGTCAAAGCAAAGGGAGACAGGAAGTGGAAGAGAATGGAAAGGAAAAAAGAGGGAGAGAAGGGGGAAAAGGAAGAGAGGGAGGGAAAAGGGAGGGATGTATTACTGATCTCTGAACAGCTGCAATTCCTCAGAAATAGAAAAGGAGAGAGGAGTTTGGCTCAGTTCCTAATTCCTCTCTTCTCATTTTTGGGATAATTAGCAGTTAATCATGAGCCTGCATTTGCTTGTTGACTGAAGATTGAAATATACAGTACTATCCTTACTTAGTAGTAAACTTCACATCTTCCTATTTTTTCAAAACGAATCCATCATTAACACCTCATTCTATATAAAACCATTTACATGATGTCACATAATATGCTTAGGGTGTAACACTTCTAAACAGCCTTTTCCCATATCCCCAAATCAAAAAAAAAAAAAAAAAACTATACTGTTTCCTAAAAGTATATTCAATAAAAATATTTTTTAGAGAATATCTTGCTATGTAGCCTTGGATGATCTTAAACTCATAGAGACACCCTTGCCACTACTTCTTGAGTGCAGGAATTAGAACATGTGGTGATGCACCCTGCCTAAAAAAGACATTTATAAAAGAATTATATGGTACCAAAATTATCACAAATTATGAGTTCTAAGTGACATTGATTATAACAGATGCTTCAAAAGTGACAGACTATTTTTTTTCACTAACAAATAAAAATGAGGAATAATTCAGGGAATGTTTTAGAGAGATGACCTACTGGTTAAGAGTCCTTGCCGTTCTTCCAGAGGACCAGAGTTCTGTTCCCAGCACCCACAGCAGGTGGCTCACAACCATGTGTAACTCCAGCTCCAAAAGACCAGACACTTCTGTCCTCTGTGGGGGTCTGTAGTTGCATACACATACCCACATGGAGACACACACAGCTTTATATAATTAAAATAATAGTAATAAATTTTAAAAGGTGTGCATGATGAGTAATGGCACAAAAATTCATCCAGAGAGCTTGGATACAAGTAGCAGCAAGTACAGACACAGAGAATCTGTACAGGTTTGGCAGGCCTGGAGCAGTTGACTCAGCATAAGGATAATGAATGTATATGTTCTTAAAGCTCTTCCACTTTAACTATAACACAGGGTAGAGAATTATAACTCACTGACATGTCCAAACACATTGCTTCTATTTCCTCTACACAAACCTTTACAAATGCATCTCCCTGGGAGCAGAATGGTGACCTATCTTCCCATTTTACCCAAGATCAGTGTTCTTAATCAGCATTGCTTTGTCTCCCATTCCATCAATTTGATGGACATTCAACTTAAGGGAGTGATTTTTTCATTATTAAGAATTATATGTAAGCTCTTTTTTTTTTTTTTTCCAGTGGAGACACTTTTAGAAAATTATGCATGGGTCTGCCAAGGATGTTGTAATTCTGTCATTCTGAACACATTGTTCAACCAGGAGACCTGGGCTGATACTGTGAATGTAAACTACTCTGGGATCCTTTGGGATGAAGTATAATGCATAGAACATTATATCATATAAGAACAGGAAAGAAAATGAATGACAGAACTTATGAGGTATTAATCATTGAATATTATTTTTAAACTATTCCAAGTGATTCCCAGAACAAATGTCATCTCCATTTTGACATCAAATCCAGGTAGACTTGACATCAAATCCAGGGAGACTTGAGAGGTAGGAAGCTTACTGGTGCTTTATATTTTCCCTGCCACTTTTCTTTAGATTCATAAGTTAATAGTACATTGGCTTGATTCCTTACAAAAGACACAGGTATATCAATAGATATCATCCATCAAATATCACCTATATTGTACCGCAGGGAAACTGATTGTCCACAGATCCCCAAAAACATCTCCACAGTGCTCAGCACCCAGCTCTGCCCTCCCCATCTTTTTTGTACATGAACATTGCTCTTTCTTGAATTCAACAGAGATTTCACTTTTTCCAAGGCAGCCCTCGGGGACATTTTGAAAGCTTTCTCAAGACTGTACCATTTGTTTGTCTGCTACAGAGAAATTCAAGCAAGAAATAAAAATAAAAAAAGGCCCTAAGTAACATACAGCTCAACATTACACTCAGCAAGTCCTCTGCACCCATGTTGAGATCAGGGCCTGGCTGTTTGGTTTTTGACCATGAAATAAATCATTTTCCCCCTTTTGGAGAGCAAAGCAAACTGAGGCAAAAAAAAGCTGGCTTTTTAAGAGAGAGGAAATAAAGTTGGTCAGAACATAATAGCCTGTCTCACCCAGGTGGAAAGCAGGCTGTATCTTCTCTTTCAAGATTACATAAGGAAATGCTCATTTTTCACTTTATAACAGTCTATGAAAAAATATTCTCATGTTGCTAATGAGAATTCAAAGAATACTTCCAAATGAATGTTGCAACTTTATGATTAAAGGAATCTTCTGTGATAATGTTTATCGTGAAGATTTCAGGATGCAAACTTGAAAAAGCCAGCCCTGACAATGAACGCCTGCGAGACCTGAGCTGGGGAAGTAGAAAGAGGAGGGCCACTAGGGATTGCTGACTAGTGAATCTAGCTGAATTGACGAGCTTCTGGTTCATTATGAGACTCTGTCTCAAAATAAAATGTGGTGGAGTATTACAAAAACCACCTAATCTTGACAGGCAAACACAGGGCCATGTATTCTTGCATACAGATGTAAACACATACATCAACTGTATACAAACACACACACACACACACACACACACATACACACACATATTCACATTGAGGGGTTACTATATGATATCATGCCACAAGCATGTATAAATATTTATCTTAGAATACCACTATATGTTGATGGCATGTCCATATAACAGTTATATATGGGTCATATACCATTTTGCCTTCCTCTTCAACTGCTGTTTTTCCAAGACAGCTCTACTTCCTGCTCCATTTAGCTCCTTTCCCAAAATAACATTCTCATGGTATTCTTCCTTTAGGTATTACATGTTGTGTAGACTGATCTCTCTATTATAGGAGGGAATTTTTTTAAATCTTCCTTTTTGTTCTTAACATATCTGTTCTAGTATAGCACCCCCTAATTCCATCATTTTATGTTCTAATTGTCTGTTTCACAAAGGACAGTGGACTTTACAGTGGTTCTCAGTCCATGGGTTGTTGTATCACTTTTGCATGTTGCATATCAGATATTCAGCATATCATATATTCCATTTTGATTCATAAGTTACAACATTACAGCCATGAAGTAGCAACAAAATAATTTATTGGTTGGGGTCACCACAATATGAGGAAATGTATTAAAGAATGGCATTGTAGGAGAGTTGAGAACCACTGTCTTATGAAAAAAACTGAACATTTTGGTTTGGTCCTTTCAGTACATCTACATTGTATGTGTCAACAAATGTAAACAACTTTGATAATTTTTCTGTGCCCTGAAATATAAAGTCTGTTCATCAAATTGATCATGACATCCAGAGAAGTATTATTGGAAATTAACATAGGCCACAAGCAGTACTGGTTGATTAGGATTGGACTGTGGGTACTAAGGTGTCTCAAGATTCTCTTGGACTTCAGCTGAATGGTTGGCAAGCTATATTGTTCAGTAGAGCATTGAACTGTTGTCTCTTTCATCTGAAGACTTAACCTTGAATCCACCAAAGTTTAGAAAGATAAAATAAATACTTGAAGATATTTGTTTTCTTTGAGTATTGTTTTTAACCCTGAATAAATAACCCTAACTGACTGAAGTGCCTGAAAGTAACAAGGGAAGAAATTAGAGACAGTTTCTATTTATGGGCAACAATAGAAAAATAACTGATAATCCTGACATTTCCCAGGTTAGAAGTGCTTTATTTTGTGTTCTAATAGAAACTTCAATGTAAAACTTTGGAAAATAAAACATGTGGCAAAAGACAAGACTGGTGCTTTTGCACCACTCCAAGCCCTAATAGCCCTATATGAGAAATAGCATGATTGGATCGCTTGGGAATCCACACTGGCTATGCAACAGAATAATCATCTCACCACTATAATCTAACTAGTTTTGTCCTAAGAAAAAGCAAGACAGACATCACTGCTCCAACCCCTTGGGTCCAGTGCTTAAACACAGAAACCCTGAAAACATAGATTCAAGAACTAGAGCTCAAAGAGATACATGTCTTTGGTTACTAGCCCATGAAGTCAATTAGTGTTTTACAAGGATTGGATTGATAGTCTGCCTGGAAAAGATCCAAGCAAGAGAAAAAAGTGAACCTAATAGCACTCACTGGTGGAAGCCCTTGACTCTATCAGTAAAAGAATCAACATATTTGTGTTAAACTCCATTTGGTGGATATTTCTAGCTCCTATAAATAAGACTCCTAACAGAGACGGAAGAAAATGGGAAGGTAATTTTTCCTTAATGAAAATTGACATGTAGAGACTTAAATACACAGCACATGCCCATGGTCACCTTTTTCGTTAGGATGGACTCAGGATTCAACAAAAGTTTGCTTGATGTTCAAACCCATATTTTGTGAATACTACAGGCATCAGTAAAATGAAAATGATAACAGTGTTTGATACACAAAATTTTTATAAATGCTCATAATATCATCTAGCACATAATGAGGAGTAAATCCCTAAAAAAACACACAAATAGCTAAAATAAATATGTCAGACAACAGTGTGTGGGAAAGGATTCATTTTGAAGAAAATGTCTTATAAGCCGTGAATGACATGCTATTTGATCCCAGAAAATCTTGTGCCTAATGCTCTTTGTTATGAAAACTGTAATTAGATGATAGTTACTGTCACTTAGCAGCTTAACAGAGATTAATTGTGATTGCTGTACACTATTAAAATAAAAAGCTACCTTTAGCCTAAGTAGATTTCATTGCTCTATTCTCATGAAGACTTTCAAAACTTCAATGTGTGTTTAGAAAAGCATTATTTGGGCATAATTTTGTGGTCTCAAACTAAGAATTTTCAGCATGTACATTATACGAAGCTAAAAATCATCAAATTCACAACTTGTGTATTGTGAATTCTTGCTTAACACATGGAGCTATACCCATGAACTCAGCTTACTCAGATCACAATGATAATCTGCTTGAAAACATCATCTAATTGGTTTTAGAGTTTCAAGCTATAAAATAAATTATTCATAATTAGTTAATTATCATATCAATGTACTATCATTTCTACTTTTAAAATGATATTCAGATGACCAAATATCTAGGAATTTCATATGCTGGGTTTGAAAATACATAACAGCCTTTGATCAATGAAAATTTACAAAATCCTCCAGATGAAAGGTAACCCTGACACTATAATATAGAGAATCTTCCAATAAGAAAACTAATGACCATCCTCAATTGTTTGAGGGCTTTTTAGCATTATTGAAATTAATTCCTTCTTCTTCTGCTTTGCTAAAAAATGGGGGAGGGGATTACATCTTTATCATAGTGGTGGGCCTTTGATTTTCAGCATATGCAATTGTTGGAAATTATGCTTCAGTTCTTTTATTTTTCTCCGTGAATATACAGGTACTCACTTATTACAGGATCTCTGAGGCAGACAACAGTGTTTGATGTGTAGTATTCTCTTCAAAGCATTTATACTTGAACAGAGAAGTACTGGGTCTTTACAGCAGTTATTATTTTCTTCCTGAAATCACTGTGAAACAGAGTGATTGAACAGCATAAACTTAAGCATCTGTGTGTCTTCTGGTCCCCTAAGCAAGTCTTCATGACAACCAATCCTCTAAGAGAAGAAGCAGGGACTAATTATTACTGGGTAGGGAATATAACATCCTTTCCACTTTGATAAAAAAGCACATAGAAATGTGACAACTATGTGACTAATAAGTAAAGATAATTTGTTTCAGTACTTCCACAGAAAAATAACAAAACTATATGGATGCATTTCACAGAATTATTCTTTCTTCTTTTACTTCTATGGTGAGGACTGAACCCAGGGCCATGCCATACTAAGCACATACCTTATCACTGAACTATATCCTCATGCGCCATGCATAATTAAATCATATGATTTACAGGCTAATTTTATTTCTTCATCGAGCATGACACAGATCAGTTAATCTTGTCTAGTCATTTATCACTTAACCCAAGAAATACATTTTACCAAAACTTTTTACAAATTCAAATTATTAGTGTTTCAAGGAGACTAACATTTCAACATCAACATTGTGTGCTTTATAACAGTGTTAACATAACATTCCCTACTACTTTTTCCAAAACAAAACAAAACATGTGTTGTGAGTCTAAACATATCTAGACATCATTTTTTCTAACCTTTCCATCTATTTTTTAAGTACTCATAGAATTTACTAGAGGAAGGGAGGAAAACTAGAACAAAGTTTTACCATTGTTTAAGACAACATGTTTCAACTTTTAACAGATAAAGAGATAACAAAAAAGATCTGCAAGCTATGATCAATAGAAATGGAGATGTTTGGGGTTTGCTCCTTTTCTTTTGCTTGCCATTAAAAACTAAACAGAACTTGCCAACGACTTCATTTGATACAGAACTTCAAGGCAAGCACAGGAGCATTCTACTTTCCTGGTATGAGAGGATAGTAAGTACAGGATAACATTAATTTTTTTAAAAATGAGCTTCTTTATAGGAATTTAATTCAGTTTTCTCTGATATGTTCCTGAATCAAATCCAATGCTATGTCTAGAGTTAAATTATCACATAGTCCCATCACACAGAGGTAAAGAAGGTTTTCATTGCCCTCTTCTTCAACTGAGTTAAAACCTAGATCACGACACTTTTTTACATGTTTTGTGTCATTTTATTCATATGCTATCCTTTATAGTAGTTCTTTTCTTAATTTTTTAAAATTTTATTGGTTATTTTATTTATTTACATTTCAAGTGATATCCACCTTCCTAGTTTCCCCTCCACAAACCCCCTATCCCTTCTCCCCTCCCCCTACCTGTATGAGGGTGCTCCCCCACCAACCCACTCCTGCCTCAGCACCCTAGCATTACCTATGTTGGGTCATCGAGCCTCCATATGGTCAAGGGCCTCTCTTCCCATATATAAGATCGGGAATTTTTTTTTTTTTTGGGGGGGGGGTTTCGAGACAGGGTTTTTCTGTATAGCTCTAGCTGTCCTGGAACTCACTCTGTAGACCAGGCTGGCACCCAACTCAGAAATCTGCCTGCCTCTGCCTCCCAAGTGCTGGGATTAATGGTGTACGCCATCACTGCCCGGCTAAGGTCAGGATTTTTAATGGAGGAGTATATGTAAAGACAGTTTGCTGGCATGTTGTCACACTCTCCAGTCTATAGGCACTATACAATAATGTAAACCCCATTGCTTATATGTGAAGTTCCACACTTTCTCTAAAACTCTAAGTATTCCTTGAGTTAATAGGAATTGAAAAGATGAGATCTTGTCTCCCTAGTATAACTCACCAATTTTTAATGTTCTTATCAACCTTTTTGTAAAGCTATAAATTTTTGTCTTACCACTTTGAAGTCTTTAAATCTCATATGGTATTGGGGTCCAGGAATTGCCTCCTAAACCACACAAACACTGACCTCAGTCAGATTGGGGTAGTTCATTGAGCCTTAGATCTAGGATTAGTCGACCAGGGCCATGGTCCAGATTTAGAAACTGAACCATGACCATGAGTTAAGATACTACAGGGTTTTTAAGCCCAAAATCCACAAACAAGTTATTTCACCAATCAGGATTTAGGAATAGGAGATTTCCTTAGGAACAAGTCTTTTTTGTACATTTATCCTGCTCCCATTGACTGGAGTACTTAACTGTGGCAGAAGACTTGTCTTGTCTAATATTCATGTTCTAACTTGTCTACCAGGATGGGAATTTTCTCACATTCATGTCTTAATTTGCCAACCAAGATGTCAATAACCCAAGTATATGTCTCTTTCTGCCAAGTAGGATGTCAGTTCCCAGGGAGGAATTGGGAACTTAAACTTTACTAGACCACTACTCAAAATGGAAACCTTACTCCAAGTAGTTTCTTATATTGGTGCCGGTGTCTCTCTTATGTTGGGTTCTATCTCAGGGGCAGTTTATACCATAAAAGCTTATACACGGGTAAAGGAAGTACTATGGGTGGTTGGTTTTGGTTCGAGCTTATTATGAGTAACTGTACACAACAATTATATTAACTTTTATTGTGATTGGTTTCCAAGGGTACAGAACATAACAGAATATGTAATCAATCCTGTCATTAGAAAGTTTCCTAGTAACAGCAGAAACATGAGAAAGTTTCCTTATAATGGCAGGCAAGTCAAGTAACTGTTACCTAGGCCTTAACATTTTGCCTAGGCCTTAACATTTCATCTAGGCCTTAATATTTTACCTAGGCCTTAACATATACCACCTTTCATATTAATGACCTCAAAGTACTGCTAGCATATAAAGTATAGAGATCAAGGAATGATTGTTGAACCCCACCAAGTCAGAGTGAAATGTGACATTTCAGAAATAAGAAAGGAGAAATGTGAAAACAAAAATGCAAAAATGGCAATGAAGATGGAGATGACGTTCAAAAAATATGAGATGAGACATGGTTCCTGATTTCATGTACTCAGCACACGCTCTTTTAAGACATTGAAAAACACTTAAGCAGAGGTAAAGCTCAAGTGTGGGGGGGGTCTTTGTTCTAAATTAGCATAGTTGCAGCATGGGGCTTTTTTTTCTTTAAATAAACCCTATAATTGAATATATGTCAAAATAAATAAGAAGCTAAAGATTTAGTAGTTAGCTAATTCTATTTCTTATAATTGGCCAACTGAAAATCTGGAGAGATAATACTCCTTAGATGATGGTCTGACTGAGGGTTAAATTAGAGTGTTTCTACTATCTATCAGGATATTCCCAATCTGTCCATCTTTGTACATAAATCATTAAAAGGGAAATTTGTTCAGTTAATTCAGTATTCATGAATAACTGTATTTTAACCCTAATCTGAGTCCACTCATTATAATGGATGCTATTTCCAAATGAATTCTTACTCTTTCATCTTCCTGGTTTTGTTCTTTGTATATCAGAATCTAGGAAGTTCTTGCTAAAGGGAGGAGGAGAAAGGTTTGGAAATATCTTTAGATGATCTTCAAATAAGTGCTAAATCTTCACTGTATACAGAACATTTTATCATTAGGTGGTAGAAGCATGTGATCAGAGTTGAGAATAGAGATATAGAAGTGGTCAAGACTTTCAAAGAAGAATCTTTTAGACACCCCAGTAATCCACTTTGACATTTCAGTGCTTGACCTTGAAGCAACTTCTAGCAAGTTGGATGGCATAATTTCCTAGAATATCAAACTGGATGAATCCATTAGCCTGGTGACCCTTACTTGGCATTTTCAATGAAATTTATGACTGGTAGTGATAAGGTTGTGAATACTAAAAGCTGCCTGGCTGATGAAAATCCTCAGTGGGAAAAAAAAATGGAGGAAGATTTCTTTAAATGCAGTTACACACCCTCTCTCCTTTAAAAGACCTATTAGAGCCTGATCACCCCAGGAGCATGGAGACTCAACTTCATCTATTTTTTTTTTAATTTTTGATACTTTATTTACATTTCCAATGTTTCCCCTTTTCTGGGTCTCCTCTTTGGAAGCCCCCTATCCCCTCCCCATCCCTACTCTATGAGGGAATTCCACCTCCCACCCACCCGCCCACCCATGCCCCTATTCCCACCTTGACATTCCCTTTTACTGGGGCCTCTAACACCCTCAGGCCCAAGGGCCTCTCCTCTCTCCCTGATGGCCATCGAGGTCGTCCTCTGCCTCATATGTGGTCCGAACCATGGGTCCATAGATGTGTATTCTTTGGTTGGTGGTCTAAACTTCAGGATGACCGGGGGAGGGGGGTCAGGCCCATTGGCGCTGTTGCTCCCTCCATGGGGCTGCGAACTCCCTCAACTCCTTCAGTCCTTTCTCCAACTCCTGCATCTGGGGCCTCACTCTCAGTCCAGCGGTTACTGTTAAGTGAAACTTGAGCATTCTGAACTTTTGGGCTAATATCCGCTTATCAGTGAGTACACACCATGTTCCTTCTTTTGTGACTGAGTTACCTCGCTCAGGAACTTCATCTTTTAAATGATCTTTTCCAACAAAAATGTTTTGAAACCTACTCTATGTACAGAGATTTGCTAGGTATTTGAGGAACACAAAAATAAGTGAGACTTTCTTTTTTCCTCCTGTAACAGAAAGAAGACTATTGGGCACATAAGTAAATCAGAGTAAGTGAGTGCCAAATAGAGACAGACACCCTACTGGGAGAGTTGATGGAAAGAAGTGATTGATTCTGATCAACGAGGATTAGATGAGGCTTAATTGGGGAGATGATTGACTCATGGTAACTAAATTAAGTTGCACCCTCTGTGAAATTGAAGAGGATTCTACATTCTTTCACTGGTTTAAACTCACAATGGGAAATCTGCCCAGAGACTATCCATCCTACAATGGAAGAAATGTTATTAATGAGACAAAAGAGCTTTCATCAATTTGACCATGAATCATATAACCTAAATGCTATCAGCAAATAATATCTGTTCTCATGGGAACTGCTCGATGTTACAAAGGTCTAAAATATTTAATTTAAGAAGAGCAATGTCAGAACTCTTAGTGGTAGAAAATAAATTTTGAGCACTGCTTAAAGGAAAAGGAAGACACAAATATTTCATTAGAAATGTATACTGGACAGTAAAATAAGAATCCTTTGCTGGGATCAAAATAATTGACATACACACTTCTCCCACAACTACCAACTACTAACTGTTCCATAATTACATTAGTAGCCTTTTGAGTTCTAATGTTATCATACATCTTAACCTCAGAATGAAAAATATTTGAAGAATAGCAATATATGAGCTCCTTGAGGGAAGAAACTAAATGATAGTGTAGATCAGGACACCTATTTCTTTGGTAATTTGAAGAAAAAATGCAAACTCATAAAATTGTTAAGTCATGTCCTAAGTACCCGCAAAGTAGAATTCACTGCTTATTGTTATCACATTCTTGTCCATTGTACTAGACTTGTAAATTTCCTTACTCCATCCTTAATCTAAATGAAAGAAAACTAGTACAAAGTATTGAAGAAACTACACAAAATACTATTATATCAGCCAATGTTCCCAATCTGACAAGTATTTGATATAGAACAAAATAGACAGTGGTCAAAATGAATAATAGCTTGCTTCATACAATACCTAAATCACATCAGTAATATTTTAGCAATAAATATATTTCCTTGCATATTGGCTTATCCCTGTAATCCTGGTCCTTTAAAAGCTTAGACAGGAGGATCACCATGGGTTTTCATTAGCCCGGCCTGCATAGTGAGTTCTAGGACACCATGTCCTACAGATTAGGACCTTGTCCCTCCCAAAGTAATAATAATTAACATGTTGAGTGGGTGGAGACTATCTTTGTTTTATCCATTTAATTACTTTTAGTTAGTGTACAAAATCATGGATTTCATTTTACATTTCATACATGTACATCACTATAGTTTACTTATATTTTTACATATTCCCATTGCCCTCCCTTGTCCATCTTCCTGCTCCTGATGCTAGGGAGCAGAGCTGTCTTTAAGAGACAGGTACATAGGAGAAGCACAAAGGATTCTTGTAACTGCCAAAGCAGACCTGAATATCTAGTATCACAGATGACACATAATAGGGTCTCGACACACCAGAGACCCACCAAATGTCACTAAGCCCAGGGTGTTTTGTTGCCTGTTTCCTATCCTTCGTCCACAGATAAAGGCCCATTGGATGACAGAGCAATGTGTCCCTTAGATGATTGGTTGATATTTGTACATATGCCAGTGAACTTTCACATTAAACTATATTTGTGGGTCTCTGAAGTCTGCTTCCCACGTAACTCATTGTGACTCCTATGCTCTCACCTCCAAGTCTCCAATACTCCACACTGATGGTCCCTATATAGTTGCCCTTCTGCTTTCATGTCAGGTGTGTATATATTTGTAAGTATAGCAATATTTCTATTTCCCCCTCATATTACTTTCATATTGAGCTATGATCCTTATTACAATCATTCTCCTAAATTATCATCATTTGACTTCCATATCAGATAAACCTTTCAAAAGAAAGAAAAAAGTACTAGACTCCTGTATTAGTCAGGGTTCTCTAGAGTCACAGAACTTATATGTAGTCTCTATATAGAAAGGGAATTTGTTAATGACTTACAGTCTGTAGTCAAACTCCCCAACAATGGTCAGCAGTAGCTGTGAATGAGAACCCGAGGATCTAGCAGTCACTTAGTCCCACAAGGCTTGCAGGCAAAGAAGATTGAATCTTCCTCCTTCCAATGTCCTTATGTAGATCTCCAACAGCAGATGTGGCCCAGATTAGAGTGTGCACACCACCACACCTGAAACTTGTGTCTTCCAGTCGCAAGATGCAGATCACAGGTGAGCCTTCTAATTCTGGATTATAATTCACTCCAGATATAATCAAGTTGACAATCAGAAATAACCACTATAATCCACCCCTTGTCAACTTGACACAAATAATACCTCATATCCACATGAAACAATAACAAGATCATAAATACACTTAACATGATGTAACTGTTCCTCATACAATCGCAAACACATTTATAAACTTACAATGAGGCAGTGTCCCTTGGGAACATTCCTTTAGCATCTCAACTTAAATACCAACTGATGTTAAAGAAATTGGAAGACAAATATGTTCTTAACAAAATACAACAGAAGCATTCATATTACTTATAGTCCTCGTTTCTGCAGCTGGTTACGTGGTCTTAGCTGGTATTTATAACTACCTTCCTCTACTACCCATTCTGTATTTCCTCCACCCTCTGCAAGCACCTCAGCAGATTTTGGCTCTTTTCCTGAAGGAGTGACCCATACCTTCATTCCTGATGGGTCTGCATCCTTTGTCGTCCTGCTTGGATTAGGCTGTTGTAGTTTTCCATTGACTTTAATCACAGGACATGGTAGTACTAAGAGCCATTCCAAGGGATCTCCTGCACTCCAGACATAATTCTTCTTACCTCCATTGTGGAGAGGCAATCCAATTTCCCATGGTAATCTGGATCTATCACCCCTCCTAACACTGTTATTCCTTTCTTAGCCTGCTGGTTTAAGGGCATTAGAAGCCCAAAATGACCAGGGGGAATTCTGACTTTCCAGTTCAATGAAATGTTTGTTGTAGCTCCTGGTAGGAGCACTCCCCCCTCTGGAACCAAAACTTCTAGACCAGCAGAATCTAGAGTTGTGGGGACAGGAAGCAAAAATTTTCCTAGAGGGTCAAAAGAAGTGATAGTGAGTGGAACTATTCCCTTTTCCACCCCTTGATTCCTAGACCCATGGATCCTGGCTATGGGAGAAACTGTACCATATATTGGACACTGATTCAAAGCATATACTGCCTCCTGAAGAACTCTGGCCCAACCCTCCATGCTGCTGCCACCTAAGTTGCACTGTAACTGTGTCTTCAAAAGGCCATTCCATCTTTCTATCAGACCAGCTGCTTCAGGATGATGGAGAACATGGTAAGACCAGTGAATTCCATGATCGTGGACCCACTCTCGCACTTCTCTGGCTGTGAAATGAGTTCCTTGGTCAGAAGCAACATTGTGTGGAATACCATGACGATGAATAAGGCATTCTGTAAGTCCACGGATGGAGGTTTTGGCAGGAGCATTACGTGCAGGAAAGGCAAATCCATAATCAGAATAAGTATCTACTCCAGTAAGAACAAAACCTTGTCCTTTCCACGAAGGAAGTGGTCCAATGTAGTCAACCTGCCACCAGGTTGCTGGCTGGTCACCTTGAGGAATGGTGCCATATCTGGGGCTCAGTGTTGGTCTCTGCTGTTGGCAGATCTGGCATTCAGCAACAGCCATAGCCAGATCAGCCTTGGTGAGTGGAAGTCCATGTTGTTGAGCCCAAGCATAACCTCCATCTCGGCCACCATGGCCACTTTGTTCGTGTGCCCACTGAGCAATGACAGGGGTGGCTGAGGTAAGAGGTTAACTATCCACAGAACGGGTCATCTTATCCACTTGATTATTGAACTCCTCCTCAGCTGAAGTCACCTTTTGGTGAGCATTTACATGGGACACAAATATCTTTACATCCTTTGCCCATTTGGAGAGATCTATCCACATACTTCTTCCCCAGATGTCTTTCTCACCAATTTTCCAATCGTGATCTTTCCAAGTCCCTGACCATCCAGCCAATCCATTGGCTACAGCCCATGAGTCAGTGAACAATCGTACATCTGGCCATTTCTTCTTTCAAACAAACTGTAATACCATGTGTACTGCCCGAAGTTCTGCCCACTGTGAAGATTTTCCTTCACCTGTATCTTTCAAGGTTGTCCCAGAAAGGGGTTGTAATGCTGCAGCTGTCCACTTCTGGGTGGTGCTTACATAACGTGCAGAGCCATCAGTAAACCAGGTCCTAGTCTTCTCTTCTTCAGTCAGCCGATCATAGGAAACACCCCATGAGGCTATAGGCACATGCTTGGCAGCAGATGGCATTGCTACA
>CM052722.1:66964987-67061368 GCA_028551405.1 Uromys caudimaculatus
AACGTTCAGTTTCCACTAAGGCCAAAAGCTGTTTTTCAAAGGGAGAATAGTTGTCTGCAGATGATGGTAGAGCTCTACTCCAAAATCCCAAAGGTCTCTTCTGTGATTCACCTACAGGAGCCTGCCAGAGGCTCCAAACAGCATCTCTGTCTGCCACCGACACCTCAAGTACCATCGGGTCTGCTGGATCATATGGTCCAAGTGGTAGAGCAGCCTGCACAGCCAGCCTGGACCTGTTAAAGAGCCTTCTCCTGTACCAGACCCCACACAAAGCTAGCAGCTTTCCACGTCACTTGGTAAATGGGCCTGAGTAACACACCCAAGTGAGGAATATGTTGTCTCCAGAATCCAAATAGACCCACTAAACGCTGTGCTTCTTTCTTGGTGGTAGGAGGGGCCAGGTGCAATAATTTATCTTTCACCTTAGAAGGAATATCTCTACAAGCCCCACATCACTGGACTCCTAAGAATTTCACTGAGGTAAATGGTCCTTGAATTTTGGTTGGATTTATTTCCCATCCTCTGATACACATATGCGTTACCAATGACTCCAAAGTGGTTGCTACTTCCTGCTCACTTTGTCCAATCAGCATAATGTCATCAATATAGTGCACCAATGTGATATTTTGTGGAAGAGACAAATGATCATGATCCCTTCTAACTAAGTTCTGACACAGGGCAGGAGAGTTAATATATCTTTGAGGCAAAACTGTAAAGGTATACTGTTGACCTTGCCAACTAAAAGCAAATTGCTTCTGGTGGTCCTTATGGACAGGTACTGAGAAGAATGCAATTGCTAGATCAATAGCTGCATACCAGGTACCAGGAGATGTGTTAATTTGCTCAAGTAATGAAATTACATCTGGTACAGCAGCTGCAACGGAGTTACTACCTGATTTAGTTCTTGATAGTCAACTGTCATTCTCCATGATCCATCTGTCTTCTGCACTGGCCAGATAGGAGAGTTAAAGGGAGATGTGGTGGGAACCACCACCCCTGCATCTCTCAAGTCCTTGATAGTGACAGTAATTTCTGCTATTCCCCCAGGAATATGGTACTGTTTTTGATTCACTATTTTCTTTGGCAGAGGCCAACAGCCTCTAACAGCTTCCATTTAGACTTTCCAACCATAATAGTCCTCACTCCACATGTCATGGAACCAGTATGAGAATTCTGCCAAGTTCTAAGTATATCTACCCCAATTATACATTCTGGAACTGGGGAAATGACTACAGGATGTGTTCGGAGACATCAGTCAAAACTCCATTAATCACCTGTCCTCCATAAGCCCCTACTTTAACTGGAGGGCCACAATGTTTCTTGGGATCTCCTGGGATCAACGTCAATTCAGAACCAGTATCCAGTAGACCCCTGAAAGTCTGATTATTTCCTTTCCCCCAGTGTACAGTCACCCTTGTAAAAGGCCGTAGGTCCCTCTGGGAAAGGACTGGAGAAAGGCTAAGAGCAAAACTTTTAGGTGTCTTATCAAGATCCTTCCTCAGGGGAACTTGGCCACTCCTTCATTCAAGGGGTTCTGGGTCTGCAAACTGGCTCAAGTCTGGAAATTAATTCACTGGACGAGATTGCCTTCTGTCAGGATCCAATGTAGCCTTTCTTTCATTTGTCTGAGAATTTTTCTGCTTATACAGATCAAACAGATATGGAGTAGGCTTCCTATGTATTTCATACCTGGAAACACCATGACTGATTAGCCAGAACCAAAGGTCTGAACGAGTCATGCCATTATAAATTTCACTTCTCCTGTGCTGACCATCATGGTATATGTCATTATAAATGTTGTTTTGTCTACTCTGTCCATTATAATAACTTTGACCACCTTGTTTCTGGCGATTCAATGCTGCCACCTGGCCCTTGTTACCTCGAGGCCCAACTAAACCCATTGCATTTAATTCATCTAAATGAGCAGCAGCATCTCCAACCCTAAGGTCTGGCACAAGGAAAAGGGCAAGAACAAAACTCTTCAAATGTGCTGGTGCCCCTCTCATCAGTTTGCGTCTTATAGGATTAGTGAAGGGCATATCTTCTGTGCCTTCCCATTGTGGAGAATTAGGTTTTATGAAACATATCCACTCTAGCATTGCAATTTCCCTGAGCCTTAAAATCCCTTCATCAACACCAAACCAAGGGATATCAGGAAACGCCAACTCCTTTTCAGAAGGCCATCTTTTGATAAACGCTTCAGCCAACCATTCAAACAATCTTCTGACATCTTTTTTAACTGTACGAGCTTCCATATTAAACCTTGAATCTCCATTCAGAGGACCCATGTCAATAAACTCAGTCTGATCTAGTTTTATGTTCCTTCCACCATTATCCCACACCCTTAAAATCCATTCCCACACATATTCTCCAGACTTCTGCTTGAATGAATTAGCAAACTCATTAAGCTCCTTAGTAGTGTAGCACACCTCCTCATGGACTACACTTTCTACTTCCCCTCTAGGGGCCTGTTTTGCCTTGAGTCTGGTTATAGATCTAGAAGAAACTATTGGTGAGCCTTGAGAAACATCAATATTATCTTGTCTGGCATTTTCTTCAGCGAAAGTCACTGCTGGTTTATCAGACTCTGGGGAATTAATTTCCTGATGTGGAGAAGGCATTATTTGAAGGAGTGGGGCTGAGGATACCACTTTCTCAGGTGGGTTAAACCATTGAGAATCTGAAGATTCAGAATTCTCAGCTTCAACAGGGTCTTCCCACACATCCCCATCCCAAGTTATAGGATCCCATTCTTTGCCAATTAATGCCCTTACTTTAACTGCTGATACCCTCTGAGGCTGAGACCTGAACTTTCACTTCAATTCAGCCAACCTTATAATGAGGGCTTCAGTTTGATTTTCTGCAACCTGAGCTCTTTGGCTGCTGGAGAGAAGATTCTCTTCAAGGACACACTTAGCAACTTTTAGATTGCTCACTTACATCTGGATCCATTCAATTTTACTATACAACTCCTTCTTTTCCTTCATCATCTTTTCCAGAGATACTAAAAGCAACCGGCCAGCAAAGTCATTTTCAAAGTTTTTCGCCATATTGCAAAAAGTTTTGAGCACACAATCACCCAATTCATCAAGATGCCCAATGGCACCAGCTTCTTTAAGTTTAAAATATATTTCCAACCACGGGTCTTTAATATTCTCCAAGCTCCCAGAAGAGAGCGTATCTGGAGAGGTTTCAGCAGTTGAAAGTGCTGGCGAATTATTAAACCAACTCCAGACTCTTAAAAAATTCATCCTTATATTGCTTTCTGCTCCTCTAAAGCCACTCCCAGTACCAACTTCTGTATTAGTCAGGGTTCTCTAGAGTCACAGAACTTATATGTAGTCTCTATATAGTAAGGGAATTTGTTAATGACTTACAGTCTGTAGTCAAACTCCCCAACAATGGTCAGCAGTAGCTGTGAATGAAAACCCGAGGATCTAGCAGTTGCTTAGTCCCACAAGGCTCGCAGGCAAAGAAGATTGAATCTTCTTCCAATGTCCTTATGTAGATCTCCAACAGCAGGTGTGGCCCAGATTAGAGGTGTGCGCACCACCACACCTGAAACTTGTGTCTTCCAGTTGCAAGATGCAGATCACAGGTGAGCCTTCTAATTCCGGATTATAATTCACTCCAGATATAATCAAGTTGACAATCAGAAATAACCACTACAACTCCACATATGAGAGAAAGCATGTAATAGTTGTCTCTGAGTCTGGCTTATTTCACAGTGATCTCTAGTTCCATCCATTTTTCTACAAATGAAGTAATGTAATTCTTTATATATCAACAAAACCTCCATCATGTATATATGCCACATTTTCTTTATGAATTATTCTTTTAATTGAAATCTAGATTGTTTCTATATCTTGATTATTGTGAATGGTGCTGTCATAAACATTGCTGTTCAGGTATCTCTGTGATATATTCACTTGGAATCCTTTGTGTAAATACCCAAGGTACTAGAATTGGTCACATAACAGACCTGGATCATGTATTCTTTTGGCTTTTTGAGGTAAAGAGTAGGTTATTGCTCATGACTAAAATTACCTTGTTCTTTAGGTCCTTTATCAGTATGAATAAAAATGATGCCTATTGAAAAATTAATGTCAAAATATTTTTTTTAATTTTTATAACTGAAACTCATGGTGTATGGGTGAACTACATACATGCAATCCTCATGAAATCCAGAAATCCATTAGATAACCTGAGACAGGAGTTATAGATACTTGTGATCTAACATGTGGGTAATAGAATTTGAACATTGCTCCTCTGGACAAGTAGCCAATTTAACTGCTTAGCCATCTCTCCCGCCCAATTCCAATATTTTATTGGAGAATAAAAACAAAAACTATGTTGAAATCTTCATGTAGACTGAATATTTAAAAATAGTTACTTTAAATTCTTATTAGAGAATTATTCACTAACTACCTATTTGATAACTGATATTGTGTATACTGTTATGAACAACATAGGCATATTCCTTTTCTTTGTTAAGAGAATGTGATTTATTCTTCAGCGATGGTAACTCAAAAACCTAATTCCCATAGTATTTTTAGGGTCTATAATATTTAATATTTAATTCTTTTTAAAGTATAAAAAGTGACTTTGATCCAGGCTCAACTGTGTTATTTATATCAATACAGTGACAACATAAACTGGCAAATTTTTTTTTATCAAGATAGGGCCCATGAAATCAAAAGTGTCTAGAGCTCATTAAAGCCATACTATAGTTAGCACGTGCTTACATTCTATGAGAAACAGACTGCCTGTTGTGGTGTAAACACATCCCCTAAAATTCATAGGTTAGAATTGAATCACAAATATGATAACATTTTAAAAAGTGAGTCCATTAGGCAATGAGAACATTGTTAAAAATAAAGCAGCATGAGTGGTAATAAGAACTGTATAAAATAGTTGGATTGAACTGTCTCTCAGACATGGCTTTTGCAGTTAATAAAGTCAAGGTGAAAGATAAAATAGTGCTAAACTAAAATGGGCAGAAGAGACAGAACTGATGACTTTTTGTTATCCTACATAAGGTTAGTGCTTAGAAAAGTGTCTGGTTAAGTTGCAAAAAAAAATTATAAAATGTATGATCAAATAGTGTTTAGTTGCCTCTTATATAATAGCATAAAATAATTACACTACGTATAACACACTCCAAACCTATGCCTGAATCTAGAGTCTCCAGGCCTTAAAATTATTTTAAGGATATAGATCCTTGTTAAGGCTCATACACACGATCGTGGAGATATAAAGGCATCTCTAAATCCTCTGGTCAACCCAGTTTGACTCCTACTTTTAAAAAAAAGCAGTTAGTCCTTCTTCCCTCAGCCATTTCCACACATCTTAAATAAATAATACAAGCATCTATCCTACTTTAAAAGTTGGATGTATTCATCTATATTTTAAGTGTATTCCTTACCCTTTAAATGAATTGGTTCTTGTTTGCCTGGATGTATAAAATCACATTTTTTCCCATTTTGATTTGCAAATCACACTGTTCTTGGTTTGGAACTGTTTTAATTCCTACCTAATAGGGCATTCAGTATCAGCTATTAGTACAGTTTTCTTTCCTATCAGGAAGGAATTGCTTACTTTAATGAATAAAAAGAAAATTGAGAGAAGAGGCTAAACCTTCATCTCTGATAGATACTCCCATTACACTGCTGAATCCGGGCTCTCTGCAAGGCCCTACACTCAGTAGCACAGGCTTGCCTTTCAATAATGTTTTCTCTAATACCTCCAAAATTTACCTTAAGGGATGTTAATGATGAGTCTCCATCATATACTCTCATCCCAACAGCAGTACCACACCATCTCTGCTCACCATCTCAGCTAACACTTCCTCTCCAGCAATAGTCACACGCCAGCTTAACAACTGACAGTGAATGAAATTTCAAACCTACCCTCTCAACCTTTAGTCAAATACAAACTTCCCCAGTAAAGACTGGAAAGGTTTGCTTTAAAATTGGCACTAGATTCTGTACATGGTGGCTCACACCTGGTTTCCAGTACTAGGAAGATTTATGCAAGAGAGTCACAAATTTGAGAACAAACTGAGTTGTATAGAAAGACTATGCGTTATAAAGAAAAAGTTACTTTGCCTTTTTTTGTTTGTTTGTTTTTGTTTGGTGAAACAGGGTTTCTCTGTATAGCCCTGGCTGTCCTGGAACTCACTCTGTAGACCAGGCTGGCCTCGAACTCAGATATCCGCCTGCCTCTGCCTCCCAAGTGCTGGGATTAAAGGTGTGTGCCACCACTGCCCAGCTTGCCTTGTTTTTTTTTGGTTTTGTTTTTATCTTATACATAATAATGAGGCAAAATAAGGGGGTGAGGGACATAGAAGGAAAGAGAGAAGAAATTGATGAAAGCAAGAAGAGGGCAGAAAAGAAAAGGGAAAGGGTAACATATTTTTACCTATGTTCGATATTAGGGCACATAAGGCAGGAAAATATTTCTCACCACTCAGCAAGTCCTGTGATGGAAAACTATTATTCTCTGTACCAGGTACTGAACATGAAACCATGAGAAGGCTGAGCCAGTACTCTACCACTGAACTACAGCCAAGGACCAAAGTTGACTGATTTTTAAAGAGTCAGCATACCAATTTCTTTTTCCTCCTCATGCTGGCAATGACCCAAATGCACATTCATTACTGTAAAACATAAGAGACCCAAATGCACACTCATTACTGTAAAACATAAGACAGTGTGACCTGCTAAGAGATTTTTCAATCGTTGCTAAGGGAACAGAAAGTACCAGTGCCTGGGGTTTATCAAACACAGGAGCATACGCGTGAGATTTGGTTAGAGAGGATTTCAATTTAAGATGACAACACCAAACTACTGTATTATTGGAAAACAATTACACACAAGTATGATGCAAAGCCTGTACTACTTCGGAAGAGTATACTTTACAGTCCTTCAACAACAAATGGGGAATTTATTTTATGATACCATCACAAACTTAGTGTTTTTGAAACTACTCAGGGTTCCACTCAACTTTAGCATGAACTCAGGCATTTTTTTCCAAGAACATTCTGAAATTAATTTGTCAGCAGTTTCATTGGCATAGTTTTTCAGCTCCAGAATATTCATTTCACCAAGTATTATGTTTGGTAAAATATGAGAAGTACTCTCCCATCTTCAAGTGAAAAAAACAGATCATGGTTTCAGGTTATACAATCAAGTATTTTATCATGCTTATGTCAGTTGGTCCATCACAAAGATGTGTAAAAGCAGTCACCAAGCATCAGGTGCTCTATAAATAATATATAAATAACATGTCCTTTATTCTATAAAATAATAAAAAGAACATTACCACATGCACACACACATAGATACACACACACACATACACCACACTCAAATATCAACTAGAAAAGTACAATTGCAACAAAAATGTTATTTTATATAATGTTATAAGCAAGACCACAAATCAGGAGTGAGTTAACTCTCGAAACATGAGTCTTCTAAGAGTAATGTCTCCAAGGGTCATTCTATGGAGTCCAGAAACTGGACTCAAACGCCTGTTGAGCCTCCTAGATCTGCTTCCTGAGTTTCAGTATCAAAGGTTTGTGCCACACCACGAGAGTCAGCTCTCAAGGTCCTTATTTTTTAGATTAATAGTATTCCACATTTATTTATTGTATTGGTTATTTTATTTATTTACATTTCAAATGTTATCCCCCTTCCCAGTTTCCCCTCCACAAATTTCCAACCCCTTCCCCCCTCCCCTCTGCTTCTATGAGGGTGCTCCCCCACCCACTCCTGCCTCACTGCCCTAGCATTCTCCTACACTGGGGTATTGAGCCTCTATAGGATCAAGGGTCTCCCCTCTCATTGATGTCAGATAAGGCCATCTTCTGCTTCATATGCAGATGGAGCCATGGGTTCCTCTATGTGTATTCTTTGGTTGGTAGTACAGTCCCTGGGAGCTCTGGGGGATCTAGTTGGTTGATACTGTTCTTCCTATGGCATTGCAAACCCTTTCAGGTTCTTCAGTCCTTCCCATAACTCCTCCATTGTGGTTCCCATGCTCAGTCTGATGGTTGGTTGCAAGCATCTGCATCTGTATTGCTCAGGTTCTGGCAAGGCCTCCCAGGGGACAGCTATAACAGGCTTCTGTCAGCAAGCACTTCTTGGCATCAGCAATAGTGTCTGGGTTTGGTGTCTGCAGATGCGAGGGATCCCTAGGTGGGGCAGTCTCTAGATGGCCTTTCCTTCAGTCTCTGCTCCATTCTTTGTCCCTGCATTTCCTTTAGACAGGAGCATTTCTGGGTTAATATTTTTGAGACGGGTGGGTGGCCCCATCAGCTATACCACTCCTAGGCATATAACCAAAAGATGCTTCAACATATATCAAGAATACATGCTCTAATATGTTCATAGCAGCCATATTTATAATAGCCAGAAGCTAGAAATAACACAGATGTCCCTCAACAGAGGAATAATACAGAAAATATGGTACATTTCCACAATGGAGTACTACTCAGCTATTAAAAACAATGATTTTATGAAATTTTTGGCAAATGGATGGAACTAGAAAAGAACACACATGGTATGTACTCACTGATAAGCAGATATTAGCCCAAAAGCTCAGAATACCCACCATACAACTCACAGGCCATATGAAGCTCAAGAAAAAAGAAGACGAAAGTGTGGGTGCCTCAATCCTATTTATATGGGGGAAACAAAATAATAACGGGAGGTAGAGGGAGGAAGAGACCTGGGAGGGAGAGAGGAGGGGGAGGGGAAAGGGGTCAGGATCAGGTATGAGAGGAAACAGGAGAGAAGTACAGAGGGTCAAGAAATTGAACAGAGGTATGTGTAGCAGTGGAGGATAGGGAACTGGGGGTAGCCACCAGAACGTCCCAGATGCCAGGAAAGCAAGAGGCTCCCAGGAACCAACGGGGATGACATTAGCTGAAATACCCAACAAAGGGGAGAGAGAACCTCAAGGTCTATTCTTAAGTGTGTGTGTGTACTGATAGATGAGCAGCCTTCCCTGATATGAAAGTAAACAGATAAAAGATTAATAAGTAAAATTAACTGCAATAACTTAAGAATTCTGAATCATTGTCTCCTCATCTATAGTGTGAGGTAATAATAAATTCCCCTGTGAAATATCCCTAAAAACTTTCTCCCGGAAAGCTAAAATGAGATAGGTAATGACCATTATTCACAAAACCTAAAACTATGTTCTTGTATATCCAATATTCATTTATCTCAAAATTATATGTGCTATTCAAGTTATAAAAGAGAATTCAACAAAATTGTTGGTAAGTTAGAAATTTATAGGCCTTCATTCAGTGCCTTATAGAAGCAAGCCCAAACTGAAGGTATTAAGGTGTCCTATATTAGGTGATAAAATGAGAGACAGGTTCTTACCCTCAGGAAGCAGTATGAAGAAGAGGAATAGCTGTTCTGCTAGCTTGTTTTATGTCAACTTGTTGCTGGAAAGGAGGGAACCTCAACTAAGAATCTCAACTAATAAAATGCCTTGGGCTGGAGGCAAGCCTGTAGGACACATCCTTGGCACAGCCCACTGTGGGGGTGCCATCCCTGGGCTAGTGGACCTGTGTTTTATTAGAAAGCAGATTGTGTAAGCCATGGTGAGCAAGCTAGTAAGCAACACTCCTCTATGGTCTCTGTATTAGCTTCTACCTCCAGGTTCCTGCCTGGTCTGAGTTACTGTCCTAACTTCCTTTGGTGATGAACTGTGATGTGGAGTTTATAGAGCATACACTCTATAAACTCTTTCTTCCCCAAGATGCTTTGGTCATGGATTTTTTTCATATATATGTAAAATTTACTTTATTTACATTTCAAATGTTTTCCCCTTTGGAAACCACCTATCCCATCCCCCCTCCCCCTGCCTCTATGAGGGTGCTCCCCTACCCACTCACCTACTCCTGCCTTCCCTCCCTTGCATTTCCCTACACTGGGGCATCTAACACTCTCAGGCCCAAGGACCTCTCCTGCCACTGATGTCCAACAAGGCCATCCTCTGCCACATATGTGGCCAGCACCATGGGTCCCTCCATATGTGTTCTTTGGTTGGTGGAGCAGTATCCGGGAGCTTTGGAGGTTCTAGCCAGTTGACACTGTTGCTCCCTCCATGGGGCTGCTTATCACAGCAATACAAACCCTACCTAAGATACCTGTAAACCCCAAACTGCAAAGTAGTACCCTCAGTGCCACAACAGGGAAGAGTACAAAAGAGAAATGAACAAATACATGTCTGATCATTTCTAATATCCTCTGTTTACAATCAAGGGACACTGCAATTTTGTCATATTATATCATCAAATGCTATTTTGACAGGGTATCTCTACATAGCCCTGACTGTTCTGGAATGCACTATATAGTTCGAGTTTCCCTCTAACTCACAGAGATCTGCCTGCCTCTGCCTCCTAAGTGCTGGAATTAAATGCATGTGCTTTTGATTTAGATAGACATGTTCTCCATATGTGTTGTTAGTTGAAAAAGAAAGTAGCATATTTTACATGCAGTTGTTCATTTCATGATTTTAAACCAAAGCCATATTAAAAATTTATTCTGTGTGGATTCATTCATTTAAGAGTGAAATAGATGATTATTGGTGGCATTGTTATTTAGGGGTAAAGTTTTTTTTTTAAATTTTGTATGTGTGCATGGTATGGGGCAGCATGCATGACAGTGCACATATGAAAGTTAGAGGACAGCTTTCAGGTGCTGATTCTCTCCCTCCATCTTTATTTGGGTCCTGGGTATCAGACTCAGGTCATAATCCTCAACCCTCTGTGTCATCCTTGAAAGCCAGAGTCACACATTTCTAAAATGACTTAAAATTATTTTAGCTCTTAAGTACAATTTATCTTTCTCACTAATGATGAACAAGCAGTGCTTGGAGCAAATAAACATATTTTTTTTACATTCAGAATACAGTATGAAAAACATTTTTAATTGTTAGAGAAATATGCCAGAGTAAAATTGCTCATATTATTTAGCCAGACAGGGTGGTATATGTTTATAAACCTAGCAGTCAGGAGCCTGAGTCAAAGGATTGTAAATCACGGAACATAGTGATATCCAGTGTCAAAAAAATTTTTCAGTTAATATCACTTGAAATATTCAAGCAAAGTAAATTTAGAATTTTAACAAAAACACAGTTGTAGCCTAAGGAAACTCCTTCCTACCTCAAACATTCAACTGCTATGAGATATTGTGAGCCAGAGTTCTTTTTGTTTTGTTTTTAATAAAGTATCAAGTTTTCCCAGGACAATATCCCACAGGAGAAGAGGATTTATTTCTGAGGGAAACGATTTAAAAAAAATGCTGCAGTAATTCTAGGACAGCTGTCTCTCTGAAATTAAAAAAAGAAAAGAAAAAGGCAAGCAAGTGGATGCCATCTGTAAAGACCCATTCCAAATGGTAGGAACAAGTTGGATCTGGGGCTGAATGACAAATATGAATTTTGAACAAATCTAAACCTGTCATTGTTTTCAGCTTTGATGCTCAAGAAATCATTGAAAACATTTGATAACTATGTCATTGTGCACCTTGAGAGGTAGTTTGATTTCAGGGAGTACAATTACCTGGGAAGCACAGAACCATTTGCCTTGAAGAAGCTATTTAAATTCAGAGACCTCTTCATCACTGCCCTGAAACTTCAACTTACATCATCTCCTGACATGAGCTGGCTGTATTAGGCTTGAAGCTGTGCTAAAAGCCGCATCACTACCATCACTGCAGGTTGATTTTACTGACAAGCCATGCAGACAGCATTAGTCTGATGGGCTGTGGCATATACATGAACTTCGGAGAAAAGAGGTTAAATTCTAGAGGGAATAGGGTTTGGGGAAGAAATGATTTAGCAACAGGAAGGAATCATTTAGGCAGCCAAGCAGAAGGTCTGAACAGGTATTTAGCTCTTTAGGGACACACTCAGCTATGTATCAAGGTCAAGGAAATGCATGAGATCAATTAAAGTAGGTATTTACAGGCACTTAATATTTGATGATGCTGATATTTAAAGAGAAAGGACAAGGAATTCATCTTCCCATATGCCATTAATTTATAAATATTCTGCATTTTAAACTAAAGCTTTCCACTGAACTGATGTCCTTTTATCATCTTTCATTTTTGAAATGTATTTCTTGTTTGATTTGTTTTCAATAATTGAACTACATTAAAGCACATAATTTAAAATGCTTCTTCATTTAACCCCAAAGTAATTAAAACAGCAATAGGCATGTATTATGAATAACTTTATCAATCAATGTCAGATTTCAAATGTTTGAAATTGTGCCATACTATCCAAGATAATGATTTTAGAAATAAAGAGAAGGCATCATGATTCTTAATGTGTATTATAACATTTATGAGATGCTAAGGTGAAAAAAATCTGAAATGAAGAAAAGAAAAATGAGCTATTAAAAGCATGCATGTCAATTTCATGAAGTGGTTTAAGATTAGCACTTTACTCAGAATGAGCTAATTTTATGATTATTTAATAATCCTCAGACCAACAGACCAGTCTCCACTTCAAAAATATTCAGGTGACATTTCTCTAATTTAACATTTCTCTTTGTTTAATGTTTACCTATGTGGAAAATAATATCTGTAACAGTTATGTTTCATCTGTTCATTGCCTTACTTGCTGGTAATAACCTCAAAAGGGTTCTTGCCTTCAATGGCTCACTTGCTTCTTCCAAGCTTTTTGTTATCAAGATTTTAAATTGTTCCCTGGGATACATAGGGATAATTATACCAGTATCCTCAGTATCTGCATTCAATGGCAGTAATTTCATTTCAAGTTTTTAAAGAAACAAAAACGGCAGTCAACTTATTAAAAGTTCACTGACTATGACTCTATGAAAAGGGAATTTCTTCTGCGGTCATTTTATTCTTTAATAGGAGCCCAGTGGAGCCATTCTTAATTTTGAAATGCATAAATTGCCTTCTAACTTTTCAAATATTTCTGCAACTGGAAAGGTTTTCTATGTCAAATTTGTTTTATCTTTCAATGCTTGCTCTAGGAAGTTATCTATCTTGTCTTATATATATATATAGCTGCATGCTGTGATGATGCTACTACCCTCAGTTATATATTGTCTTATCATAAATTTAAAATGTAAAATGTTTAAGATATTCTGCCTCCAAGTTCCTTTATTGATACCTTTCCTAGTACACTGAGACTATGACTGATATTATTATGATCATCATTTCTTCAAGTTGTCTTTCATTCTATTTCTATATTCACCTTGAATCATGTATATAAAAAAAACACTTTTATTAAGCATTGTGGGAGATGTAAAAGAATTGTAATGTATATTTGTTGATTAAGAAAGGAGAAAAATAATCAAGTACAAACAGGTTTCATAGATATAGTAGGGATTAGAAAAGAAATTTTTATTTTTTCAATATTTTTGAATTTTCATACATGTACACAGTAAAATATGATCACATCTATGCTCCCAGTCATCACTGTAAATCTTTCTATGTCTCTCCAATACATCCCTTCCCTATCTTTTGTCTTTTTGTTTTTTGATGACTAAGTCCACTTAAGATTGTCCATATGTGCATTCATTGGAACATAGAAAACCTACCAGTAGCCACATACTCAAAAAGGAATGAATTCTTCCTTCCCCAGTAATTATCCACTACAAATAGTACCTTGAGTAACAAGTGTAATCTAGACAGAACTCTCCAACTACACCATAATTTTGGCAGGACTGAACTTGAACAAGTTTTGTGCAGGTGACCACAGTTGCTGTGATTTCATGATTGCAATAGCAAGGTCATGTTGTGGAGAAACCAGCACTGCTCCCCATCATCCTGTTCTTACAGTCTTTCTTCTTTTTTTCCACAATGTTTCCTGAGCCATTGTCGTACTGGTGTTAGCATTCTGACTCTTACTCTAAGCACTTTGACCAAATACATGTCTCCATTGAGCTGCCCAATGCAAACAGACAATAAATAAAATAAAATAAACAAACAAAATCTGCAAAACTTCTCTGATCAAAGTTGAGCAGCTATAGTGTATGGCATACAATATATTTATAAGCATAAATATTTTGAAGACAATATGAAAACATGACTATTTAGCAAACCAACAACAACAGGTTCTACACTAGGGCCTATCCCCTCCTGCCCTGGTTAGATTTTATCAACTTGACACAGGCTAAAGGTATCTGGGAAATGGAAAAAGAACCTCTTTGTGAAAATACTTCCATCAGATTGACTTGTAAGCAACGCTGAGGGGCATTTTCTGGATTAATGATTGATGTAGGAGGTCCCAGCACACTGTGAGTGTTGCTACCTCTGTGCAGATGGTCCAGAATTATAAAGAAAACAGGCTGAGAAATCCCTGGGGACAAGTGAGTAAGCTGCATTCCTCTGTGATCTATGGTTCAGTTTCTGACTTCTTTTCAGGATGTACTGTAACCTGTAATACAAATAAGCCCCTTTCTTCTCAAGTTCCTATGTATCAATGTTTTATTCCAGCAATAGAAATCAAACTAAGATACCCCCAGATCCCTTCACCTCCTGATTTCTTCCACACTCCCATGCTACTCCCTGTTTAAGCATTTGCACCTCTAGTTTACAGTATTACTACTTTTATTTTATCTATAATCTACTATGCCCCATCCCTTAACTCTGCCAATGGCCCCTTTCTAGTTCCCTGGTTTCCTTTTTATTCAGAATTTAGCATATCAAACAAAAGATTTGAACCTAGCATCCACATATAAGAGAGAATATATAAAGTTTGTCTTTCTGGGCTTGAGTTACTTCAATCACTACACTTCCCCCAATTCCATACATTCATCTGGAAATTTCATGATGTAATTTTTTGTTAGAACTGAGCAGTATTCCCTTCTGTCTATGTATCACATATTTCTTAGCCATTCATCTGATTATAGACATCTAGTTTGATTTCACTTACTAGGGCTTTCAGGTAACACAAAAATTAAGACCAACAATCAGCATATTGTATCTCATGTACAGCAAAGGAAACTATAAAACAAATTAGTACACAGCCCAAAGAATGACCAAAAAACTTCCTAAACCGATATAACTACTAACTATATCCTAAATACTTATCCTTATAGATGAGTGAAGTGTTTACTGTTAATCAAAGAAGCATTTTTTTCAACAGATGAAAACTATTACAGAGATCCACAACTGATTAAACTGCAGAGAATTAGCAGCTACACAGCCATTATTCAGTCCCACAAATGCATCTACAATGCACTGCCTATACCTAAGGCTCCAGGAACATTACAGAAGAGGGGCCAGAAAGACAATAAAAGCTAGAGAACCAGGGCACCTGCTGAGAGATACTGTCTTCTAGACATGACAGGGATGCTGAAACCAAGAAAGAACATGGAAACTGGTTTAGGTAAGTAGAGACTATGATGAGAGGTGGGAAAGATAAAGTTGGAAATAAACTTGGGTCTGGTTTTCCTGTATCAGAAATCTTACAGTGAAAATTGGGTTATAGTATTTCTTTGCTTGGTCTAGTGGCAATTTGGTAGAGAGTTTGAGTATCAAGGGGCAGGACCATCAGTAGGGCTTTTGTCTATCCAATACAGCATGTGTTTTTATATATTATAAATTGGAGAATATTGTGAAGAATTAAAATTTTAATATGGCTTCTAGGTTTTAATACTTTAAAATATAAAACATATTTAACTGAGAAATTTTACTACACCTTCTGTTCACATAAAAACTGAGATGTTACCCACTGACAACAATGACACAACTGTTTAGGTTCAGAGTGTCTTATTGGACATGAAGCCAGGTTCACAACAGAGAATTCATTTCTGTTACTGTGAAAAATAATCAAAAGCCCACATCTCTGGATGACATGGTCTTTGGAGGAGGAACCTTGTACTGGAATTTTCCAAAAGACATGGTATTAAACTACCTTTTTAAATATTTGTGCTAGTACCAGTAGATTAGCCTTTTTACCAATAAACTGACCCCACTGGCTTTCCACCATGAACAGATAAGGCATTCATAAGATTCCACCCAACTCTGAAGACCTATATGCAGTCAATGGCTGCTGGAGGAGGGCAAAGCATATTCCTCAGTGGTGTAGCCACTGGAAGATTGCCCTTGCTCAAGTAAATACCTATACAAATGCTCATGCAAGTAACTCCAAATATAGATAGTAGGACATGCATGCATACACACACACACACACACACACACACACCAGACATGAAAGTAGAAGCAAGCCTGTTGATACCAAGAGGTTCAGTGGAAGAAGAAGAATATGAGAAGCACTGACAAAGTACATTGTTAAACACATATTAAATTGAAAAAGAATAAATTAAAAAATAAGGTGCTATCAAACAAATGTTTGATCCACTTAATAGGGATGTAACATAGATGAAGCAAAACTGTTCCTGAACCAGTCATCAATTTAACTCTTCTTTTTTTCTATCCTATCCTATCCTATCCTATCCTATCCTACCCTACCCTACCCTACCCTACCCTACCCTACCCTACCCTACCCTACCCTACCTTACCCTACCCTATCTTATCCTATTTCTAAATCTTATGTCCCCTCTTCTTTTTCTTTCTCATGCCTTCAACATTCCAAAATTTAGTTAGTTATACTCTTTCTAAATGTTGCTATTTCTTGCAGGTCCAGATTTTTCTGAACAAAGTAGAAGACTTTCATTCCTCATTTCTGGTTTGCACTAATTTAGGGAGGGAACCTGAACTGGAAAATAATTGGGATGCTTGGAAGGGAAAATAACAGGTGTGGACAGAGGGTTACTAATTTGACTGTGATTCCATGATTTTGTTTTGATTTGTAATACGAGTGTTAGGATCGGAAGCTAGGTATTTCACATGCTAGGCAAATGCTTAATCACTATGGAACGTGCCCAGAAATTGTCTGAGATAGTGGTGAGTGTGTGTGTGTGTGTGTGTGTGTGTGTGTGTGTGTGTGTGTGTGAAGTATGTAACTTCTGTAACTTATATCCTTGTTAGGAAACAATCTACTACTGAACTATTTCACCAAAATTTGATTCTATAATGGCAGTTGGTATCACTATGCAATTATTTTTTTCTATTTTTCTTTTATTAAATATAGATTTTTTTCATACAGTGTATTCTGCACCAGTTTTGCCTCTTGTGACTCCTCTGAGAAAATTCCCACCTTATTTCCCATATGAATCCAAACAGTTTCTGTCTCTCCTTAGAAAGTAAACAGACTTCTAAAGAATAATAAAAAAATAAGATAAAACAAAAAGAAGCAAACTGGAATAGGACAAAACAGACATAAGAAAAAGAAACAAAGAAAATGTACAAGAAACACATATAGATGTGGAGACACACATGCTCGTACACATAAGAATCCCATAAATCACAAAACTGGAAGCTATGACGTATATACAGAAGAACTGTAAGGTAGGGAAAAAAAGGTCATGACAAAACTTTATGTGAAAAAGAACCCCCAAAGACAAACTGAGTTCATTTTTATTTTGGCCATTTACTGCTAAGGATGGAGCCTATCCATAATTGTAGTTTATATCCCCAGAGAGACTCAGTTGGAGACAATAAATTTTTTATTTGCAAGTTGTTATCAATTGGAAATAGCTTCTGAGTTAGGAATGGGGTTGTTTGTCCACTTCTCTTGGGTTGTTTTCTTGATATCTAGTTTATTAAATTCTTTATATGTTTTAGACATTACCCTCTACCAGATATGTATTTAGCAAAAACTTTTCCCATTCTGTAAGTTGCCACTTTGTCCAAATAAAAGAGTCCGTTGCTCTATAGAAGCTTTTCAGTTTCCTGAAGTCCCATTTATTAATTATTGTTCTTAGTGTCTTTGCTAATGTGTTCTATTCAGAAAGACTTTTCTTGTGCCAATGAATTCAAGGCTACTCCTCACTCTTGGATCAGGTTCATTTTATCTGTTTTCATGTTGAGATTTTTAGTCCATTTAAAGTTGTTTTGTGATAAGTATGGATCTATTTGCATTCTTCTACTTGTAGACATCCAGTTTGAAAACCACCATTTTTTGAACACTCTCTTTTCCCCAGTGTCTATTTCTGGCTTCTGTATCAAAACTCATGTTGTTCATAGGTGTTTAGATTCATGTCTGGGTCTTCAATTTGACTTCATTGATCCATATGTTGGTCTTTATGCCAATACCATGGTGTTGTTATTACTATAGATTTATAGTATAACTTGATACTAGGGATGGTGATATCTCCAACAGTTCTTTGGTTATTCAGGGTTGTTTTAGCTATCCTGGGGTTGTGTATGTGTGGGAGTGTGTGTTCGTGTATTTCAATATGAAATCGAAAACTGTCCTTTTTTATTTATTAATGTTATATATATTTTTGATACTATATTTACTTTTCAAATGTTTTCCCCTTTCCAGGTATCCCCTTTGGAAACCCCCCTATCCCATCCGCCCTCCCCTTGCCTCTATAAGGGTATTCCCTCACCCATCCACCTACTACCAGCTTCCCTCCCTGGCATTCCCTTACACTGGGGCATCTAACACTCTCAGACCCAAGGGCCACCCCTCCCACTGATGGCCAACAAGACCCTCCTCTGCCACATATGTGGCCAGCACCATGGGTCCCTCCATATGCATTCTATGGTTGGTCGTACAGTACCTGGGAGCACCAGGGGAGTCCTGACCAGTTGACACTGTTGCTTCCTCTCCATGGGGATATAAACTCCCTCAGCTCCTTCAGTCCTTTCTCTAACTCCTCCACCTGGGACCCCACACTCACTCCAACAGTTGCTGTGAATTGAATCAGGGGGGTTCCGAACATTTGGGCTAATATTCGCTTATCAGTGAATACGTACCGTGTTTGTTATTTTGTGACAGAGTTACCTCACTCAGGATGATATTTTCAAGTTCCATCCTTTTGCCTATGAATTTCATGAAGTCATTGTTTTTAATAGCTGAGTAGTATTCCATTGTGTAAATGTACCACATTTTCTGTAACCATTCCTCTGTTGAGGGACATGTGGGTTGTTTCTAGCTTCTGGCTATTGTAAATATGGCTGCTATGAACATAGTGGAGCATGTGTCCTTATTACATGTTGGAGCATCTTCTGGGTATATGCCCATGAGTGATATGCATGGGTCCTCAGGTAATATTATGTCCAATTTTCTGAGGGTCTGCTAAACTGATTCCCAGAGTGGTTGTACCAGCTTGCAATCCCACCAGCAATGGAGGAGTGTTTCTCTTTCTCTACATCCTCATCAGCATCTGCTGTCACCTGAGTTTTTGATCTTAGCCATTCTGACTGATGTGAGGTGGAATATCAAGGTTGTTTTGATTTGTATTTCCCTGATGACTAAGGATGTTGAACATTTCTTTAGGTGCTTTTCAGCACTTTGAGTTTCCTAAGTTCAGAATTCTCTGTTTAGCTCTGTTCCCCATTTTTGATAGGGTTATTTGGATCTCTGGAGTCTAACTTCTTGAGTTCTTTGTATATATTGGATGTTAGCCCTTTATCAGATGTAGGATTGATAAAAATCTTTTCCCAATCTGTTGGTTGCCGTTTTGTTCTATTGACAGTATCCTTTGCCTTACAGAAGCTTTGCAATTTTATGAGGTCCCATTTGTTGATTCTTGATCTTAAAGCATAAGCCATTGGTATTCTGTTCAAGAATTTTCCCCTGTGCCCATGTGTTCATGACTTTCCCCCACTTTCTCTTCTATTAGATTCAGTGTATCTGGTTTTATGTGGAGGTCCTTGATCCACTTGGACTTGAGCTTTGTACAGGGAAATAAGAATGGGTCAACTTGCTTCTTCTATATGTTGACCTCCAGTTGAGCCAGCACCATTTGTTGAAAATGCTGTCTTTTTTCTACTGGATGGTTTTAGCTCCTTTGTCAAAGATCAACTGACCGTAGGTGTGTGGGTTCATTTCTGGGTCTTCAATTCTATTCCATTTATCTACCTGCCTGCCACTTTACCAATACCATGCAGTTTTTATCACTACTGCTCTGTAGTACAGCTTGAGGTCAGGGATGCTGATTCCCCCAGAAGTCCTTTTATTGTCAAGAATAGGTTTTGCTATCCTGGGTTTGTTGGGTTTTTTTTTTGTTGTTGTTGTTGTTGCTGTTGTTGTTGTTGTTGATGTTGTTATTCCAAATGAATTTGAGAATTGCTCTTTCTAAGTCTTTGAAGAATTGACTTGGAATTTTGACGAGGATTGCATTGAATCTGTAGATTGCTTTTGGCAGAATGGCCATTTTTACTATGTTAATCCTGCCAATCCATGAGCATGGGAGATCTTTCCATCTTCTGAGGTCTTCTTTAATTTCTTTCTTCAGAAACTTGAAGTTCTTGTCATACAGATCTGTCACTTGTTTGGTTAGAGTCACACCAAGATACTTTATATTGTTTGTGACTATTGTAAACGGTGTCATTTCCCTAATTTCTTTCTCAGCCTGTTTATCCTTTGAGTATAGGAAAGGTACTGATTTATTTGAGTTACTTTGATATCTGGCCACTTTGCTGAATTTGTTTATCAGCTGTAGCAGTTCTCTGGTGGAGTTGATGGGTCACTTAAGTATATGATCATATCATCTGCCAATAGTGATAATTTGATTTCTTCCTCACCAATTTGTATCCCTTTGACCTCCGTTTGTTTTCTAATTGCTCTAGCTAGAACTTCAGTTACTATATTGAACAGATGGAGAGAGAGTGGACAGCCTTGTCTAGTCCCTGATTTTAGTGGGAATGCGTCAAGTTTCTCTCCACATAATTTGATGTTGGCCACTGGTTTGCTGAATATTGCTTTTATTATGTTTAGGTATGGGCCTTGAATTCCTGATCTTTCCAAGACTTATATCATGAAGGGATGCTGAATTTTGTCAAATGTTTTTTCAGCATCTAATGAAATGACCATGTGGTTTTTTTTCTTTGAGTTTGTTTATGTAGTGGATTACATTGATGGATTTCCGGGTATTGAACCATCCCTGCATCCCTGGAATGAAGCCTACTTGATCGTGATGAATATCATTTTGATGTTTTCTTGGTTTGGTTTGCGAAAATTTTATTGAGTATTTTTGCATCAATATTCATAAGGGAAATTGGTCTGAAGTTTTCTTTCTTTGTTGGATCTTTGTGAGGTTTTGGTTTCAGTGTAACTGTGGCCTCATAGAATGAATTGGGTAATGTTCCTTCTGTTTCTATTTTGTGGAATAGTTTGAAGAGTATTGCTATTAGGTCTTCGTTGAAGGTCTGATAGAATTCTGTACTAAACCCATCTGGTCCTGGGCTTTTTTGGGTTGGGAAACTTTTAATGACTGCTTCTATAGCTTTAGGGGTTATGGGATGGTTTAGATGGTTTATCTAATCCTGACTTAACTTTGGTATTTGGTATCTGTCTAGAAAATTGTCCATTTCTTCGAGATCTTCCAATTTTGTTGAGTATAGGCTTTTGTAGTAGGATCTGATGATTTTTTGAATTTCTTCAGATTCTTTTGTTATATCTCCCTTTTCATTTCTGTTTTTGTTAATTTGGACACTGTCTCTGTGCCCTCTGGTTAGTCTGGCTAAGGGCTTATCTATCTTGTTGATTTTCTCAAAGAACCAACTCCTGGTTTTGTTGGTTCTTTGTATAGTTCTTTTTGTTTCTACTTGGTTGATTTCAGCCCTGAGTTTGATTATATCTTGCCTTCTACTCCTTTTGGGTGTATTAGTTTCTTTTTGTTTTAGAGATTTCAGGTGTGCTATTAAGCTGCTAGTGTATGTTCTCTTCAGTTTCTTTTTGGAGGCACTCAGAGCTATGAGATTTCCTCTTAACACTGCTTTCATTGTGTCCCATATGTTTGGGTATGTTGTACTTTCATTTTCATTAAATTCTAGGAAGACTTTAATTTCTTTCTTTCTTTCTTCCTTGACCAACTTATCATTGAGTAGAGCGTTGTTCAGCTTCCATGTGTATGTGGGCTTTCTGTTGTTTTTGTTGCCATTGAAGACCAGCCTTAATCCATAGTGATCTGATAGGAGGCATGAGATTATTTCAGACTTCTTGTATCTGTTGAGATTTCCAGCCAGAAGCTGGAAAGAACCCAGATGTCCTTCAACAGAGGAATGGATACAAGTAATGTGGTACATTTACACAATGGAGTGCTACTCAGCTATTAAAAACAGTGACTTCATGAAATTTTCAGGCATATAAATGGAATTAGAAAGTATCATCCTGAGTGAGGTAACCCAGTCACAAAAGAACACACATGGTATGCACTCACTGATAAGTGCATGTTATCCCAAAATCCCAGAATACCCAAGATAAAATTCACAGACCACATGAAGCTCAACAAGAAGGAAAACCAAAGTGTGGATGCTCTAGTCCTTAGAAGGGGAAACAAAATACTCAAGGGAGGAAATATGGAGATAAAATGTGGAGCTGAGACTGAATGAATGGCTATCCAAAGACTGCCCCAACTGAGGCTTCCCACATACAGAGACCAAACCCAGACACTATGTCAGATGCCAGGAAGTGCTTGCTGACAGAAGCCTGATATAGCTGTCTCATGAGAGGCTCTGACAGAACCTGACAACTACAGAGGTGGATGCTCGCAGCCAACCATTGGGCTGAGCATGATGTCTCCAATGGAGGATTTAGAACTCTCTGAGAGAGCTGAAGGGGTTTGCATCCCATAGGAAGAACAAAACTATCAACCAACCAGACCCCCCAGAGCTTCCATGGAGTAAACCACCAACCAAAGAGTACACATGGAGGGACCCATGGCTCCAGCAGAATATGTAACTGAGGAAGGCCTTGTTGGACATCAGTGGGATGAGACACCCTTGGTCCTGTGAAGGCTCGATGCCCCAGTGTAGGGGAATGCCAGGGTTGGGAGATGGGTGTGTGTGGGTGCTTGGCGGAATGCTCTCATAGAAGTGGGGGTAGGGAGGATCAGATAGGGCATTTCTGGAGGGGAAACTGGGAAAGGGGATAACATTTGAAATGTAAATAAATAAAATGTCCAACAAGAAAAAGAAATGTGTAGAGGAAACTTATTTATGTTCTTATATTATAAAGGAGAAAGTGAATCTTAGAGAGTGTGAAACCTTTAAAGTTACATAGCTAATAAATGGTGGCACTCATGCTGGTTAATATTTTGTCACATTGATATGAGCTAGGGTCATTTGAGAAAATGCTTCTTTCAGACTGGTTTGTGGGAAGACCTGTGAGGCATTGCCTTGATTAATAATTGATGCTGAACAGCCAAGGCCAGTGATTGCCCTGACCAGGTGGTTCTAGTTAGAAAGCAGATTGCACAAGCCATGTAACAAATATTCCTCCATGGTGTCTCGTTCCATTCTTGACTCAAAGTTCCCACCTTGACTCCCTTCCCTGACTTCCATTCATGATGGATTGTAACCTGAAATCAAATAAATCTATCCTTCTCAAGTTGTTTTGGTTCTGGTGTTTATCACCCCAGTATAACACAGACTAAGACAAAGCTCAGCATTAAATGTTATCTTCCTGACTTTCATTTCAATGTGCCACTCTGCTTATACAAATCAGTACATCTTGATAAACAATGAATACAAAGTAACTATGGGATACAGATTATGCATTCACAAAGGTGGTTTGTCTTTGAGGGGAAAATAAAGCTTCAAAGAAAGTTTTTCAGAGTTGAAGCTCTGACTCCTCCTGTGAGATTTCAAAGATTAATATATAGGAAAAAGTGGCTGTTATCAGAAATAATGTGCAATCAAGTGTCTAATGGCAGCAGCATGGTGACTAATGAAAAGAATAGGTCCAGGAACTAAATAGGAGAAGTTGTTGTGCACTTCAAAGCTACTAGACACAGCTTGAGCTTGAAACAGCCATTTTTTAAAACAATGCTTTGTGTTACATTCAATAAAGCAGGAACAAAAAGATAGTCTATGTTCACCGTTCTCATGGTATATTTCTTAAATGTTTGACAGGACTTAAAGTTTATTAAAGAATTGCAAATCTCCCTTCCAAGTCCCAAAATCTTAGTTGTATTAGCTACATGTTAGCTATGTTTTGTAGTGCTGTGAGAAAATTGCTCATAGAAACAAAATAAATGATAAAAGACTGATTTTGGCTCATGGTTACAAAGGGTTCATTCAGCCCATGGTTACATGATGCCATATATTTGGGAGAATATCATGGCAGAAGGGTCATGTTGCAGAATGGGCTCTTCAGTAATATAATATTTATATTATGTTTTGAAAATTCCATACAAGGTATTTTGATCATATTTACCCACTATTCCTCCCCATAACTGCTTCTAGAGCCACAAAATCCCATCCCACCAAAAAAACAGGTTCTTCATGTATAGTCTCCAGGAAGCAGATGAAGGGAATAAACTCAGGACCAGGTATAATTTTCAAAACCATCATCTACTTACTTCTTCTAATTAAGCACCATATTCTCAAATTTCCACCAGCTTTGAAAACAATGCTATCAGATCGACTGATTGTTCAGCATAGGAAACTGTGAGGTGCATTGCTATTCAAACCACACTACATTAATTGTGTATAATTATTAAAATTCCTACCAAGGGCTAGAGAGATGGTTAATCTGAAAAATGTACCAAGCCTAATAACTGGAGTACAATACCTGAGACCCATAGGGTAGAAAAGAAATGACTCTCACAAGTTGTCAATTGACTTCTACATGTACACTATGCTGCATGAATTTGCAAATGTGGAGAGAGAGAGAGAGAGAGAGAGAGAGAGAGAGAGAGAGAGAGAGAGACACCAAGAGAGACAGAGAGGGGCAGAGAGAGACAGAGAGAGAAAGAGAGAGAGAGAGAGAGAGAGAGAGAGAGAGAGAGAGAGAGAAGAATGTACAATTAAAAAAATAAAATGCGATTGTAAAACCTATAAAATGCCTACTGAATTGCACTTTAACTCAACACATATTACTCAACATATTATAGTCCTCCTTTTATGTCAAAGAGTATATAACTCCACAAACAAAAAGAAAAGAGAAAGAAAGAAAGACAGAAAGTTCCTTCTGCCCTGTCCTTTCTGCTGGGAAAGACTTCTAGCTAGTCTGCTCCCCTGAATATACTATATCCTGAGGCATCACAGAAGATCTGCTGTACTCAGAACATTTGGTAAGCACCCTACCAAAGTCCCACAGCTGCTGCTGGGAGACCAATGGACTCAGGACCCATCACCCCGTACCCCCTACCCCCACCCACTAAACACCACTTCCCTTCTGCCCAGTCCTTTCTGCTGGGACAGACTGCTAGCTAGTCTGCTCCCCTGAAGATACCACATCCTGAGTCATCCCAGGAGATGTGCTGCACTCAGGGCATCTGAAACCACAGGCTGAGACATCCACTGCACTCAGAGTAACTGAAACAACAGCCTGAGTCATTCCAGAAGATTTGCTGCACACTGGTCAAGTGGCATCCCAGGAGATCCACTGCACACAGGGCAACTTACACCACAGCCTGAAGGCATCCCAGAAGTTCCTCTGTACACAAGACAACTGGAAAACTGACACCACAGTCTGAAGACCTCCCGGGGGCTCTAGGACATGTAGGGTAACTGAGCCGATAGACTGAAAGCCTCCCTGGAGTTCTGCTACACACAGGAAAACAGAAACCACAATCCGTAGGCTTCACTGGAGAACAGCTTTACACAGGACAACAACTTGACTGCTCCTCTGAAGACCCAACAGTCTGAAGGCCTCCCAGGAGATATACTGCAGTCAGGGCAACAGATCAGCAGCTTCTCTACTCCTCTGTAAGACCCCCAAGCTGGAAGGCCCGACAAGAGGTATGCTGCAGCCAGAGTCACAGGCCTACCAGGTGATATGAAGCAACCCAGGGACTCTTGGCAAACTCCAGACAGAGTAACCCAGACCAGCAAACACCAAGGATAACCAGATGACGAGAGGCAAATGCAACACTGTAAGCAACAGAAGCCAATATACGTGGGCATCCTCAGAACCAAGTTCACCCACCACAGCAAGGCCTGAATACACCTGAAAATCAGGAAGCTGACCTAAAATCCTATCTCATGAAGATAATAGAGTTCTTTAAGGAGAACATAAATAAATCATTGAACGAAATACAGGTAAACACAGGTAAACAGGTAGAAGCCATAAAAGAGGAAACAAATAATTCCCTTAAAGAAATACAGGAAAACACAGTCAAACAGGTGAAGGGATTGAGTAACGTAGTCCACGATCTAAAAGTAGAAGTAGAAACAATAAGGAAAACACAAATGGAGGTAAACTTGGAAATGGAAAATCTAAGAAAGAGGTCAGGAATTACAGATGTAAGTATCACCAACAGAATACAAGAGATAGAAGAGAGAATCTCAGGTGTAGAAGATACCATAGAAGAGATTAATACAACTTTCAAAGATAATTTAAAACATATAAAACTCCTAACCCAAAACATCCAGGAAATTCAGGACAAAATGAAAAGACAAAACTAAGAATAATTGGAATAGAGAAGAATGAAGTCTTTCAGCTCAAAGGACCTGAAAACATCTTCAACAAAATTTTAGAAGAAAATTTCCTGAACCTAAAGAAAGAGAGGGCCATAAAGGTACAAGAAGCCTATAGAACACCAAATAAATGGGACCAGAAAATAAAATCCTCTCATCACGTAATAATCAAAACACTAAATGCACAGAACAAAGAAAGAATATTAAAAGTTGCAAGGGAAAAGGGCTAAGTAACCTGCAAAGGTAGACCTATCAGAACTACAACGGACTTCTCAACAGAGACACTAAAAGCCAGAAGAGCATGGTCAGAGCTCATGCAGACTCTAAGAAAAGATAAATGGCAGCCCAGGCTACTATACCCAGCAAAATTCTTAATCAACACAGATGGAGAAAACAAAATATTCCAGGACAAAACCAAAGTCAAACAGTATCTATCTAACAATCCAGTCCTACAGAGGATCCTAGAAGAAAAACACCAACACAAGGAAGGTACCTACACCAAAGATAAGACAAGATATTAAGCATCTCACAACAAAGCCAAAAGGAGAGAACCACAAGCACATAAAGCCACCTACAGAAACAAACATAACAGAAACCAACAGTCATCTGTCTTTAATATCTCTTAATATTAATGGACTCAACTCACCCATAAAAAGACATAATGTAACAGACTGGATAGGCAAACAGGATCCAGCATTTTGCTGCATACAAGAAACACACCTCAGTAACAATATAGCCACTATCTCAGAGAAAAAGGATGGAAAAATTTCCTCCAAGCAAATGGTTCCAAGAAAAAAGCTGGAGTTGCCATCCTAATGTCCAATAAAATAGACTGTCAATCAAAAATTGTCAAGCATGACAAGGAAGGACACTTCATATTCATCAAAGGGAAAAATGACTAAGAGAAAGTCTCAATTCTGAACATCTATGCTCCAAATGCAAGGGCACCCACATTCATCAAAGAAACTTTACTAAAGCTCAAAACACACATTGAACCCCACAAAATCATAGTGGGAGACTTCAATACCCCACTCTCACAAAGGACAGGTCATTGAAACAGAAACTGAATGGAGACACAGTGAAACTAATAGAGGTTATGAAGCAAATGGATTTAACAGATATCTACAGAACATATCACCCTAAAACAAAAGATTATACCTTCTTCTCAGCGCCTTATGTTACCTTCTCCAAAATTGACCACATAATTGGTCACAAAACAACCCTCAACTGATACAAGAAGATTGAAATAATCCCATGCATCCTATCAGATCACCATGGCCTAGGGCTGGTCTTCAATAACAGCAAAAACAACAAAAATCCCACATACACGTGGAAACTGAACAGCTCTCTACTCAAAGATAACTTGGTCAGGGAAGAATGAAAGAAAGAAATTAAGGACTTCCTACAATTTAATGAAAATATTGATACATCATACTCAAACTTATGGGACACAAGGAAAGCAGTGCTAAGAGGAAAATTCATAGCACTAAGTGCTCTGGTAAAGAAACTGGAGAGATCTTGCACTAGCAACTTAACAGCACACCTGAGAGCTCTAGAACAAAAAGAAACAAACACACCCAAGAAGAGTAGACTGTAGGAAATAGTCAAATTCAGTGGGAAAGAGCCTTAAACTCAATACCAGAGGGGGAAATTTCCTTGCCAGAACTCCAATGGCTCATGCTCTAAGATAAAGAATTGATAAATGGGACCTCATGAAACTGGAAAGCTTCTGTAAGGCAAAGGACATAGTCAATAAGACAAATTGGCAACCTACAGATTGAAAAAAAAAAACTTCATTAATCCCACATCCAATAGAGGACTAATATCCAAAATATATAAAGAAATCAAGAAGGTAACTACCAAAAAAATATCAAAAAATGGAGTATAAAACTAAACCATGAATTCACAACAAAGGAATATTGAATGGCTGACAAGCACCTAAAGAAATGTCTAAAGTCCTGCGTCATCAGAGAAATGCAAATCAAAACGAGCCTGAGATTCCACCTTACACCAATCAGAATGGTGAAGATCAAAATCTCAGGTGACAACACATGTTGGCAAGGATGTGGAAAAAGAGGAACACTCCCTCCATTGCTGGTGGGATTGCAAACTGGTACAACCTCTCTGGAAATCAATCTGGAGGTTCCTCAGAAAGTTGGAAATAGATCTACCTGAAGACTCAGCAATACCGTTATTGGGAATATATGCAAAAGATGCCCCACCAGGCCACAGGGACACATAATCCACTATGTTCGTAGTGGCCTTGTTTGTGATAGCCAGAAGTTGGAAACTACCCAGATGTCCCACAATGGAAGAATGGATACAGAAACTGTGGTTCATTTACACAATGGAATACTACTCAGCTATTAAGAATGAGGACATCCTGAATTTTGCAAGCAAATGGAACTAGAAAATATCATCCTGAGTGAGGTAACTCAGACCCAAAAGGTCATGCATGGTACACACTCACTAATAAGTGGTTATTAGCCAGAAGAAAAAAAAGTACAGAATACTCAAGATACAGTCAACAGAACTCAAAAAACATCAACGAGCTGAAGGGCCCAAGTGAGGATGCCTCAGTCCCAATTGGGAGGGAGAAGAAAGCAATAACAAGGGAACAGGGAAGGAGGGAGCAAGGGAGGGAGGGACCTGGGAGGAAAAGTGGATGGGGGAAAGAAGGGAAAATGATCTGATATTGGATGGGGGTATGGGACTGAAGCCTTGAGGGCCAGCAGAAAGAATGGAAACAGGCAACCTTGGGAGGTAGGAGTTTGGGCAGACTCTCCAGAATGCATCAGAGACCTGGGAGGTGAGAGACTCTCAGGACTCAAAGAGAAGGACCTTAGATAAAATGCCTTACAGTGGGGAGAGGGAACTTGTAGAGCCCACCTCCAGCAGAAAGACAGGGCATCAAGTGAAGAAGGGGGTTGCCATCCCAGAGTCAAAACTCTGAACCATAATTGTTCCTGTCTGAAAGAACTGCAGAGATGGAAATGGAGAGGAGCCTGAGGAAAAGAAGGTCCAGCAACAAGCCAAAAGTGGGATCCAGCTCAAGAGGAGGTCACAAGGCCTGACACTATTACTGAGGCTATTGAGTGCTCACAAAAAGGGACCTATCATGACTGCCATCTGAAAGACCCAACAAGCAGGTGAGAGTCCGATGCAGATATTTACACCCAACCAATGGATAGAACTGCTGACCCCTGTGGTTGAATTAGGGAAAGGCTGGAAGGAGCTGAGGAGGAGGGTGACCCTGTAGGAGGACCAGCAGTCTCAATTAACCTGGACCTCTGAGATCTCTCAGACTGGACCTCCAACCAGGCAGCATACACCAGCCAATATGAGACCCCCAACACATATACAGCAGAGGACTTCTGGGTTTGGATTCAGTCAGAGAAGATGTACCTAACCCTCAAGAGACTAGAGGCCCCAGGGAGTTTAAATGTCTGGTGTGGTGGGAGGTGGGGGAATGGGGACATCTTCGTGGAGACAGGGGGCAGGGAGGAGGTATGTGATGTAGAACAGTCGAAAGATGGACCGGGAGGGTCATAAATTCTTGAGTGTAAAAAAATAAAATAAAAGAAGAAATAAAAAGAAAGAATGAATGAAAGAAAGAAGGGAGGGAGGGAGGGAGGGAGGGCACTGATCATAAGTCTTTATCCAGGTGGAAACACTTGGCGTTCCAATTACTTCAAGTTAGTAGTTACCTCAGAACATGAGTACCTATAAGGTATATCAGGCTACCAAAAGAGAAAAAGAATAAAACATAGAAGTAACATTAAAGTTTGCTTTAAATTGTTTAAAGTAAAACTAAAAGTTGGGCTGGAGCTCTAATACAACACTCGCCTAACATGCACAAGGCCCGGAGTTTGGTCCTCAGCTCTGCAAAGTAATTGTTTTAATAAAGTAGAACAAAATCATCATCCTGTAAAAAGTAAGCCCAGAACTGTAAGCATTCCGTTTCCAGAAAATAATACATCATCTACTGAGAAATTTTCAAGGATTTTTTTCATTACCATCAAATATGCTTTTAGTATTAATGCTCATTTTTGCTTCATATTTTATCTGCATGTTTTTCTTGTATCAACACAAGGCTTGTTACTATGTTGACACATAGTAGGAGTTCATTCAGTATTTAGTAAATTTTACTCTGTCAGGTCCTTTTTCCTTTATACATGTTTTAAACACTTGATTTTTGCTTAACTGAAAAGAACTACATAAGGAGACTAACAGCAATGTGAAAACATACTTTCAAAGTCACTGCACAAACAATGCTAAAATTAGATATAGCACTGTGGAAAAATGCCATTTCTCTTCCTCCTGTGGAAAAATCAGGGCTCTGAACTTATGAGATTTTGACAGGCTCAACATGGACCAGAATGATTAGGAGTGGAGTACAGGATGGGTAAGGAGAAGAAAGAGGAGGCAGGAAAGAAGGTGAAGAAGAGGATGGAAAGGAGGACCAGCACTAAGACATGATATAGACTAGTGGAATCAAATAGCACTCTATCATTAATTTCTGAGACAATAGTGAATAAGCACAGTAAAATATATTATAAATGATGTTCTCAGCAATAGAATGCTATATTTCTGTGAGATTGTTACTACCTGATATTATTTGCCTGACTGGCTTGAACTATAGAGGCACTGGAGCTTATTATGAGTCTTTGGAGTCAGGCTGCACATTCCAATCTGTGTCTTAGTAAATGTGACACTTGTAGGGTTAGTATGTCATTAGAGGCAATATCAATAAATAGCAGTTACTAGTAAGTACAGCCTCTCTGTTTCTAAATTTATGATGCTTATGATCAACTTAGCCCTTAAAAGCAATTTTTATGCCTAAAACTAATGTTCACACCATAGACACTGTGAGCCCATGTAAAACCCTATTAGCATATTATAAAACTAAACATAACTTGCTGAAAACTGTAATCTTTATAAAATTGAACCTTTACATTTGGGAATGCAACATATTTTTCCATTTATGTAATTTATCTTCTGTATTTGAAAACTACTATGGTCATTGTTATACCTTGGGGAAAACAATTCATTCCTTATCTATTACAGTAAAATGAGCAAATTCTGTTCAACAATTTATTATCAACCCTGAATAAAGTCTATACTTAAAAATACTAGGTTACATTGTTCTCTACAGCATCTCCCAAAGGTAACTGATGGTTAAATAACCATCAGTAGAGAGATAGATAAAAAGTGAATTGCTACCCATATTTCTGAATATTATAGAACAATTCAATATAATAAAGGCAGATCTATATGTTTTGACATATAGCAACAACCACGGCATATCATTAAGCAAACAATCACATGGTGTAATATACATTCTTATGTTAAATACACAAAGCAAGAGCACATGGTTCCATAAATACATATGTGTACACAAATTCAAAAATATGTACAAAGAAACATAATGTCCCCATTTCATTACTCTAACGAAGTACTTGAGACTGGGTACTTTATAAACACATTTAACTGCGTTATAATTTGGCAGTGCTGCAACAACTGTCTGACAAAGTGAGAAGAAACACCGAGAAACAATAGCTGAATTCCAAGAGAAAAGAAGGAATCCTTTGGCCTTCCAGAATCTACTAATCATTACGTAGATTTTATATACATATATAGAGAGGCAGTTTTAATAAAATATAAAATATTACTTTCATTATACCAAAGTAATTGTTTTGTTTCTAGAGTCAAGAGTTACTGTCTTGCCTCTGCCACTCATCAGCTTTATAATTTTGAACACTGATGATAGGGAGATGGCTCAGTAGTTAAAAGCACTTGCTGCTCTTGCAGAGGATCTGAGTTCATGTCTCAGGACATTTAACCAGGACATATGGTGGTTCACAACTGCCTGTAACTCCAGTTTCAGGAAACACACACACAACTTAAAAATAAAGATAAAATAAAAGATCTTTGATTCTGAACCTACCTGATATTTCATTGTTCTTTGTTTTCTGATATGTATACTGTGAATTGAGTTGTAAGAAATTAAATGAATGATACTTATTCAAAGATTAAAGCTGTGCATGGTTGAAAGTAATTGCACTTGGTGTTAACTATTATTATCAATATCATTTTGTGGGTTAAATTAAACAAATATTAACTACTCACAATTTTCTAAAATATTTCAGCAGCCATGAGTGACACAGAGATGTCTATGAGTCAGTATTTGCCATTGATAAATTCCACTTGGTGTGTAAGATGTAGGCACATGTGTTCATTAAGTAAATACAGTGGGGTAAACACCATGATAGGAAAATAAGTAGATGTTATGAGCACACAAGGGGGAAAATTGAACACAGTCTTGGGAAGAGAAGTATGAATGGAGAGTGGACATATTTGATATGGAAATTTCCAATAACAACCTGAGCTCCATTCCCTTTTCTCAAAAAGGGAAAGTCCTTACTCCTTCCCAAATCTAAAAGTGACACTTCAGAGTTATGAATCCACAACTCATTCTGATTACAACTCACACTTGGCAATGAAGAGGTACCGCTGTAAGACATGACAAAGTTGTTCCACAAGACAAGTTGGGAAACAACTACAAACCTCAAAAAGAGTTGAGTTTATTCCTCAGGGTGCCAACTTTTCCTAACACAGTTTCCACATTCGGAGAATATTTTATGATATGCTTCCAACAATTTTACAACAAGTATCTAAAGCCCTGGCCAAGCACTTGAGAAAATATGAAGTCAAAATAAACATGAGTTAGCACTGCATTTCTGTTTTTAAAATAAAGATATGACAATAACTCGTATAAGTAGGAGCATATTAAGAAACCAGAACAAAACACTCCAATCATGGGTCAACATCTTGCAATAGTCAAGTGAATATTTAAAGAGAGAGATATAGAAAATATGAGGTATTGTTTAAAAGACTAGCATGCAAGATTGAAATAGGTTTTGTAAAATGAGGGATCTTGTGCTGGCTCGTTTTAAGTCATCTTGACCCAAGATAGAGTCATTTTGCAAGAGGCAACATCAGTTGAGAAAATGCTTCCACCAGATTTGCCTGTGGTCATGCCTGTGGTGCATTTTCTTGGTTGATGATTGCTATGGGAGGTCCTAGCATACTGGGGATATTACCACACTTCAGCAGGTAGCCCTGGATGGTATAAGAAATCAGGCTGACCAAGCTATGAGAAGTAAACCAGTGAGCAGAACTCCATGGCCTCTGCATCAGCTCCTGTCTCGCAGTTCCTGCCTTGACTTTCCTGGATGATGGACTGCAGCTTGTAAACTATAGTTTGAAATAAACCCTTTTCTCCCCAGTTGCTTTTGGTCATAGTGTTTTATCACAGCAATAGAAACCCTAATTAAGACAAACACTTTCCAAATAAATTCAGTTAATACTACACACTCCAAGACAAAAAGAAGAAATTTCCTGCTGACAAGGGTTCATGGTCTACTGAGAAAACCAAAATCCACACAAAGAAAATGGAATATTATCAAGTCTTTGCTTATATAAAACGAAGTTAAAATATCCTAAACAAGTGGCAATTTAGATTCTTAGAAAGAATTATATATTCTTTATGAAAAACTGTGACTAGCTTTTTATTGCATAGAAGATAAATCTGTTTGTCTTACTAGTGCAATAGCAATCCCATAGCACAGCTGGAAAGACTTACGTAGTATGCCTTTGCCTTCAGGTTCCCATTTTTGATACTTTTCTGCACAAATTCTAACCATGAGTATCCACATTAGTCACACCTCTGTCATGAAACCTTTAGCTATCATCAGCCAATGCACTCTCCCTCTACCAAATAGTCTCACCACTTATCAAGAAGCTTGCCATAAATGAAGAATGTTACAAATAAATAGAAGGACAAAAACACATAAAAACCTTACATACTAAGAAGTAATTTCAGTTGCCAGAACTTGATTCTATCTTAATTGAACTGGTGTGCACATCTAAGAGAACCAAGTATTGTCATAAAAGGGGATAACAAATTTTAAAAACTAGACAGCACTTCCCGGAGAGAGAAAGGCTTGTGCTCTTAGTTAAATACTTGTATTCCTTGAGGAAAAAACATTCTCCACAGGAAAAACATTGCAGAAGCTTCTATCCAATAGAATTTACATACTTCTGATCCCACTGGTGTCAGCTCTTGAAAGCACACTTTGAAGAAAGAAGCCCTACAATGTAAATTTTACATCTACATTTATTACAGCACAATTTTCATACTATAAAAAGCATTCTGTTGAGCATATAGGTGCATGAGTATAACAAATATAACTGAATTTGTAATCATAACCACAATTAATATATGTAATAGATATGACTTAACTTCTTATACACAATTGTCAACAAAGGAAACATAAAGACATACTGGTAAGAATTAGTTTTTTCAAAAACTAATATTATCGTATTAGCTTAGTTAGAATGAATTTACAATTATTGATAAATTCCTGAAAATACTAGATATTATTTTCTCAGGTCTATATCATATCTAGATAATGCATGTGATCAGATTTATAAAAAATGTATCAAAATTAAATAGAATGCTTAAAGTATAGTTTATAGGTCTCGACTATATTTTGGGTACAAATGAACATAGTCTCCAGCAGAAGAGAAGTTGAGTTTGTCAGTCATTTTCAAGACAGGTGCTACTCAAAAGCATTGTTCTTAAACCAGTGCTATATGGGGGCACTTCGGTATGGTACTTTAATGAAAACAATTAGAGATTTCTTTATTATCTAAGAAAAAATATTAGAATTTTTATTATCATTTTATATCAATTGAGTTCAATACTAGAAATTAGGGGGGTTATTTAGTATATCTTTGTTTCACTTCTCTAGTAATTTATTTTTATTGTATATAGGAAAATTTTTGCTCTCTGAAGGATTGTGTTAGGAAAACCTGTTTGTTTACACAGACTAAGAAACATTCTTTGAATGAATTCTTATACCACCTACTGCTTTTACTTACTAATATTGGTCACTCAGTGATATCTTAATTACTTACTGCATTAAATCAAGGGCCTGTGAGCTTTTCATGTAAAACATCAGATGCTAAATATTTTAGGATCTGTAGGCCTGTTACAACTATTGAGCTCTGTCATATTAAGGCAAAATTTGCCTTAGATAATATATAAATGAGCGAACTTGATTTTATTTCAATAAATTTTTATTTGCCATAACTAGAGGTGGGTTGGATTTGCTCAATGGTCCATAGTTCACTCTGCCTGGTATTATTATTTAGTTTTGTCAGTTACATTGGAGATTCTTCAAGAACAAACTAATTGTTCATTCCAAGAAGTGACTACAAATTTCAACATACATTTTTTAAATAAGTGAAAAAATGGCTATCAACTAAACTGGAATGATAGATGAATGAACATTACAGATAGTAAAGACAATCAAGTAAAGGCATAGGCACATTAATATAAGTATTGTAGTCCATTGGGCTACTTGAACAAAATATCTTAAGCTGAATGACTTATATACAATAGAAGTTTATTTCTCAATACATAACATAAGCAATGAGCCCAATTTATACTATACCAATTACTCTACCATTTTCTCAGCACAGATTTTATATGTTGTGTCGACTGTATTCTAAATTTTTCTATATAAAGCCATGTATTTTCTGTTTGGTTGAACTAAGATAGATAGATAGATAAATAGATAGATAGATAGATAAATAGAAGATAGATAGATAGATAGATAGATAGATAGATAGACAGATAGATATCTATTTTGCTTTGTTATTTTTGCATATTAACTTTGAAATAAAGTATATCTCTGGAGGGAAAATGAGTTTATTTCTCTTAATTATGACTACTGTAAAGTATAAGATCAAAAAGTTTGTCAAAGACTCTGAAAGGCAAATATCGCATTATTTTCTCTTGCTAGATTATAAAATTTAAATTGATTGTGTATATATATATATATATATATATATATATATATATATAATCACAAAAGTAAAAGACAGAGTATGAAAGGGGGAAGACTTGCTAAGAGAGTGGAAAATAGGATAATGGAACACATGTGATAAGAAAGCAGAATGGGGCTGGAGAGATGGTTCAGCAGGTAAGAGCACTGACTGCTTGAGTTCTTGAGTTCAATTCCCAGCAACCACATGGTGACTCACAACCATCTGTAATGGGATCCAATGCCCTCTTCTGGTGTGTCTGAAGACAGCAACAGTGTACTCACATAAATAAAAAAATAAATCTGGAAAATGGGGAACTGACTGAGATAAAAAGTAAAATCATAAGAATGAAAGCAAATGGTAATCACACACACACACACACACACACACACACACACACACACACACACATATATGAACATGTTATGACGAAACCCATTCCTTGGTATTCTTTTAAAAATTATTAAAATGAAAATGACAAAAAGGAGAGTGGCAGATTCATTTTGCATCTGATAACAGCCTCCTTTTTAGTTCATAAGCTGTGTCTTCAGGTTACGTCTTCACATGACAGAAGGCCTGAGTTTGCGGTCTCTCTTTAGATTATTTTTGTTTGTTTATAAGATAGGGAATTATGTAGCTTAAAATGACCTTGAGCTCACTGTGTGGCCAAGGATAACCTCGAATTCCTGATCCTGAGCCATTATGCCCAGTTTATGTAATGCTGGGTATTACACCCAGGGATTTACACATGCTAGGCAAGCACTCTGCCAACTGAGTCCAAACCCTCTCTTGCCTTTTTTATAAGAACCCTAATCTTATTCAAGAGGGTTCTGTTCTTGTGACCGACACACCTCCCCAAAGTCCAATACCATCCCACTACTTATTTTGTTTGAATAAATGAACTTGTTAATGGGAGGGGGACAGATGCAAACATTTAGAACATAGCAACAAGTGACAAAAAATCAACCAAAGATGAAAAGACTGGGAATAATGTTTAACACAACAACGGATTAGATATCTTTCTGTCATTATGAATACAGTTCTGGTCAATGCTTCTTCTACCTTCACTGAATATTGAAAAATGGAAATATGTTGACATTTTCCAAGAAAGGAGTTAGAAGCTATATAAGACAAAATTCTGGTTTAGACTTGGTTACCAAAGAAATTTATTCAACAAAGGTTCTCACAAAATAATGTTAATATGAACTGTTTTGCACTCTTTAACTAAGGTTTTATTTTTATTTTTTACTAATGTGTATATATTTACATATGCGCATATGTATTAAGGTACCCTCAGAGACCAGAAAAGGCTGTCAGGTCTCCTAGAACTGGACTTATAAGCAGTGTAAGATACTCAACATGGACCCTCTGCAAGAGAATAATGGGCTTTTAACCTCTGATTCATTTTTCCAGCTGTGGCCTGACATCTTAGAAGCGAGAAATTGAGATGGTTGTCCAAGAAATATCTAAGATAATTTCTCAACTTTGCTTTTAATTTCAAGCATATGAATTCAACAAGTGACTCTATTTTTCACCCAGATATAGGCTCCGTCACTCTATTAAAGAAATTCTTACAAAATAAACATAATATTTTGTTTAAAATAATTGCTACTTTATATTTTATGGCCTGGAAGATTGCATTGTCTAAAATAAAGATTTTAAGGAAAGTGTTCACTGTGATAGGTGACTAAAATTTAATCCAAATTTGATGACTTTAGCCTTAGGTCATATACATATCCATTAATACTTAAACAGTTAGAGGAAGGTGAATAGGTTATAAATATTGTAGAAGTGGCATAAGAAGAATGTTAAATAAGTGAATTGCCAGTCTTCATTACAGCAACAAACTTGTCATATAAAGCCATATTCATTCATTTAGTCAAGAGTACCAACTATATGCCAAGAATTATCAGTGATATGATGAAGCAAATTGAACTTCTGCCTTCCAATTTCTTATACACCAGAGTGTAATACGTAGTTAGTGAAATACCACAACAGATTAGCCAACAAGCTATATTCACACCTTACGAAACTTATCAAATGTACCTTGACAAAGGTACATAAAATAATGTTAATGAAGTAACATCATTTACACGTTTTATTGGTGCTATATTTCTCTAGAGGTGAGGAATCATTGCCTTTGCCAAAGGGAGGGGGAACATCTGTATAGGATAATGGAACATTTACTAAGTTAATGTGATGGTCTTATAATCGTGTAACCACCTCCCACCCAAGTGAGTCCTGGAGAGACGGTTCAGCAGTTATGAGCTCTTCCAGAAGACCAAGGTTCACTTCCTACCACTCACATGGTGGCTCTCAACCATCTGTAACACAAGTTTCATGGGACCCAGCGCCCTCTACTGGCCTTCTTGAGCAACTGGCATGCACACAGGTACAGACATACATCCAGAAAAAACAAGCATACACATAAAATAATAATAATAAAATTTTTGAAAAATGAAAGTTTCAGGCCTAGGAAATTCATTCCAACTTATTCTGATATTCACTCAATGCATAATCAGTCATCAAGCATTTAAAAATCCATTTTAGATTCATGAATGTCACGCAGGTCATAGCAAAATCATTGGCAGTTGAATATTTACAGATGTAAAGTGAGTCATGTTGTGAAAGAACTCAGCTTTCTTAATTAAATCAATTGCATATTGATTCATATATTTTAGTTGAAATGTTAAGTGTATGATAAGGTCATCCTTTTTGTACGCTTAATGGCTTTATTAGCCATAACATTCACCATTAAACAGAACCTTTTAAAGGCCAACTTAATATGATAATCTTGATTTTTTTTAAACCACGTGTTGCATTGATCTCAGCTTACACAGGTAGCATTTCATTTGGCTGCCTATAAGATGGTGAAGCTAATACAGCACACAATTACACAGATTGTATCTCAACATCTAAGTGTCAACTAAGGATTTCTGTCTAAACTAAGGCCTGTGAGCATGAGACATTAGAAACCAAGTACAATAATGCTCATCTTACATAAACAGGGTTTTTTTTTTTCTCTTTGTTTCTATGTCCCTGGAGTATTACCTTATCTCCTGGAAGTTAATAATGACTAGGCTGAATATATACTCCAAGTAGATGAAACACTATATGTAAGCAAGGTAAACATGGTAGATTAGAGGAACCACTTGCAGTTCAGATAGACTGGGAGAGATTTGCCCCAGAATAGTAAATTTGAAGCTGATTAGAGCCACATGATGAAAGGCCTCCTTGCATCCACTAAGGCAATTTAAATAGAGGGATGCTATAATCAAACATGCATATTTGGATTGTAGAAGCCCAGTTAGGAACTGGGAGGGAAGAATGAGCAGAAAGGAAGTATATATTATAGCCCACACAATATGTAAGGATCAACTGAAGTAAAATGATAGTTATAAGAATTCAAGTAAAAGAGTAAGAGATATTGATGTATTTGATCACATAGGCATATAAATGGGCACAAGATAAAAAATAAGACAGCATTAAACAGGAGAGAAGGAAGGAGGAGAAAGGATGACAGAAGGGAGGGAGCGAGGAAGGGAGGGAGGAGAGAGGGAGGGAAGGACAGAAATTAATGAAAGAGAGAAAGCAAAGAAGCAAAACAACAACAACAAGGAAAACATGAGACAATGTGCAAGCCAACTCAGGCGTTACATATTTGAGAGACTGAAAGAGGAAATCGTTTGTAGTTGAAAGTTTGATGCCAGTGATGACTTCTTGAACGATGTTGAGTATATGGTGGTAGAGATATGAGCAGTCAGCTAGGGATGGCACTCTGCAGCTCAAGATAGAAGTTATGGTCAGGAGAGATTTGAGGGTTATCTGCATAGAAGTAATAGTTTTCAGGAATGAGTAAAGAGACTAAAAACGTGAACATGTTTTCAATGGAAAATTGAAATTCCAGATAAGGATAGAGTTTCTAGAGGGTTTAGCACTTTTGACACATGTTACAATGTCAAGAACAAAGTCACTACCTTAGACATTCCTTTCTAAAAGGCTTTAATTAATTATTTTCAAAGAATATTTTCTTACCCAGATTCATATGATCCTTCTCATATGTGCTATTTATGTTCAATAGGTCAACCTCTTTTTATAAGAAATCTCTGGTATCCCAAGCACCTGGATCATGTAGTGAAATGCTTAATCCTAGACAAACATAAAGACTTTGCCCTACTCTAATTTATGCTCCAGCATGGTATGCACTTTCTAGGTATAAGGGCTAGGGGACTAAGTTTGCCAGAGGCCACACTGCCAACTAGAATAGGAAAACTGTTAACAATTCAGGATTGCGAACTCCATATTTTGCCCAGTATTTTATTGTGAACTTTCCAAGATTTCATTTATTTTGTAAAGCAAATCAAAGGATTCTTGCAATATTGGATTTCAATATACAAATATAGTTATGTAGTTACTAAAATATATTATTCATATGCGCATGACAAAAAGAGTAATTTTAAGACATCGTATAACTAATTACTTTCATTTCTTACCAAGATATCATAATGTAAACTTAAAATCAGCTTCCATATGAAAGCCTCTGGTTTTGCTTCTCTTACATGAATAAAAAATGCTCATTAGAAAAATATGGCAAAGCTCCTAGCATTATGGTCTTCAATTTTCTAGTAATGTGACATACTATAATTTAAAAACAGCTTCAAAGTTTTTATGAGAACATAGAATGGAAACAAAATATAAAAGATAAACTATGTGACTGAAAATAAGAGGTATGATATTTCAGACTTTACGAAACATACTTATAAGAATTGAAGTGTAAAATCAAGTCTTAGTGGACTAAATCATGGCAGGCAAAGTCATGTTAAAGAAACAGAATCACTCTTAGGCAAGAAAAAAAGTAACATTATACTAGCATATCTCAATGAATAAATCATTGAGAAAGAGGGTTTAGTCGGGCAGGGATGTTTAGGAAAAGGAGAGTTGCAAAGGCCTCAGTAAGACAGACATCCTAGCCCTGCCCAGAGGACAGAGTGTCAATACCACAGAGAGTGTTATTCTCATGAAAAATACGCAGAACAGAAACAGACACATTCATCCTTCAGGGCCATTAGTCATACTGCAGTGATTTCATTTCTGTTTGATAAAGAATCCAATGAAGAGGAAACATTTTATTTTATTTTATTTTATTTTATTTTATTTATTCACATTACATCTTGATCATGGCTTCCACTCCTGTTCACACCTTCCCATAATTCCTCCCTCCTCCCTTTTCCCCTTGTCCTCTGAGAGGATAGAGGACCCCCTCAGTCTCTCAGAGCCCAAGGATCCAAGTTAGTTGACTCTGTTGGTCTTCCTGTAGAGTTAAGAGGAAACATCTTATTCATAGCTACATATATATTCTATCTATGGCAAAATTTGCATTTTAATTCTAAATCAAAATAATTGAAATAATTTTTACAGTGTGCCTCTCCAGATATGCATAGATCAGTGTTCTAAGGCAACCTGTTAAATCCCCAATACCAACCTTGGAAAATACCTTTTATTTATGCAAAAAGAAGAGATGTGTAAGATCAATGTGTAATCATTATATATTCTACCCACGTCCCAAAAATTCTTAACTGATTTTTAGCACAATTTGTCTCATTGATTAAAAGATGTAGTTCTATGATTATGATAACCAGTACTAATCTAGACTAAAGAAACAAATACCATATAATCTCTCTTATTTATAAATACTAGCTTCAAATCTCCAGATTTGCATGTATAATCTGAAATAACCAAGACACCATAAATGTAGAAAGGGGCCATGTGGGAGGGAATAGATGGGTCTCTAGAGAGAGTAGGACATAGCTACTATGGAGTAGAGAATAAAGAATAGGTATGGACTTTAACTTTGGAGGGAGAAGAGAGATGGGGAATGAGAAAGGATTGATAAATAACACTAAGTATGTTTGGAAAAGCCATAAGGAAATTATATTATTAAATTCCATCTTATACCCCTCATAATTACTAAGGTCAATAACACAAGTAACAGCTCATGCTGGCAAGGTTATGGGGGAAGAGGAACACTCATCCATTGCCAGTGGGAGTGCAAACTTGTACAACAACTTGGGAAATCAATCGGGTAATTAGAAAACTGGGAGTCAATCTACCTCAAGACTCAGCTATAACCACTGTAAGACATATAGCCAACAGAGGCCTACCACAAGAACACTTGCTCAACTATGTTTGTTGCTGCTTTATTTGCAACAGCCAGAAACTGGAAACAACTTGATATCCCTCAACCAAAGAATGAATAAGGAAAACATGGTATTTTCACATGTTGAAATATTACATAGCTGTTAAAAAAATAACACCATGAAATTTGCAGCCAAATAAATGAAACTAGAAAAAAGTCGTCCTGAGTAAGCTAACGCAGAAAGACTAACATGATATATACTCACTTATAAGTGGGTAGTACTTAAAACAGCAAAGGATAATCATACTACAACCCACAGACTCATAGAAGCTAAGGAACAAGAAAGGATCAGAGAGAGGACATGGATCACATTTTGGAAGGGAAGATAAAATAGATCTCACACACACAGACTAGGGGTGGTTGTGGAGGGGAACAGAAGGTATCAAGTGGGACAGGTAGAGGGAGAGAATATTGGGAGAGATGACTAGAATTTCGGGAATTTGGAAGGCTAGGTAGAATCAATATGGGTAACCCTAACTAGCAAAGACTCCTAGTAATGGGGGTAGGGCTCCTGAACAGACCATCTTCAATAACCAGGCAAGGCTTCCAGTGAAAGGTTTGGGACAGCAAACCAGCCACAAAATCTTCAGACTACAATTTGCCCTGGCTGCAAGATGTGCTTGGGTAAAGGTGGTGCAGAACTTGTGGGCACGGTCAACCAATGACTGGTCCAACTTGAAACCCAAGCCAAGAGAGGGAACCCATACCAGACACAGCCTGGCAAGCCAAGAAACAGAGGCAGGATAGCCCAGAGACCTGTAAGAGGACCAAACACAACTTGCAGAAAGGAATAAATGAATTTTTTTCTAATGATACTCTGCTGTACAAATAGACTGGAGCCTAGAGTAACTTTCATCAAAAAGGCTTCATCCAGCACCTGATGGGAGCAGATGCATATACCCATAGACAAATTTTAGGTCAAACTAGGGGAATACTGCAGAAGAGGGGGAGGAAGGATTGTACAAGCCATAAGGGTCAAGGCCACCACAAGAACATGGAATACAGAATCAACAAACCTGGACCCATAATGTCTCACAGAGACTGAACTGACAACCAGGGAACCTATATAGGTCTGACCTAGGACTTCTGTGTATGTTATTGCTGAGTAGCTTAATCTTCATGTGGGGCCCCTAAGAGTGGGAGTGGGTATTGTATTTGACGCAGAGACCGGCCTGCTTTGGGGACTATTTTCCTTTTTCTGAGTTGTCTACTGGATTGTTTCATCTAGTCTTAATTCAAGGGGATGTGCCTAGTCTTGTTACAACTTGAAATGCCATGTTATGTTGATACTCCTTGGAGACCTGCCCTTTTATGAAGGAAAATAGAAGAAAAGTAGACCCAGGGAAGTGGGGACATGGGCAGGGAGGGATAGAGGGAAAATAGGGGAGGGGAAACTGTAGTCAGATTGTAATTTGAAAAGCCATAAGGATTTTCCTCTTAGCACTGCTTTCATTGTGTCCCATATGTTTGGGAATGATATATCAATATTTTCATTAAATTCAAGGATGTCCTTAATTTCTTTCATTATTTCTTCCCTGACCAAGTTATCTTTGAGTAGAGAGTTGTTCAGTTTCCAGGTGTATGTGGGTTTTCTGTTGTTTTTGCTGTTATTGAAGACCAGCCTTAGGCCATGGTGATCTGATAGGATGCATGGGATTATTTCAATCTTCTTGTATCAGTTGAAGGGTGTTTTGTGACCAATTATATGGTCAGTTTTGGAGAAGGTACCATGAGTCACTGAGAAGAATGTATATTCTTTTTTTTAGGGTGATATTTTCTGTAGATATCTGTTAAATCCATTTGCTTCATAACCTTTATTAGTGTCACTATGTCTCCATTTAGTTTCTGTTCCAGTGATCTGTCCTTGGTGAGAGTGGGGTGTTAAAGTCTCCCACTATGACTGTGTAAAGTTCAATGTGTGTTTTGAGCTTTAGTAAAGTTCCTTTGATGAATGTGGGTGCCCTTGCATTTGGAGCATAGATGTTCAGAATTGAGAATTTCTCTTAGTTTATTTTTCCCCTTTGATGAATATGAAGTATTCTTCCTAGTCATCCTTGGTAACTTTTGGTTGACAGTCTATTTTATTGGATATTAGGATGGCAACTCCAGCTTGATTCTTGGGACCATTTGCTTGGAAGACCTTTTTCCATCTTTTTACTCTGAGACAGTGGCTGTATTTGTTATTGAAGTGTGTTTCTTGTATACCACAAAATGCTAGATCTTGTTTACATATCCAGTTTGTTAGCTTATGTCTTTTTATGGGTGAGTTAACTCCATTAATATTGAGATAGAGGACTGTTATGTTCCTGTTATGTTTGTTTTGTAGGTAGCTTTATGTGCTTGCTGTTGTATCCTTTTGGTTTTGTTGTAAGATGCTTAATATCTTGCCTTTTCTTATCCTTGTGTTGGAGTTTTCCTTCTAGGAGCAAGTTTAGGGCTGGATTGGTAGATAGATGCTGTTTGAATTTGGTTTTGTTCTGGAATATTTTGTTTTCTCCATCTACGATGATTGAGAGTTTTGCTGGATATATAGCCTAGGCTGGCATTTGTGTTCTCTTAGAGTCTGCATGACCTCTGACCAGGTTCTTCTGGCTTTCTCTGGAAATCAATCTGGAAGTTCCTCAGAAAATTGGAAATAGATCTACCTGAAGACTCAGTATTACCACTCTTGGGAATATACCCAAAAGATGTTCCACCATGCCACAGGGGAACATGCTCTACTATGTTCATAGCAGTCTCCTTTGTGATAGCCAGAAGCTGGAAACAACCCAGATATCCCACAACAGAAGAATGGATACAGAAGATGTGGTTCATTTACACAATGGAATACTACTCAGCTATTAAGAATGAGGACATCCTGAGTTTTTCAGGCAAATGGATGGAACTAGAAAATATCATCCTGAGTGAGCTAACTCAGACCCAAAAGTTCATGCATGGTATGTACTCACTAATAAGTGAATATTAGCCAGAAGAAAAAAAGTACCAAATGCCCAAGATACAGTCAACAGAACTCAAAAAGGTCAACAAGCTGAAAGGCCCAAGAGAGGATGCCTCAGTCCCACTTGGGATGGAGAAGAAAGCAATCACAATGGGGGTAGGGAGAAACCTTGGAGGGAAAGGGGATTGGGGTGGGGAAAAGAGGGGAACATGATCTGGTATTGGTGGGTGGGAAAGCCTGAAGCCCTGAGCTCCAGCAGAAAGAACGGAAACAGGCAACCTCGGGAGGCAGGAGGTTGGGAACCCTCCAGAATGCACCAGAGACCTGGGAGATGAGAGGCTATCAGGAATCAAAGGGAGGGACCTTAGATACAATGCCCTACAGTGGGTAGAGGGAAATTGTATAGCCCACCTCCAGCAGAAAGACAGGACATCAAGTAAGGGATGGGGTTGCCACCCCACAGTCAAAACTCTGAACCATAATTGCTCCTGTCTGAAAGAATTGCAGGGATGGAAATGGATTGGAGCCTAAAGAAAAGAAGGTCCAGCAACAGGCCCAAAGTGGTATCCAGCTTGATGGGAGGCCCCAAGACCTGCCACTATTACTGAAGATATGGAGAGCTCAACAAAAAGCAACCTATCATGACTGCCATCTGAAAGAACCAACAAGCAGCTGACAGAGTCAGATGCAGATACTTGCACCCATCCAATTGACAGAAGATGCTGACCCCTGTGGTTGAATAAGGGAAAGGCTGAAAGAAGCTGAGGAGGAGGGTGACCCTGTAGGAGGACCAGCAGTCTCAATTAACCTGGACCCTCGAGATCTCTCAGACACAGGACCACCAACCAAGCAGCATACACCAGCTGACATGAGGTCCCCAACACATATAGCACAGAAGACTGCTGCATCTGGGTTCAGTCAGAGAAGCTGCACCTAACCATCAAGAGACTGGAGGCCTCAGGATGTTTAGAGGTCTGGTAGAATGGGAGATGGAAGGGGACATCCTTATGGAGACAGGGGTACTGTGATGAGGTATGGGATGTGGAACAGTCAGAGGGTGGACCAGGAGGGGAATAAAATCTGGAGTGTAAAGAAAAAGATTAAATAAAAAGAAGGAATATATATATATATATATATGAAAAGCCATAAGGAAATATATTACATAATAAACTTACATATTTTAATGATATTATTTTATATAAGCTAACAATGTTCCTCCACAAAAAAAAAAAAAAAATCATGGATGACGTAACCAAAAAATAAAAGGTGGGGGGGGAGAAAGAGAATAACAAACAAACAAAAATCAATGCCACACAAAGAATACCTCTTTCCCCCTTTTCTAATTGTTGGTCAGGGGCAAACAGTGATTCTCAACCTATGGGTTCATGAGAGTCCCAAAATAATATAAGCTACTGTCATTGTTTTGATTTTCCTCCCAGAACTTGAAGGTAAAAATCCTATTCCTGAAGATACCAAACACTTCAAATGCAGGTTTGAGTAATCGGGCTAGAACTGACCTGGGAACCTCATCCCTGAAGGAAAGTTCTCATAGCATCTAAAGGTGTTATGCAAGCTGCCAATCAAAAGAAGAAAATAATAATCCTACCTAGCCTATGAAAAACAACCATGAGCAGACCAGCAAGATATCCCCAGTAGTACAATAATGGCACGTTTATCTTTGAGGTCACCAACTACTGTATAATTGTACTTAAGGTCTACTAAGTAGGAATAAATTAATGACTAGTACTATAAACCTAGCCAACTATCCATGACTAGAGATATCATAGACACCAGGGGAGAATCTATGATTGCCATTTTCATCAGTCAACATAGTTTCAAACTGCATTCTAAATACTTAACCTTATACTCACATGTAAGAGTAGATTTCCCCTCTCATAAACAAAGATTCTTTTTGTAGCAGACAGATCTACTGCAGAGATCCATAATTATCAAAATGCAGAAACAACTGACTACACTATTAGTCTGCTTTTCTATTGCTGTAATAAAATACTCTAACCAAAAGCAACTTGGGAGAGGAAAGACTATTTCAGCTTACAGGTTATGTTCTATCATTAGAGGAAGTCATGGCAGGATCTCCAGACAAGAGTCTGAAGGCAGAATGAAGCAGAGAGGATAGATAAAAGAACACTGCTTACTGGTTTGCTTTTGTTGGCTTGCTCAGCCAGGGTCATCTGCCCAGGAATGGCATTGCCCACAGTAGGTTGGGTCCTTCTGCATAAATTAGCAATCAAAAGAAATCTCCCAGATGTATCAAGTTGGCAACTCCAAGTAATTATCATTGGTACAAAGCCTTAACTGATGCATCTACAGTGCAAATACAATAATTAAGGCTCAGGGAACATTCCAGAAGAGGGGACAGAAAGAATGAAGAGCTAAAGTACCAGGATGAGACAGTACTGTGTGTGTGTGTGTGTGTGTGAGAGAGAAAGAGAGAGAGAGAGAGAGAGAGAGAGAGAGAGAGAGAGAGAGGGAGAGAGAGAGAGAGACTCACATATATACAGGTAATAGTATACATTTACATACATACATACATACATACACAATTGAAGCCCAAGAATATAATAAGCACATAGACACACATACACCAGTAGAAACATATAGATACATATGGACATTTAGTCATACATTCATAGAGGCATACACAGAAAGACTCACACATAGAGACACACAAGCATACAGCACAAACATGCCCATGCACACACACACACACACACACACACACACACACACACACACACACTTTATTCCACATAACTATAAACTTCAGAAATGGATATACCATAATTTTTGTTTTTTTATTCAATATCTAATGCATGGCTTTGAGGAAGTATATGATGAATATAAAATCAAATTAATTTAAAACATAAATTTCTTTTTAACTGGATTTTCCAGTCACCTTAGAGACTTCAGATAAAATTTTAAAACCCATCACATATAGCAAAGATCTTCATGTGCATTAAAGAGATTATTGGTTGTCACCTTTATAGATCTTATTTTCCCACTTTTGATTGATAAATTCAGTGTGATATCTTAAAATATTACTTTATCCGAAACTTCAGATAGGCATTTTGTTATTAGTTTTTCACGTTTGTAACAGAATTCCAAAAAGTGATTGGTTTAAATAACAATTTGATGTTGGAGAGATAACTCAGCCATTAAGAGTACTTGGTGTACTTGCATAGGACCTGAGTTCAGTTCCCAGCATGTACATGGTGGTTCAGAGCCTACTATAACTCTAGTCCCAGGACATCTGAAACCCCTTTCTAGCTCCCAAAGGCACTGCATAAACATAGTGCAAAAACATACATGCAGACAAAAAATACTCATACATTTAAAATAAAAATAAATTTTAAAAACACCCAGAAGCTTAATACTTCATGATGATTCTATAAGTCAAAAACTCCAGATCAGTATGTAAGTAATGTAGTTTCCTCTTGAGAGTTCTAAGGGGGAAGGGTCTCATTCAGCTTTTTTTTTTTCTTGTCTTGTAAAAGATTGCCAGATCCTTGTGCTCCCTGTTCTTTTCTCTGTGTATGTCTGTCTCTGTGTCCAAATGAATGTTCAAGTTTCCAAGATTTTTAAGTACACCAGAAAAACTGCATTGGCGCCCATTCCAATGATCTCATCTTAACAAATTCCAGTTTCAGTGACCTTACTTCCAAATAAGGTGACATTTGGAGGTGCTGTGAGTTGTCTCAATGCAAGAATTATTGAAGGTATAACTCAATCTACTACAAAATCTGTGTAATTATCTACCAAGTCTCTAGGCATAGTCTGTCCCCTTAATTATTTTAAGGTTATAAACACAGAAAAACATTTGAAATTTACTAAATTAACATTATTTTAAGTATCCTAAAATAGTCTTAATATTCAGCCCTGTAATGGGGCAGGGTAGGTGAGTCATTTAATTTACCAGAATGTTCAGCTGTCTAAAAACTGCTTACATCTTTAAAAAGTATCTGACTTTGTTCTGTGCTCTTAAAATTTTTGTTGTGTATTGAGAAGAGGGCAAGAAAGATATCCATCAATCTAGTATATGATTTTAGAAGATTTTCAAGGAGCAATATTGGAGGATATGAAAATGAAATGTTTCAATTCTAACAAATGGAAATGTGATTCTAGGAAAATACAAGAACTATTTTTTAAACACATGAAAACAAGTATTGCATTTGGGAGATATACATATTTCAGGGGAATGTCAAGGGCTCTTACACATGGAATGAGATTAAAGTCTTGGTGGTAAATCTGTATGTTCAACCAAAATGTGTCACAGAACAGTTGTTCCAATAGTTTTGGGCTTTTTCACAGTAGATTTGGATACAAATGAGTTGATTTAAATATTGATCATCAAAATGGTTGATGTAATTGGATTTTTAGAAACAGCAAAGAATTTCAATGACTGGAACTGAAAGAGTTTCATTGAAACTATGTCCTATTTCTCATGAGGTCATCTGTCCCAGTTTAAGTTCACTTTGCTTCGTTTGGGGAAATAAAGGTAAATTGACCCAATGACTTTATGAAAGATTGATATTTTTTGTAAACTTGATTTATTGATATTCTGGATACTCTTATTCTAACTTCAATGTCCAAAAATTTCTCATTTTGTAAAGTTCCATCTTTGTCTGAAACATAGTCAGTATGTAACTGAGGATTGAGTTTGGGGCCAAGAAGGAGAAAAATCTCCATTCTAGTTCCAGCTCTGTCCAGTAGATCTGGATCAATCTCAGTAAACTAAGAATTGGAAGAAGAGATTATATTCAAGTTCCCATTCAATTAAGAGACTATAGTTCTCATACATATGATTATTATGTCTTCTTTTCAATATTTTCACTCATATGGTATGGGGTTTGAACATGCTTGGCCCAGGTAGTGGCACTATTAGGAGGTATGGCTTTGTTGGAATAGGTATGGCTTTGTTGGAGGAAGTGTGTCATTGTGGCTTTAAAAGACCCTCCTCTGGCTGCCTACAGAGAGAATCTATCCTAGTTGCATATGAATTAAGATTCAGAAATCTCAACTCCTTTTCTACCACCATATTTGCTTGTATGCTTCCATGCTTCCTGTTATAATAATGGTCTAAACCTTGGAAACTGTAAGCCAGCCCCAATTAAATGTTTGCCTTTATAAAGATTGCCTTGGTCATGGGGATTCTTCATAGCAATGGAAACCCTAACAAAGAAGGAAGTTGGTATTAGAGACTGGAGTATAACTGTGATAGGCTCAACCTTTTTTTTTGCTTGGAGGATTATGGATTTGGTGACTTTGGATTTGGGAAGCAGTGGAATGCTTTAATTGGGGTTTAATTGACCATCCCAGGAGGAATATGGAAGACATTGGTTCTAAGGGTGATTTGAACTGTGACAACCTGGCCCAAGATGTTTCAGTGGAGAATTTTCATATGTGACCTAGAGACCGTTCTTGTAATATTTTGGTGAAGAATGTGGCTGCTTTTTCCCCTTGTCTGAAGAGTCTACCTGAGGCTAAGATAAGAGATTTCAATTAATTATATTGGCAAAGGAAGTCTCAAAAGCCCCACATAAACTTTGTCCTCTGGTTTATTCTCATGAAAAACATTTTGATCAAGCATACCAAGCTTAGAAAGGAAAAATACAAAATGTATGACTCAAAAAATAAAGGGGCACTAGGTGGTAGAATGGAGCTGAATCCTATGTTCAAGGAGATAAACAGATTAAGCTAGTAGTAACTTCACGACAAGATCCCATCAAGCTAAGGTTATTGTTTATGCTTTTCCAGTTGAACAAGGGAATTATATCTAGTCATTATTATTACCTGGTTATTGTTTTAATTTAGACTTTTAATCTGAAATGGACTACAATCCAGAAATGGAGAGCACACATGTGATCCACATCTTGAGGCTGAAAGACACAGGCCTTTTGATCCAGATCTCAAGGAATAGTGGCCATGAAAAGCTTAGGCGCAGACATGGTCGGACACCCCTTTAATCCCAGGAGACAGGGACAAGCAGATCTCTGAGTTAAAGCCCAGACTGGAATAGAGCCATTTCTAAGTAAAGAAAAGCAGGAGTGGTGATACACACCTTTAATCTGAGAATTTAGGAGACAAAGTCATGCAGATCTCTGAGTTCGAGATCAGTTTACAGAGCAAGTTTATGGACAGCTAAAATTAGGTAGTGAAGGATGTAATAGAAAAGGGAATCATGTTCCAACCCCAGCAAGCAGTAGAACTTGGCGGCTTTGTCCATGTGGCTCTGCATTTACTGGGACAGTTGATGCTCATTACCTGGAACTAAGAATTTAGTGGTGATTGAGAAGAGACCAGCATTACTGAGGTGAAATTTTCTGGGAAGTGTTTTCTGAGAGCACAAAGAAGCTGTGTTCTAGAGATAGCCAAGATTGTACATCCTGGAGCAGCTGTTCTTGGTAATGTGTAAGACTCACCCAGGTGTTACTCATTTTGAAGGTATGAAGGGGTCATGGAAAGTAGCTGAGTCTTGGTACTATGGGATGTCAGGGAAGGCCATTGGTGAAAGAAAGTGCAGCCTCAGTTGCAGTTGACAGACCAGGACTGAAGGGGTCAGGTAAAGAAGTTGAGGCTTGGCCCCATGAAGGGAGCCTATGAGAAGGTATTGATGAAGCCTAGTTGCAGCTGATGACCCCAACATATTGGAGATGCCAGTACCATGTGATAATGACCAAGAACAGCAGCAGCAATGGAGTAGAGTTAAGCAGAACCTGGAATGCTACAGAGGGCAGAGATGGAGAGGTAAACCAAGCCCTTTGGAGGAGTCCAGAAGATCATGTTTGAATCTCAGACATTGGAACAAGAAGCTTTCAAGTGGAGACCTTGAGATGTTAGAAATTCCAGAGCTGTGGGATACCTGCTAAGGAAAGCTGATAATGGAGAAGAAGCCCAAAAGAGAGAATTTTGTTGTAGTCAACAAATATGGAAGGAGTTATAGATCTGAAGAGTGCTTTTACATCAGACATGGAGGTGCAGAAATTGGAGTTTGCCTACCTGGTTTCTTGTCTTGATTTGGTTCAGTATTTCTTCACTATGACATTTTGGAATGTTAATGTATATACTGTGATGTTGGAAGCATGTGATGTACTTTTTTATTTTGGCTTTATAAGGAATTACAGTTAAGAGATTCCATGAATCTCAGAGGAAACTTTGAACTTCAGACTTCTAACATTGTTGAGACTGTTATAGACTGTGGGGCCTTTTGAAGTTGGACTAAATGTATTTTGCGTTATGTTATGGCTATGTATGGCCTCCACAGACTCAAGTGTTTGAACAAGCCTACAGGGGTCAGGGAATGGAATGTGGTGGTTTAAACATGCTTGGCCCTGATAATGGCACTATTAGGAGGTGTGGCCTTGTTGGAGGAAGTGTTTCACGGTGGGTGTGGGCTTCCTGCAGGACTCTCCCTGGCTGTCTGAAGGAGAAAGTCTCTCCTGGTTGCTTTCGAATCAAGATGAATACATCTCAGCTCCTTCTCTAGCACCATGTCTGCCTGGATGCTGCCATGCTTCCTGCCATGATGAAATGTTTGCCTTTATAAGAGTTGCCTTGGTCATAGGGTCTCTTCATAGCAATGGAAACCCTAACTAAGATACATGGAAAGCATAATATACAAGAGAAGTTGTGCTAGATGTAGGATGTGGAAATAGAAGCTACTAAACTGAAGGATTACTGATAATCCATTTCTCAGCCTGATAAAGTGGCAGCCACATAAAATGCTATGTGCTTTTAAAGAGTTTTGTCCTTTACTCCAAAATACTAAAGTCTCTGCGTTATATGAACATTACCACAGTGCCACTAAAAACAATGTGAATTTATTTTACATAAATCTTGGCAGAACTACCTTGGTACTTTTGTCTTGGCTAAGTACCAGGTTCATTTGTACTGGCTATATACCAACTGTTCTTTTTATTTTAAAACTTTACATGGGTATTATATAATTGATTTTCCTACCTATGTAATTACCCTTGATGATATTATAATTCTTTTAAATAATTAAATGGGCTATGACTAATTTTAATACTGGTAACAAAACTTTAACTCGATCCTGCAATTTTAATATTGGCAATGTCGCACTTGGAATATTAATGAATTTAGCTCACATTCTAAGTGTTTCATTTTGTGACATTTATATTGAATAATAAAGTGTTCAATATTATGCAACATTTATAAATATAGCTCTTTAATGAAGATGAGTCATATATTTATTACTTTATGAGCAGAGTTTAATTTTTGTGATACAATATTTAAAACTAAAGATTAGATTTTTATTTTTTAATTCATGAAGAAATCCAATCTATTATAACTTTAATCTCACTTTATCTTAATCTGACAACCCAAATTAAGTGTTTTCACTCTGTTTTCTTTGTTAGCTAATGTGATGGCTGACAATCCCCTGGAAACAGAATTTCACTTTCATTTTTAATGGATTTATTCCTTCTCCTGGCATTCAGATATCTTTGCCATGTTTAAAAACAATTCTTTAAATGGGTAGGTTTAATTTATTACATATCTTTCTATTCAATCACAAGTGACATGAATCAAATCATTTTTTCCTGTCACTATGTAGACTAGATTGGCCTCAAATTTGCAGTAATCCTCCTGCATCTACCTCTCAAATGTACATCAACACACAAAGCCAATAAAATACACTCTTGTTTACAATGTTTTAAACAAAATGAGAGGGATGGAATCCATGAGCTTGTGCATGCTATATATTTGCTTTTTTGTTGATCTACAGATAAATATGGTCTTTTGAATTCAGTAACTCATGGAGTCTGCAATCACTTCTGAGTAAGAACTTCTTCCATTTGCTTCTGGTTTCCTTCTGTACCTGGATCTAATCCTGTGCCACAGCATTCCATACCCAAATACCGCTGGGAGAGAGCAGATCTCCCAGGAGTGCTGACAAGCTAGTGAGCAGAGGTAAGACCACCACTTATGCTCCTAGGGACCTGCCCAGAACCGTCAGGACACAGGAACCAAGGAGCAGCCTGGGACAGGATCCTACCCATTTCCATCTGTGCCCAGAGTTGATCCTGTGCCACAGCACCCAGAGCTGATCCTGTGCCACAGCACTCCATACCCAAATACCATTGGGAAAGAGCTGGCTTCCCAGGAGTTCCAACAGGCCTGTGAGTGCAAGTAAGACCACCACTTCTGCTCAATTTCCTAGCCCAAAAGGAACCTGCCCAGAGCCATCAGACACAGGAACTAAGGAACAGCTGGTGAGAGGATCCTTCTGGTTTCCATCTACACCCTGGACCCTGTGGAGCCGTAAAAGGCAGTCTGTTTTCTGGTAGAGCCAAAGTTCAAACCCTATGGGCCCAATAGGGGGTAAAAACCCTATAAGGAGCAAAAGCAGGCATTTGCCAGGCTCCTAGAAACAGCTCCTGACACATGCCTATATCTCTCCATAGGTTTGTGACATTTGGCCACATAAAAAGGAAACGCCCCTCAAGCCAGCCATCCAATCAAAGCAGTTAGCAGCGCCCAAGCCAAAGACCCAGTCTGGCCACTGGAAACCAGTCGAGCTCCTTCTCCCCTTTCAGCCCAGGCTAGATCCAGTCTGGGGTCCCACTTCATTCTCAGCTCTTCCGTGGCATCCAGCAGTGTCTATGATGCCTATGAGCTTGAGAACCCCACATAGCCAGCTGCAGCACACCTCGCAGGAACCACAGCTGCCTCACCCACCTGGGCTGTGTCTCCGCAGAGACTTCTCACAGCCTAACACAAGCCCAGCCCAGTGGCCCTTGGGGGTACACTCTGTCAAACTGCCCACACGTCCTGCCTCTCCTAGGGGCTACAAGCGCCCAGGGCAGACACGTGAGACTTCGCTCCACAGCTCCGGTTGATCCAACAGACTCTGTGCCACAGCTCTTCATACCAAATTCCTCCCGGAGAGATCTGGTCTCCCAGAGATATTGACACACAGGCTTGTAGGAGGGACAAGCAACAGTCAGAGAAAGCAAGACCAGTTAACATCAGAGATAACCAGATGGTGAGATGCAAGGGCAAGAACATAAGGAACAGAAACAAAGGCTACTTGGAATCATCAGAATCCAGTTCTCCCACCAAAGCAAGCCCTAGATACCCTAACACACCAGAAAAGCAAGACTCTGATTTAAAAATCACATTGCATGATGATGATAGCTGACTTTAAGAAGGACAAAAATAACTCCCATAAAGAAATACAGAACACAGGTAAACAGCTAGAAGCCCTTAAAGAGGAAACACAAAAATCCCTTAAAGAATTACAGGAAAACACAACCAAAAAGGTGAAGGAATTGAACAAAACCATTCAGATCTAAAAATGGAAATAGAAACAATAAAGAAATCACAAAGAGAGACAATCCTGGAGATAGAAAACCTAGGAATATTATCAGGAGTCATAAATGCAAGCATCACCAACAGAATGCAAGAGATAAAAGAGAGACTCTCAGGTGCAAAAGGTATCATAGAAAACATTGACACAAGAGTCAAAGAAAACACAAAATACAAAAAGCTCCTAACCCAAAACATCCAGGAAATCCAGGACACAATAAGAAGACCAAACATAAGGATAATAGGTATAGAAGAGAGTGAAGACTCCCAACTTAAAAAGACAGTAAATATCTTCTACAAAATTATAGAAGAAAACTTTCCTAACCTAAAGAAAGTGCTACCCATAAACATACAATACTTGTGGGCCTAGGGAAATCCAAATAGATTGGACCAGAAAAGAAATTCCTCCTGTCATATAATAGTCAAAACACCAAATGCATGAAACAAAGAAAGAATATTAAAAGCAGTAAGGGAAAAAGGTCAAGTAACATATAAAGGTAGACCTATTAGAATTACACCAGACTTCTCACCAGAGACTATGAAAGCTAGAAGATCCTGGACAGATGTTATACAGATCCTAAAAGAACACAAATGCCAGCCCAGGCTACTATACCCAGCAAAACTCTCAATTACTATAGATGGAAAAAACAAGATATTCCATGACAAAAACAAATTTACACAATATCTTTCCACAAATCCAACCCTACATAGAATAATAGATGGAAAACACCAACACAAGGAGGGAAACTACACCCTAGAAAAAGAAAAAAAAAAAAGAATCTAAGAATCTACTTTCAACAAACCCAAAAGAATATAGCCACACAAACATAAAAATAACATCAAAAATAACAGGAAGCAACAACCACTATTCCTTAATATATTTTAACATCAATGGACTCAATTTCCCAATAAAAAGACATAGACTAACTGACTAAATACTGTTGTGGATAGCCCTGGGGCTGTTTGTATTCTGCTAATTCTGCCCTCCTTGGAGGGACTTCAGACAAGGAGTGAGTTATATCTGTGTCTTCTTGTGAACCAATTCCCTAATGAATAAAGGAGCCAATCACTGAGCACATAGGAGGGACTTTCGGGTTGGAGAGGAGGAGAGAGAGAAGTGCTTTTTGGAACAGGGACAGCAAATAGGTAAGATGTAGCTACTAGAGTCTCCTGGTATCATGGTAGATCTGCAAGTATTAGGCACCAGAGGACTCAGATTTTGATGAAGCTTACAAGATTTGGTTTTAGTTGTTGCACCCAGAGAATGAGTTACTCTTGTTTCTGAGCTAAGTTTGTCTTGTGTTTTCCTTCACATGGCAGCTTGTCTTGGTTCCAGAGAGAAAGGTACAGCGGCAAAGTGTAGGTTTGCCTGATATGCACCACAGAGGGTATTGAAGCATGGGGCTGGCATGGTAGCAACCTGGCAGTGGGAACCTAGTGAGCTGGATGGAGAGATCGTGGAGCTCTCCACGAGATAAAAGCAGGTCAGCCATTGCTTGCCAGTGCATGGCTTGCCAGCCCACTGGGGATGAAAGAACTAGGGAATAGCATGGGAACATGCCATATATTCCTTCTTTTTTAATATTTTCTGTAACAGGATATATAAGCATAATCCAGCATTTTGCTGCACACAGGAAGCATATCTCAGTGTCAAAGACAGACATTACCTCAGAGTAAAGGGCTGAAAAACAATTTCTCAAGCAAATGGTCCCAAGAAACAAGCTGAAGTAGCCATTCTAATATTGAATAAAATCAACATTCAATTGAAAGTTATCAAAAAGGATAAGGAAGGACACTTCATACTCATCAAAGAAAAGATCTACAAAGAAGAACTCTTAATTCTGAACATCTATGCTCCAAATGCAAGGGTACCCACAATCATAAAAGAAACTTTACAAAGCCCAAAGCATGTATTACACTTCACGCAATAATAGTGGGAGACTTCAACACCCCATCATTAGACAGATCATGGAAGCACAATGTGTCTCAAGTAACAGAGACACATTGAAACTAACAGATGTTATGGACTAAATGGTTTAACAGATATTTGTAGTTATATTTCATCCTAAAACAAAACATTTCTTCTCAGCACCTCATTGTACCTTCTCTAAAATTAACTATATAATGTGTCACAAAACAGGCTTCAACATATACAAGAAGACTGAAATAATCTCATGCATCCCATCAGATCACCAAGGACTAAGGCTGGTCTTTAATACCCATATTTCCTTTAAACAGGAGAAATTTTGGGTTAAAGAATTTGGAGAAGATTGGGTGGCCACATATCCTGACCATGGGCCTTGCCTAACCTCTGGATATGGCCTCTACAGGATCTCCCTCCCCTTAGTTGGGCATTTCAGCTAATCTCATCCCCATTGGGTCCTAGGAGCCTTGTGCTTTCCTGGCATCTGGGACTTTCTGGTGGTTACCCCCAGTTCTACATTCCAAATTGCTACACATCTCTGTTCAATTTCCTGACCCTTTGTATGTCATCCCAGTCTACTCCCATACCTGATCTTTCCCCCCTTTTTCCCCTCCCCTTCCCCTCTTCCTTTCAAATTCTTCCTACCCTCTACCTCCTGTGAGTATTTTGTTCCCCTTTTTAAGAAGGACTGAAGCATCCACACTTTCGTCTTCCTTCTTTTTGAGCTTCATGTGGTCTGTGAGTTGTATCATGGGTATTCCAAGCTTTTGGGCTAATATCTACTTATCAGTGAGTACATACCATGTGTGTTCTTTTGTGACTGGGTTACCTCACTCAGGATGATATTTGCAAGTTCTATCCATTTGCCTAAGAATTTCATGAAGTCATTGTTTTTAATAGCTGAGTAGTACTCCATTGTGTAAATCTACCACATTTTCTGTATCTATTCTTCTGTTTAGGGACAGCTGGGCTGTTTCCACTTCTGACAATTATAAATAAAGCTGCTATAAACTTAGTGGAGCATGTGTCCTTGTTATATGTTGGAGCATCTTTTGGGTATATACCCAGGAGTGGTATAGCTGGATCCTTAAAAAATTTTAAGATTTTAAAACAACTTTACGTTAAAAACATTTATAACTGTACTTCTCACATTTTTCCCTGTGGAGAACAAATTGAAACATATAAATCCATTCCATAAGTTTCATCTGCCAGAATTCATGATCTCCTTTCATTTCATTTCCTTATCTTCAGATGACTCATACCTCACTTCCTACTTCTAATCCCTAGGCAATACCTGAACTGTACCTTTGTTTTTAATCTACCATTAACAAGTGAGTGACCTAGGTAATATCCTGGTAATGATCAATATGAGTCCACTTCTGATCTTAGAAAGCAGAATAGGATGTCAAATCAAATGACTGTCATTTTCTTTCTTTTTCTACTTACTACAGTTTCCTCATTATTGGTCAACATGGGCAGAAAAGATACAGGGGATTCAGAACATCTCAACATACTAAGAATATATCTGCCACAAAATCTTAAAGAAATGGTTGGGGAAATTATACAGATTATATAATGGAATAATTAATAAGTTTGACTATGTGCTGGCAATTTTTAAAGAATAAAACAACTCATTAAAAATGAAGCTAACAATTAAAATAGCTTGAAGGCAAACAAAAGATTTCTAATTTTAACTTGTCTGGGATAATGCATTCTCATAAAAGTACAAATTGTTACTAGTGGTCTTCAAATAAACTAGTTTTTCTATCAGATTTTGAATCACTCTAATCTATGGCTATAGAATAATTAACATTTACATAAGCATGGAATATTGACAACAAAATAAAAAGAGTAGTCAAGTGAAAATATTTTATTATGAATTGGATTTTGAACATACTCCATCATGTAGCCTAGTACATTTTAATCAACTCATTTAAGAACTAGTACTTACAAAGTTACACTAAGCATATAAGGTCTTCTATGCACTGGAAATGTACTAAACTGAAGGAAATGTGTTTAGCTCCAAAAAACATATTCAATATTCTTTATCTGACTTTCCAGTTAGGTGTTGCCATGTTGTCTTCTTTAAAATTTGATTTAATGCATACAGAAAGTTACCCACCTTCAGCTGGTTTTCTCAAGGTGATAATAGACAACTCAGACACCACACAACCATTAGCAGATCTGACTTTCCTGCTGTTTTCAGTTCTTCTTTCATCATCACTTTCCTCAAGGAACATTCTTCAAACAACAAGACCATGCTGTGCACCACAAGTCCACATTTTCACTCTCAATCTCTCAGATTGAGAACAAAAGCTAGTAGCCCATGAGTTACCTTGTGAGCTTCTTTTATTGCTTACCTACTTTCATGGTTGTATAAAGGAAATAAACAACTCTAACAAGATATGAGATTTACTCTACCTGGAAAACAATATACTGCACAGCATGAGCATGGCCAATAGGTATAACAGATCATCCTAGAGATAATAAGTGGTGTCTTCCCACCTATAAATCATAGATCACATTATTCAATATCCTGTACTCCTTGAATGAATGATTTCACAGGGTATTGTCCATCATATAATCTACCACTAGTTCTTTTACTTTCACCTAAAAGTAGAGCTGGCATGGACACAAATTGATGTTAAGAAAATTGGACACAAAAACTTGCTGAATCAAGTGGTGGCTTTACATTAGTTGTGAAGCATTTTAGAATCTGTGGTAGGAAAATTGTCATATAATTATTCTAGAGAGATTTCTGTGAAGATATAAGACAGACAACCTGCAGATAACCCAAGATCGACTCATGAGAAAAATAACAGAAATCCAAACAGCAAATCAGAAAAATCAATGTAGAAAAATGGACAAGTAGTATTAGGAAGAGCCAGAGGATAATAATATATAAGATCCTTATAAATACATGGGTATGCCATTAGAAAAACATAAACTAAAACTTATGATATATGTTTAGTGTTGGAAACATGACAAATGGCTTGTATGGGATTTGGTTAAGTTTTGTTTTGTTTTGATTTTCCTTCCTTCCTTCCTTCCTTCCTTCCTTCCTTCCTTCCTTCCTTCCTTCCTTCCTTCCTTCCTTTTGTGTAATCAAAACTCTATTGGTTCCATGGGGACTGGTATGGAAGACTCCATGGTTTCAGAGAACCAATCTCTCTTATTATCTTCATTTGTCATCCCTAAAGTAAGTGACCTTTATCTTGAAGCTCAAATCATGTCACTAGACTCAAACTAGTATATCTGCCCTCATAAAATAAAATTTTAAAAAATGGTGATATAGGAAAAAAACAAGGAAAACCATTTAAAAGACTGTTCCAAGAAGTTTAACCTACATATGTGCTTCCAGTATTTATATCTGTAGAAGAGATCATGACATACAATGTTTTTATCTTGGTTTATTGCTATCTCTAAACAGATTTAAATTGTGATTTCTTTTAAAAGGAAGAAAAAATACACTTGTTAGGCATCTAAAGAGATTGATAACAATCCAGGGCAAAGTTTATATTCAGTGAGAAATGCTCCATTTTGTGATTTAGTGGCCCTGATACCTCCCTTCTCTCTCTTCTTTCATTTTTGTTTTTCTTTCTCTCTGTATCTTAATCTGGTCTTCAACTGATGATCTTCCTGTTTCTGCCTTCTGAATGCTGGGATCACAGGTATGTGGTTTGTCCCCTAAGCCACCACCTTATTATCCCTTTGTTGGTCATGTACTTCCTGTAATAAGGAAACTTGATACTTGGTTAATAGTCGTAGTAAAAGAGCACAAGTGAATTTTGGATATGACACAAGTATTCTGTATCTTAACTGTAGTGGCACACTCACATGTCAAAGCTCATCAGACTCTACACTTCAAATGAGTAAATTTTACTGTGTGCAACTCATATCTTATAATAATTTTCTAAATGTTTTAGTCAGTTTTTCATCAGTGTCATAAAGCATCCATAGTAATCAACTTAACAGAAGGTAGGGTTATTTATACTCGCTATTTTAAAAGTATGAATCCATTGTTCAGTGGTCCTATACCTTTAGGTCTGTAGCAAAAGAATACATCATACCAAGGAGCACATGGCAGAGGAGGTCTGTTTGCCTTGTGGTGGCTGAAGAAACAATGAGAATAGAAAGGCCCAGACTCCCATTATTGTCTTTAATGGCACACACCTATAGCTTAACTTTCTTCTTCTATGCCTTATCTCTTAAATATCCCATCAATTCCTAATAACACCACGAGCTAAAAAAAAATAAGAAGAAGAACATCCAATACAAAGGCCTTTGTACGTATTGCAGATTCAAACTTAAACGCTGATACACAATATTACAGATTTACAGTCTTAAAATAAGACCCATCAGATCTCAGTTCTGTATATCATAAGTCTTGTTATAACATTGGCTGCCCCCCCAAGTGAAAATAAATATATCTATTCAGTTCAGCTCTTACTGAGTGCTCAGAATCTACTTCCAAGTTCATATAGTTGAGAGGTAATTCAGTTTCTTATGACTAGGAACTGAAGTCCCAATTACCTTGTCCACGTTGAACTCAGAAAATTTAGATGTCTTACTATATGGACACTTCTGTCATTAAATCCAACAATGGAGACTTTTTTTTTCTTTTCTGGAATCTCTGTCATGCATCAAGTTTTTCTTTTGTGGAATAACCCAGTGCCTCCTAGTGATTCATTCTATCAGTCACTTACTACAAAATTCCTTTTGCCATAAAATGTTGTATAATCATTTCCAGGCAGCTCCATATTCACAGGTTTTATTCACACTCAATATGAGGGAATTATAAAGGGATAAACACTGTTGAAATTATGCTAGAATTCTATTTGCCTCATCCCCCAGTAATATTTATTATAAAGGGAAATTAAGACATAGAAAGTGAAGGAAAATTTAAGGTTGACATTTAGCAGTTTACACGCAAGGCCATAGTTTAATGTCTATGGCCATAGTTTAATATTTAATGCGTTCATATCTGCTATCATTTGTTTATCTTTTCCTCACTCCTCAGTCATTTTAAACATTGTGATTTATCATGTTGCATTCTTATTGCATTGTTTCATCATTTGTCTAGTCACTCAATTAGGTTATAAGGCACAAATTTACACTGCTATAAGATAGTGTCAGTAATATAGAAAAATCTAAACCCTGGCTGATAGGAAAATGAATGGTTGAGACATATTTTGTGTGTAAAAGTATTTAGGGTGATAGAGAGGAGTATCCCAGTAAGCAGCAACAGATACAGAATATGTAATTCTGATAGTAGAAATGGAACTAAGCCTTCAGGTCTAGGTAGGAATTGAATAAATCGGAGTTGCTAGAGTCTTTCCATGATGAAGATTAGTGTAAAAACTAATGCAGTGTTTTAAGAAACAGTATGTATCACTATGAAATGCAGGCCATCAGGAGGACTTTGTTGGGAGCCAAAATGATCTGGAATAGGGACAAATTCTGTGATGATTAATAATAACTGTCTATTTAATAGAATCTAGAAATTCAAAGGAGACAAGCCTCTGAGTGTTTAGGAATTTTTTTTCTAGGTTGGATTAGTTGAATCAGCTGAAAACACCCTAAATGTGGTAAGCATCATGCCATGAGTTTCAGTCCCCAAACTTCAGAAAAAAGAAGGCAGAGGCTGAGCCCTAGCATTCATCTCTGGATGCTCCCTAACCACAAAGGCAATGTGATTACCTGGTTCACAGTCTGTGTCATGATCCTATCCTCCTGTCTTTCCTGCCATGCTAAACTAAACCCTCAAATTGTGAGCCAAAATAAAGTCTTTTTTAACCTCATGTTGCTATTGCCATAAAATTAACAAAAGTAGAGAATACACAGTTATAATGGGAGAAAATGTCATGTATGTCTGCAAAAGGTGGGAAGAAATGAAAAAAATTTGGAAGTCTAAGGTTATAGATGAAATTGAATTTTTAAAATAAGCAATGTGGTTTGGACAAGATAGTTTAGCAGGTAAAGGCTCTTACCATGAAGACTGACAATCCTTGTTCAGTTTCAAAATCCACATGGTAGAAAGATACAGCTAACTCCCACACATGGGCTCTGTCTTATGTGAGTACACACACACACACACACACACACACAGAGAGAGAGAGAGAGAGAGAGAGAGAGAGAGAGAGAGAGAGAAAGAGAATTTTTAAAAAAATGAAGTCAACAATGTGATAAAGTGAGATGTATATAAACGTATTTCTATCTCTTTGTTAATTTAACTACTGAAAACCAAAGGGCTCTATTGTATCCAAGAGTGAAAAATATCCATTTAATTTTTGAAATTGTTGTTCCTGACCAAGACAGCTTTTTTAAAAGACTTTCAAAACTTATGCATTAAAAACTTTGCTTGGCAGCTGACACAGAAAGTACATGTAAACGGAAGTTGCACACAATGTTGGAGAGAGAAAAGGAAGTCTGGTTTTATGCCACAGAACTATGGAAGGGAAGTTTAGATTTAATGCAACATGAAACCAAGTAATGCTTGCCTTCTGAAAGAATGGCAAAAAAAGGGACAGGGTGGTGGGGAGAAAACCATGGTTTAGGGAAATTTATCAAGCCAAGAAATGTAGGATGAATTCGTCATAAAAGAATTTTCCATCTTTACTTTAGATCAGTGTGGGGGGTCATATTACCATTTATTTAACAACAAAAAGTGATATGAAATTCTAAACAGAATAGTTATTTTTTTAAATACCATTAAAGGTCACCATTTCCCCTGGAATTGTATCAAACCCAATATGTGGTTTTTTGTTGTTGTTGCTGTTGCTGTAAATGAAAGCTGGATTTTAAAAGTTAGTAAAAGTCAGTAATGTGCTAAAATGAGGGCATAAAAACATATTTCCTTGTTTTACTCTATTCATAAACATAAATCAACAAATTGACTTGACTGAAGGAAAAATGTAGAAATTGGTAGGATTTTTTTTCCTCAAGACTTTTACAACTCTTTTGAGGGAACAAATAAAATCACTAGAGACAGAAACTTTACCAAATGATTTAAATGAATTGTATAGTATAGAAATGGTGGCTTAGGAAAAACTTTAAAATGTACCAAACTGGTGGATGCTCAGCTAAGTCTAAGATTATGTAATGAAAATGTGTTGACTTTTGTGGGTGCTGTAATTTTTTATTGTATTTTTATCTATTTTTGTAACAAAAAGATACTTTTTTCCAACTCAGACTATTAAACCAAGGGTTTTGTTCACATTAGTCAAGTACTCTAACACTTAACTACACAACAAGCTCAAATTACTTGTTTGCTTTTGTTGTTAAGGGACTAGATTAACTTGGGTTCTGAATTTGTTTATTTAAGATCTGTATTCCACACAAATTTGTGTTATAAGTTGACAAATATGTTTTCTATTCCAGATAAAATAACACATTTAAATTTAATATTCTAATCATATATATGTATATATACATATACGTATACATATACGTATACATATACATATACATATGTATAGTCTCTTGAAAGTTTGTTCTAAAACAGAAGTGAATATTTTCTTCAGGGGGACCACATTATTTCCTAGATTGTTCATCTTAGTAGAAACAGAGCAATAGGAGCTGAAGAAATGGCTCAGCTGTTAAAAGCACTGGCTGTTCTTCCTCTAAAGAGGACCTGGGTTCAATTGCCAACATCCACATGGCAGCTCACAACAGGAGCTCCACCTCCAGGAGGATTCAGTGCCTTCTTCTGGCCTCTGCAGGCACTGCATGCCTATGGTGCACATACATACACTCAGGCAAAACACCCATACACATGAACTACAAATACATTCATCTTTCTTAAAAATTAAATGAAGCAACAACATGATTAAAAGATCAAGCTGGTATAAAGGAGTCTAATCTTCCAATTGATTTTACTACTTACTGTTATAGTTTGAAAAGTTGCTTCTGCTTCATTCTCTTAGGATCAGTCTATTGCCAGAAGAAAGTTCATGAAGGTCAGGATTACCAGCTCTCACTTTATAATTTCTAACTTCTGACAGCAGTGACTGATAATTGATCAGTTCTTTGGCAATCAATAAGCTTTTCTGTCTTTGTGTGTGTATGGGAACACACAAGCAACAAATTATAAAAATATACATTTTTAGATTTATGACCTATCATTGATTTAAAATCAACTTATATTGGCAGTGAAAAAAAGCAATCTATAATATTTATTGTATATATTCATGGATTTTCAAAATCAACATTTGAAAATTTTTCTTGACTGTGCTTGTCACTCAAATACTGATAATTTATGTTTCGTAAATACTATACAAATAATGGCCATATTTCATGAAACTTAGTTGGGAGCCTGTGTTTGATGTCTCTCTTTACATCATAGTGGTTATCTGGTATGGGAAAATGATATATTTCTATATTTATATCCAGAAGAGATTATTAAAATACTTTTCAGTATTATTAGAAAGAATTGTAAAACATATGCACACTTGAGTTTTCATGATTATAAAACTCCAAATTCATTACTAAACATTTTATTTATTGATTGATTGATTGATTGATTGATTGATTGATACTTTATTTACATTTCCAATGTTTCCCCCTTTCTAGGTCTCCTCTTTGGAAACCCCCTATCCCCTCTTCCCTCCCCCACCTCTATGAGGGAATTCCACCTCCCACCCACCCGCCCGCCCACTCCCATATTCCCACCTTGACATCCCCTTTACTGGGGCCTCTCCTCCCCCTGATGGCCAACAAGGCCCTCCTCTGCCACATATGTGGTCTGAACCATGAGTCCCTCCATGTGTATTCTTTGGTTGGTGGTCCAGCCTCCAGGAGCACCAGGGGGTCAGGCCAGTTGACACTGTTGCTCCCTCCATGGGGCTGCAAACTCCCTCAGCTCCTTCAGTCCTTTCTCCAACTCCTCCATCTGGGACCTCACTAAACATTTTTAAATTTTCACAAATACATTTCTTTCAAAGACACATAATCATGCGCTCATTTCAGATGCTTTAAGTTAAATTACAGTAGCATTATTATTTAGTAAATTGCATAGAATACTGTAGATACTATCTTAGTTTAAGGAATGACTCTCCATAGATGATTTGTGCTTTTTATATAACACTATATTTTATTAAATATAATTAGACTGTGTTCAAATATGAACATAATATTAATGCTTGATATGTGACATGCCTCTCCCACTTGCTGCATATTATTCAAATAACATAGAGTCTACTGCTTTTCTGATCAGAATGATAGATAATGACTTTGTACAAATTAATTTGAAATTGGATCTTAATTTTCTCTCATTTAATTACAAAGCAGCACTATAAAATCCCTACCAAAATAGTTCACACAGTAGTCTGCTGTGAGGAAGCTTTTATGTGAAAGCACATTGTGTAAGCTTGGTCAGTAGCCAGAAGTGGGAGCATTTTGCTGAGCGAGGCACGGCATTATTAGAGGATGCTGGCATAAACAGAAATGAAGATCAGTAAAGGAAATGGAGTAGAGAAAGAAACCAATAAAGATGGTATGTTTAAAATGTTGAATGTAGCTTATTAGAATACACGTTTAATAGTTCAGTGTGAGTAAAGACCTGGAGAAATGACCTTTTATTTCAGCATAAAAGAAATATAATTATAATTTACTACAACTGTGCTCTTTTACAATAATACAAGAAGATTTAGACTTGCTCATGAAAGTGGCTTTGTTGATAACCTGGCAGGAATAATAAATTACCTTTTTAGCATGAAAATGTTGATGGGTTGAGAACTTAAAGCAAAGTTGAAAAGATTTTTTTTCTTTTTATTGAAAATACATTTCTTTTCTTTCTTTCTTTTTTTTTTTTTTTTTTTTTTCTGGAGAAATGGCTCAGTGGTTAAGAGCACTGACTAGTCTTCCAGAGGTTCTGAATTCAAATCCCAGCAGCCACACGGTGGCTCACAACCATCTATAATAGGATCCAATACCTTCTTTTGATTTGTCTGAAGACACTACAGTGTACTCATAAACATAAAATAAATAAAATCTTTAAAAAGAAAAGAGAAAGAAAATAGATTTTTTTCATATAATTTATCCTGATTGCAGTTTCCCCTCCTTCTATTAGTTTCTCCCTACTTCCCCTCCCATCGAGATCTACCCCATGTCTGTTTCTCATTAAAAAACAAACAGGCTTTTAAGGGATAATAATAAAATAAAACAAGATAAAACAAAAACTAACACATTGGAATAGTAAATAAAAAAATAAACAAACAAACAAAAGGTAAAAAGCACAAGAAAAGGCACAAGAAACAGATATAGACAGAGACACTCAGGAATCAGATAAAAATTCAAGAGCAGAATTCATAATATATATGCAAAGGAGCTGTAGAGTAAATAAAATAAATAAAAATGTAAACAGATAAAATTTTTAAAAAGCAAGAAAAGCCTTGGCAGGACATTATGAGACAAAGAACCTCCAAAGATGCTATTAGGTCCATTTTGTGTTGGCCAGCTATGGCTAGACATGGGTCCTGTCATCAAGTAACAGTGTTTTGTTCCCCAGTGAGATCTCTTTGGAGAAAACTAAGTTTTCATTTGAAAGTGGTTATCAATTGGAGATAACTCCTAGGATAGGAATGGGGACATGTGTCCGCTCCTCCTCTGAGATCTCGGACCTCCCCAGGCTCAGACACACGGAGGCCCTGTGCATGCTGCCACAGTCTCTGGGAGGTCATATGTTTATTGGTCATTCTGTATTTGGATGCACGCCCTTTCCGCCTTCTCTTTTGCACAGTTCCATGATCCCTGAGGGGGGAGATTTAATGGAGACATTCCATTTAAGGCTAAGTGTTCCAAGGTTAAAGAAAATGTTTTAAAAATACATAGAAAATAAATTGCAAAAAATAAAAAGAGATCTGGGTTCCAAAGGACAACTGTAAAACTATACTAGAAAAAAAAAAAAAAAGTAAGCTAGGGGGCTTGAGAGATGGCTCAATGGTTAAGAGATCTTCCAGAAGTCATGAACTCAGTTCCAAGCAACCACATGGTGGCTCACAACCATCTGTAAAGGGATCCGATGCCCTCCTCTGGTGTGTCTGAAGACACACCAGCTACAGTGTTCTCATATGTATAAAATAAATAAATAAATAAATAAATAAATAAATAAATAAATAAATAAATCTTTTTAAGAGTAATCTATGCATATTATCATCATATTTATTATATCGATTGTAAAACCCATTCTTTATAAAAAGCTGTCAAACTATCCTATGCTTGGACCTGGATTAGAAGTAAAAATAGACTTTTTTCTGAGAGAAGTATTACTTCCTTTTTTCAACATACCCTGCCCACCCATTATCTTAGACCTTACATTTTGATTGTAATAGGGTGATGAACAAGAAGCAGCAATGCCCGAAAATAAAGTAAAATATGCCTTAATTTCTTTCTGTGGCCTGGATATAAAAGTCATGTGTTCACTTAGGAGTGCAGAAAACAGAGTCTTAGCTTCAAAAGGGTTTATCTTACCTCAAATTCTTTGCGACTCACACCCAGAACTCTCCCTCCTGAGAACTGTTTGTACTTTACCACTGCTAGAGAGTTGTTGCTTCTAGGAGATAGAATTGTTTGACAAGTATTTGACCTCTTCCAGAAGTTAAAATGTTCCAGGAACAATTCAGAGTAAAGGGGAAGAAGAATTATACACCTTTCATTTAAGTTATCTTGATTGGATTAATAGTATCCAAATTCTACATAACACTTCATTGACCTGAAATATTTTTAGCTTTATGTTCACATCCATCACCTGGTTATTTTAATAAACAATTTATTTTCCCTACATAGGAATACACATATTGTGGAATATGTTTAGAAGAATAGCAACTTGTTGATTAGTCTATATTTTGAAAAGCTAGCTCTGCCATGCAGTGATTCACTATTTCTATTAACCTACATTTGCAAGGTATATCTTCAAAATTGGCTTCTTCCTTGCAAAAAACTCCAGTAATTAAGATTAGCACTGCTGGTCAGTGGTGGCGCATGCCTTTAATCCCGGCACTTGGGAGGCAGAGGGAGGTGGATTTCTGAGTTTGAGGCCAGCCTAGTCTACAGAGTGAGTTCCAGGGCAGCCAGGTCTACACAGAGAAACCCTGTCTCAAAAATAAAACAAACAAACAAACAAACAAAAAACAAAAGAAAGATTAGCACTGTATATAAACAGTCTATAAATAATAAATGCTATGACTTGTTTATCCAAATCCCATCTGAATCTAGGACCTAACTAAAAGTAGGAATACATGTTTTTGACAAATTACTACTTTCTTTTCTTGACCTCTATTAAGATATGCAGAAAAGACAGGAAATACATGTTAGGAAGAAGAGCTACTATCCTAGTGGGGGAAGGAAGTTTTATATAAATCAAGTAAGAACTTGTTCGATATAGAAGTCATCAGGCTTCACCTCAGGTTTAATTAATCATAAACTCTGGGGATGTGGCTTGGCAATCTGTAATTTATCAACTTTGCCAATGATTTTCGTCCATAATAGAATTTGAAGATCATTGCCTGATCTACTAACAGACCTATGTTTAGAGATTGTACTGTGTATACAGTACAAAACATGGCACTTGGGGAATAAACTAATTGCTATAATTCAGAAAATCTCAATAGCATTAGTAGTATTACCAGATCGTATATAAAAGAAACCAAACAACACAAAGTCATTCAATGTCAAGTGCAAAGTTCAATAGCATGTGCTGACATGGACAAATTATCGATACCCTCTACCTGAGAACAGAGATTTGAGATCTGCAAATTGAGGATTTTACTGATTTCCATGTCTTCCTCTTCCAAAAATAAACATTAAAACATTCCTTTTTATCTAGACAATAGTCAGTTTTAGGAAATAAGTAAAGTAAATTAAGGCAGTGGAAATAAATGGCTACAGAACATGTGATTCATTTACACAATGGAAAACTGCTCAGCTACTGAAAACATGGACATCATGAATTTTGCAGGGAAATGGGTAGAATGAAAAAATTCTCATCCTGAGTGAAGTAACCCAGACTGAAAAGGACATGCATGGTATATAGCCACTGATAAGTGAATCTCAGACATAAAGTACAAGAGAATACCCATGATACACTCAACAGACTCAAAGAAGTTAAACCAGAAGGAAGGCCCAAGTGAGGATGCTTGAATCTCTCTTAGAAGAGGGAATAAAACAGTCATGGGAGACAGAGGGATGGCAGGAGAAGGGATGGTGAGGGGAACAGAGGGCAGGATTAGGCATGGAGAGAAACAGAAGAGAGACCCAAAGGGCCAGGGGAATTAATAGAAATATGCAACTGCCAGGGTCGGCGGGATGGGGCTGGGGAGAAATCACTAGACAGTCCCTGAGACCTGGGATGGGGGAGGCTCCCAGGAGTCAAGAAGGCTGGCGACCTTAGCAGAGATGCTTAACAGTGGGAACAGGCCACCTCCTGTAGCCACGCAGGACCCCAGTGAAGGGATAAGCACACCAACCCACCCATAAAACTCCCAACCCCAAATTTGTCCTGTCTAAAAGAAATGTAGGGACAAAGAGCAAAGTGGGAAAGAATGGCCAACCAATAACAGGCCCAACTTGAGACCCATCCCTTGGGCAAGCACCAGTCCCTGACACTATTAAAGATATCCTTTATGCTCATAGACAGGAGCCTAGCATGATTACCCTCTGAGAGTCTCTATCCAGCAGCTGGCTGAAACAGATGCAGATATCCATATCCAAACATTGTGTGGAGGTCTGGGAAACTTATGGAAGAGTTGGGAGGAGGATTAAAGCCCCTGAAAGGGGATGGGAACACTGCGGGAAGACAAACATTGTCACTTAACCTGGACCCCTGGGAGGTCTCAGAGACTGAGCCACCAGCCAAAGAACATAACACAGGCTGGCCCGAGTCTCCCAGCACATATGTAGCAGAGGGCTGCCTTGTTTGTTCTAGCTCAGTGGGAGAGGATGTGACTAATCCTGCAGAGACTTGATGCACCAGGATGGGGGAATACCCAGGGAGGTCCCACCCATTCAGAGGCAAAGGAGGGGAAGGGGGAGGGATTATAGAAGGGGGGACTGGAATGGGAAGCAGCATTTGGGAGAAAGGGGGAGAGAGGGGGGAGGGAGGGAGGAAGAGAGAGAGAGAGAGAGAGAGAGAGAATCTAGAGAGCAATTAAGAAAGACACCGATATCCACCTCTGTCCTACATATGCAAGCACATGAATTTATATAACTGTGTGTGTGTGTGTGTGTGTGTGTGTGTGTGTGTGTGTGTGTGTGTGTGTGTGTGTGTGTTAGAATGCTTGATATGGTCACTTGAGGTTCCTTTAAGTATTTTTTTTCACATTGATGCTGTCTTCAAAGGTTATTGTGTGTTCTAGTTCACTGTGGTTTTCTTTTGCTACTTCTAATACTATCAAGCCCATACTAAGAAATTTTCATCACAGATCTATTTTTTCATCACTATCATTTCCATTTGGAATGTTTTTACATCTACTGTCAGCTCCTTGCAGGCAGGTCCAGGAGAGAGAAAACCCAGTCCAGCCCAGTCTGTCCAGGGTTGAGTGGGATGATGAGTGTCAATGGCCCAAAAGAAACACACCAGGCCAGGAGTCTTGTTGAAGCAGGAACTCAACTTTATTGTATCAGCCCCTCACTTATATAGAGAAGGCAAAGGAGGTAGCCACTTAGGTATGGGGAGAGATGATGTAGGAGGTGGGGAAGGGTAAGGGGTAAACTGACAGGGCCAATAGCAAAGCTCTGCATCAACAATGGCAGGGCAGAGGGGGGCCAAACAGGTCTTGCTGAGTCACCCCTATATGGAAGTGACTGAGACAGGTCTCAGAACTCAAGTCAGGCTCTGGTTTGTCCTCAAAGCCCAAACTAGGGCCAAAATGGGGCCCAAGACTACCACTTCCCAAGACCCCACCCTCTTGCCCTCAGGACAGCAGGAGGGGGAGAACATGCCTAGCCCTGCCCCGTCAGGGTCAAGTTCAGGCTGCTCCCCCAGGGCCAAGCCCCAGCCCAGAGCCATTGCAGCTGCAGCCTGGCTCAGCAACACAGCACCCAGTGCAGGAGGGTGGATGGGCAAGTCAGAGAGGAATCAGCCCAGGCCACTAAAGCCACTCTCACTGCCATGGTTGCCGCTGCAAACCTCAAACCTCGAACCTCAGGACCCTGTATACCCAGGCCAACCTGGGCCCTCACTTTCCTACCCCTATGGTCTGGGTTGCTCCAGTCCTGTGCAGCACTCCCTGTCCTTGTGCTGGGGAGGTGCATCCTGTGACCAACAGCATCCCCTGTGGAGCAGGAGCTGCTGGCCTCAGCCTAGACTGTGGGTGGAGGGGTGTCTCCCCAGGTGTGGGAGTGGGCAGTGGCACCTCATCCAGCCGTGTTGCTTGCCAAGCCCCGCAGAGCTGGCACCCTTTCCTACTTGCCTGCCTGCAGGGTGTCAGTCACCTGGGAGCTGGGGTGCAGGCAGCCTGCCAATCACTGCTGGGGAAGGAGGCTCAGAACAAGCCCAACAATCTACCATTTTCTTTCTCATATGTTCTTGGTTGTTTTCTTTACCTCCATAAGCATATGTAATGTCCTTCTTTGCAAATTCTATCATCTTTCATTTCATCATCTGTCTTCTCTATGCTTATAAGCCACATCACTTATGATTTTAACACATATAATATTTTTCTAGATAGAGGATGTAGTGAATTTTATGTATGAAGTACTAGAACTTATAGTATTTCAGAAGTATACGTGTTAGGCCGGTGAAAACTACTCAGTAGGTAAAGGTATCTGTTGCCCAGGCTGACAACCCAAGTTCTATCCCTGGAACTTACATAATAGAAGATAACTGACCTCCACACACTTTCCCTTCCCTTTTTGCCATAAAAATGTCAATTTACCTCCAAAGCATACACAGTACTCTGAACGATGTGAACAGAAACTTTTAAATCACATAGATGAAGTTCAAGTTCATATTCTTTAAGCCACTACATGCCTGAATGGTCCATGGCATCACATTTATACTGTGTACATTACCACAGTATAGTTCACCAGTCTCTTATTAATGCATACAATTTAATAAAAATACCTTGAGTCTGCACAAAGCAGAAATGCTCATGCTGGGTCAAAGGGAAAATAATAATTAAATTGAAAGGGTAATATTAAATTATCTTCCAGAAAGTTGTACTAGTCTATACACATTTATAACTCAAACATGAGGCCATCGGTTCTGGATACTAAAATTTTAATTAACATCTATGAACCTAGTAAGCTGAAATATCTGTTTTACGCCCTAGGTTTGTAACAAACACATTAGAAAAATTACCATATTATCTGGATGTATCCTTTCTGTACATTTGTGTAGTGGCTATTCTTTTGGTTGTTGATATATAATAATCTAAAGGACCAAAGAGTTTTAAATGTTTGTGATCAGAGGGAAAAGCCTGTTGTTAGAGCTTAGTGAGGAACATGCAAAATTATATGGGCAAGGATGAACATAGACGCCTGTTTATCCAAGATCTTATTTTATTTTAGCGATAATAAAGAGCCAATAAAGGATTTTAGGTGTGTAGCAGTATGATTTAACTTATGTTCTAAAATTTTACTTTTAATATATCTGAAAATGAATCAGAAAAATTGGAAGAATGAGAAACAAAAAGAAGAGTGATATGATGCCTGCTTCAAGAGTCTATGATTCCCTTCCCATAGCTACCATCACCATCTAAGCCACTATCATCACAATCATAGAGCTCCACGATCTCTCCACCCAGCTTGCTAGGTTCCCACTGGTGTGTTGCTACCACACCAGCCCCATGCTTCAAAGCCCCCATGGCCTTTGTGGGACACATCAGGCAAACCCACACTTTGCCACTGTACCTTTCTCTCTGGAACCCATATGAGCTGCCGCATGAAGGAAAACACAACACAAACTTAGTTCAGAAACAATGGTAACACAATCTCTGGGCACAACAACTAAAATTCTAATCTTGTAAGCCTTAATAAATCTAAATGCTCCGGAGGAGAATCCTGATGGATCCGCCACTGAAACTGGGAGACAGTAGTAGCTACATCTTGTCCTCATGGTGTCCAAAAGGACCTATCTCTCTCCTGCTTCTTCTCTTCCTTCATCCAACCTGGAAGTCCTGCCTCCTTGCCCAGTGATTGGTCCATTTATTCATTTGGGGAGGTTCACAAGAAGCCACCTGAGTACATGACTCATTCTTCATTCCAGACAACCCCTCCTGGGAGAGCAGAATTAACATAAAAATCCAAGCAACCCCAGGGCTATCCACAACTTTTATGGAGATACTAATACCTTTTCACCTATTGATACCAAATATAAATATTTGTCTTAGGGAAAATATATCTATATTCTTTAAATAGGTCTGCATAATATGATAGATAATTTCCACGTGATGCCAAGCTTACTTATAAGTAGCTTATAATGTTATTTTTATCTATATTTATGAGTCAATTTGATATTCCTTGCTCATGATTTTGGACCAAGGTTATGGTAACTATAAAATATCTTCAGTAGGCAATATAGTAAAAGTTTTTCATTTCAAGGAGCAGAAACTGATTGTAGTTAATAGTGACTTTCTAGGGAAAATAATGGGGATTACATAGCTCTCACAGAAAGATCTTAAAAGGAAGATGAGTGTGAATACCAGAAACTACCAGAAGATAGAGGTCAGCATGGGTGCCCTAGATGTACATTATACCATGGGATAGTCTGTTTAGTAATTGATACTTCTAACAACCAAGTGTTACAGTCAAATTCACTATCCAAAGAAGGAAGTATTCTCCAGCCCTGCTATTTTAGAGTCCAGCTTTATAATAGGGGACTATAATAAACTTAGGGAAAAATATATATTGTAGGACTACAGGCCTAGATAATAAAAAGCAAAACTTGGTCTTTTCCTTTATTCACTTGGTGGGTGAATTCTTTAACTATACAAAAGAAGTTCTGATGTTGGAAAGCCATAATATATATATATATACACACATAAACTTTATCCTAGAATCAACTCCCAAACTAAGTTCATTAAAGATTATTATAACCATTTTGATGACTCTGAGTAGATGACATTGTATGGTAATTTGTCTGTAAACATGTAAATACCAATAAAATTTCTTGAGATAAATTCTTAAATATCCATGTCCTAATTTTGTCTATGGTTACTTCTTATGATTATTAGTCTTCATTATCAGTGTCATTAGATATAGAATTACAATGGAAACATATCTCTGGATGTGCCTAGAATGCTGTTTCCAGAAAGTTTTAACTGAAGAGGAAAAACCCACTCTGAATATGGACAGTACCATTCCAAGTGTGGGGTCCTAGACTGAACAAAAAGGAAAAAACAAACAGAGCAACAACCTCTCCCCCTCTCTCTGTCTCTCTCTCTGTCTCTCTCTCTCTGTTTCTCTCTCTCTCTCTCTCTCTCTCTCTCTCTCTCTCTCTCTCTCTCTCTGTGTGTGTGTGTGTGTGTGTGTGTGTGTGTGTGTGTGTGTGTGTGTGTGTGTGTGTATGTATGTGAGACCACCAACATGCCTTCCAACCACAATGGACTATATCCCCTTGAAATGTAAGCCAAAAGCAACCTCTGTTAAGTTGCTTCTTGTCAGGTTGTTGGCCACAATGAAAAAGCTAACTAATACACTACTCTTGTCAAGTTGTTGATAATTTTTTCTAGATGTAGAAAAATGAAATGGAAGCACACGAAGTGAAATGGTACAGGGGGGAAAGGCAAGTATAATTCCACATACCTGTAATCCCAGCATTTGTAGTTAGAAGCAAGAAGAGTGAGGTCTTCCTTATCTTACATAGCAATTTCAAAGCTGGCCTGAGCTAAATGAGACCCTTCCAAAAATGCCTTAAAAAGAGGATTAGAAATCAACGTTGTCTTTTTTCATTCCCTATACAATAACTTTTAGCAACCATTTCCCCATGCATTTATACAAATAACACCTATAAACATATATTATATGTAGCTTTAGTTTTACAAAAGTAAAATTATCATAAATATATTACCAATATTTCTTTTCACCTGATAGTATAGCAAAGTTATTCTTGATTCCATTAGATAGATTCCACATGATTTTGAGAACTTCATGAAGCTCTATTGCCTGAATTACCATAATCTATATAATCAATATTATCTTAGTGAATATTTTGGTTTCTAACTTCTTGTTATTATATATTATAGTGCAAAGAATATACTTCCATTTGTATTTACATAATTTAATCAACTTAGATATTAGTGAGCATCTATCTCTCATTCTCTTTTGATTACTTTATTTCAGTTTTGAGATTATAATATAACTCCAACATTTCTCCCTTTCCTTTCCTTCCTCTAAATCCTCCACTATAACCCTTCCCACCTTCCTTCAAATTCATGACTTCTTTTTTCACTAATTCCTATTGCAGACATTTATTTTTAACATCATCATCATGTGTTTAATAAACTCTATTACATTTTAGTTTATATAGTTCATGGCTAAAACATCTTCACTTTATTATGTTTCTAAATTAATATATGCTAATTTTGTTCCATTAACTTTTTTCTTAAATTATACGTTACTAAGCATCAATTTTCATCTTGTATGTAACTGTTGTACAAATATTCATTCATTTAGTTTTGGCAATGTGTTTAGTGTCTTCAACAAGCAACACATGTTTGGGTGGGTCACCTCTCAACTCATTGTCAGAATTTTCTTCTTCCATGTTCCTGTGTCCCTGTACTTGGGAGAAAATTTGGGCTCAGCATAACAACACCAGTCTCCAAAGGTGTCTTATATACTTAGATAGAATACTTCTTGATACTAGATGTGTTGGCATAAAATACATCTAAAATGACTTGACAAAATAATTGGTAGCTGTAACAGTAAAGACTGAAGCTATCATCAGATTTGGTGCTTTAGTAACTCGTTTCCAAGCAAGGCATGGTGACATAAACCTGCAGTCTTATCACTAGGCAGGCAAAAGAAGTCAGGTGCTAAGTTAGAGGTCACCCTAGGCTTCATAACAAGTCTGGTGGCCACATGAGATCCTCAATGTGACTGTGTTTCAAATATATATATATATATTTTTTTTTAGGAAGATTTTGTTATTGTTGTTGTTCTGGCAGACCAGAAGTGTTTGGGAGTCATTTCCAAAGCAATAATTTTCTTTTTTATTGGATATTTCATTTATTTACATATCAAATGTTATCCCCATTCCCAGTTTCCCCTCTACAAACCCACTATCCCACCCCTTTCCCCATGCTTTTATGACGGTGCTCCCCCACCCACCCACTTATTCTCACCTTACCACCCTGGAATTCCCCCCTACACTGGGGCATTGAGCCTTCACAGGACCAAGGGCCTCTTCTCCCATTTATGCCAGATAAGACCATCCTGTGCTACATCTGCAGCTAGAGCCATGGGTCCTTCCATGTGTACTCTTTGGTTGGTGGTTTAGTCCCTGGGAGCTCTGGGGGATCTGACTGGTTGACGTTGTTCTTCCTATGGGATTGCACACCCCTTCAACTCCTTCAGTATTTTTCCTAACTCCTCCACTGGGGTCCCTGTGCTCAGTCCAATGGTTGGCTGTGAGCATCTGCATCTGTATTTCTCAAGCTCCTTTCCTACCCAGAGGTGAAAGTATAAATATCTAATAAAAAGGTACTACTTCTGCATGTTAGAACATAAGGGTAGTATTTATTGGGTCTCTTATCTTACCCCATCTTTTGACAGATTTCTCTCACCTTAGCAACCTTCTAACTAAGATTGTATTGCTTAACTCCTGATTTTTACTTCTCCATTGAAAGACTCTTTATATAGACTTCTGGTATAAAGTACTGCAATCTCTACTCCTATGAATGCATATTCTCTGCAGGAGAGAGTCCAGATTTACCTTCCCCTATGTCAATCTACAGCTTAGTGGAATCCCCTTAGATCTAAACTAAGATTTATACAAGCATTGAAAAAATCATCATTTTTCTTTCTTGCTTTCTAATATAGGTAGAACCAGTACTATGCCACTATATTAAAATACAAAAATGGCCCATCTAATATCTTGGGACCTAGTCCAAAAGAAATTTTACATTTAGCCACTATTTAATACTATTTTTTAATTTATCAATCTTTCTGGTACTATTTTACAATTTGTATGTATTTCTGGTATATTCTATGGGCTGAAAATGCCTTTGTCATATTACCCTACAACTCCCTACATGGAATGATAAAAGGTTTTGAATGTGTAAGAATTCAATAGTTACATGAAATTTAAAATGGCATAGTAGAATGACTATGGGTAAAATGGAAGAGAACATGGGAGAAATGAGAGAAATGATCACTATTTAAGAAGTGTGTTCATTTAAAAAAGGAATATTATACATTGAATTGTAGCTTGTGTAGATTGATTGGGTTTGGTAGTAACAGAAAAAAAATATAAATGTCTATACTATGCATGTACTTTTAGTTTCTTTGAAATCCACACAGGGTGTGAGTATGAGAGATATCATGTTTCATAATAGAAAGTGCTAAGGCTGTTTCTCAATGGTACAACCATTGCTTCGTAAGCATAAGGGCCCTGGTTCAATTTCCACTACTACACTCACAAAAAAGAACATTTAAGAGAACTCCAATAATTGTAAAATACAATCACTACCACGCTGCAATAGTCAAGTCTTTCTGCACTGGTCTAATAGGGAAGAATAGATTTAAGGAGTCTTCACACTGTTTATAAATGGCTAATGGTATTTTCCTTGTCTTTGTGGCATTTGTCATCTCTGCAACAGCTATTCAAGATCTGCTCTATGCCCCACCGGCATTATCTGCTTCCATCACACCTCTGAAGTCAACCACCATATCATAAGCTTGTTTTCCTATCACATTTCAGAAGTCATTTGTGGTATTATGTGTATAGCAGTGCATTACTATGCAATAAATAGCAATGACCCTATGCTTTCAAGCTCTTAGCTTGACTCTAATGATAATTTGATCTACTGCCTATCAGAACTTGGCACTGCCACCCTGACCCTGTGCTTTTAGTACAAAACACTTCCACGTGGGCTCTACCAAGTCAACTTGTCTTCCTTATACAAACTATTGTGTTCCTGATTAAACAGATTACAATTATAATTAAACAACATAGCTTCATAATGCTAGCTTTTTTTTTAACCTATTCACCTGGATTCTAGTCTTGGTGCTGAAAGCACAAATCAATGTCAGTTTATCCAGTTATTATAGCTCAGACCAGAATATGCAAGTCCTCCCATAAATAAATAAACCCCAAATGGGTCTGCTCTGTTAGACATCTAAATACCTGAACATATATGAGTACACAATGAATATTACCACAACTTATCCTCTCACGGTAGGACTCCCAGTACACTTCAATAGCTTTTATAATTAAAAAATAACATGAAAGAGCAAAATGAGGGGAAACATATGAAAAACATTTGTAAATCACAGTGGTTTGTAAATGCAATCTATTAGTATTTGGTGCCTATTATCTGTAACTAAACTGAAAATTATTTTATAGCTTCAGTTTTAATCAAAAGCTAGAACATGGTCTAGATTATTCAAGTAGTGTAAAGATTTTACATGTATATAAGTAGTTCTTTTGCCTTTTTGTTGACAATATAGACACAAGGACATACTCTCACAGAACAAGATCAAGAAGTAGCAGTTGATATTAAAATGATGTAGTATCATATACTCAAAATGACTACTATAAAGGGAGACTACTCTCACAATTTCCATAGAAACATAATTAATATTCATGTGAAGATACAGTTTTATTTACAAATATCATAGTTTTCAGTGTACTTTGTTTTAAACTGCTACCATAAATGGAAATCACATTCACTACCACTATAGAAATGTACACTAATAATTATATGTAGATATAGTTTAAGTTCTCAGTATTAGTAAGTATATCAAGTAATTTGTCCTAAAGTGCAGCCTTATAAAAGAAAATTACTTTCATAACCATTTGAGAACTTAATTACTAATCAAACATAGATACTGTTTTAGTTTCAAATATTAGAGTTTATTGTGTAATACTTGAAAATAATTGACTCTAAAAACATTTATTTTCTACAATCCTCAAAAACCAAGTGCTTAACATAAACCACAAAATGTTCACCATAACAATGCTTTCAAAGTCTGTTTACTAGAACATGAATTTGGAGCAATAATAAAAAAATGATTTGAATGCCAGCAACGCTTATATTCTCTCCCAGAAAGATGCAGGAGGAGTGTGTCAATAACATTCCCATTGGTCTGAAAGCAGGGATGTCTGCCAGAGTCCTGACTCATAAGCAGCCTGTTGCCCAGATATAGCTGAAAAGCCTGCAGTTGATTGTCTGTGCTCCAACAATAAACAGCCTATCATTACTGCCAATGAAAAGCACTATGATATAGAAAATTACTAAGACTATGGAATGATTCAGGCTAACCAAGATAGAATATGCATACATGAAAACTCTTTTTGTTTGTTCATTTCAAATTTTTGTTCCTTTGAACAGGATCTCATGTACCTGGTCTCAATCTCACTGTGTAGTCTAGGATGGCCTTGATTTTCCTGCCTCTGCTTTTCAAGTACTGAAATTCCAGGCTGTGTTACACCATGCTGAACTAAACTCTTTATTAGTTAGTTAGTTAGTTAGTTAGTAGTTAGTTAGTTAGTTAGTTAGTCAGTCAGTCAGTCAGTCAGTCAATCAGTTATTCTCTTTATATTCTGACTGCAGTTTCCACTCCCTCCTCTCCTCTCAGGCCCACCCAACACCTCCTGTCTTCCCTGACACCCATCTATTCCTGCTTCATTTCTCTTTAGAAAATGGCAGGCCTCCCACAAATATCAATCAAACATGGTACACTGATTTTCAGTGAGACTAGGCACCCTCTCTCCTATTAAGGCTAGATGAGTTAATCCACTAGGAGGAAAGAGTCCAAGAAGTATGCAAAAGAGTCATAGATAGCAAATGGATGGAACTTGAAAAAATTATCCTGAATGAGATAACCTAGATGCAGAGTGTCAAACATGGTATGTACTCATTTAAGGTCAATATTAACTGTAAAGTAAAGGATAACCATGCTACAATCCACAGACCCAGAAAACCTGAGTAACAAGAAAGGCCTAAGGGGGTTCATTTGAATCTCACTGAGAAGGGAAAATAGAATAGACATTCTGGGTGGACAGGGAAAAGAACTGGATGGTAGGGATGAAGATGGAAACAGGTGGGATGAAGTGGAATGAGGATAAACTAAAAGAATACTGAGAAAGACAACTGTATTGTAGGGGGTATCTCTGGGATGAGCTGGAAACCTAATGTAATGAAACTCCCAGGAATATATGAGGGTTACCCTAGCTAAGACTCCTGACAATGAGGGATATGGAGCCTGAACCTGCTATCTCCTGTAACCAGGCAAGAAGTCTAGTGGAGGGTTTGGGACACTGACCATTTTAGTTTTACATTTTGATTAGAAGGCAGCCAGAAGGAAACTCTTTCTTCTGTATTGGATAGAGAATGAACACTAGGAACCCTCAAAGCCTGCTTACACAATGATGCAGTTCCTCCAATAAGGCAACACCTATTGTAACAGGGACCCAAATCCTAATAGTGCCATTCCTTGTGGGCCAAACATGCAAACACATGAGACTATACAGGCCAAATGTATTCAAACTACTACACCAAATAAGGAGGTTTGAATAGGTTTGCCCCCCATACACTCATCCATTTGGATACTTGGCCTGTACAATGGAATGCTTCCAGCCATGGTAATAATGGACTGAATCTTTGAGAGTATAAGTCAACCCCAATTAAATGCTTTCCTTTATAAACGTTGCCTGGGTCATGGTGTCCCTTCACAGCAATGAAATCCCAATTAAGACACCAACTCAGCCACAAAACCTTCTTCCCACAATTTGTCCTACCTATGAGATGTGCTGGGGTAAAGGTGGCCCAGAAACTGTGGGAGTGGCCAACCAATGACTGGTCCAGCTTGAGACCCATACCATTAGAAGTAGCCCAACTCTGACACTGTCAGAAGAGCCAGGACCCAGAGGCTGGATAGCCCAGAAACCTAGACTAGAACCAAACACAATAGGCAAACAAACAAACAAACAAAATGATAGAATAATTTCACAATACGTCTTCATGGAATTAAGTTGAATGGATGTTCAAAGGATGATTATCAGTATAGTCAGTTCTCTGACATTTGAGGCTGATTAGCTAGTTTCTGGATTATCCAGTTCTGCTTTTTAAAACTCCAATGGTTTCCTTTGGCTGGCAGCCTTTTGACCATTTCACTGTTCATTAGCACCTTTAAAGGATACCTGAAATCAGATGAGGTCACACCACTCAATTATGTTCCTCATTACTAGCTTCACAGAAGGACTCTGTCCAAGAGGTAGTTACAGCTATCATGTAAAATCAGGTTTCTCAATTATCAGTAAATTTCATTTATTCTTTTTTCTTCTGTCCCTCATGACCTGGTATAATCTGTACTTGGCTGAATATACAGATTTTTGCTGTGCCATATGGAAAAATGAAAGTGAGTCTTTAATAGAAAAATTAAAGATGCTAGCTTTCTCATGTTTCTATTGAGTTTACTCCCTGTTTTCCCATGTATACAGCATTTGAGTCTCTTGGAATACTTCATAATTATCTGTTTAATTATTACTGTAATTTGTTTTTTTAAAGAAAACCTTGAAAGCAATCTTATGAACATGTAGGTATTTATCTACAATTCTCTGATCTGAAGGGATGCTTGTGAGTACTTTAAACACTTGATTTGGTCACACAATGCTTATACTAACCTCAATCAGATTTATAGTCAGGGAGTGCCAGTAATAACACGCTATTAGAAGTTCTTCCTAAGATGCACAAACAAGGGTGGCTTCCATGGAAAGTATGACTTGTGCAATTTTGCAGATATTTTCTCCATTGTCACCTTTGTTACTGTGTGCATTGGTAATATAAAGCAGTACATAACTCTTTTAGAAATTCAAAGTAATCAAAAATGTCCATAATTCTACTAGTGCTAAACAGTGACTATATTTTAGTATACAGTTTAGAAAATTTCTGTTCATTAACAACCTCATGGCCATCCAAGTAGGATACTATCTATAAAACTGTCTTATCATTTTATATTTTTATTACATTTATTCACAATTTGTATATGTGTTTGTCTGTGTTTCTGTGTGTGTGGACATGTACATGCCAGAATGAGCATGTGGAGGCCAAATGATAATTTAAGGGAATCAGATCTCTCCTTCTACCTTGTACATCATTGGCTTCACAGCAAGTATCTTTATCCCCTGAGCCATACTGCTGGCCCATAGAGTCAATATGTCAGGCATATTTTTCTGTCATAAAATGTACTTCTATAATATTCTTTGAATTTGCCACATCATATGTATCTTGTTATGCCAAGGACCAGTCTTGGCTTGGAGAGGGGTTCTTGAGAGAAGTGGTATTGAAGAGCAGTGAAACAAGTGGCTCAAAGTCAAATCATGGGTTACAAACTGATGGCCAATGTTCTGCTCAAGACAGATTGCTCTATATTCTGTTTTTTTCTGGAGATCTCCAGACAGTTCTCTGCTTGAGACAGCTTTTTTTTTGCGATTCTAAACACTCTCTGGATAGTTCAGCTCTTGAAGATCAAAAGCCCAGCTTTTTATTTACATAACAACTTAGTCATTACTACAGGTTCCTTTTTGATTATCCCACAACTCAGTATCTCATGATCCCAGCCTCTTGATTCTTAAAAAGAGACATCAAACACAATCATGGATCATAAAATAACTGGGCAGGACCCTGCCCTGAAATGAACATTCTTGCTACACCTCCCCTGGACCTTAACTCCCTCTATTCCAGGCTGACCTTGAACTCAGGAATCTGCCTTCCTTTGTAAGCATAAACAAAAAATGTTTTCGAGGTGGGATTTCACCTTGTGATCACCACTTCCTAAATCTTTATATCACCTTCCTTACTATCTTTCTGACAAGCTGGCTCATAGTACAGGTGCCTCTGTTCCTTTAGATCTCTGAAGCTCCTTATACAGTTCGTATTGTATCCTTATAATTTGCATAGTTGAGAAATTATATATTTTTGAACTCATGTTTTCATCATTTTTTCCTACTTCTTTAAGGGCTGTCCTGAAGGTCACAGCATTATACCATGTTGCAGAGACATAGCCATACCCTGACTCCCAGACTCATGTTCTCTCTGATTATCATGAAGTCATTAACCTTGGCAGAGAAGACATTCCTCAAAAGAGGAACATGAAAATATACACACTAGTATACAAACAAGCCTTACAGCCACAGCAACCATCAGCACTCTTGGAGGCCCATACACTGCTAGCTCTGCTCCAGAGGCAGAAACCAATGTTATACTGTTCTTTATATGGCCAAGCTAGACATTATTATACACTCTAAATTTGTATATTTATATTTTACTTTATTTATTTTTGTCATTATAACAGAGCCAGGGGTCTTAGTATAGTACATAAATTTTGTGTACTAATTTAACCAGAGAGAAATTGGTAGAAGTAGATTTTTTCTATATTTAGATGTGTCTTTAAATACTTTTCCTTGCTTGACAAATGACTTAATTATAACAATGGTGAGAATATATACACTTCTCAGTAACTGATTTGTTTGGTTTTTCAAGACAGAGTTTCTCTGTGCAGCTCTGGCTATTCTGGAACTTGCTTTGTAGACCAAGATGACATCTAACTCATATAGATACACATGCCTCTGCCTCCTGAATACAGAAACTAAAGGTGTGTGCCACCATGCCTAGCAAGATTATATACATTTTAAAGGAATGAAAACAGCAATACTTTCCTTAGGATCTAAAACTTAGGAAGCAGTGAACCTTCCTCGAGGATCTCCCACATATCCACATCTTCACTACCAAGTGCTCTTTTCACATTTTTATCTGCTTATTTTTATAATCTGCTGAGCAGTCCAACTAATATTGTCCATATAGACATTGGTGAGTGACCACCCACTGGAATATGACCAAACTACTAGAGACCACAAACCTAGATAAAACAGATTCTCCTTCACTCAGCATCCATCAACTGTCAATGAATCGTCAGCTATGTGTAGGGGATCATGTGCCTCTTATACAATCCATGCTGGAATATTGACTAGCTTGATCTCGTGTGGGTCTTATGCTGCTCAGATTTCATGAGTGTAACAGTCGTACTATGTCCAGAAGATACTGTTAAGTCCTTGACCTCTTGCTTTATATCTCCCTCTCATTTCCACAATGTCCCATGAGTACTGAAGGGGAGGAGATGTTGAAACTACTCTCTATATATTATGTTCTCCATACTTTGACATGTATGAATCTCTGTACTATGAACCGTCCACTGAACAAAGATGTTTCCGCAATGAGGACTGAGAGTTACACTAATCTATGAGTAAAGTGCACATTTTTTGAAGACAATTTGATGCTAGGACATTTAATCTTTATAGTTTACGGATATCTATCAGTTTAAGAAGACAAATTCCAATATATCCAGTTTATTTTTATTACAAAATTGAATCACTATCTGAATTTATTTTAATATGCTTAAATAACCTACAGTAAAATATTATTTCTATGATCTATATTCTGAATATTCTATGAATTATGTTATATTTAATTATTAGATGTTACATAAAAGAAAGATACTAAAAATCCATGTCCAAACTTTACAGGGCAGGCCAGCAAGATGGTTCAACAGATATAGTGATTAGCATATAAGCCTTAAGACCAGAGTTCAATCCCCAGAACCCAAATAAAGACATAAAAAGAGAAGTGATTCCACAAAGTTCTCCTTTTGCTTCCATACTCACAGTATAAAACATATGTGACATACACACACACACAAACACACATATACACACACACACACACACACAATGAAAAATACTTTTCTAAAACTTATGATACCTTAGATAATCAATTTTATGATTATTCATACTTTCTAAAATTTGCATGTAATATTTTATACTCCAATTTTTCAAATGTACGGAGCAATAAAAGTGACAATAAAGCTATGTGTTTCATGATTCAGGAAAATACAAAATTCATTAAAGAAACAAACAGTAATTTCCAACCAATTCCAAGGGTAAGACAATCGAAAATCATGATGAAATCCTCAACAATTTTTTATTCTTTAACACTGACATATCTATATATTTTTAATTTTGTTCATTTTTACCATCAATATCTACTCTTATCTCTCTATGAATAATTACCTTCCAACACACCCCACTTTGATATTTTTTTAATTCATTGAGTTTAATTGTGGATGCTTACATGAGCATGAGTGTGGAGTGTTATTTACTGAAGTATGGGCATATTATCAGCTATTGAAGCACTAAAAATCTGGCACTCCTGTTCCCAGAAACCATTAACTACCCATAGTCCCTCAGTGATGGATGGGCCCTCTTTGCACAATGAAATGGTGATAGGCCCAATTTTGTGTAAGTTTTCTGCAACTGTAGTGAGTTCATGAGTACAATGGCCATTTGATATCCAAAAGACACTTTTGCAGTACTCCTCTCCATCCTCTGGCTCTTTCACTTTTCCCACCTTCTTTTCTATAATGTTCCCTGAGATTTGTAGAGGATGATATGGATGACTCATTTAGAGCCAAGTACTCCACAGTCACTTATTCTCAGCACTTTGACCAGTTATAGGTATCTACAATAACCATTGCTTGCTTTAAATTTAAAATTAAGGTTCTCTGATGAAGATTGAGAGTACACAACACTAATATAAAAACCTGAGCATATGAAGGCACCACCATATGACCACCATATATGTTTAGTAAAATAACAGTAACAAATATCTTGGGTGTATGACCCTCTCCAGTTGTCAGCTCTTGACTATGCTTACAGTCCTAGGTATGATTTCCTTCCTTGGAAGCCATCTTCAAACCCAAGCATAGAGGTATTGGTTACCTGCGTAATAATCATGATATTGCACTATTGGCATTATCTGGAAAATCATTATTGTACCTTGTGAGATACATATCTGGGTAAAACAGTTGATTTTTCTTCCATAGTAGCCTGCATAGCATCTTCTAGTGCTATGAAAGGTGGCAAGATAGGAGGAAACTTCTATCTCAGTCACAATTTGATTACATAGGGTCCTGCAATCCAAGTGTGTGGTGTCTTCCAAAATAGGTGTTTACAATCTAGTTCTGGTTGGCAACAGAGCAATGGCAATAGTCTTCAATGTTTTAAGATCTTCTGAAACCTCTCAGACCAACAATTCATGAGGGAATATTCCATATATTGATAATATTTGACTTCTTGGAGGAGCATTACACACTGTTGCACAGTGCCTTCATTCATACATTTTTAAATTACATTTTTTCACTAGGTTTACAAAATAGAAAGTTTCTATCAGAATTTTTCATAAATTCTTAGTTTTGGTTAACTCTTTCCCTCATTTTTGCCCTCTGTCTTACCTTCATTTCTGTCTATATTTTCTATGTTCAGTATTTTCTATCTCTACTTCCACATCTATACAACAATATGGCAAGAGATCATATCCAAAGACCTTCATATGATCCAGCCAGAATGAAGATATACCCTGGATTACACTATGATCTGACTGGTATACAGGCAAGCCCTTGGTATACACCATCAATACCTAACAGTGATGGTAATATTAGTTTGTAGAAGGAAACACCCATGTTTGAAAGTGACATCTAATTGAGGGGCACACAAAGTGATGAATCAGAGAAAGATTTGACAGAATGAGTCAGACATAGGATATGCCCAACTCACATGAGAACAGCCAAGGAAGAGAGGCTATTTAAAAGCAGGGAGAGAGAAGAAAAGGTTTTGTGTGTGGTGGGTAGAGAATAAGATTGAAGGCTAGTAGCTTCCAGGACTAGTCTATGAATAGTTAGAACAGAGAAAGAAACACTCTGGGCTTGCTTAGACCAAGCATGGGCATGGCTCTCTTCTCATCCCTTAATCTTAGGAAATAAAAGCTACATTTACACATATCACTTGTGTTCTATTTTCTCTCCTCCTCTAATGGACTCTCTCTGGTTTGCTGGCCTCCTTAAGCACTCCAAGTTAAATACAATAGTCTAAGAATTCAAAGCTCGTATACATATATGAGAAATAAAAAGCAATGTTTCTCCATCTGGCCATAGCTTACCTCAGTCAGTATAATTTTATCCAGTTCCATCAATTTACATGCAAATTTCATAATTTTCTTTTTCTTAACAGCTCAATAATATTCCATTGTAAAAGGTATCACAATTTCATTATTCATTCATCACCTGATGAATATCTAGCCTGGTTCCATTTCCTGACTGTTGTGAATAAGGGTGCAATGAACATGAATGTGCAAGTATCTCTATAAAAGAATATAGAGTCATTTAGGTATATGACCAGCAGTGGCAATACTGGATAATAACGAAATGTACTTTTAACTCTTTGAGAAACAGCCACAATGATTTCCATAGTGGCTATATCTGTTCTGTGCCCTATCAACACTGAACAGGCTTCTCTCTAAATACATGCCAGTATTTGTTGTAATTGTTTTCTTAATAATAGATATTCTGACTAAGATCAGATAGAATCTCAAATTAATTTAAATTTTCAGTTTCCTGATGCCTAAGGGTATATGTAGCATAATCTTAATTTCTCCAGTCTTTTTAATTCTGTCAAGACTTGTTCATTTCATTATGTGGCATCTGTCATCCTTCCATTTGCTCAGACCCAAAGAATCAGAATTGTCTTTAATCTATTTTTTTTCCACTCTTACACCCATATTGGGGGTACCTATATTCAATCATGTTGTGTTATGTAACCTATTTTGTTAAATGTGAATTTTTCTTTTAAGTGTTGTTTTTAATTTTGAAATAGGATTTTTACTTTTTATTCAAGGCTGACCTTGAACTCATGATCTTCCTATATCAGCCTCTCAAAAATAACACCAATGGAGCAAGAGAAGAAACTTTTGGAGGTGAATGTATATGTTTGGAAAATGGAGTTTTCTTATTTATCTTCAACCTTAGTGTAGTGGTTTGAATGGAAAATGTCCCCTGTAGGTTCTGGTACTTGAACACTTGGTCTCCACATAGGTTGCCCTGTTTGGAGAGGTAATAGTGCAGTTTTGCTGGAGGAATTAAGTCACTGGAGGTAAGCTTTGAGAGTTCATAGCCTCATCCTACTTGAATCTTGCTCTCTAGGTTTAGTGTTTATGGTTAAAGATGGTGATCATTATTGCTCAGCTCCAACTACCTGCTGCCATGCCTCCCTGGCATTGGACTCTCTCTTGGGAACCATAAATCCAAATAATCTCTTTCTTCCATAAGTTGTCTTGGTCATGGTATTTTATCAAACCAACAGAAAACTAACACACTCAGCAATACACACACACACACACACACACACACACACACACACACACACACATACACACGCACTGTACTGGCTGGTTTTGTGTCAACTTGACACAAGCTGGAGTTATCACAGAGAAAGGAGTTTCAGTTGAGAAAATGCCTCCATGAGATACAGCTGTTAGGCATTTTCTCAATTAGTGATCAAGGGGGAAGGGCCCCTTGTGGGTGGTAACATCTGTGGGCTGGTAGTCTTGGGCTCTATAAGAAAGCCAGCTGAGCAAGCCAGGAGAAGCAAGCAAGCCAGTAAGTAACATCCCTCCATGGCCTCTGCATCAGCTCCTGCTTCCTGACCTGCTTGAGTTCCAGTCCTGACATCGTTTCGTGATAAACAGCAGCATGGAAGTGTAAGCTCAATAAACCCTTTCCTCCCCAACTTGCATCTTGGTCATGATGTTTGTGCAGAAACAGAAACCATGACTAAGACACACAAACACAAACACAAACACACACACACACACAGAGAGAGAGAGAGAGAGAGAGAGAGAGCTTTTTTATATTTAAATTTTGCCTCAGCACAGTGTTATTGTTTTAAACAAATTATATCAGATATACCTCAATATTTCCTCAGTGTGGCCAATTCTCACAATTGCCAATACTACCACCCAGGTCCAAAGCACATTAAGCACTCATTGAAGTATTATAGTTATCTCTTAACTGCTTCCTTTATTGAACATTTGTACTTCTTGTTTTATTCTTTACATGATATATAAATTAATACATACCTGTTAGCATATGTTAAATGAAGTCATCTTTTTCCTTGAAACTTTACAATTCAATCTCACCTCACTCTGAGTCAAAACCAAAATTATAAGGAACACACTAAGTCTAGAGAGCATATCATTATGTTACCACTTAGCAGTCTCAGACTCCTTTTTCTTCCTTTCCTCCCCTTCTCACTTCATGTCAACCAAATCTGGCTTCATTCTAATCTTCTTTCTTTTGCCCCCTATTTCCTTTATTTTCTTTGTATGTATATGTTTGCGCACAGGTATATGCTATGGGTGCACGTGTGTATGAATGTTTCCATGTATGTGAATGCATGTTATGTAGGTGAAAATATAATTGTATGAACATGAAGAGGGCAGACGTTGATATCAGGTGTCTTCTTCGATCACTATTTATTGAGGCAGAGCCTTTCACAGAACCTGGAGCTCTCTGGATAGCATGTGTAATTGATAGAGTTTATTTCCTGAGATTAAGGAATGAGATGAGAACCATACACAAGCTGTGCAAATACACAGCTTGGGCTGAGCTTAGAACATTTCTTTCTCTGTTCTATCACAAGGCATAGACCTGGAAGTTTCTAGCCTCTGTACAATCTAATTTTCTAAGCTGACTGATTTAATATGGCTTCTCTTGGCTTCTGACTGAATTGCTATGCTTGGTCTCATACTAATTTGACAATATGTTCTAATCTGGCTTCTTCTCATTCTCTGTCTCATTTTGTCTTGACTTGTGTGTAACTTCTTCACTCTGTAATCTGTCTCTGTAAAACTATACTGGATAAACTGCCACACACAGAGAGACCACCATCACTTATGTCTAGCCATTTTTTCTCCCTGCACTGCTCTTAAGTGGCCTCTCTTGTCTGTCTGTTCTCCTGAGAGTTGGCTCTATCTTATTTCTGACTCATTCTTTCAACTCTTTCTCTGATTCTTCACTTTGCCTCTCAATTAGATGTCACTTTTAAACATGGCTGCTTCCTTCTACAAATTAACCTTACCTTCACTTTGAGGGATTAAAGGTATGTACTAAGGGTGTGTCTGTGTTCCAGTCAGATCATACTATAATCCAGAGCATGTCTGCATTCCAGCTGGATTAGTCCTAGATGGCTTTTAGATGTAATCCCTTGCCAGAGCAAGCATATCTCTATTAAAATTCCTCTAAAAGTATGGCTAGCTACCTTGTACCATTGGTCTTTCTCTGTCTTCTGAGCACTAGTATTATAATGAGCTCTTAGTGGTCAGTCAACTTTTATGTTTGTGCTGGAGATTCTACCTCTAGCCCTCACATTCAGTATGTACCTGAGGATGATCTTGAATTCATCCTTTTGTCTCTGTCTCCTATATGCTGGGATTACAGGCATGTGTAACCATATCTGGGTGGATTTTACATATTCTTGACCCACATTTTGTATAGATCAGAGATTCAGTCTACGTGTAATTTCTTTGCTCCTGGCATAATTCCTCAACAACAAACTATCTACTATATGTGGTGAACATCTGCTCTTCCCAACATAATGTTGTGTAGTCTTGTAATTTAGATTCCCAGATCATGGCTTTTACATCTAATGCACTTATCTCTCTGCCTTCTGGGCCAGTGGCAGAAAATATATTTGTACCTTAAATTATTTTTTATTTTGACAATCTTCTACCACAAAATGTCCCCTATTCTATTTAGTCTTCTCTCTTGTTTATGCTATAAGCCTAGCAGTGATTGTCAGTGACCTCCACAAGAATTGCCTAGGCACAAAGGTTTTATTGAAACCACTATAGTCAGAAATAAATTATTGACCTACAAGGAAATACGTATGGTGATTCAGCTCGTTATTTTCCTATTAATATGTCCAATTCAAGTTTGAGCCACTGTTACTTAGCTTTACAATAAATAGTCTATCACAAATCTTGAAAATATCCAAATACTTGAGATATTCTGGGCTCCCTTGGTTTTTCACTTCTGAGACTAGTTTACAGCGGGAAAATGTTTTAGACTATCCCTAAGGGCCTCAAGCAAAATGGACTCTCTTAATCTACTGAACAGTCTGTCTGTTTAGATAAGAAGAATTTAATTGACTTACCTATTTAGGGGATTCTGCTTAGAGATGAGCTATAGAAAAATATAGCTCTGCTAGGAAATCTCACTTTTCTCTTCCTAAACTCTGATTTTCTCATAGCATAGCCAGACTCACAGGGACTTTACAAGGATTAATTAGTGCTTAAAAGCACTTTTGTAAATGAAAAGTAGCTATACTAAGATAATCATTTAAACTCTGAATGTTTGTCTTTTTTTATTCATGCTACCATTATAATTTCAGACTCTCTTCTATAATGTCACCAGATTGTAGGTAAGCTCCCAAAATAGACAGTCACTAAGACTAAAACTGTTGTATGACCCAATATGCAAAACAGCTCTGGGAAAGGAATGATGAAACTGACTTGATTGTAGCAATGACCTACTCTTTTATAATGGATGGCATCATAAACAGTTTTAAGGAGATTTGGAAATGAGAGAATTTTGTATTTGGTGTGGGACCAAAAAATGCTATTCATGTAACAGTCATTGCAGATTAATTATAATGCCCTACAAATGTTTGTTTCAAAAATGGGATGTAGGATCTGACTTTTGTAACAGGTCAGATTAATTTTCATAAGAGTCTTGTTATTGCAAGTCTTCCCCTTATTTCCTTTAACTGATTGTGATCTTCCCACAAATAAGGCTTAATAGATTGATTTGAATTATATCTCTTCCAAGACAAGTTTAAAAATAATCTTCAAGCTCACAAAATGGCTCAGCTGACAAATACACAAGTCACCAAGTCTGATGACCTGAAATTGATCCCCAGAAAGCACATAAAGGGAGTAGGAAAGAACCAACTTGTGACAGTTGTCCTCTAACCTTCACATGACTCTACAGCCATGTTCCCACACACAAAATAAATAAAATGCAAGACATAATACCTTCACTGAACATGGTGGTACATGCTCTTAATTCCAGCACTAGGGAGGCAGAGGCAAGCAGATCTCTATGAGTTTGAGGCCAGCCTGTCTACATAGAGCTGAATAGAAATTGTCAGCTGAAACATACAAGTTCTGGAAATAAAGATAAGTTTGTATAAATGATATCATTGTTTCTGTGAGCAAGTTTAAACTTGTTGACAACTCTATAATTCGTATATAGATTCAATGCCAAAAGAAGGCTTGTTAGTTTATTGTATCTGCCTGAACTGAATTAGGATGTACTACTCTTAGCAATGCAGATAATGATTATTTAATGGTTTTCTCATCTAACTACATGTATTATAATATTACTGCCAAATTTATTTCTTTTCTCCATTAGTAATTCTTCAGCATATACTCAGAGAACTGAAATGAATAAACTGGGGTATTATATCATAAATAAAGGTACACTCAATTCTCATGTAGGTTTCTAAACTATTGATACACTTAAAAAATGAGCTGAGGAGTTGAGGCATTGGTTCAGTGGTTAAGAGTATGTGTCACCCTTGCAGAGGACCCAAGTTCAATTTCTAAAAATAATATTGGGATATCATCTTATCAACTCCATGGACACCTGCACCTATGTTCACAGACACATACATATGCCTATAATTTTAAAATTAGTTGAACCTTAATACTATAAAATGGTACAACTGTAAGATGCATTAGCTAAAGCAACAAAAGCACTTATATGTCCTGGGATGTTGGAGAACTTGTTTTTAATTTAAAAATCAGAGAATAATTAGTTTATGATATTCAATAGGTAAACAGAATAGTTAAACTTTCAAGGATGAAAACTATTTGCCTTTATGAAAACAATAGCATTGTCACATCATTTTGCATCTTCTATTAAATTTAGCAACCAACTATGAACATGTGTCACTCCAGCTATAATTTAGAAAGTATATACATGGTAGAAATATAATAAGACTAAATTGCCAATTTTCAGTGTTATATTCCAGGTTAATAGGGAAGTGTTAGAGTCACATGTATCAGTGATAGTGTCCCTGTGTTATCAATTTATTAAGAACCTGAAAAGGAATGGATATTAGAGTTAGTATGTAAGGAGAATTATAAAATGCTCCTGGGGAATTGAACAAATGTTATCACTGAACAACAGATGAGAAATGACAGATACAATTTAATATCTCTGCATATAAGTCAATGCACATAGGAAAATGTTGAATTGTTGCATAACTTGTAAGATTCTAAATTAGTACTTTTAAAAGGGGAAAGGCTTCTAAGGGCCTACCACAGGTAATGAGATTGTGTACTTGATGTTCAGCTTTGCTCATATACTAAGCAAAGTTTTAAAAGTGTTATGAAACAAATGAAAAATATATTCATGATATCACAACATACATATACAAGCTTTGTGACAACACATACTCACACACATGAGCAAATACCAGAAAATAAATAGGAGTGAATGAATATTTTTCCTTGCTAAAATAAATGTCTTTCAACTTTATTTTGGTATTTTGAAACACATTTATGAATATATTTAGCATTCTGTTATCTCTTTGTGCCAAAAATATAAACTAAGGGAAAAAAGAGAATTGTGGCTGTTTAGCATAAGTAGATAAAGGAATGAATATCTAATTATAATAAAATATGATAATAGGGAAGGCCATGATCTTCAGTATAAGGCACACCTAAATTCCAGTTCACCTCATTGTTAAGACAATCTCTACTTCAAGAAGATAACCAAATTTTCAATAGTGATTCTCAATACTTAAAATGTAGAAGTGTTTAAAATGTATATTTCTCATCATAGATGTTATTATAGCAATCACAGAACTTATCAGGCCAAATCAGATCACTTAAAAATGTCACTGAGCGGGAACCTCAGATTGGGCCACAGGGCTCCACAGCAAATTAGTGCCGGGACAAAGATCCCTCTCAGGAGCTCAGAAAAGTCAGGAGAGAGCCAAAGACACGCCCCACAGCTCACCAGGAACTGCCTCGAACCCGCGAGACACAGGGACCGAGGTAGGCGGGCTTAGAAACCCCCCTGAATCACAACAGCGGGCGGCTGAGGCAGGAAACTTTTGCCTGGGACACTAGGATTCCATAGTCAAGCAGCTCCGGGAGAAAATTTTCTCTCCCAGGAACGCAGGAAAGCCCCGAGCGGGGGCAACATGAGCCCCAGAGCTCACTGATTCCACCCGGTTTCCACGGGCCACAGAGACTGACGGACAGCAACTTCCGGCAGCGGCTGGGAACCTCAGCTTGGGCCACAGGGATCCACAGCAAATTAGCGCCGGGACAAAGATCCCTCTCAGGAGCTCGGAAAAGCCGGGAGAGGGCCAAAGACATGCCCCACAGCTCACCAGGAACTGCCCCAAACCCGAGAGACACAGGGACCGAGAACAGACCCGGTGCCACAGCTCTCCAAACCCAAACACCTCTCAGAGAGAGCTGGTCTTCAAGGAGTACTGACACAAAGACCTGCAGGAGGGGCAAGCCACAACCAGACAGAGTAAGATCAGCTAACATCAGAGTCAACAAGATGGCAAAAGGCA
>CM052722.1:67061868-67077582 GCA_028551405.1 Uromys caudimaculatus
AGATGTCCTTCATCAGAGGAATGGATACAGAAAATGTGGTACATTTACACAATGGAGTACTACTCAGCTATAAAAAACAATGACTTAATGAAATTTGCAGGCAAATGGATGGAACTTGAAAATATCATCCTGAGTGAGGTAACTCAGTCACAAAAGAAGGAACATGGTATGTACTCACTGTTAAGCGGATATTAGCCCAAAAGTTCAGAATGTCCAAGTTTCACTTAACAGTAACCGCGGGACTGAGAGTGAGGTACCAGATGGAGGGGTTGGAGAAAGGTCTGAAGGAGCGGAGGGAATTGGTTGCCCCATGGAGGGAGCAAGAGTGTCAATGGGCCTGACCCTCCCCCTGGTTGTCGTGGAGTTCAGACCAGTAACCAAAGAATACACATCTATTGACCCATGGTTTGGACTACATATGAGGCAGAGGAATCACCTCGATGGCCATCAGGGAGAAAGGAGAGGACTTTGGGCCTGAGGGTGCTAGAGGCCCCAGTAAAGGGGAATGTCAAGGTGGGAATATGGGAATGGGTGGGCAGATAGGTGGGAGGAGGAATTCCCTCACAGAGGCGGGGAGGGGGAGGGGATAGGGGGTTTCCAAAGAGGAGACCCAGAAAAGGGGAAACATTGGAAATGTAAATAAAATATCCAAAAAATGTCACTGATATGTGTGTGTTTATGTTGAAATGTTACAACTACATTCCCAAAAACATATATAATTTACTATTGCACTTCAGTTACTTTTCACTGAATAAATCTGTTTAACTCATCAACTACCTCAAGAAATAGAACTTCAGTAAAAATCATTCTTTCTTTTTCCTTTTCCAACTCTTTTCCATCCTCCTCTAAAGGTAAATCATTATTGTCAGAAATAAGCCTTATATCTTTAAAATGTATGTAAACGTAATCAAATAGAACATTGTCATATGTATGCATGTGCTCTCACTCAATATTAACTTGGAGAGATTCATCTATGTTGTTGTCTACTGGGTACTAATTTGTTCATGTTCCTGGCGATAAGTCATACATTCTTCTTGTGATTTACATTGTGGTTTTGGTTTTGGCTTCGATATTTTCCCTTGCTACAAAAGTCTCAATAAACATTTCTTGGTGAATATATGTATATATTTGTCCAGTTTGGAATTTTTCTGTCATAATTAAGCATATAATTAGATTTAATCAAAGCAGACAAGTAGTTTTACAAAATGATTCTGGCAATTTACAATTCCACCAACAGTATATGAGAATCCCACTTGCTTCATACCCTATCCAGAAATTTTAAAAGCTTTTATATATTTTTTTTAAATTTTAGTCTCTCTGGTGAATATAATCACTTGTTATAAAACATGTCTCCAGATGTTCTTGTTTATATAGAAGATTAAAAACAATGGTGGATTCTTTGATTATCCAGATTAAACAAAATTATGCTGACTAAGTTGAAGTCCTTTGATACATCTATTAGAGTTGGAACTGGAATGTCCTACAAAGGCTCATGTATTTGAATACTTGGCCCTTAAGCTGGTGTCACAGTTGGGAAGAGGTTATAAAATTTAAGAGGCAGTGGAAAACTTGAGAGATACAGCCTGGTTAGAGGAAGTAGGTCGCTAAACACATGCCTTTCATGCTATACTCATAATAATCCTGTCTCTTTCTTTCTTTCTGTCTATTGGTCTGTCTGTCTATGTATCTATCTATCTTTCTCTTTCCATCTCCCACTTCTTCTGCCTCTCTCTCTCACTCCTTCCATCTTGTCTTTCTCACATCCCTTTCCTCTCTCCCACCATTGCTCACTCTCCTCTTCCGCCTCTCCTCTTCCATCCCTCCCCTTCCTCTTTCACTTTCCCTCTTTTCTAGCTGCCATGATATACAGTGCTTTTCTGGCCATGCTCTTCTACCATAGTATTTGTTCTTGGATACAGACCTGGGCGAAATCAAGCCAGCAAATTACAGGCTGAAACATCTACAACAAACCTCTTCTTTTTAAAATTCTTTTTCTCAAGAATTTTGCCATTGTGACAGAAGTTGACTGACAAAATACCACTATTATCCTTTGCATTTCTCAGATTCAATATCAGAACTGAAAGATTTAAAGCAAGTAAGCTTTAACACATTAGGTTTTAGAGCAATATGACACCAATTCTAATGATTATAAGGAGAAGCAGAAGTTCCAAAACAGCCAGCACTATATTGGTGGAGAAGACCAAAATCCAAGGGCTGACATCATTTAATTCTAAAGCTACAGTAACTGAGACAATAACAAAGTATTCATAAAATTAAAAACAAAGAGATAAGAACAGACTAGAGAGCATGAAAAAGAAACCTACACAAACATCCACATCTAAACATTGCCAAACAGGAAAGGCGATACAACAGAGTCTTCTTGCTACCTGTCTTTTCAGTAAATGATAGCCTTTCAACAACTGGGCATCCATATGCAAATGGATAAATATCTAGACAGATCTATTTTTCACAAGAACTACTTCCAAATGGTTCAGAGACATTATTGTGAAATGTAAAACCGCAAAACTCATAGAATATTACATAGGATAAAATCTAGATGATACTGACTTGATGACTCTTCATATATGATACCAAAGATATGGTGTATTAAAGAATTGCTTAAATAGACTTTCAAAGCAGGACTCCTGCCAGGTGTGGTGGTACATGGTTGAAATCTGAATAGTTGGAAGACTAGGAAATGAGGAGGGTGAGTTTGTGGTCTGCCTGGACTACCTATACATGAAGACATCATCATTAATTATTTAACTAATTCATCAATTAATCTTAGGTCCGTGAAGCAAATGTCAAAAGCATAATAATTGGTACAGACTAGATAAAAATATTTACATAATATATTTTTTGTTAAAAAAGAAAAAGAATGTTATCAAACACATCCTAAGGGCACCTGAAACTCAACAAAAGGACAAACAACCCAATGAAAAATGGGTCAAAAGCTTCAATAAATACCTAACCAAAGAATATATACACAGGTCAAATAAGCATATGAAAATATATTCAATCCTAAGGAATTATAAATCAAAGTAATGAAATTTGTGTAGTTCCATTAGAGAGAGCTTGTCTAACATACAGGATATGAAGCCCTAACTTTAAGCCACCCGGGGGGGGGGGGAGGCAGAAAAGGAAAACAAGGAGCAAGAGAGAGAGAAACTTAAATGTATATTGTAAAGGGAGACAAGTATGGGTCTAACTATAAGACATTCTGAAAAGTGAAAACTTATGAAAACAGTATAAAGATCAGTGAAAGCAGGGAGAGATGACTAGGGTGAACCTAGAGACCATTTAGAGCGGAGAGCGTTCTGAGAGAGCGTTCTGTATGGTGCTCTAATTGTGGGTCTACATCATTGTATATTTGTCCAAATCCACAGACTATATCTCCAAGAGTAAACCCTAGTGTAAAATACAGACTCTAACGATGCCTCAGTATGGGTTCCTTGATTATAATAAATGCACAAGCCAAGAGGGAACATTAATGATAGGATGATAAATAACAATGATGTTTCTCTCATTTTTTTCTGTGAACCTAAAACTGTTCTATGAAATAAAATTAAAATTTTAAAATGTAAAGCTAAAGACAATGACTTATTGGAGCTAAACTGGGACACAACCGTTGGGAATATTGTAATAAGAATATGTAAAAGGTGGCTGGAAGAGTAAGCCCCACTTCCAGGAGTAGTTGAACAATACAAAGTGGATTTAATGAGACCCCTTTCCTCTCTGACCCCATCCCCAACTGATCACAAAGACCTTTCCCCTAACCTTCCTTCTTCAAACTAATCTTTGTATCCCAGCTTCCCCCACTAGCAGGCATTCCCCCTTGAACACATCAACTGAGTAGGCCAGGAAAACAGGCAACACATAACCATCACACTCTCCAAAAATCCAGATAGGAAACAGAAACCAAAGAAAGATACACCCACCCTGCTGGAGACCAAATGACCTTGTTTGAACCTAAAGACCTTGCTCTTAATCAGCTAGCCAGAGGGTCCCAGGCTTCAGCAGACATTCCTTTGATTCCTCCCCTCTGCAGGTGTAGATGATCTGTTTATAGTAGCTTGTGACCCCAAAGAGACCTTGAGATATCCCACTACCTTGAGGCTTGTTATGCTGATTTACAGTGGTGTAAATACTTGGCTGCAATTAAGCAGCTCTGAGAAATTTCACACCCTCTGTATCTTCCTGCTCTATGGTGACCTCTGGTAACCTTCCTGCCCCTGCCCCTTTTCTTCCTAAATGCTTATATACAGACTTGGAATAAAGGCTGGTTGGAGCTTGATCGGACTTTTTGTCTTGCTCCCAGATATTTCTTGTTTCCTGTCATTCTTTCCATTATCCGCAGCTCCCCCTCCTCAGCAGCTGAGTGCCCTGCAGGCAGGACACCTCGGACCCTGGTTGATAGTCACTCCCGGGAGGGCCCCCTGGGCGGGACAGCTAGCTCTTTGCACCACCCAACAAAGACAAAATGAGAAATCAGTATCTAGACATGTAATTATCCTAAACCCAGATGTCTAGATGCAAAATAAATAAATAAATAAATAAATAAATAAATAAATAAATAGCCCACAATCAATAACAACCAAGGCAATATGTCTCCTATAGAGTCCAGCTATTCTATATCACCAGGTCCTTAATATTCCAAGATAGCTGAAGCACAAGGAAAAAAAACTTTAAACCAACTATATGAAGATGATAGAAGTTTTCAGAGAGGAAATAAATAAATCCCTTAAAGAAACCCAGGGAAACACAACAAAACAATTTGAGGAAAGGAAGAAAGAAAGAAAGAAAGAAAGAAAGAAAGAAAGAAAGAAAGAAAGAAAGAAAGAAAGAAAGAAAGAAAGAAAGAAAGAAAGAAAGAAAGAAAGAAAGAAAAAAGGGAGGGAGGGAGGGAGGGAGGAGGGAGGGAGGGAAGAAGGAAGGAAGGAAGGAAGTTAGGAAGGAAGGAAGGAAGGAAGGAAGGAAGGAAGGAAGGAAGGAAGGAAGGAAGTTAGGAAGGAAGGAAGGAAGGAAGGAAGGAAGGAAGGAAGGAAGGAAGGAAGGAAGGAAGGAAGGAAGGAAGGAAGGAAAGAAAGTAAGTAAGTTTGAGCCAGAACAGCTAAGTTAAATCAGTTAGTCAGAAAGTCAGAAAGAACTAGGAAGGGGTGAGCTTACTCAGCAACTAGTCTTAGAGGCTGAAAATATTCTAGGCCTAGATTAGAGTATATGGAGCCTAGAAACTTCAGGACTAGACCTAGGTTAGCAGATGGAGGCAGTCGGTCTCCAAAATTACATTCACTTCAGGAGAATAAAAATTACTTTACAGATCCATGTTTATTGTGTTGCTCAAAACACAATTCCAAGTGGATCAAAAATTTCAACATAAAACCAGACACATTAAATGTAACAGAGCAGAAAGTGTGGAATAGCCTTGAACGCATTGGTACAGGACAACTTCCTGAACAGAACATGAACAACTCAGACTTAAGATAAAAAAAAAAAATATTAAATGGGACCTCATGAAAATGAAAAGCTTTGGTAAGGCAAAGGAGACTATCAGTAGGACAAAACAACAGCATACAAAACAGGAAAAGATTTTCACCAACTCTCCATCCAGTAGAAGACTACTATCCAAAATATATAAAGAGTCCAAGAAACTAGACACAAACCAAATAATCTAATTTTAAAATGGGGTACAGATCTAGACAGAGAATTTTCAATAGAGAAATCTCAGATGGCTGAGAATCACTTAAAGAAATATTCAATGTTCTTAGCCATCAGAGAAATGCAAATCAAAACTACATTGAAATTTCATCTTACACCTGTCAGAATGGCTACAATCAATAACAATAAGTGACAGTTCTTGTTAGCGATGATGTAGAGCAAAGGGAACAATTCTCCATTGCTGGTAGGAGTGCAAACTGGTAGAGCCACTATGGAAATCAATATGTCACTTCCTCTGAGAATTGGAATTTGATCTACCTCAAGACTCAGCTAATACCACTTGGGCACATATGCAAAGGAGTCTCTATCCTACTACAAGAACACTTGCTCAACCATATTTATTGCAGCATTATTCATAGTAGCCATAAACTGGAAACAACCTATACAGATATCAATGGAAGAATGAATAAAAAATGTGGTATATTTACACAATTGAGTATTACTCAACTGTTTAAAAAATAACATCAGGAAATTTGCAGGGAAATTGATGGAAGTAGGAAAAATCACCTTGAGTGAGGTAACCCAGACTCAGAAAAAAATACTGTATTTATTCATTTACAAGTAGATATTAACCATTACACTTTAAATGATAATTGACAATATGCAGACACAGAGAGGTTAGGTAAAGAAGAGGGGACAGGGGAAACATACAGATGTTCCTGGGAAGGTGAAATAGAATAGATTTTATAGGTGGACTGGGGACAGGTGGAGATAGAAACAAGAGGGATCAGGTGGTGGGGGTTCAAGGAGAGAGTTCCAGGAAAGACTGCTGGAATTAGGAGGTATTTGGGGGCGTCCTGTACCTACTAAGTACAATGGATACTTCCTGGAATCTATGAGTGTGATCCTAATGAGGACCTACAGTAATGGATGATATGGAGCCTCAACTGGCCATCTCTCACAGCCAGGCAAGGTTTCCAGCAAAGGGGTTGGATTGCATTCCATTGACTTGTTGGCCAAGGGGATCCCATAGAAACCCCCATACAATCTAGGCTAATGCTAAGGTAAAAAGTTGCTCTCTGCAAACTAAAATCTGGGCCAAATTGCCAAGGACAACATTTATGCAAAGCATTGAACATGGAGAAGTGGAGCTGGTGTCTGCATGGAGCCTTCACCACTACATTCTAGTCTCTTTGGTGCAGGAAGGGACTCTTCAGGCTACCAAAAGAGAAATACAAACAGAAAACCAGCCACAAAAACTTTGACCTACGATCTGCCCTATCTGCAAAATATGCTATAGCAATGGTGGCACAGAACTTACAGGAGTAGCCAATGTCTAATTTGATCTAAGGCCCACTACATAAAAAGTAACCCATATTTGACACTACTTGGGTAACCAAGAACCAGAGACTAGTAGACATCCCAGAGAACTAGAATAAAGGCAAACACAGCTTTTCTAAAAAGATCATAAAATGATTCCTTAATGATATTCTGCTATACTCATATATTGGGGCCTTACCCTATCATCAGAGAGGCTTCCTCTTGCAACAGATGCAAACAGATGAAAGCAGAGACCGCTGCCAGACATTGTTCAGAGAGAGATGGGGAGAGAATCTAAATGGGAGGTCTGCATCAAATCCCTTTCCTTACAGCTCAGGGGATCTTGTGGAAGTGGCGGTGGAAAGATTATGAGAGTCAGGGGAGATGGAGGACACCAAGAAAACATGGCCCTTTGAAACAACAAAACAAGGTGCATATGAGCTCAGAGATACTGATGCAGCAAGCACAGGACCTACAAGGGACTGTTCCAGGCCCTCTGCATGTATATTATTACCATTGGTTTAGTTTCTTGGGGGACTCCTGACTGTGAGAACAAGTGGGCCCCTGATTCTTGTACCTGCTGTGGAGACACTTTACCTTCTGTTGGGTTGCTTTGTCCAACTTGGATATGATGGGTTTTGCTTCACCTTATTATATTTTATCCTGTCATATTTTGTTGTTATTTTATAAGTCCTTTTTTCCATTTGTACAATTATTTATTGGATATTTTATAAGCCTTTTTAAAAAATGAATTCCAGAAAGAGAATTCTGGATGGGACAGGAGGTAGCTAGAAAGTGGGGGGGGGGGGTTATAGGGAAGGGAAACTGTAATCAGGATATATTATATGAAAAAATAATATATTTTCAAAAAAAGAAAAAAAATTAAACATAAATAAATAAAAAATGAGGCTGGAGAGATGGTTCACTGGTTAACTGTGGGACAGTGGACTGTGCCACCAGACAGAAAACCTGGTAAGGTTGAGCAGATTCAGAAACCCTGGCAGTTCTCATAATTGATATTGGTAGGAGTTTAAATATTCTCCTAACCATGGTCCTGTCCTGGAACATGTGACCCCCACACTCCATTGAGAGGACTGTGACAATCAGTCATGTAGGAAAAGCACCTGAAGTCCTTCCACATGCAGATGAGGCATCCATCCCTAACATCTCAGACCAAGCCAATAGAAAGCATCTGCCTCTCTATCTCAACCCACCCCAAATATTTGTAAGATCCTATCCACAAGGAATAAAGTGCACGAGTTATTTCACCAAAGATCATCTGAGAGTGCCTGTCTTATTGAGCTGTAACATTCCAGAGAAGAGTGTTTTCTCCTGATGCTTTAATCTCTGGACTAAACACTTGGCCCAACCGGCCGGGTGTGTCAGCATGACCGCACCCACTTCCTGTTCAGTGGGCCTGACCTTGGCCCCTAACCTGCTACATCCTGGTGCCTGCCACCAACTCAGGGGCAGAGGCAGCCATGAAAGAGATGCAGCAGGCTGCCTTGCTCCAGCCTCCTCTCAGACAGAGATCTGTAACTCTTTGGCCGCTCCGGCTGGGCCAGAGCCCTGTGGATCTCTGCAGACAGTGCCCAGGACACAGACCTGCAGTTAAGGGCATGTACTGGTTTTACAAAGGATGGGTTCTCAGCACCTGTGCCAGGCATCTTAGAATTATCTGTAACTCCAACTCTAGCTGATGCAATCATGCAGGGCACTTCACTTACATGCATACACTCCCACCACCACAAATAACACACACACACACACACACACACACTCATACAATTTAAAATAATGATTACAAAAACAGTATCAAAAAACAAGAAATTAAATATCAGACTTGGTGGTATACACCTCCAATCCTAACATTTGAGTGGTAGAGACAGCAGGATCATGAGTTCAAGGTCACAGTGGACTACTTAAGTAAGACATGTATTTTTTAAAACATAAATAGATAAGAATAGGCAATATTTTTAAAGCATACATGTTTTCATTAAGATTCACCAATTCAGGCTGACAAGATTACTCAGTGAGTAAAGGTACTTGCTGCCAAATCTGACAACTTGAGTTGGATACCTGGAATCCACATGGTGGGAGGAAACACTGACTTATAACAGTTGTCCTCTGACTTCTGCATGCCTGCTAATTATAATACATATACTAATTATAATAATTGCTATTATTTTTAATAAATGAAAGATCCATCAACTTTCAAGTAAAATGATACATATGTTGTTTGAATTATCTAATAGTGACATTAAAAATCAATTCATGTCTGTGTAAGACTCTGGGGAGCCTTAACTTACCAGAGACCCCCGAGTGCACACATGGAGTCGGGGATTGATGCAAAATGCAAGAGGAATTTATTGATCCAGCATGCTGAGGTCGTTCTGCACACCAAGACAGGAGAACGACAACACCTAGCCCATTCAGGGACCTTATATATGAATTTTAGAGCAGCAGCCATTAGGCACAATGTGATTAGCAGAACAATGTGACTTTAAAACTGATTTGTCTTTAGGGAATGAGGTAGTAGGGGGTTAATCAACCCCTCCCTTCCAGCCTATGTGCTCCTGAACCTGTTTCTTCTAGGAGGGGAGGGGTGCCCATGTGCTCAGATGCCCTGGTGGAATATCCCAAAGTTCCTGAGCTGACTTCTCATCTGAGGCTGTCTTTATTTCTTACTACATTGAGCGGGGCTACTCTTTAGGAAGCTAGCTACACTACATGATGAGGTACATATTGTTTTAGTCACTGTTCTTTTGTGATGATACATCATGACCAAGGCAACTTATAGAAGAAAACATTCCGTTGAAGACTTGCTTGAAGTTTCAGAGGGTTATATCACGATTACAGGCAGACAGGGATGGTGCTGAAGCAGAAGTGAAGAATGTGGAGAACTTTATATCTTAATCACTCTTGATCACAAGCAGCAGACACAGAAGTGGTAAACAGACAAGGCCTAGGGAAGGGAGAGGGAGAGGGAGAGGGAGAGGGACAGGGAGAGGGAGAGGGAGAGGGAGAGGGAGAGGGAGAGGGAGAGGGAGAGGGAGAGGGAGAGGGAGACGGAGACGGAGACGGAGACGGAGACGGAGAGGGAGACGGAGACAGTGACGGAGACGGAGACGGAGAAGGAGACAGAGTGGGAGACAGAGATGGAGAAGGAGATGGAGACGGAGACTGAGAGGTTTCAAAGCCCCACTCCTGGTAACATACCTTCTCCAACAATAACTTCTTAAATGGGTCATCATCTGGGGACATTCAAATAGATGACACAATGGCAGTCATTCTCATTAAAACCACCATACACATGTTGCTTTTAAGTCAGTTTTCATCCTACTGTTCTGTCATGGTATATATACCATTCCTTTTCTCCTGGGTCGTGTGTGTGTGTGTGTGTGTGTGTGTGTGTGTGTGTGTGTGTGTGTGTGTGTGTGTGCGTGCGCGCGCACCCACATTTGACTGGTTGGATTTGTTTTTATTGTGTAGGCTTCTTTGTTTAGAAATAGCACCTCACTATGTGTACCTGGCTGGCCTGGAACTGCTACAAATACCAGACTGGCCAGGAACTCATAGAGACCTGCCAGCCTCTGAGTGGGCCTCCTAAAAGCTAGATTATCATGGCTACTCTTGATTGACTGTCTTTTAATACAGGTCTTACCTTGTATCTCAGGCTGTCATCAAACTAATTGCTAACCTCCTACCTCAGGATACCTAGTATTATGATCCCAGATATAAGATAATGTGTTCAGGAAGCTGTCTTTTTCAGCTGGAGACCTAGTAGCTCTAGGAAAATGAGGCCTGAGGCCAGATGTTTTTACATATGAAATGAACTAAGAAGGCAGCTGGAGCCTTGGGGGAAGAGATGGTAAGCTTGCTGCTATTAAAGGTACAGTTAGACAGTCAATATCAGAGATCTAAAAAAGATAAATTATAATAGGAGGTACAACCCAAATGGCATATTTATCAATTAAAATGACAGAAAATTTACCACTACCTAGACAGTTGCCCTAGGCTTCCACTGTCTCAATGGATTTTTTGGGGGGTGCAGTAGTCAGTCTTCAGCTCTTATACTGGACAGAATTTAATCTTAAACTGCCACATAGAGCAGTATTGGCCTTCGGCTGCCAGACCCAGATCTCAGAAATTGTCCTGTGGAGAAGGAATTTTAGGGACTGATCTACTTTGAACAAGGAGAATAGAACAGTCACCCTAAAACATGTTCACAACTTGGGCAGAGCCCTGGTAGAAGGTGGGGTATGGGGAAGCTTTTCCAAGTGAGTAGTGTTATCACAATTCAGGTGGAATCATTGTACCCTTTCTATTTTTCAAGACAATTAAATTCCCACTACAAAGGGACACATCTATTATGGGTAGATTTTTTCATTAAACACTTTAAATGTCATATTCAGCAGATCTCTGAAGAGTGTGAGAACCATCTATAAGGTATACTCAAGTTTAGATTTAACTTTGAAAATAGAATAACTTGTATGTTAATTGTCTTTAGCAGTTTATAATAAATTCATAGTTTATATAAGATTAGGGTTTTACTGCATTATCCATATTAAGTTTAAGCCTTAAATATTTGAGTTCAAGATTTAATTGAAGAGGAGTCCATAGCCAATGAGGGCCAGGAGAAAGTTACCCTCCCAGGAGCCTAGAAAAGCTATGAGTGGGATTAAAAGGAGCAACAAGTCTCAACGAGACCTGCCCGGAACCTGCGGGATACAGGGCCTGAGAACTTGGGGGCAGGAAACCTCTGAACATTCCAGTTTCCATCTGTGGGTGGAGACATCTGCCTGGGACACCAGGAGTCCATAGCCAACTAGCACCAGGAGAAAGCTACCCTCCCAGGAGCGTGGAAAAGCTGTGAGTGGGGTTAAGGGGAGCAACACCGCTCACAGAAACCCGCTCAGAACCAGCGGGATTCGGGGCCTGAAAACTCAGGGGCAGGAAACCTCTGAACCTTCCGTTTTCCACCTGTGGGGGGAGACCTCTGCCTGGGCCACCAGGGGTCTGTGCCTGGGGACCTCAGCCTGGGCCACAGGGCTCCAGGAGAGAGCGGGTATCCCAGGAGTGCTGACACACCTTTGAGCACAGGCAAAAACCACCACTTCTGTTCAAACTCACTGGATCAAGAGGGACCCTTGCAGGGCCATCAGGACATAGGAACCAAGGGACAGCTGGGGACAAGATCCTTCTGATTTCTGTCTGCACCCCAGAGCTGACCCTGTGCCACAGCTCTCCAAACCCAAACACCTCTCAGAGAGAGCTGGTCTTCAAGGAGTATTGACACAGAGGCCTGCAGGAGGGGCAAGACACAACCAGACAGAGTAAGATCAGCTAACATCAGAGTTAACAAGATGGCAAAGGCAAGGATAAGAACATAAGGAACAGAAACCAAGAGTACTTGGCACCATCAGAACCCAGCTCTCCCACCACAGCAAGCCCTGGATACCCCAACACACCAGAAAAGCAAGACTCAGATTTAAAATCATTTCTCATGATGATGATAGAAGACGTTAAGAAAGAAATGAATAACACCCTTAAAGAAATACAACAGAACAGAGATAAACAACTAGAAGTCTTTAAAGAGGAAACAGAAAAATCCATTAAAGAATTACAGGAAAACACAATCAAACAGGCCGAATTTCAAGAAAACATAATCAAACATACAAAGGAAATTCACAAAATTATCCAGGAGCTAAAAATAGAAATAGAAACAATAAAGAAATCACAAAGGGAGACAACCCTGGAGTTAGAAAACCTAGGAAGGAGATCAGGAGCCATTGATATAAGCATCACCAACAGAATACAAGAGATAGAAGAGAAAATCTCAGGAGCAGAAGATACCATAGATAACATCGACACAACAGTAAAAGAAAATGCAAAATGCAAAAAGCTTCTAACCCAAAACATCCATGCAATCCAGGACACAATGAGAAGACAGAAAAGGATAATAGGTATAGAAGAGAGTGAAGATTCCTAACTTAAAGGATCAGTAAATATTTTCAACAAAATTATAGAAGAAAACTTCCCTAACCTAAAGAAAGAGATGAACATAAATATACAAGAAGCTTACAGAACTCCAAACAGATTGGACCAGAAAAGAAATTTGTCCCATCACATTATAGTGAAAACACCAAATACACAAAACAAAGAAAGAATATTAAAAGCAGTAAGGGAAAAAGGTCAAGTAACATATAAAGGCAGACATATCAGAATTACAGCTGACTTCTCACCAGAGACAATGAAAGTTAGAAGATCCTGGGCAGAATTCATACAGACCCTAAGAGAATACAACTGCCAACCCAGGCTGCTTTACTCAGCAAAACTCTCAATTACCATAGATGGTGAAACCAAAATATTCCATGACAAAACCAAATTTACACAATATGTTTCCACAAACCCAGCCCTAAAAAGGATAATAGATGATAAACGTCAGCTCAAAGAGGGAAACTACACCCTAGAAAAAGCAAGAAAGTAATCCTTCAACAAATTCAAAAGAAGAAAGCCACATAAAAGGAAAAATAACATCAAAAATAACAGGAACCAACAATCACTATTCCTTAATATCTCTTAACATCAATGGACTCAATTCCCCAATAAAAAGTCATAGACTGACAGACTGGATCCATAAAGAGGACCCAGCATTTTGCTGCATTCAAGAAACACATCTCCGTGATAAAGACAAACACTACCTCAGAGTAAAGGGCTAGAAAACAATTTTCCAGGCAAATGGTCCCAAGAAACAGGCTGGAGTAGCCATTCTAATATCCGATAAAATCGACTTTGACCCAAAAGTCATCAAAAATGATAAGGAAGGACACTTCATACTCATCAAAGGAAAAATCTACCAAGAAGAACTCTCAATTCTGAACATCTATGCTCCAAATGCAAGGGCATCCACATTCATAAAAGAAACTTTACTAATGCTCAAAGCACACATGGCACCTCACACAATAATAGGAGGTGACTTCAACACCGCATTATCATCAATGGACAGATCTTAGAAACACAAACTAAACAGAGACACAGTGAAAATAACAGATGTTATGGAACAAATGGATTTAACAGATATCTATAGAGCATTTCATCCTAAATCAAAAGGATATACCTTCTTCTCAGCACCTCATGGCACCTTCTCCAAAACTGACCATATAATCGGTCACAAAACAAACCACAACAGATACAAGAAGATTGAAATAATCCCATGCCACCTATCAGATCACTACAGATTAAGGCAGGTCTTCAATGGCAACAATAACAACAGAAAGCCCACATACACATGGAAGCTGAACAATGCTCTACTCTATGATAACTTGGTCAAGGAAAAAATGAAGAAAGAAATTAAAGACTTCCTAGAATTTAATGAAAATGAAAGTAAAACATACCCAAACATACGGGACACAATGAAAGCAGTGTTAAGAGGAAAACTCATAGTTTTGAGGGACTCCAAAAAGAAACTGGAGAGAGCATACACTAGCAACTTAACAGCATGCTCTAGAACAAAAAGAAGCTAATGCACCCAAGAGAAATAGAAGGCAGGAAATAATCAAACTCAAGGCTGAAATCAACCAAGTAGAAACAAAAAGAACTATACAAAGAATCAACAAAACCAAGAGTTGGTTCTTTGAGAAAATCAACAAGATAGATAAACCCTTAGCCACACTAACCAGAGGGCACAGAGACAGGATCCAAATTAACAAAATTAGAAATGAAAAGGGAGACATAACAACAGATTCTGAGGAAATTCAAAAAATCATCAGATCTTACTACAAAAGCCTATACTCAACAAAACGGCAAAATCCGGAGGAAATGGACAATTTTCTAGACAGATACCAAATACCAAAGTTATGTCAGGATCAGATAAACCATCTAAACAGTCCCATAATGCCTAAAGAAATAGAGGCAGTCATTAAAAGTCTCACAACCAAAAAAACCCAGGACCAGATGGGTTCACTGCAGAATTCTATCAGACTTTCAAAGAACTAATACCAATATTCTTCAATCTATTCCACAAAATAGAAACAGAAGGAACACTACCCAATTCCTTCTATGAGGCCACAATCACACTGATACCAAAACCTCACAAAGACCCAGCAAAGAAAGAAAACTTCAGGCCAATTTCCCTTATGAATATCGATACAAAAATACTCAATAAAATTCTCTCAAACCAAATCCAAGCACACATCAAAACGAACATTCATCATGATCAAGTAGGCTTCAGGATGCAGGGATGGTTCAATACCCAGAAATCCATCAATGTAATCCACTACATAAACAAACTCAAAGAAAAAAACCCCATTTTCATTTCATTAGATGCTGAAAAAGCATTTGACAAAATTCAGCATCCCTTCATGATAAAAGTCTTGGAAAGATCAGGAATTCAAGGCCCATACCTAAACATAGTAAAAGCAATATTCAGCAAACCAGTAGCCAACATCAAACTAAATGGAGAGAAACTGGAAGCAATCCCACTAAAATCAGAGACTAGGCAAGGCTGCCCTCTCTCTCCCTATCTATTCAATATAGTAATTGAAGTTTTAGCTAGAGCAATTAAACAACAAAAGGAGGTCAAAGGAATACAAATTGGAAAGGAAAAAATCAAAATATCACTATTTGCAGATGATATGATCATATACTTAAGTGACCCGAAAAACTCCACCAGAGAACTGTTGCAGCTGATAAACAACTTCAGCAAAGTGGCCAGATGTAAAATTAACTCAAACAAAT
>CM052722.1:67087469-67101036 GCA_028551405.1 Uromys caudimaculatus
AGCTGAGTAGTACTCCATTGTGTAGATGTACCACATTTTCTGTATCCATTCCTCTGATGAGGGACATCTGGGTTGTTTCCAGCTTCTGGCTATTATAAATATGGCGGCTATGAACATAGTGGAGCATGTGTCTTTATTACATGTTGGAGCATCTTCTGGGTATATGCCCAGGAGAGGTATAGCTGGGTCCTCAGGTAGTTCGAACTTCTAGTCCTGTTCTCCAGCCATTCTGTACCTTGTTCACTTCCTGGAAACTCTATTTTTGTTCTGTTTGTTGAAAAAGATATGATTTTTTATTGCTAGGAACACCAATGAAAATTTGGAATACAGTCATATATATAATTTACTGTTTTACATTTTGACATAATTGAAAATATGGCGAATTGTACATACTTTAAAATTATAATGTCTTAAAGTACGTATACACCCCTGAAATGACCACCAAGAACAAAGTAATGAAGAAATCCATCACCACATGTTTTCATGCTGTCCTTTTTGCTGCTTTTGCTCTTGTTTGTTAGGTGATCAGATTGAACCCTGGACCTTACATGTCCAAGACACATATTCTGCCACTGAGTTTTATCTCCAGATCCTGGAAAAATACCTTCATTGGCCATTCTGTCTTACCCTGAACCATTGCCCTTCTCTGGAATTTACTGATTCTTTCAGATTTACTTGCATTCCTATTGCTTTAAATTGATGTAAGCTTACATATAACTTGCTTTTGGTCTGATTTCTTTCACTTAACATACTTGTTTTGAGATTCATTCATATTACTCGATGGATCCACATTTCTTTCAGTTGGGGTGCTAGATCATTTTACATTGAAGGACTGTACGATATGTGTGGGTTGTTCCCAGTTTTGTGCTATCATAAATAAATCTAATTATTATAGATAGTCCTATATAAGTTTTTGTATTAGCTTATATTTCATTTCTCTTTGGTAAGTCCACATAGGCAGAATTACTTGTTTGCTGATCACATTTCTATCTTGTTAAGGAAATTGTCAAAATAATTTTCATATCAATAGTATGTGAAAGCTTCAGTCCCCCAAGTTCTTGTCATACTTGCTATGATCAATCTTTTTAATGTTACTCAGATTCTTATAGGCATGTATACTACATCATTGTGGTTTATCCTGCACTTTTTAACTGACTAGTATTATTAAACAATTTTTCATATATTTAGTCATTCTTTTCTTTGTCAAAATGTCTTTTTCTTTCTTATTTACCTTACAGGTCTTAGCACAAGCTCAAGTTCATTAGTTCACTAGAAATCAAAAATTTCAAAAAAAAAAAAACTGTTTTACTCATGACTAACATTTGCCACAGAAAAAAAATTATATACTACATAGAGAGCAAGTGAAGTCTTGAATAAATGTGTATTAACATGGCCATGCCCATGTCAAGGACCCCAATGTCTCAGCCCCATAGGAGAGGAAAATACTTCCCTGGGTGAGGCTCAGAAGGATGGCAAAGCCTTCCTGTCATTTAACTTGACAATGTGTGCAGAAATATCTACCCTAGTTTTCTGCTACTGCATGTTTATAGCCCAAAGACTCCTCCCTTGAAGATACTGTTCTTACTGAAATTAGATAAGCCTATTCAGCTGTCTCTTCCTCCTTCTTTTTCTGCATGTAATAATCTTGTTTTCTTGTTTATCTTTATGCAATAACTCTGCCTCCCTGTTCAACTATATATAGTCTAGTAAACATGCTGAGCTTCTAGGTAGTGGTAGCTCCTCGAACAGATCAAGCATATCCTGCTTGAGCCCAGCTTTTCTAACATGTGTCCTACAGCTGGCCTTTCTCCATTCCTTCTCCCATCCCAGTTTGATCAATTGCTAGAGGCATGCAAGTATTCCGTACAAATGAAAATAAGGAAGAAGTGTTTGTTGCATGTAGTCCAGCATAGTTCAGGCAGAGGCTGTGGAGTCATTTCTAATATGGGATCTTACTAGACATACCTTTTCTCTGATAGTGAACTGTGTGGATAATTATAAAAAGGTTTTTTTGTTGTTGTTTTGTTTTGTTTTGTTTTTTGTATATGGGAACCCATTCAAATCTGCAGTTTTCATAGGAGGATAGTTACACAGTGTTCTGCTGCATACCTAGCCATAGCGACCAAAGCATGGGACTCCAATAATGAAATCAGGTTTCTATCATTAATATTAATGTCTGTGAAGGCAATCTGGACAACATAGTATAATACAGTCCAAAGCTCTTGTTGTACCCCATCTTAGTCACTGTTCTATCGCTGTGAAGAGATATCATGAACAAGGCAATTTATAAAAGAAAGCAGTTAACTGGGAGCTTGTTTACAGTTTCAGAGGGTAAGTCCATGACTATCACAGTAAGGAACATAGCAGCAGAGAGACAGGCATAGCATTGGAGTTGGCAACAGAGAGAAAGAGCAAGGACTGGGCCTGGTATGAGATTTCGAAACCTCAAAGCCCATCCTTAGTGGCACAACTCTTACAAGGCCACCTTCCATGCACAGACTCCCCTGCCACACAATGCCTTTACTCCTGTACCTTTCTTGATGAATTCAGAACCACAAGTTATGCTGCCTGCTGGGCTAGAACCTGGCCTCCTACTTGAAGGAATTTTATTTGTATAAAGTTTGATTTGTTGATGCCTTTCTTTACGGCCAAAACTTTCCTTTCCATAAGAATCTCTAGTAGATGATCCTTTTAAAACCCAACCCTAATCAAGGAATAGTGGTATAGGCCTCTAATCTTAGCATCCAGGATATAAAAGAAAGACCAGATGTTCCAGGCCAGCCATCCTCAAGTACACAGAGAATTTGCAGCCAGTTAGTCCTTGTTTCAGAAAATAAATAACAAAACCAACCAACCAAATAAATACCTTTATCATAATACTTAATACTCACTAACTATCCTGTATGTAAAATTTCTCAAGTCTTAAAAATATTCTTGTTTATTTGATTAGAGTAAAATAATATGTGCATGTAATATTATTTGTCTCTAATAATCTAAAATAGTTCACTTAACCTCATTTCCCTTGTCACATTCTGAATTTATCTGATTATATCTTCAAGACGTTTTAAATGTGTTTCTCTGCCCCTGTGTTTCCAGTAACACTATTATTTATTGATTTATTGAATTTTCTGTATATATATTTATTCTGATATGAGATTAGCAATACTACTCTCTACTTCCATGTCAATAATCATTATCTTGAGAAATGGAACAAACATGGGTAATTTTTGGAAGAATCAATACATATAATTATTTGCCTCTTGCCTTTATTTAATGTTAGTTCTTTCATGAACTGCCATATTTTTTTAATAAACTAGATTTAATATAAAACAATATTAGTGAAAGGGTAGAGAATAGAAATCTGGGATATATCTAAGAAGAATTGACAACTTTGAGTAATGGAAAGAAGATAAAAGGAATATAGAATGACTGCTCTGTCTATGATTTCAACAACTTAATGAATAAAGGAGCCATTTTCTGAAACAAAAGAGGAAGAATAGACTTGAGATAGGGGTTGAGAATACAAGAAGAAATTAGGATTATCTTGGAACATTGAGAAAAGAGGTATATTTATTAACCAAGTGAAGGTATTTAGTATAGAGTTGGAAGTGTGTATCTGAGGTTCAGAAGACATATATAGACTATAGATATGATGGTGTCCAGCATACAGGTAAAAGTTGAAATCATGAGTTTGGATGATATTACCCAAGGAAAGTGTAAGAAATACAGAAAATACAAAAGGAAAACCCAAGGAACTGCCTACTTTAAGGAGGTAGAAGTAATCCATTGTTACAGCATATGCTAAGTATCACAGAAAGACAAAAATGAGATACCCCGGTGACTGAAAATGAGATTAGTTGGTTAACTTGTAGTAAAATACCATATGAATGGCCTTTCTTTTGAATTTGGATTATTAATGGATGTATAGGAGTGTGTGAATGGAACTGGAGAGAGAAAAGTCATCTATTTTACAAGGAAGCCAAAGAACTTCACATGAGAGAATTCTCAAACATCCTTCAGCTATACATCCCAGTTCAGAGCAGTGTTCCACTAAGTGTCAAAAGTTTACAGGCTTAGAGAATCACATAGGGCTTTTATCAAAATGAATACTATTTATTAAACTTTGTACAAAGTGTGTCCTTGGAACAAGCAGGTAGAGTGAAGTAGGCCTAAAGGCTTTAGAATTGGTGAGGTCAAAGAACTGGGACCTAAACTTGCCAACAATAGCAGTAAGACAGTGGGAGAAATCAAAGGTTGGGAGGATGAGAGGTTTTGCAAGAATATAATTGACTTGATGTGTTTTGCTTCATTTAAACTGAAAAATGAGCCAAATATGACCAAGAGGAGTAGCTATCCTCTAAGCTGGTCCAAAGTTACCCAGAAAGTATGCAGGGTCAACTCCATGAAACAGAAATGCACACTTGATTTGTTTGACTAGGTGTGGTCATTAAAACAGTAATGACAAAACCACAGCCATGAATTACCCCAGGGGCTTGCTTTCATTTCTTAGCTTGTTGTCTGACACTCCCCACCTTTCCTAATGAACTGATCAAGTTACCAAGTGTTTGCATTACATTTCATTAATAATATTGGAGATGGAAATTTCATGTTTCCTTGATTTTTATCTTAAAAGGATTTGTTTTTAATTTGCCTGTTTGTTTTTTAAAGATAGAGAGGAAAATGGCATGGAATTGGATGAATGGGGAGGTGGAGAGAATCTGGGAGGAGAGGGAAAAGAATGAACAGGATATATTATGTGAAAAACATTGTTTTCAATTTTTAAAAAAGAAAAAATTTAAAAATCACTGTTAAGTGAGAAAAATGTTTAAAGAAGGATACATAACTACAAGTTTCAAAATGCATTGTTCGAAGGTACATCATGAACTAGGTAAATTAAACCTGTGTCTTTATGGAATCAGGGCTTTGCTCTCACATTAAACTGATGCCATGTATATACATATTCATATACTACTGGGATGAGAATTATTCTGAGAAATCTGCCAATGTATTTTGCTATTGTGTCAAAGAAGCTATCTATATGACCTTCTGAAGTTGGACACAATGTGTTAGAATTACGCTATTGAACTTTCTTACATTTTGATTTCAGAATAAGTGAATGTTCTTAGTTAATCCCTGTAATTTCTCTGGGGAAAAGGGATATGAAAACAATTGTATTCTTTGAAAGTAGTCTTATAGTAGGCCCTCTCCTGAGATAGAATTCATTTAATTCTTACTTTAAAATGAATCATGATGAATAATAAATTTTTTGGAAGAACTAGTCCATCTCTTCACAGATATACTGATTCTGTTTATTATTCATTGTTTTCTGAGATAATTTTTCTGAACCATGTATTGTCCTATTACATTAGTAATGAATAAGAAACAGATGGCATGGTCTCTATTTAACAGAAATTAGAAGATTCTCTAGGACATGTAAGAGCTATAAAGGGGGAGGTGTGCTGTCATGTTGTAATTCTTTTGACTGGTAATATAAGAGCTGAGAAACTTGAAGAATGGAACAGATGACAAAAAGAAGGAAAGAACAGGAAAGGAGGGAGAAAAGAAATGAAGAAGTAAAACAGGCAAATTAGGAAAAGGGAAGGAAGAAGAACCAGGAAACTTAGAAGGCAACCAGAGACCAAGAACTCTGAGACTATGAGCAAATTTCTACAAGGGAAGACAACACAAAACAAAAGAAACACTGGGCGTGTCACTATAGAGTTACACTTTCTGGGACATATACTAATATTCCTATAGGACCATAAGATTTATTTTTTTATTAAAAATACCTACAGTTATCAAAACAACCTTGAAGCGATTTTTATTAGTTTACTATTGCTATTGGATTTCCTGCTAGCACTGCCACAAAACATTCCATGAAGTGGGTAGGGCAAACAACAAATAATTATTTTCTAACAATTCTGAGGGGTAAAAGTTCAAAGTCAAGATATCAGCAGTGTTGGTTCCTTCTGAAGTCTGTCCTTGACTTCCAAATGACTTGTTTCCTTGTGTCTTCACAGAGTCTTGTGTGTATGTGTATCTTAATTTTCTCTTTGTATAAGAACACAGGTGATTTTGGATTAGGACCCCTTATTTTAATTCAATTACCTCTTAAAAGGTCCTATCTTTAAATATTGTCATATTCTTAAATACTAAATTTAGGATCTCAACATGAATTTTGGCAGAAATTAGTTAACATATAATAGTCATTACTTTGGATTTTCACATGCATTAACACAAAAATTCCATATATGTATATATAATGTAATTTTCAAATGAATTTTTCATTTGAGTATGTACTTATTTATTGTGGGCACATATGCAGTGGTGTGTGTGCATATAAGTCAGAGAACAGTTATCCGGAGTCAGTTCTCAACACCTACCTCTTCAGGTTGGGTCCCTCTTATTTGGGCCAGCCGGCCCATTACCTTCCCAACAATTTACCTGCCTCCTCTACTCATTTCACCTTAGGAGTGTTAGGCTTACAAATGCATACAACCGCACCTGGACAATTGTGAGTCTGAGTACTAACTTGGGTAGTCAGGCTTACACAGCCATTCCCTGGGCAACCTTCCTATTCCTGTAATACATCTTTTAAAATTAGATTTAAACAAAATCAGCTTGTGAGTTATCATTTTATAGGACTTATCCAGCTGGGTCTGGTAGCATATGCCTTTAATCCCAGCATTTAGAAGGCAGAGGCAGGAAGATATGTGTGAGAACAAGGCCAGCCAGAGCTTTATAATGGGATTTCTCAAAACAAACAAACAGACAAACACACCCTTTAAAGTAAAGGTCTCATCAATAGAAGAAATCTCCAAGCACTTGTGTAGGTACTATTGCTAGTGCAACAATGGAAATACATTCGTTTCCCTTGACGAGTTTGAGATCAGGAAGAAAAGATATAGAATAAATAGGCAAGCACAATAAAAAGTGCTCAATACTGCTAAGGAAGAAATAGAAGAAGACAAAATTCAGTTAGACCCAGGGCAACCCAACAATGGAGAAGCAGTATGTTAATTCTAGAATAGTACTGTGCAGGCTCATTATTTTATTAATTGTAAGCAGAGTCACGTGGGAAGAGGGAAACTCAACTGAGAAATGACTGTGATCAGATTGTCGTGTGGGCAAGTCTATGTGGGCATTTCCTTGAATAATGATTGATGTGGAAGGACTCAGACCGCTGGGGTCATTACCATCTATAGCAAGTAGTCCTGGATTCATTAAAGAAAGCAGACTGAGCAAAGCCATGGGAAGAAAGCCAGTAAGCAACATTTCTATGGCCTCTGTATAAGTTCCTACGTCCAGGTTCTTGCCTCGAGTTCCTGCCCTGACTTCCTTCACAGTGGAGAGTAAAGTGTAAACTCAAATAAACCCTTTTCTCCCCAAGTTGATTTTTTGTGAGTGCTTTGATCACAACATGGAATAAACTACAACTAATTATTGACCTAATGAATACAACTACATAGAGTATTAGATAATTTATTTGTAATATATAATTTATTCTTCCTTTAAGCTTTTATTCTGAAAATTTAAAAGCCACTTGCTGTAAATATTGAATAAAATAACATTATAAAATTTTGTGTTTCTGATTGTCAGTCTGTATAAAAATATTAATTTTAACATGAAAGATGGCCATGACCTTGCACAATATGTTACCCAAATAAAAAATCATCCTGATAAGATACAACGATATATGTGAGTATATGTATGCTTGTGTGTATGAGTGTTTATTCACGGACCAAGGACTGATCAAAAAACTACATAATTTGTTTCTCAAAAACTAGAACAAACCCCTAATGGTATGCAACAAACGAACAACCATAGCAAAAATGTGGTAAGTTAACACAATTTATTATCAAGTACTATATCATTTAGATAGCATTATCTAACTTAAACATTTATCTTGAGATCATGCTGCATTTCAAAAAACATTTAGTTCAGCCTAGTTACTTTTTATAAAGTCACCTTATTTCCTAACCAATGAGGATAAATATGTCATAGATATTTACATATACCAGTAATTCTTAACTTTAGATTACTCTCTGGTCTATGAAACATGTTCATAGAAGTAGAGGTTTTTCTGAAAAGATTTATTTTTATATATAAGTACACTGTCGCTGTCTTCAGACACACCAGAAGGGGGTATCAGATATCATTATAGATGCTATGTATAATCTCTCAGCTGACCTTCAGTATACATCCAAATCTCAAAGATGTAGGTAAGGTTGGAGTGATCACAGGAAGGTAAAGAGCAAAATTTCTTTCGTCCTCGGATCATTGCTTTCCTTCCTTCCTTCCTTCCTTCCTTCCTTCCTTCCTTCCTTCCTTCCTTCCTTCCTTTCTTTCTTTCTTCACTTATTTTTTTATTTTATTAATCCCCTTTCTGATTACCCCTCTACCACCCCATCCCACATTTACCCTCTCCCCCCTCCACTTTGCCTCTGTGATGGTACTCCAGAACCCACCCATCCTCTCCTGCCCTACCGCTCCAGCATCTCCCATAGCTGGGGTATCAAACCTCCACAGGACCAAGGGCCTCCCCTACCATTGCTGTAAGACAAGGCCATACTCTGCTACATATGTATCTGGAGCCATGAATCCCTCCTTGTACACTCCTTTGTTGGTGGTTGTCTTAGTCAGGGTTTCTATTCCTGCACAAACATCATGACCAAAATGCAAGCTGGGGAGGAAAGGGTTTATTGAGCTTATACTTCTATGCTGCTGTTCATCACTAAAGGAACTCAGGACTGAAACTCAAGCAGGTCAGGAAGCAGGAGCTGATGCAGAGGCCATGGAGGGATATTCCTTACTGGCTTGCTTGCCTCTCCTGGCTTGCTGAGCTGGCTTTCTTATAGAGCTCAAGATTACTAGCCCACAGATGGTACCACCCACAAGGGGCCCTCCAGCCTTGATCGATAATTGAGAAAATGCCTTACCACTGGATCTCATGGAGGCATTTTCTCAACTGAAACTCCTTTCTCTGTGGTAACTCCAGCTGTGTCAAGTTGACACACAAAACTAGCCAGTACAATTGACCCTTGTCAACTTGACACACAAACACATCACCATTAAGCCTTGACCCTTACTTTCTTATTCATCCCCAAGATCTAAATAACTTTAAAAGTCCCACAGTCTTTGCAAATTCTTACATATTAACATTTCAGTCCCTTTTAAATATCTAATCTCTTAAAATTAAAAGTCTCTTAACTGTGGACTCCACTAAGATACCTTCTTTCTTCAAGAGGGAAAAATATCAGTCCACAGTCACAATCAAAAGCAAAATCAAACTCCAACCATCCAATGTCTGGGATCCACTCACGATCTTCTGGATTCCTCCATGGGCTTGAGTCACTTCTCCAGCTCTGCCCTTTGTAGCACACATAGCTCCAGATGCCTGTACTCCACTGCTGCTGCTGTTCCTGGTGGTCATCTCATGGTACTGGTATCTCCAAAACACTGCTGTCTTCCGCTACAACTAGGCTTTACCATGGTGACAAGCCTCACCTCCTTTGCATGACCCCGTCAGTCCTGGGCTGTTAATTGCAACTGAGGCTGCACCTTCACCAATGGCCTTCCACTGCCTCTCACAGTGCCCAGGCCTCAGCTGCTCTTCATAAATCCTTCATGTCTTCTAACCCAATACCACCTGCATGACTCTTACACATTACCAAGTCCAGCCACAGCTCTGGAACTCAGCCTCTGTGCCCTCAGAAAACACTTCTCAGAAGATTTCACCCCAATGATGCTGGTCTCTTCTTAATCACTGCTAATATCTTAGTTCCAGCTAATCAGCATCAATAGTTCCAGCAATGCAATGGTTTTGCTTTAGTAGTTCTGGTATCTTGTTAATCACAACTGATATTTTCAGACCCAGCTAACCAAAACCACAGAATCTTAAATCAAACTAGCAATGGCCCTGATAAGAATCTTTAATCTTCCCTCTGAAATTTCACAAGCCAGGCCTCCATCTTCTGCACTGTTCTCAACATTATCTTCCAAGCTCCTACACAACATCCCACAAAGCTCTTAACACCGAATAGATCTTCTAGCCCAAAGTTCCAAAGTCCTTCCACAATCCTTCCCAAAACATGGTCAGGTTGTCACAGGAATACCCCACTTCGCTGGTACAAATTTGTCTTAGTCAGTGTTTCTATTCCTGAGCAAACATCATGACCAAGAATTAAATTGGGAAGGAAAGGGTTTATTCAGCTTACACTTTCATGTTGCTGTTTATCACTAGAGGAAGTCAGAACTGGAACTCAAGCAGGTCAGGGATCAGGAGCTGATGCAGAGGCCATGGAGGGATTTTCCTTACTGGCTTGCTTGCTTCTCCTAGCTTGCTCATCCTGCTTTCTTATAGAACCCAAGACTACCAGCCCACAGATGGTACCACCCAAAAGGGGCCCTCCTCCCTTGATCACTAATTGAGAAAATGCCTTACAGCTGGATCTCATGGAGGCATTTTCTCAACTGAAACTCCTTTCTCTGTGATAACTCCAGCTTGTGTCAAGTTGACACACAAAACTAGCCAGTACAGTGGTCTAGTCTCTGGGAGCACTACGTGGTCTGCCAAGCTGATGTTGTTCTTCCTATGGGGTTGCAATCCCCCTCCCATTGCTTTCTTTGTGACATTTGTGTATAAAAGTACACTGAAACCAAAATAAAATTGTCTGCAGCATTAGACTTTAGTCTATCTTGTTCTTTACAGACTCAAACCCCAGGTCTAATAGAGAGATCTGCACAGTTGGACAAAGTTCAACAAAATGCAGCTTCTTTTCTTTTCTTTTTTGTTTTTAATTTCTAATGCCTTCTTTTCTGAAACAAAAACCTAATTTTTGTAACGTTTAGTTTATCTATCATTTTGAACATTATCTTATTATGTTATATAAGAGAAACCAGTGTCAAGAATATTAAATCTAAACCAGGCATGGTTGTACATGCCTTTAATCTCAGCACTCAGAAAGCAAAGGCAAGCTAATCTCTGTGAGTTTGAGGCCAGCCTTGTCTACATAGTGAATTCCAGAACAGTCAAGACATTTTGAAAAATGGAATGTATTTTCTATATTCTAGCAATGAACAATAGAATACTAATTTTTACAATAATAAAAACTATGATATTTGAAAAATATGATTAAAAAGGAAATCTTACATTACAAATAAAGCAATACTAAAAGGTGTTATAACAGAAATAAATAAATAAATAAATAAATAAATAAATAAATAAATAAATAAATAGATTTTTCATGAAGTGAAGAATAAATTTTGTAAGGTTGCCAATTCTTCTCAAATTGTTTTGTAGAAGTCCAAGCAGGCTTTTTGGTTTCAAAACCATTTCAAACTGCAGTAAGCAAAACAATGTAGTGGAGAAAGTCAAGATAAGTAGATAAAAGTAACAGAAACTGAGTCCAGAAATAAACCCACACATATATAGGTATACTATTTTACAAAATGTGATATCATTGGCATCTGAAAAGCTGGAGAGATGGTAGATATTTCAATAAATTGTAGTGGTATAGTTAAATAACTACATGTAAAACCAAAAACATTCTGCTTTACACCTTATAAAATTTAACTCAAAGGTGTAATTAACCTCAAGGGGCCAAGGTGCAGAGAATAAGAAACTGTGAACTACTCAGCCCTAAATGGAACATATACCACACATGTTCTTTTCCAGGCTCAGTGATTATAATGGGAGAAGATGGAGAGACTATGAATGAGTACACAGAAACAGTATCTTCTGAACTCAGCAGGGCAGGTGCACCTATGAAATTGTACTGGTTATGTTATGACAGCATACCCAGGATCTATGCAAGCCCAAGATAGAGCAAAATCCAGTATGGAAAGGGATGTTGGGCACAAAGTCCCACCCTTAGACAAAGTCCCACCCATAAAGAGAGAGACAGAGACAGAGACAGAGACAGAGACAGAGAATGACTTCTCTAAGAGAGCAGTTCCTGGTGAGTTGATCATGCTCAGATGGAAGGCCACATATCAAAGAATATTTGAAAAGCACAAAGTGTCTTTTTTTTTTTTTTTTAATGCGCAAAGTTAGATGGATAGGAAAGGCAGGTAGATCTGGGAAGAGCTAGGGGAGTCAGGGTGAATATGATCAAAACATGCAGAAAATTCTCAAATAAATAATAAAAGTGTTTTAAAAACCACAAAATACCTAAATGTAATAATGTTAGATGAATGTAATTTTAGATGAATGGCTTGAGATTATAGAGCAGTGCTAGAGGGCTTACCTAACACACACACACACAGAGGTGTCTGGGATCAAAATTAAGGTATTTAGAAGAAAGATGGGAGTAATTTTTTCTTAGTTCTAGCTAGAATGGTTAGTTAGTTTTCTTAGATAGCACACTGAATGTATAGTCCCTAACATGAACTTTGGTAAATCGGGCTTCATCAGAATTAAACCACTATTCTTTGAAAAACATGCAATTAAAAAGAAACGGAATTATATGAGCCATGGGTTTGTAGAAAATAAAGGACTTGCATTAAGACTATAAAAAGAATCGCAAAATTCAATGATGAGAAATACATGACTCATAAATTTAAATAGTCAAAACATTTTAACAAACACCTCACAAAAGCAGTTGGGGCAGCAAATAAATAACGAAAAACACTTTCAAAATCAACACACATTAGGAAAAGATAAAAGAAAAATATAGCCAAAACTCTGAAAAGCTAAAGTTGAAAGAGAACAGTCCTAAATTGCAGGGATGCACAATGGTGGGAACCATTATACATTGCTAGTGGCAACTGAAAAAGATGCAGTCTCTGTGGAAAGCACTTTAGCAGTCTCCTTATGACTTAAGCATAAACTTATCCTGACCCGGCCACTTTCCTCCTAGGATTTTTCTCAAATGAAATAAAAAAACCCATATTTATGTAGAAACATGTATTAACATAAAACATCTATCTTTGATCCTTCTTTCATTCCTCCCACTTCCCTCCTCCTCTTTTTCCTCCTCCTTCTTCCTTTCTCAGTCTCTCTCTGTCTGTCTTCTTTCTCTGTCTGTCTCTCCCTGTCTCTCTCTCTCTCTCTCTCTTCCTCCCTCCTCAAATGTGCATCAACAAATGGATGAAAGCTTGTACTATGCCACTCATGGTAGCACATACCTTTACTCACAGCACTTGGAAGGCAGAGTTAGGCAGATCTGTACGAGTTCTACACTAACCAGGGGCTATAGAGTGATACCCTGTCTCAAACAAACGAACAAAAATCACAGACATTCAGTGCTGTGAAAAACTGGGCCCAATATGCTGTTCAATGGTACAGTTCCTATCTATCAGGCATGAGACCCTTGGTTCTATTCAGCATTGAAAAAAATCACAAACAAAAGCAAAACATTCCATACAGAAGAATAATATTCAGAACTAAAATTGCAAGTGCATAGACAATTCTCAAAAAATTTTGTGGAGGGAAATAAGTCAATAATAGTCATGTACACACAGACATGATTCCATTTATATAGCAGTGTGTGAAATACATACTAATCTATTGGCACAGAAAGTGGACCAGTGTTAGTTTAGGAACAAGGTTAAGATGGTAGGGAGA
>CM052722.1:67101136-67119186 GCA_028551405.1 Uromys caudimaculatus
TCACCTGAGTTTTTGATCTTAGCCATTCTGACTGGTGTGAGGTGGAATCTCAGACTTGTTTTGATTTGCATTTCCCTGATGACTAAGGATGTTGAGCATTTCTTTAGGTGCTTCTCAGTCCTGTGAATTTCCTCAGTTGAGAATTCTCTGTTTAGCTCTGTTCCCCATTTTTTGATGGGGTTATTTGGTTTTCTGGAGTTTATCTTCTTGAGTTCTTTGTGTATGTTGGATATTAGCCCTCTATCGGATGTAGGATTGGTAAAGATCTTTCCCAATCTGTTGGTTGCCGTTTTGTCCTATTGACAATGTCCTTTGCCTTGCAGAAGCTTTGCAATTTCATGAGTTCCCATTTGTCAAACATGGTATATACTCACTGATAAGTGGATAGTAGCTGAAACGTTTGGAATACCCAAGTTTCACTTTACAGTAACTGCTGGACTGAGAGTGAGGTCCCAGATGGAGGAGTTGGAGAAGGGACTGAAGGAGCTGAGGTAGTCTGCAGCCCTATGGAAGGAGCAACAGTGTCAACTGGCCTGATCCCCCCAACCCCCATCTTCCTGGAGGCTGGACCACCAACCAAAGAATACACATGGAGGGACCCATGGTTCGGACCACATATGTAGCAGAGGAGGGCCTTGTTGGCCATCAGGGGGAGGAGAGGCCCCAGTAAAGGGGAATGTCAAGGTGGGAATATGGGAGTGGGAGAGGAGGTGGGTGGGAGGTGGAATTCCCTCATAGAGATGGGGGAGGGGGAAGGGACAGGTGGTCTCCAAAGAGGAGACCTAGAAAGGGGGAAACATTGGAAATGTAAATAAAGTATCAAAAATAAAGATGGTAGGGAGAAAGGTTGCAAGGAACCTTTTGATGTGCTGGATATACTGGATGTACACAATTTCTTGATTAGAGTGACATTTATACAAAGTTTTATGTGAATATCACTTTAATATTTGTAATTCACTGTATGTCAATTATATTTCAAGAAAGAATTCAGGAGTGTATAATATATACATGTATGTGTGTGTGTGTGTGTGTGTGTGTGTGTGTGTGTGTGTGTGTGTGTGTGTCTAGGGGGAAATTATGAAAGAGTATCATGACAAGGAAAGAGAGCTTAAGGGTGGGTAATGGAATATATGTGACCTAAAATCACAATGGAGTTCTATCTGGGGGAAGGAAAGGAAGCAGCTAGAAGAGAATAGGGTGCGGACTTGAGATTAGTAGAGGAGGGAAACAAATTAGAACAAAGAAAATGACATACAGTTATGAAAATGGCATAATTAAACTCACTACTTTGTATGCTGTCTTAGTCAGGGTTTCTATTCCTGCACAAACATCATGACAAAGAAGCAAGTTGGGGAGGAAAGGGTTTATTCTGCTTACACTTCCAATTGCTGTTCATCACAAAAGGAAGTCAGAAATGGAACTCAAGCATGTCCAGAAGCAGGAGCTGATGCAGAGGCCATGGAGGGATGTTACTTACTGGCTTGTTTCCCCTGGCTTTCTCACCTTGCTCTCTTATAGAACCCAAGACTACCAGCCCACAGATGGTACCACCCACAAGAGGCCCTCCCCCCTTGATCACTAATTGAGAAAATGCCTTACAGCTGGATCTCATAGGGACATTTTCTCAACTGAAGCTCCTTTCTCTTTGATAACTCCAGCTTGTGTCAAGTTGACACAAAACCAGCCAGTACAAATGCTAACTTTATTTTAAAGTAATAATTTTATTTATTTACATTCCACAAGGTACATCCCTTCCTGGTTCCCTCTCCCCAAATTCATCATTTCATCCCATCCCCTACCTCTGAGAGGGTGCTTCCTGACCTGCCCACCCACACCCACATTACTCCCACCAGTATATCTCGTCCCTGGAGCATCCAGTTTCAACAGGATTAAGCTCTTCATCTCCCACCGAGGCCAGACAAGGCAGTCTTCTTTTACCCATGTGCTTTGGGGCAAAAAAGGCCCATGTATGCTCACTGGTTGGTGGCTTAGTCTCTCAGAGCTCTGAGGGGTCTGGGTTAGGTGACACTGTTATTGTTCCTATGGGGTTGCTATCCCCCTCAGTTCCTTCAATCCTTCCCTAAACTCTTCCATAGGGGTTCCCAACCTCAATCTAATAGTTGGCTCTACATATATGTCTCAGTCAGCCGCCAAGCCAGCCTCCTGTCTGCAAGTACAATATAACAGGGGTTTGGTGTGCACACAGGATAGATGACAAGTTGGATTGGTCACTGGGTGGCCTTTCTTCCAGTCTCTGCTCAGTTTTTGTCTGTGCATTTCCTTTAGACTGGAACAATTCTGGGTGAAAAATTTTGAAGATGGATAGGTGGTCCCCTGCCTCAACTGAGGGCCCTGTCTATCTACTGGAAGTGGTCTCTTCAGGTTCTATCTGCTCAGAGTTGGGCATTTTGGCTAATGTTATCACCATTGAGTCCTGGTAGCCTCTTCCATCACTGGTCTCTGAGATTTTTTAGAGGTTCTCCCTGTCATCCACCCTACACCCAACTATATTTTTTAATTTAAAAAGTTCTTTATTCTTGATAAACTTAATAATGAATAGTCTCAGAGAGTTACATTGAGTAAGGTGACATATGCAGAGACAATAGGTTGCATGTACTGTAAATAAACCCTCAGTCTTAAAGGAAAAACACATATTATAGTGAACACTAACTTTTCATTCCAGGCATGGGAATCTCTCCTTTTTTCCTCTAAAGAAAATAATAACACTTATAAGGCAGCTCACTATAGACACATTTGCACAGGTAGTAATGAACAACAATTTTAGAAATATGTCTATGCCCTGAAAATGTGTAGACACTTGTTAGCATGCCACAAGGTTTACATTGGAGCATCTTATATGTATTTGGATGTTGGCTTATTTATCAGCAGGGATCGTCTTCAACATTACTTCTAAGGAATCTGAATGTTTCAACAAGACCCTTCATTAATCTCCTAAGCACTTGTTTCTTGTCATTTTTGTTTCATTTGCTATTTATTGATTTAATTTAAAACCATGAACATCATATATAATATTTTCATTTTCTTTATACAATTATCAAAATGAGCTATGTCTGGTGATATAATCCAAGATATTAGGAATCTTGATTAAAAAGGATCACAAGTTCAGAGTTTGATCAGGCTATAGACTGACCTGAAGATCAGTCTGCCCATCTTAGTGAGACTTAGTCTATAATGAAAGACTAAACAAATAGGACTCTGGATAGGGTTTAGTAATAAAGTGTTGGCCTAGCATTTTAATCTCTAGCTTCACGACTCTCTAAAATAAATAGGTAGGTAGGTAGGTAGGTAGATAGGTAGATAGGTAGGTAGATAGATAGATAGATAGATAGATAGATAGATAGATAGATAGATAGATAGATAGATAGATAGATAGGAACATGATTCTGACTTTCATTGTGTACAGCCTTCACTTATAGCCTATCTATTACTTGAAGTGGATAGGCAAGACTGAAATCACAAAGGAAATCAGCAACAGAAAGAGAGAAGTAAAAAGGGAAATCCATAAACAAAGAAAAGTAAAATCTATTAAACATTATTGCAAATTGTGAGTTTTCTTCCCTTTTGCTCTCCCTGTACTTTTTAAAGCATTGAATTACCATTTGTTTTTATTTTGCTTTGTTTTAAGGTATTTTGTGAGTTTATATTTATTTGTTTTCAGTATTTTATTATATTATATCCTGATTTCCTTTATCCCTACTCTGTCCTGCCAGGTCCTCCCAAACTCCCTTCCTATCCAGATCTACCCCCTTTTCATTATTACATTAGAAAACAAACAGGTTTCTAGGGGATAATACTAAAATATTATATAATAAGATAAAACCACAAAAAAAGCACATTGGACTTGGACAAAACCAACAGAAGTAAAAAGGCCCAAGAGAATGCACAAAAAACAGAGATTCACACACTCAGAAATCCCATAAACACAGTAAAAACAAAGCTGTAGTATATACACAAAGGACTTGTTGAGTAAAAATAGAAGATATATATATATATATATGACATATATATATGACAAAAAATTTAAGATTAATGAAAAGAAAAACTCTGGTATAAGATTATGAGACATAGGACCCTGAAAGATTTCCTTGAGTTCATTATCTGTTGGCTCTCTGTTCTGGGCATGCAGTCTGTCCTTAAGAGCAGTTTGTTTCACAGTAAGAATCTCTTGGAGTAAATTACATTTTTATTTGCAAGTGATTATCAATTGGAAATAGCTTCTGGGTTAGATATTCAAGGTAGGCCCTGATTCTTCCTCTCAAACCCATGCTCCCAGAAATAAGACTTAAACTCAAAAAATATTTACAACGACATTGTCTCTAGAAGCTATGATCTTCTCTGACTACAATCATAACTTAATCATAATACATATATAACATAATCAAAGATAACCCACTTATTTTAATCTACATTCTGCCATGTGGTTGCTCACCTGTTCTCAGTTACCATGCATCTGTCTTGTCACATCTTCCTGGTGAATATCCCACCTAGCTCTACCCTAGAATTCTTTCTGCATCCTGAATGTGCCACTTTCTATTCTACCCTTTCTTATAGGTCATAGGTTTTTTTTAATTGGCTGGTGATGCAACCATACAATACACAAGATATTCTCACTATAATTCTCTTTTAATTTCTGGTATAAGTTGAATATAATTATAACAATTATGGAATAATTGTGAAAACCATAAAATATGATATACATATAGAATGTCCAGTCCATGATATTTGGCAACTTTAGGAATATTCTATTATCTATCCTATTTTGGTATGTTTAATGTTTTGCATTTAAATAATTTTCTATCTGTAATGGCTATTCCTGGTTGTCAACTTGACTATATCTGGAATGAACTACAATTGAGAATTGGAGGGCACACCTGTAATCCAGATATTGAGGCTGGAAGACACACGTTTCTGACCTGGGTTTTAGCATGGAGATCTTGAGGCATAGTGGCTATGAAAATCTTAGGCCCAGTTAAATTAATCCCACACCTTTAATCCCAGGAGATTAAGTCAAGGAGTTCTCTGAGTTCAAGGCCAGCCTGGGACAAAACAAGTCCCAGATCCAGACACAGTGGTACACACCTTTAATCTGGGCCAAACCTTCTGCTGGATACCTACATACATTAGAAGAAGGAAAATTAGCTCTTCTTCACTGCTTGCATTTACTTGCCAGCACATCTGTTGGAATCTACTTCTACAGAAGTTGGTACCAGGAGTGGTTCTAGAGGAGTAGAAGTACAAGGATGAATCTTTTAAGAGTCTGGAGTTGGTTTAATAATTTGCTTGTACCTTCTATTTCACCAGCACCTTCTGAAACCTCTCCAGATTCTCTCTCCCTCTCTCCCTCTCTCTCTCTCTCTCTCTCTCTCTCTCTCTCTCTCTCTCTCTCTCTCTCTCTCTCTCTCCTGAGAGCTCAGAGGATATTGAAGGCCTGTGGTGGAAACTATATTTCAAATTAAAGAAACTAATGTCTTTGATTATCTTGATCCATCAGTTGTAACTGGCAATTAATTAGGTGACCTGGTGTACCAAATTTTCTATAATTTTGGGGAAAAATTGAAAAAATGATTTTACTGGCTTGTTGGAAATTTTGATGAAGGAAAAGAATGAACTATATGATAAAATTGAATGGCACGAGATGTAATTAAACAATCTAAATGTTTCTAAATGTGCCCTTGAAGAGAATCTTCTCTCCAGCAGCCATAGAGTTCAAGTTGTAGAAAATCAAACTGAAAAAAAAAAATTCAAAGTCTCAGTCTCAGAGGGTGTCAGGGGTTAAAGTAAGGGCATTAAGTGGCAAAGAATGGGATCCAATATCTTGGGATAGGGATGCATGGTAGGACCCTTTTGAAGTTGAGAACTTTGAATCTTCAGATTCTCAAGGGTTTACCTCACCTGAAGGATGTAGTACCCTCAACCACACCCCTTGAAATAATGCTTTTTTTGATACTTTATTTATATTTCAAATGTTTTCCCTTTCCAGGTCTCCCCTATGGAAACCCCCTATGCCATCGCCCCTCTGCTGCTTCTATGAGGTTATTCCCCCCCCACATCCATCCACTCTCCTCTTCTGTCTTTGTCATTCCCCTATATTGGAGCATCTAACACCCTCTGGCCCAAGGGTCTCTCCTCCCACTGACGGGCAACAAGGCTCTCCTCTACCACATATGTGGCCAGCACCATGGGTCCCTCCATGTGTGCTCTTTGGTTGGTGGTCTAGGCTCCTTGAGCACCAGGACATCAGGCCAGTTGACACTGTTGCTCCCTCAATGGGGCTGCAAACTCCCTCAGCTCCTTCAGTCCCTTCTCCAACCCTTCTATCTGGGACCCAACACTCAATCCAAAGGTTGCTATAAATTGAATCTCGGATATTCCAAACTCTTGGACTAATATCCACTTATTAGTGAGTACATACCATGTTCGTTCTTTTGTGACTGAGTTACCTCACTCATGATGTTATTTTCAAGTTCCATCCATTAGCCTGCGAATTTCATGAAGTCATTGTTTTTAGTAGCTGAGTAGTATTCCATTGTGTAAATGTACCACATTTTCTGTATCCATTCCTCTGTTGAGGGACATCTGGGTTGTTTCCAGCTTCTGGCTATTAGAAATAAGGCTGTGATGAACATAGTAGAGCATGTGTCCTTATTACATGGAGCATCTTCTGGGTATATGCCCAGGAGTGGTATAGCTGGGTCTTCAGGTAGTATTATGTCCATTTTTCTGAGGGTCCAACAAACTGTTTTCCAGAGTGGTTGTACCAGCTTTCAATCCCACCGGCAATGGAGGAGTGTTCCTCTTTCTCTACATCCTTGCCAGCATCTGCTGTTACCTGAGATTTTGATCTTAGCCATTCTCACTGGTGTGAGGTGGAATCTCAGGATTGTTTTGGTTTGCATTTCCCTGATGACTAAGGATGTTAAGCATTTCTTTAGGTGTTTCTCTGCCCTTCGAGTTTCCTCAGTTGAGGATTCTCTGTTTATCTCTGTTCCCCATTTTTTAATAAGGTTATTTGGTTCTCTGGAGTCTAACTTCTTGAGTTCTTTGTATATATTGGATATTAGACCTCTATTGAATGTAGAATTGGTAAAGATTTTTTCCCAATCTGTTGGTTGTCATTTTGTCCTATTGACAGTATCCTTTGTCTAACAGAAGCTTTGCAATTCCATGAGGTCCCATTTGTAGATTCTTGATCTTAGAGCATAAGCCATTGGTGTGCTGTTCAGGAACGTTTCCCCTGGGCCCATGTGTGGGAGACTTTTCCTCACTCTCTCTTCTATTAGATTTACTGTATCTGGTTTTATGTGGAAGTCCTTGATCCACTTGGACTTGAGCTTTGTACAAGGAGATAGAAATGGATCAATTTGCATTTTTCTACTTGTTGACCACCAGTTGAACCAGCCCATTTGTTGAAAATGCTTTCTTTTTTCCACTGGATGGTTTTAGCTCCTTTGTGAAAGATCAAGTGACTGTAAGCATGTGGGTTCATTTCTGGGTCTTCAATTCTATTCCATTGATCTACCTACCTGTCACTGTACCAATACCATGCAGTTTGTATCATTACTGCTCCGTAGTACAGCTTGAGGTCAGGGATGCTGATTCCCCCAAAAGTTCTTTTATTGTTGAGAATAGTTTATGCTATCCTGGGTTTTTTAGTATTCCAAATGAATTTGAGAATTGCTCTTTCTAAGTCTATGAAGAATTGAATTGGAATTTTGATGGGGATTACATTGAATCTGTAGATTGCTTTAGGCAGGATGGCCATCTTTACTATATTAATCCTGCCAATTCATGAGCATGTGAGACCTTTCCATCTTCTGAGGTCTTCTTCAGTTTCTTTCTTCAGAGACTTGAAGTTCTTGTCATACAGATCTTTCACTTGTTTGGTTAGAGTCACACCAAGATACTTTATATTGTTTGTGACAATTGTGAAGGGTGTCATTTTCCTAATTTCTTTCTCAGCCTGTTTATCCTTTGAGTATAAGAAGGCTACTGATTACATGAGGAAATTAATCCCTCAGAATCTGATTAACCAGTAGTGACTTTCTCTGAAGAAAATGCTAGGCAAGGCAATATTGATGTTCCTCAAGGCCCATCAAAAGTTTCTTCTTGACCTATAACTAGACTCAAGACAAAGAAGGCCCGTAGAGAGGAGATAGAAAGTGTAGTCCATGAGGAGATGTGCTACACTACTAAAGAACTTAATGAGTTTGCTAATTCATTCAAGCAGAAGTGTGAGGAATATGTGTAGGAATGGATTTTAAGGGTATGGGATAATGGTAGAAAGAACATAAAACTAGATCAGGCTGTGTTTATTGACATGGACCCTCTGAGTGGAAATTCTAGTTTTAAAATGGAAACTCACATGGCTAAAAAAAGGTATCAGAAATTTGCTTGAATTGTTGGCTGAAGTGTTTATCAAAAAGATGGCCTACTGAAAAGGAGTTTGAGATGCCTGATTTCCCTTGGCTTAGTGTTGATGAGGATTTTAAGGCTCAGGGAAATTGCAATGCTAGAGTGGATATGATGTGTAAAACCTAATCCTCCACAATGGGAAGGTCTGGAAGATATGCACTTCACAAATCCTATAAGATGCAAACTGGTGAGAGGGGCACCAGCACATCTGAAAAGTTTTGTTCTTGCCCTTTTCCTTGTGCCAGACCTTAGGGTTGGAGTTGTTTCTGTTTAATTGGATGAATTAAATGCAATGGGTTTGATTGGATCCTGAGGTAGCAAGGGCCAGGTGGCAGCATTGAATCACCAGAAACAAGGTGATCATAGTTATTATAATGGGCAAAGTAGACAAAACATTTATAATGATCTAGTCTGTAATAGTCAGCACAGGAGAGGTGAAATTTATAATGGCATGACTCCTATGGACCTTTGGTACTGGCTAATCAATCATGATGTTTCCAGGCATGAAATAGAAAGAAAGCCTATTACATATTTGTTTGATCTGGATAAGCAGAAAAATCCTCAAACAAATGAAATAAAGCCTACAATGGATTGTTGCAAAAGGCAATCTTGGCCAGTGAATCAATTTTCAGACTTGAGCCAGTTTGCAACCCAGAACACCTTGAATGAAGGGATGGCCAGGTTCCCCTGAGGAATGATCTTGATAAGTTATGTGACTCTAGAGAACACTCACTAATACACTATCCTAACTTGTATTACAATTCTAAAAACATCATTTTAGACCTAGAACATCCTCTTAAATCCTAAACATCTTAAGCTTATAGTAAGACTATGACTATCTAGCCTTCAACTCCAACAGAGTCCTTAGAAGGAATAAATATTACCTGATAATGCAGGAAGTGCTGTGAGCAGCTTCTAAAAATTATAGAAATGACAGTCAGGTGACTGCCTTGACAGTCCCAGTATTATGTCTCTAACATGGGAACATCCATCTTCAGCCTTCTGGCCCAATATATCTGACAGATGTTTTATGATGCAAGAATTATGAAGGACTTACTTACCTTGTCTTGACAGAGTTTGGCAGTTGATGTCCCTGTGTTTGTTTGTCCATTATGGACAGCATTTGTCTCTAGTTGAAGCATGGGCATTTTCTTTGTCCAGTGGCTAGCTTGTCACAATTGAAGCAACTTGGTATGGAGATTATTCCTGTTCAGCATCTTCTTTGAAGTGGGATAGGGGTATAATCATGAATTAGTTTACTGCTCTGGCTCCTGGTGAGTTGCATGCTCATTGTCTGCACCCACCTAAGGGCTCTAGAATTGTAAATAAAACACACACACACACACACACACACACACACACACACACACACCAGCTAATTTTTATATACCTTGACTAGCTCAATGACTGAGTACTTCTAAACCTCCCTGTGGCTAGCACACATTTCCCTCCAGTATTCCTGGTTTAACAACTTCTAAATCTATATTTTATCTTTGCTTCCCTGTTACCTTCTGGGCAGCCCCTTCCCCCACCACATTGGGTCACTTTCCCTTTCCACCTACATTGCTGAATGGTTTCTCTCCTGTAGCTCTTAAATCTGATCCCTCTCCCTCTGAGTTATGGTGATTCTCCTCTTCTCTCTCTCTCCCTTGGTCCCTTGCCAGCACATTCTAAACATCTCGCTTCCATCTCCCTGCCCAGCAATTGGCTATACAGCAATTCTTTATTACCAATCGAATCCAGCTGGGGACAAGGACCATAAGATCTGGAAGCACAGTTTTGGGGAGCCAAATTAAGACAAAGCATTAGAACCAATTCCCAACATGAGGGTATCGTCAGGTGATATCATCAGGAGCAGATATGTCTCACAGTCAAAAGTTCTTTTAATAATGAAATAATTTTAAATGCCATATTTTGTGGATCTTTTATGTTTTTGAAAAGCAATTATCTATCTACATTATATCTGAACTGTCAAACATTGTTTATTCTTAGTTATTTACTGTCTGAATAAACTTGAAAACATTTTATTGTAACTAAACTAGTATCTAATATGACCATGAGCTTGACTATGTAACTATTAACTTGTATTTCTTATTTATCCCTAACAGTTCATAAATTGCAGTTTTATCATTTTTATCATATCTAACAGTGTGTAGTAGCAGCTTATAAGGGAACTATAATTTTATATTGTATCTTTAAGAATTATATAACTACAATTTTTCAAATAAATGTTAAAATATATAAAATTTGTATATCAAATATAGCCTTAACTTTGTATCAATATATAATAACCTATACCAATGTATCAAAAATAACCTTATTATTGTATCAATATACAAAATTTTATAACAAAAATATGACCTCAATTTTGCGTAAAAAATAAAGATTTCTACCAATGTAAGATTTTGGCTATAAAAATGTTTTTGGTTTAAGAGTAGATTCAATAATCTACCCCTGTCTAATATCTTACAGTATTTCTATGTGCCCCCTTTCTCTTCTCAACCTCCTTCCCTTTATCTAAGAGAGAAAGAAGGATAGAGAGAAGAAAATGAAAGAAAGAAATCCTTGAATCTAAGCTCCCTATTTGATTCCCTCCTTGTCTAAGACCATAATAATTTATAATTATCCCCTAAAATGGCAACATATTTATAACTCATAAAATGATGAAAACCATCTATCCCAACTTAAGTGACTGGGATGATGGTCTTTTTATAATTGTGTTTGGGGCCCAAAAGGAAATTAGAAAAATGACTAAGTCAAAAGAAAGCTAGTTGGTATTATTTGTTGTCCAGTCTTTGTATGATGAGAAAGTTCAGGGTTTAACTGAATTCCTGACTGTAACAGTCTAAAAGGCTGGATGAACCAAGGTCATCTGGATTAGCAGTCTTCTTTGAAGCTGTTCTAGAAGCAAGTTTTTGGAAACAGCATCAATTTGAGAGTCGATAGAGGAGCTAGAGTAGCAGGTCTCAGCATCCTCAAGGGTGAATCCTGTCAGGGCTGCTCTCCTGGTTTTTTATTCTGCATTATAAAAACCTTACAAGCAATACATAGTTTTATAAAGACATTTATATGGAATGTGCAGGGTGCCCAGATCAATTAAGGATAATTTTCTGCTCTTTGTTTGAGCATATGAAAGACATCTGTCTTTCTTTAAAAGTTATTTTGCATCATATCAGATCATAATATCAATTTTTATCTATATTATTTAAAAGAATGGTATGAAAAGTCTTGAGGATTTCATAGTCAACAAGATCTATTAGCTATGTAAAGATGTGTGTGTGTGTGTGTGTGTGTGTGTGTGTGTGTGTGTGTGTGTGTGTCTCAGCCAGTCCAGTCTACAAGCTGTTCTCAAGTAGCAGGATCAGTTGCACACATTACCTGTCCATTTAGTTTTTCTTTTCTTTCTTTTCCTGTCTGTAGCTGAGATCTTCAGGGAATCTCTGGCTACCAAATCTGATCTTTATTAGTTTGGAAAGAGTCCAAAGACTTTTCTTTTCTGTTAACACAAATACAGAGTCTTTTGCCCAACATAGCGTATCCTTGGTCTGGCAGTCTGAAGTCATTAAAAGTATGGGCTGCTTCAATCCCCTTTTTACTTAGGTCTGCATTATTTTGACCTCTCCCATAGAGGATAAGTAATACCATCATAACCATTCAACATAAAACCACCTTCATTATGATAATTAAAACAATTTAGACCTATTATTATTATTTATTGAGACAAGGTTCCTTTGTGAAACCCTGGCTGACTTGGATTTGTTCTGTAGATTAGGCTACACAAGGAACCTGTTTGTCCTTGTCTTTGTCTCCCAAGTAGTGAGATCAAAGGCCTGGATTTATTTATTATCTATGTACCCTTGAAAACATTTATATCAATTCACATTTCTTTCTCTCTTCTTTGGAGATTAATATCTCTGTAGAGAAATATACCTATATTTTCATTTCTCTTTATATAAATTTAAGATTGATGTGTATTTGTTTTTTTAAATTATTAAGGATCCTCTTAATTATTATTAAACAAAAACCTATATAGCGCTTTTAAGGAAGAAAAATGTGTCATTTTTAATCACAGACTGTTGTTTGTAAGTGGCTGTATCTATCATCAAAGAGTCCAACCCTAACTATATTGTGTAGAGCTTGCTGGTCTAGAATTCACAGAGATCTGCCTGTCTCTGTCTCCTGTGTTTGCTGTTAGTCAGCTGTGCTGTTGCTGGCCACGCCCCTCCCTTTAGTTACCGGAGAGGCATTTTGCCCTTTGACCCATTTCTGGTCTCAGCAGCTAAGCAAGGCTGCATTTCCCCAGGCCATGAGCGTTGAGCATTAACTCCTATTGGACAGGACTGGGCCGACCTGCTGGGCCAAGCTTGGGAGAACCAAAGGTGGCTTATTCCACAGCTTTGGTTTCCAAGGGTTTTGCCCTCTGCTGCTGTATTGGCTGCATTCAGCCTGTGCGTAATCATGTGTAAATGGACCTGGTTCTTCTCCCTCAGTTGGTAACTGCTGGGCTTTGGATAGAAGCACCAACTTCTGTGTTTTGTTTTTAAATGTAATAGGGATTTCTTTTAAAAGCCTCCTTCTGTATTCTCTGCAGGTTCCTGCTCCTTGGCTAAGAAATCTTTTCCCCAGCCATTTGTCTTGTGTTGTTCTGGGAAACTTTGGCTTTGGTCTGCTTTTGTTCTTTCTTTCTTTTTTAAAATTTTATTTATTATATATATGAATACACTTGTCTTCAGACACACTAGAAGAGGGCATCAGAGCCCATTACAAATGGTTGGCCAAAATCCACCATATGATTGGTGAAAATTGAACTCAAGACCTCTGGAAAAGTAGCCAGTGCTCTTAACCACTGAGCAATCTCTCTAGCCCCTTTCTCTCTATATCTTTTTAAAGAGACCAGACCTCTTGTCTGGTGAGCCTTACTATTCTGTGCTTTTCCCAGGCCATTTTAAGCTGTAAGCTTGGGTTCTAATTGCTATTAAGTAGGGTGCCATTTTATAGAAGTTAGGCCCTGGTATTTCCTCCCAGCCCCATGCTCCCAGAAATAAGACTCAGACTCAAAATACATTTACAAATACCTTGGCCATATAGTTAGGTTCTTCTCTGACTAGATATAACTTAAAACATGCTATTTATTCTAGCCTATGTTCTGCCACGTGGCTAGTTTCCTGTACTCAGGTACCATGCATCTGTCCTGTCACATTTTTCTGATGAATATCCCATCTAACTCTATCCCTGAACCCTTTCTGCCTCCTGAATGTGCCACCTTCTATTCTCCCTTTCCTATAGGCCATAGGGCTATTTATTGTCTTGATGTCTAGTTTTTTTGAGTTCTTTATATATTTTGGATATTAGCTCTCCATCAGATGTGTACTTAGTAAGAATCTTTTCCCAATTGGTAGGCTGCCACTTTGTCTTATTGACAATGCCATTTGCCTTACAGAAGCTTTTCAGTTTCATGAGGTCCCATGTATCAATTGTTGAGCTTAGAACCTAAGCCATTGGTGTTCTGTTCAGGAAATTGTATCTTGTACTAATGTTCAAGACTATTTCCCACTTTCTCTTCTACCAGGTTCAATGCATCTTGTTTGATTGATTTGTAGTCGAGTTTGCAGGGTTGTGAGTATGAATCTATGTGCATCTTTCTACATGCAACCCCACAGTTTGATCAGCACCATTTGTTGAAGATGCAGTCAGTCTCTCTTCCACTATGTATTTTTGGGCTCCTTTATCAAGTGTCAATAGATGTGTGGACTTATGTCTACATCTTCAGCTTGATTATATTAATAAACATGTCTGGTTTTGGCCAATATGATGCTCTTGTTATTACAATAACTTTGTAGTACATCTTGAAATTTTGGAATAGTGAGATCTCCAGCAATTTTGTTTTCATTATTCAGGATTGTTTTATGTATCCTTTGAAGGGGAAGATTGGCCTTTTTAAGATCTATGAAGAATTGTTGGTATTTTGAGGGAAATGTAGATTGCTTTTGGTAGGATGGACATTTTTGCTATCTTTTTTTTTTAATTCTTCATTGACATTATTTTGTCCGGGTTTCATGCAATGGGTGGCCTTTGTGATTAAGATATAGGCACTGCATGAAAGAAATCAACCTGTTCTGGTAATTCATCAGAGTCCGGAGGACCAAAATCTTAAGGTTTTGCTCACTTTTTTTTTTGATACTTTATTTACATTTCAAATATTTCCCCCTTTCCAGATCTCCCCTTTGTAACCCCCCCTCCCCTGCCTCTATGAGGGTATTTCCCACCCACCCACCCACTCACTCACTCTCTTCTTCCCTCCTTGGCATTCCCCTATAATGAGGCATCTAACAACCTCAGGCCCAAGGGCCTCCCCTCCCCCTGATGGCTAACAAGTCCCTCCTCTGCCACTATGTGGTCTGAACAATGGGTCCCTCCATGTGTATTCTTTGCTTGGTGATCCAGTCTCCAGTAGCATCAGGAGGTCAGGTCAGTTGACACTGTTGCTCTCTCCATGGGGCTGGAAACTCCCACAGCTCCTTCATTCCCTTCTCCAACTCCTCCACCTGGGAACTCACTCACAGCCCAATGGTTTCTGTAAAGTGAATCTTGGGTATTCCGAACTTTTGGGCTAATAACCCCTTATCAGTGAGTACATACCGTGTTCATCCTTTTGTGACTAAGTTACCTTGCTGAGGATGATATTTTCAAGTTCCATCCATTTGCCTTAAAGTCATTGTTTTTAATAGCTGATTAGTACTCCATTGTGTAGATGTACCACATTTTCTGTATCCATTCCTCTGATGAGGGACATCTGGGTTGTTTCCAGCTTCTGGCTATTATAAATATGGCTGCTATGAACATAGTGGAGCATGTGTCTTTATTACATGTTGGAGCATCTTCTGGGTATATGTCCAGGAGTACAATAGCTGGACCCTCAGGTAGTATTATGTTCATTTTTCTGAGGGTCAGCCAAACAGATTTCCAGAGAGGTTGTATCAGCTTGCAATCCCACCAACAATGGAGGAGTGTTCCTCTTTCTCCACATCCTTGCCAGCATCTGCCCTCACCTGAGTTTTTGAACTTAGCCATTCTGACTGGTGTGAGGTGGAATCTCAGGGTTGTTTCTATTTGCATTTCCCTGATGATTAAGGATGTTGAACATTTCTTTAGGTGCTTCTCAGCCCTTTGAGTTTCCTCGGTTACTCTGTTTAGCTCTGTTCACCATTTTTTGATAGGGTTATTTGGATCTCTGGAGTCTAACTTCTTGAGTTCTTTGTATATATTGGATATTAGCCCTCTATCAGATGTAGGATTGGTAAAGATCTTTTCCCAATCTATTGGTTGCGATTTTGTCCTATTTACAGTGTCCTTTGCCTTACAGAAGCTTTGTAATTTCATGAGGTCCCATTTGTCGATTCTTGCTCTTAGAGCATAAGCCATTGATGTTCTGTTCGGGAACTTTCCCTGTGGCCATATGTTCGAGATTTTTCCCCACTTTCTCTTCTATTAGATTCAGTGTATCTGGTTTTATGTGGAGGTCCTTAATCTACTTGGACTTCATCAATTTGCATTCTTCTACATGTGGACTGCCAGTTGAACCAGCACCATTTGTTGAAAACACTGTCTTTTTTCCACTGGATAGTTTTAACTCCTTTGTCAAAGATCAAATGACCATAAGTGTGTGGGTTCATTTCTGGGTCTTCAATTCTATTCCATTGATCTACCTGCCTGTCACTGTACCAATATCATGCAGATTTTATCACTATTGCTCTGTAGTACATCTTGAGGTCAGGGATGCTGATTCCCCAGAAGTCCTTTTATTGTTGAGAATAGTTTTTGCTATCCTGGGTTTTTTGTTATTCCATATGAATTTGAGAATTTCTCTTTCTAGGTCTATGAAGAATTGAGTTGGAATTTTGATGGGGATTGCTTTGAATCTGTAGACTGCTTTCATCAGGATGGCCATTTTAACTATATTAGTCCTGCCAATCCATGAGCGTGGGAGATCTTTTCCATCTTCTGAGGTCTTCTTCGATTTCTTTCTTCAGAGACTTGATGTTCTTTTCGTACAGATCTTTTACTTGTTTGGTTAGAGTCACACCAAGATACTTTATATTGTTTGTGACAATTGTGAAGGGTTTCATTTCCCTAATTTCTTTCTCAGCCTATTTATCCTTCGAGTATAAGAAGGCTACTGATTTGCTTGAGTTAATTTTGTATATGGCCACTTTGCTAAAGTTGTTTATCAGCTGTGGCAGATTTCTGGTGGAATTTTTCGGGTCACTTAAGTATACCATCATATCATCTGCAAATAGTGATGTTTTGATTTCTTCCTTTCCAATTTGTATCAGTTTGACATCCTTTTGTTGTCTAATTGCTCTAGCTAGAACTTCAAGTACTATATTGAATAGATAGGGAGAGAGAGAGGGCAGCCTTGTCTAGTCCCTGATTTTAGTGGGTTTGCTTCGAGTTTCTCTCCATTTAGTTTGATGTTGGCCACTGGTTTGCTGTATATTGCTTTTACTATGTTTAGGTATGGGCCTTGAATTCCTGATCTTTCCAAGACTTTTCTCATAAAGGGAAGTTGAATTTTGTCAAATGCTTTTTCAGCATCTAATGAAATGTCCAAGTGGTTTTTTTCTTTGAGTTTGTTTATTTAGTAGATTACATTGATGGATTTCCAGGTATTGAGTCATCCCTGCATCCCTGGGATGAACCCTACTTGATCATGGTGAGTGTTCATTTTGATGTGTTCTTGGATTCGGTTTGCGAGAATTTTATTGAGTATTTTTGCATTGATATGCATAAGGGAAATTGGTCTGAAGTTTTCTTTTATTGTTAGGTTTTTGTGAGGTTTTGGTATCAGTGTAACTGTGGCCTCATAGAAGGAATTTGGCAGTGTTCCTTCTGTTTCTATTTCATGGAATAGATTTAAGAATATTGGTACTAGGTCTTCTTTGAAGGTCTGATAGAATTCTGCACTGAACACATCTGGTCATGCCTTTTTTTGGTTGGAAGACTTTTTATGACTGCCTCTATTTCTTTAGGGGTTATGGTACTATTTAGGTGGTTTATCTGATCCTGACTTAACTTTGGTATTTGATATCTGTCTAGAAAATTGTCCATTTCATCCAGATTTTCCAATTTTGTTGAGTATAGGCTTTTGTAGTAGGATCTGATGATGTTTTTTAATTTCTTCAGAATCTGTTGTTATATCTTCTTTTTCATTTTTAATTTTGTTAATTTGGATCCTGTCTCTGTGCCCTCTGGTTAGTCTGGCTAGGGGTTTATATATCTTGTTGATTTTCTCAAAGAACCAGCTCCTGGTTTTGTTTATTCTTTGTATAGTTCTTTTAGTTTCTACTTGGTTGATTTCAGCCCTGAGTTTGATTATTTCCTGCCTTCTACTCTTTTTGGGTACATTAGCTTCTTTTTGTTCTAGAGCTTTCAGGTGTGCTGTTAAGCTGCTCGTATATGCTCTCTCCAGTTTCTTTTTGGAGGCATTCAGAGCTATGAGTTTTCCTCTTAACACTGCTTTCATTGTGTCCCATAAGTTTGGGTATGTTGTACTTTCATTTTCATTAAATTCTAGGAAATCTTTAATTTCTTTCTTTATTTCTTCCTTGACCAAGTTG
>CM052722.1:67119286-67185582 GCA_028551405.1 Uromys caudimaculatus
GATCTGATAGGAGGCATGGGATTATTTCAATCATCTTATATCTGTTGAGGTTTGTTTTGTGACCAATTATATGATCAATTTTGGAGAAGGTACCATGAGGTGCTGAGAAGGTATATCCTTTTGATTTAGGATGAAATGTTCTATAGATATCTGTTAAATCCATTTGGTTCATAACATCTGTTAGTTTCACTGTGTCTCTGTTTAGTTTGTGTTTCTAAGATCTGTCCATTGATGATAGTGGGGTGTTGAAGTCTCCCACTACTATTGTGTGAGGTGCAATGTGTGCTTTGAGCTTTAGTAAAGTTTCTTTTATGAATGTGGTTGCCCTTGCATTCAGGGCATAGATGTTCAGAATTGAGAGTTCTTCTTGGTAGATTTTTCCTTTGATGAATATGAAGTGTCCTTCCTTACCTTTTTTGATGACTTTTGGTTGAAAATTGATTTTATCCGATATTAGAATGGCTACTCCAGCCTGTGTCTTGGGACCATTTGCCTGGAAAATTGTTTTCCAGCCCTTTACTCTGAGGTAGTGTTTGCCTTTAACACGGAGGTGCATTCCTGGACGCAGCAAAATGCTGGGTCCTGTTTATGGACCCAGTCTGTCAGTCTATGGCTTTTTATTGGGGAATTGAGTCTATTCATGTTAAGAGATATTAAGGAATAGTGATTGTTGGTTCCTGTTATTTTCGTTGGTATTTTTATGTTTGTGTGGCTATCTTCTTTTGAGTTTGTTGAAAGATTACTTTCTTGCCTTTTCTAGGCTGTAGTTTCCCCCCTTGAGTTTGCGTTTTCCATCTATTATCCTTTGTAGGGCTGGGTTTGTGGAAACATACTGTGCAAATTTGGTTTTGACATAGAATATTTTGGTTTCACCATCTATAGTAATTGAGAGTTTTGCTGGGTATAGCAGCCTGGGCTGGCATTTGTGTTCTCTTAGGGTCTCAATGAGTTCTGCCCAGGACCTCCTAGCTTTCATAGTCTCTGGTGAGAAGTCAGGTGGAATTCTGATAGGTCTGCCTTTGGATGTTACTTGACATTTTTCACTTATTGCTTTTAATATTCTTTCTTTATTTTGTGTATTTGGTATTTTGACTATAATGTGACGAGAGGAATTTCTTTTCTGGTCCAATCTTTTTGGAGTTCTGCAGGCTTCTTGTATATTTATGTTCATCTCTTTCTTTATGTTAGGGATGTTTTCTTATATAATTATATTGAAAATATTTACTAGTCCTTTAAGTTGGGAATCTTCACTCTCTTCTATACCTATTATCCTCAGGTTCTGTCTTCTCATTGTATCCTGGATATTCTGGATATTTGGGGTTAGGAGCTTTTTGCATTTTGTGTTTTCTTTCACTGTTGTGTCAATGTTTTCTATGGTATCTTCCGCACCTGAGAGTCTCTCTTCTTCCTCTTGTATTCTGTTGGTGATGCTTGCATCTATGACTCCTGATCTCTTTCCTAGGTTTTCTAACTCCAGGTTTGTCTCCCTTTGTGATTTCTCTATTGTTTCTATTTCTATTTTTAGTTCCTGGAGGATTTTGTTCATTTCCTTCATCTGTTTGATTGTGTTTTTCTGTAATTCTACCCATTTTATTGTATTTTCCTGTAATTCTTTGAAGGATTTTTGTGTTTCCTCTTTAATGGCTTCTGTTGTTTACCTGTGTTCTCTTGTATTTCTTTAAGGGAGTTATTTATTTCCTTCTTAAAATCTTCTATGATCATCATGAGATGTGATTTTAAATCTGAGTCTTGCTTTTCTGGTATGTTGGGGTATCCAGGCTTGCTGTGGTGGGAGAACTAGGTTCTGATGATGCCAAGTAGCCTTGGTTTCTGTTCCTTATGTTCTTGCCCTTGCCTTTCGCCATCTGGTTATCTCTCGTGTTAGCTGGTCTTACTCTCTCTGACTGTGGCTTGTCCTTCCTGCAAGCCTTGGTGTCAATACTCCTTGAAGACCAGTTCTCTATGAAAGGAATTTGGGTTTGGAGAGCTGTGGTACAGGGACAACTCTGGAGTGCAGACAGAAACCAGAAGGATCTAGTCCCCAGCTGTCCCTTGGTTCCTGTGTCCAAATGGCTCTGCAAGGGTTCCTCTTTACCCAGTGAATTTGAAGAGAAGTGGTGGTCTTGCCTGTGCTTTAAGGTGTATCGGCACTCCTGGGATACCAGCTCTCTCCTGGCACTATTTTAGTATGGATCCCTGTGTCACAGGATCTGCTCTCTGGCCACCAAAAGAAACCAGAAGACCATTCCTCAGTCCCTGTGTCCTGGGGATTCCAGGTGGGTGCCTCTGAGCAGACCGGCTTGCCTACACTTCTGGCAGTCTAGCTTTCTCCTGGCACTATTTGGCTATAGGGCCCTAGTGACCCAGCTAGAAGTCTCCAGCCACAGATGAAAACCAGAAGGCTCTGTCCCCTGGGTGTTCCTCAGTCCCTATGTCCCAAGGATTTCGGGCGAGTTCCCCTGAGCAACTGTGCTCCTTTTACCCCCTCTTACGGACTCTTCCACAGTCCTGGGAGGCTAGCTTTCTCCCAGTGCTATTTGGCTATGGAGCCCTGGTGGCCCAGACAGAGGTCTCCCACCACCGATGGAAACCCATTTTTGCTGTCTTAATCCTACTGATCCATGAGCATGAGATGTCTTTCTATTTTCTAATATCTTTTTCAGTTTTTTTTCAGTGTCTTAAAATTTTAACCATACATAGTTTATATTATTTGAAGCTATTATGAAATGTGCTGTTTCCATGATTTCTTCCTCAGACTTTTTTGTCATTTGTATATAGGAAGGGTACTGATTTGTTTGAGTTATGTCCCACAACATTGCTGAAAGTATTTATTAGCTGTAGGAGTTTTCCAGTGGAATTTTTTTCCATCACTTATATGTACTATCATATCATCTGCAAATAAAGATACTTTGACCTCTTCCTTCCAATGTGTATCATCTTGATCTCCTTCAGTTCTCCTATTGATCTAGATAAGACATCAAGTAATATATTGAATAGGTAAGGAGAGAGTGGACAATCTTATTTGTTCCTGATTTTGCTTCAAATTTCTCTCCATTTAGGTTTATATTGGGGTCTGGAGAGATGGCTCAGTGGTTAAGAACACTGACTGTTCTTCGAGTGCTCCTGAGTTCAATTTGCAGCAACCACATGGTTGCTCACAACCATCTGTAATGATATGTAATGTCATTTTCTGGTGTACCTGAAAATAGCAACAGTGTACTCCTATACACAAAATAAATAAACAGGTATATATTGATTATGGGCTTGCTATACATTGTGTTTATTATGTTGTGAGCATTTTATTGAGAATATTTGCATCTATCTTCATAAGAAAAAAATGTTCTGTACTTCATTTTCTTTCTTGGATCTTTATGCGGTTTGGTTATCAGAGTAGCTGTGGTCACATAAAATAAATTGGGCAATGCTCCCTCCATTTCTATTTTGTGTGATAATTTGAGGAGTATTGGCACTTTTTGAAAGTCTTGTAGAAATCTCTGTTAAAATATCTGGCCCTGGCCTGTTTTAGTTTGAGATATTTTAATGACTGCTTCTATTTAACTAGGGGTTATAGGTCTGTTAAAATAGCCTATCTGATCTTGATTTAACATTGGTAAGTGGAATATATTGTAAAAATTTTCCATTTCTTTTAGATTTTCTATTTTGTTGGAGTGCAGGTTTTTAAAGTATGCCCTTATGAGTCTCTGGATTTCCTCAGTGTCTGTTGTTAATGTCTCCCTTTTCATTTCTCTTAATCTGAATATTTTCCCTTTATGTTTTAGTTAGTTTGGATAAGAGTTTCTCACTCTTACTGATTTTTTTCAGAGAACCAACTCCTTGTTTCACTAATTCTTTGTATTTTTGTTTCTATTTTATTAATTTCTACCCCGAGTTTGGTTATTTCTTGTCTTCTACTCTTTGGTGTGATTTTTTCCCCTTTTTTCTTGAGCTTTCAGTTGTGCTGTTAAGACACTTAGTGCTATGGCTTTTCCTTTTACAACTGCTTTTATTGTGTCTCATAAGTGTAGGTATGTTGTGTATTGTAGAAAAATTTAATTCCAATCTTGGGTTTCTACCCCACCTTTGATCATTCAGTTCCCGTATAAAAGACACACAACTTTTATTATTTACAATAAACCTTAAACAGCACAAGAGATGGACAGATATCTGTCTTCCATGCTATTATGTCTATTTTCTAGCCAATACTTCCATTATATAATTTGCCATGTTTCCTCTGAACTGCTCTTAACTCCAATCAGCCAAACCCACATGGCCATTATTTCATGACTCGCCTAACCCTTGTCAACTTCTTCCAGCATTCACCTTCTCAATTCTGCCCAGCTTTAGGCTGTGTGCATCTTTAATTATCAATCAGAAATAATGTGGCTGTAAAGACACATATCGTCACTTGGGTCTACATGTCAATTCTCTCTTCTTTGGGGCAACCAGGTCTTGTGGGCCCACACTTAACATTACAATAAGTAGCAAAAGACCAAACCACAACAGTATATTTATTTTCATTGAATTCTAGATAGTCTTTAATTTATTTCTTTCTGTCTTGACCCTTTTTCCATTCAGTAGAGAGTTGTTCAGTTTTCATGTGTTTATAAGCATCCTGATATTTTTGTTGTTTTTATCCATGGTCATCAAATAGGATGTAAGGTTTTATTTCAATCTTCTTCAATCTATTGTGATTTGCATTCAGGTATGTGGTTAATTATGAAGAATGCTCTTTGAGATTCTGAGAAGGTATATTTTTTTTGTTTGTGTGAAGTGTTCGGTAAATATCTGTTAGGTACATTTGGTTTATCACTTCAGTTAGCTCCTGAATTTCTCTGTTTTGTTTTTGTCTGAATGACATGTATATGGGTGAGAGTGGAGTATTGAAATCTCTCACTATCAGTGTATGAGGGTCAATATGTGATTTAAGCTGTAGTGGTGTTTCTTTTACAAATGTGGTGTCCCTATATTTGGTGCATAGATGTTAAGAATCGAAATGTCCTCTTGCTGTATGTTTACTTTGATGAGTATATATTGTCCTTCTCTACCTTTTTTGATTAATTTTGATTTGAAGTCTATTTTATAAGATATTAACATGGCTATACCAGCTTCTTTCTTGGGTCCATTTTCTTGGAATACATTTTTTCTAGCTTATGACATGACCTAATATGATGTCTATCTTTGATGTTAGGGTGTTTCTTGGGTGCTGCAGAAGGATGGATACTGGTTTTGTATCCATTCTGTGTTAGTCTGTTTCCTTTTATTGGGAATTTAAGACAATTGATGTTGAAGTATATCAATGAGCAGCATTTGTTGATTTCTGATATTTTGTTGTTGTGGTTGTGTGTTTACGTGTGTGTATGCATGCGTGCATACGTGTGTGTGTGTGTGTGTGTGTGTGTGTGTGTGTGTGTGTGTGTGTGTGCGGTCTGAGCATATTCATTCCTTGCATTTGCTTGGGTGTGGTTAACACTTTGGGTTGGAATTTTCCTTCTGGATCCTTCAGTAACTCTGTGCTTGTAGACATATATTTTGTATATTTAGCCTTTTCTGGAATATCTTATTTTCTCCATTTAATGTGATTGGAAGTTTTGGTGGATATAGTATTCTGGACTGGAATCTGTTTTCTTTAAGAGTCTGTGGAACATCTTTTCAGGCCTTTTAAAGACTCCATTAAGAAATCAGGTGTAAGCCGGGCAGTGGTTGCACATGCCTTTAATCCCAGCACTTGGGAGGCAGAGACAGGTGGATTTCTGAGTTAGATGCTGGCATAGTCTACAGAGTGAGTTCCAGGACAGCCAGGGCTATACAGAGAAACCCTGTCTCAAAAAACCAAAGAGAGAGAGAGAGAGAGAGAGAGAGAGAGAGAGAGAGAGAGAGAGAGAGAGAGAGAGAAGTCAGGTGTAATTCTAACAGGTCTGCCTTTACATGTTAGTTGGTCTTTCTTTTTTGCATCTTTCAATATTTTTTCATTTTTTTCTGCATGTGTAGTGTTTTGATTATTATGTACTGAGGGGAATTTATTTTCTGGTCTAGTCTATTTAGTGTTTTGTATTATTTTTGTGCCTTGATAGGTACCTCCATCTTTAGGTTAAGTGAATTTTCTCCTATGATTTTGCTGAAAATATTATTTCTATCTTTGACCTGGGTTTATTCTTCTTCCTCTATTCTTATTATTGTTAGATTTGGTCTTTTCATACTGTCTCAGATTTTATGGATGTTTTGTGCCTTCATTATTTTTAGATTTTAGATTTAACATTTCCTTGGACTGGGATATCTGCTTCTTCTGTGTCTTCAATGCCTGAGATTTCCTCCTCTTATATTCTGTTGGTAAGGCTTGTCTCTGAGGTTTCTCTTCAAGTTACTTTTTTTTTTTTTTTCATTTCCAGTTTTATTTCAGTTTGGGTTTTCTTTGTTGATTCTATTTTCACCTTAATGTCTTGAACAGTTTTATTCATTTCCTTCCACTGTTTCTTGATGTTTTCATAGATTTCTTTAAGGCATCTATTCATTTCCTTTCTATGAACCTCCATAATATTCAAAGGGGCTGGTTTAAAGTCTTTATCTTATTTGTTTGCTATGTTGCAATACTCAGGTTCTACTGTGGTGAGGTTGCTGGGTTCTAGTGGAAAAATATTGTCTTGGCTGTTGTTTTTTTGTTTTTGTTTTGTTTTGGTTTTTTTTTTTTTTTTTTTTTTTGAGACAGGGTTTTTCTGTGTAGCCCTGGCCGACCTGGAACTCACTCTGTAGGCCAGGCTGGCCTTGAACTCAGAAATCCACCTGCCTCTGCCTCCCAAGTGCTGGGATTAAAGGCGTGCGCCACCACTGGTCTTGGCTGTTGTTGATTGTGTTTTTATGTTGATGTCTAGGCATCTGGTTTTGGGAATACTGTATTTCTAGATGCTGATATCTGGTCTAGTCTTTGTTGGATGTGTTTTCCCCCTTGGTTTCTGTTGCTGTCTTTGGTTCTTAGGAGATAATGTATTAAGGCTGTGTTTTGCCTGATAGGAAAGTATTCTGGACTCTTACTATGTGTGGCCACTGGGGTTTCCTGGTAAAATATGTGTCTAAGTATTAGAAGCTGATTTTGAGAATGGGGACTGTCTGGGGGTTGGAGAGTCTCTCATAGGAGGGAGGAAAGCAGGTGATCCACCAGGATCTGCTTGGTTCCCTAGGAGTGAGTGAAGAGAGTAAGGAGAAGCCACAACCACAACATGTAGTGTGCTACAGAGCATGGAATGAAACAGTAGCATAGGATATGGAGAAGATGAAAGAGTGGTGAAGATCTGTAGTTAGGCTACTTGCTTCTCTGGCTGGGGTAGCTGGAATTAGGGGCTGGTATAAACTAATGGTATAAATTGGGAGAGGAAAGTGTAGAGGGTAAAATTTGTGTGATTCACTGGTGTTGGCAGGCCAGGGAGGCTGCTGAAGGTCTGGGGATAAGACTGGGGGATTGGATTTGAAGGAGTGGAGGAAGAAGAAATCATCTGAAATTAAAAGAAAAAACTTAAAAGAGAAAACTTTACAAATGAAAACCAAAAACAGTTTAGGAAATGAAACATATCCTTGAAGGATAATCGTAGTAAACATCCATCATGTGTTTGTTATGTGCCAAGTACTTTAGTAAAAATTTTTCATATATTGGTCAATTTCTATAGCAAAACAAAGACCAATAGTTGCATCATTTTATAACACAATTTTATTTGTGTGGAAACAAAAGCATAGTACATATTACTTACTTAGGTATGGCTAGAAAGCTGCAATAAATCATAGCATGTGCCTAATCTCACAATAATTATTGAAATATATTAAGTAAATTTTAGTATCTGAGCTAATGTCTGACATACTAAATTATATGGCCCTAGTTAATGCAATCAAGTAGGTACCATTTCACAGAGTAAGAACTGTGATTAACAATAAGCCCCAAATCAGACATCAGGCAGTAGAACATACTTGAACCAGGAATCCTTATTTGTTAGTTGTGTCCTAGTGGGAATATGTCTACAAACTACTTCTCTGTTTCAAAGTTGGACCTTTGGTAGATGCAGGCAAATTGGATCTTTTCTCAATCAGCAAGATGCTACTGCTTCATGGAAATTCAAGCTTTTGCTATCTGTATTGTTACAGGTAACCCACCAAAGATGACGACTCAGATATAGTTTATAGGTGATTGAAAATCTATTCAAACCAGCTGGGACAACACCCAGGTATTTGGGGATCATGGTGTGTTCTCAAGGGTACAAATCACAATGCTTTTGAAGGCAAAGATGTCTTGCCATCTCACTCAGCAGCTGTAGGGGGACTTCACAGAAGCAGGTTGTTTAACAGAAGCCTAGATAAGCTGTAGGGAGCTCTGCACAAACAGGCTCAGATAAATAAGCTAGGACTTCCTGACCTTGGGTTCCCAGAAGAGAGTTGGATGATTTTCCCACCTCCCACCGGATTTTCCATCAAGGAGATAAAATTCTAATTAAACTTGAAATGGTCCCAGCAAGAACAGAAGATGGAGGAACCAAATTGATACTTAGACATCAATGACACCATTGACCACTACCTTGCTCTTATTCCACTGTACCAAACCAGACTGAACAGGTGTGATATAGGTTTCCTTGTCCTTGGCTGCAAACATGGGGATCTCTTCCAGTCTTAGGTAGTATCCTTTCCTGGATTTGTTTTTGCTGATAACCAGAAAGATTTTTGGAAAATATACATGAATTTTGACACAGGCTTATTTGCAAACTATCTGAATCCAATTTAAGGGTACATATCTTCTTACAAATCCATTTCCATGTTCTGTTGGCGTGAGAATTTCTGTACAGTTGAAGGCTGTAGATAGAATGGGAGTTTCATGAACAGTACTCCCCACGGAAACAGCAGACATTACATTGAATGCCATGTTTCTTTTCAACACCCACTCAGATAATGCTGGGACAATGGGAATGTGTTCATCTTTTGCCCTTGACCCTGTTCCCAGGCTTGGATTTGCTTGTTCTCTCTAGTAGATTCATCCTCTACCGATGTGCATTGTTCCATTCTTGATAGCCCCTGCTGGTTTGCTTTTGATTCATCTCATGAACCCCTGATTATGATCTCGCCCTCACTGAACATCTGGCTTTCCACTTCACTCACCTTATTGCAGCCTCTTAAGTGTTCAGTTTGGTACTTTAAAAATATCTGCATGTAAGAATTATTTTGAAAAGGCAGTCATTAGTAGTTTTCACCTTACTTTAATCACATTTCCACCACCAGTTCTTCTTTCTGTTCTTTTCTCTAGCCCTCTGGCTTTCTTGCTAATACTTTAAAGAGTTCTCAAACATTAGTGCATCAAAATCATCTGGAAGATTCAAATTTTTCACTAGAGTTTTAAAGGTAGTAGGTCTTAGTTGATGCTAAATTTTTATTTATAAGACCTAGAGGATGTCGCTTGTTTGGTATCATGAAGACCTGTTTGATATCCAACAGCTCATAGACTCAGGCACGGTGACACACGCACCTATAAACCCAGTAATTGGGAGGTAGAGGCAGGAGGATCGAGAGTGTAAGGTCATCCTTTTCATCATAGAGAGTTTGAAGCTAGCCTGTGGTATATGAAACTATGTTTCAGAAAAATTTATTTCTGGAGCTGGAGCTATGGCTCAACAGTTAAGCATGCTGGCTGTTTTTCCATTGAAGAGGGCCTGGATTAGATTTCCAATGCCTATGTGGCAGTTCACAACTATCGGTAACTCTTGTTTCAGTGGATCTAACAGCATCTTCTGACCTCCATGGTGCATATATATATATATATATCATCCACATACCTAAAATAAAATTTAAAGAGAGAATTATTTCTAACAAATTTTAATGTATTGCTAATACTTTTTGTTGGGAGGGACACAGCCTGAGAACCATAGTTTTAGGTCAACACTGTTCCTATTAACCACTTCTTTATTTCTGTGGCTTGTAAGTTACACAGTCCCTTTCTTGTGGAATATTTAATACAAAGCTGGCTAGTGTGACTAAGAATATTCACCTCTCAGACCACAGGGTAAAACCTCTGGATGTTCTATAGCCCTCAAAGTCAGAGTCACATGTGGTTTATGGCTACTAGGTCGGGCAGAAAGGGGTAGAATAATAACATATGTTGAGCAAAGGGGAGAAGGAGAGAAGAAAGGAAAGGGGATGACTAAAAGAATAAGTATCCTTTGACTGCAAAGAAATTAGATTTTCTTATTTGGCTGATGAACTGCCTCTGAAAAAGTCAGAACTGAAGTTCTGAAAAAGGTAAAACCAATTTTACCTTTGGTTTAATTGGATGGAGTCTTCCAATAATACATTATTTTGAAGAAGCCCCATTCTGTTCACTGGCTTCTGTCTTTAATGTTACCCAAGGCCACTTCCTTTCTAATTTTGCTGTGGCTTCTCTTCTTTTAAGTTAATAGCTTCTGCTATTGCACTGACTTGGATACCACTTCACTTGTGTGAATGTTTTTTTGTTGCTTGTTTGCTTTTCAGGTAAGGCCTCATTATGTCTCCCAGGACGGGCTTGAACTCTCCTTGCATCCTCTATCTCAGGAATGTCTAGGACTGTTTCTGCTTAGCATTACACTCAGTTCACCTGTGTGTGTGTGTGTGTGTGTGTGTGTGTGTGTGTGTGTGTGTGTGTCCCCACAATCAAAAATGTTTCTCATCCTAGACTTCTAATCTGCATTCTTGTTTCATGGTATCTTTCCCTCATTCTCAACCATCATTCAGTACTAAAGTCTCAGATTCTACAATGAGCAACAAACAATGTTATGTTTTTTCCCTTAGATTTATTTCCCCTATCTATACTTAAATCCAGCTTCCTAGAGACTTATTTTCTTTGATCTCGTTAGCCTCTACATCAGGGGTCACCTAAGACCATCAGAAAACCAGATATTTTCATTATGATTCATAATAGTAGCCAAATTACAGTTAAGAATGGCCATGAAATAATTTTATGTGTAGGATCACGACAACATGAGGACATGTATTAAATGGTCACAGAATTAGGAAGGTTGTGAACCACTATAAGCTGTTCTTTGGTGATTGTACCAATTCCCATAACTTCAACTACTATTTCTTTTCCATTTGTCCCCTTGAGGCATGTTCTTACAGTATTGACAGGCCAGCATTAAGCACATAGAGACCTGTTTGCCTCTGCTTTCTGGATGCCAGAATTAAAGGTGTGTGCCACTGTGGCAGGCTCCAAATAATATTTTAATTTTTTTGTTAATAATTCCATTTATTAGCCGGGCAGTGGTGGTGCACGCCTTTAATCCCAGCACTTGGGAGGCAGAGGCAGGTGGATTTCTGAGTTCGAGGCCAGCCTGGTCTACAGAGTGAGTTTCAGGACAGCCAAGGCTACACAGAGAAACCCTGTCTTGAAAAAAAAAAAACAACAAAAATAATAATTCCATTTATTTACATCTCAAATGATATCCCACTTCCTGGTTACCCCTCCACTAAACCCCCATCCCATGGTATCCCACTTCCAGGTTACCCCTCCACCAACCCTCAATCAAACATCTTCCCTTCCTTCTTCCCCTTTGCCTGTTTCAGGGTGCTCCCCCACCCATACACTCTCCTGCCCCACCGCTCCAGCATCCTCCTACACTGGGGCATCAAACCTCCCCAGGACCAAGGGCCTCCCTTCCCATCACTGTCAGATAAGGCCACCCTATTCTACATATGTATCTGGAGCCATGGATCCCTCTAGGTATTGTTCTTCTAATGGGGTTGCAATCCCCCTCCACTCCTCCAGTCCTTCCGCCAGCTCCCCAACCAGGTTCCCTAAGTTCAGTCTGATGGTTGGCTCCAAGCATCCATATCTGCATTGGTCATACCAGGTTCCTGTCAGCAATTGCCTTGTGACCATGGCAATAGTGTTGGATTTGGTGTCTGCAGACATGATGGATCCCCAGGTTGATCCTTCCTTCAGTCACTGTTCCACTTTTTTTTTGTCCCTGTTTGTGGGGCAGTGATCTATGACAGGCAATCTGGCACCCAGTTGAGTACAGGCATAAAATCTGGGCGACCCAGTGGAACAATCCACAAGGGACTGGAAAACTTTATGCCAATGCTCCCGGGAGGCTTTTGACTCCAGTCACTGTCACGTACCACCCTTCCTCAGGTAGAGGCATGACCACACAACCCCAAGACATCCCCATGTTAATGAGACACCTAGAGGCTTAGCCATGCCCCTTTCCAGTTACTATATCTGCCTCGCCTCTCCCAGAAAGGTGGGGGTACAATTCCATCCAGACCACTCCACACAATGAAAATAAACGTTTTAGAATTATGAACTATCTCTTAATCTGGGCCCATCATGGGAAGCGAGGAATCCCACCCTTAATTAAGGATCCTCGTCTAATCTCTCACCGAGGGCTTCCCAGTGCTCCCAGACAGTACCCATTCACCCAAGCCTAAGCAGCAAGCTCGGCGCCCCAAGCTGCTGAACCCCAGCTCCGCTCTGACTAGTTCGTCTGCGGCACCCTGTGGTGACTGCAGTGTCCCAGGCTAGAGAACCCACAGTGATGGTTGCTGCACATTCCCCGAGAATAGCCTCCTATCCCACCACAGGCAGAGCCCACAAAGGCTTCCCACAGCCACTACCTGCCTGTCAGACTGTGTGGGAAGATACTCAGCTACTTCCCGCCTGTCTCTTGTTCCACCCAGAGCAACAGCTTCCAGGGACAGACACATGGGGCTTCATTCCACAGTGCCAGGCTTGTTCCCAATACCTGTTCTTCCTTTGGACAGGAAAATTTCTAGATTAAAATGCTTTGAGATGGGTGGGTGGCCCCATCCCTCAACCAGGGGCTGTGCCTATCTACTAGAGGTTGTCTCAACAGGTTCTATCTCCCCATTCTCTGTGAATTTCTGCTAAAGTCATCCCCATTGGGTCCTGGGAGCCTCACATTTATCTGGTGTCTGGGACTCTCCAGTGGCTAATCCCAGTTCTTCATTCCCCCTGCTACATATTTTTGTTCGATTTTCTGACCCTCTGTACCCTCTCACATCTCCTCTAGTTCCTGATACTGTCCCCTTATTTTTCCCCTCCTCTCTTTCTCCCAGGTCCTCCTCTTCCTTCACCTCCCTGTTCCCCCCTCAAGGTAGGACTGAAGCATCCACACCCTAGTCTTTCTTCTATGCTCCATATGGTCTGAGAGTTGTATCATGGGCATTGTGAGCTTTTGGGCTAATATCTACTTATTAGTGAGTACATACCATGTGTGTTCTTTTGTGTCTGGGTTACCTCACTCAGGACGATATTTTCTAGTTCCATCCATTTTTTAATCTCTGTGTAGTACTCAATTGTGTATACGTACCACATTTTCTGTATCCATACTTCTGTTGGGGGACATCTGGGTTGTTTCCAGCTTCTGGCTATTATAAATAAGGCTGCTATGAACATAGTAGAATATATGTTCTTGTTATATGTTGGAGCATCTTTTGAGTATATGCCCAGGAGTGGTATAGCTGGGTCTTCAGGTAGAACTATTTCCAATTTTCTAAGGAAACTCCAGACTGATTTCCAGAGTGGTTGTACCAGCTTGCAATCCCACCAACAATGGAGGAGTGTTCCTCTTTCTCCACATTCTCGCCAACATCTGCTGTCCCTATGTTTTTGATCTTAGCCATTCTGAGTGGTGTGAGGTGGTATCTCAGGGTCATTTTATGTTGAACATTTCCTTAAATGCTTCTCAGCCATTCTAGATTACTCAGTTGAGAATTCTCTATTTAGCTCTGTACTCCACTTTTTAATAGGGTTATTTGGGTCTCTGGAGTCTACCTTCTTGAGTTGTTTGTATATTTTAGATATTACCCCTCTATTGGATGTAGAGTTGGTAAATATCTTTTCCCAATCTGTTGGTTGCCATTTTGTCCTATTGACAGTGTCCTTTGTTTTATAGAAGTTTTTCAATTTTATGAGGTCCCATTTGTTAATTTTTGATCTTAAAGCATAAGCCATTGGTGTTCTGTTCAGGAAGTTTTCTCCTGTGCCCAAGTATTCGAGGCTCTTCCCCACTTTCTCTTCCATTAAATTCAGCATATCTGGTTTTATATGGAGGTCCTTGATCCACTTGGGCTTGAGCTTTGTATAAGGAGCTAAGAATGGATCAATTTGTATTCTTCTACTGCAGACCACCAGTTGAACCAGCACCATTTGTTGAAAATGGTGTCTTTTTTTCCCACTTGATGATTTTAGTTCCTTTGTCAAAGATCAAGTGACCATAGGTATGTGGATTCATTTCTGGGTCTTTAATTCTATTCTATTGATCTACTTGCTTGTACTAATACTATGCAGTTTTTTTTTGTTTGTTTGTTTTTTGTTTTTTTGTTTTTTTGTTTTTTTTTTTTTATCACCATTGCTCTATAGTATAGCTTGTGGTAAGGGAAGGTGATTCCCCCAGAAGTTCTTTTATTGTTGAGAATAGTTTAGCCTAGGTTTTTTGTTATTCCAAATGAATTTCAGAAAAACTCTTTCTAACTCTATGAAGAATTGAGTTGGAATTTTGATAGGGATTGCATTGACTCTGTAGACGGCTTTTGGTAAGATGGTCATTTTTGCTGTATTAATCCTGTCAATCCATGAGCATGGGAGATCTTTCCATCTTCTGAGGTCTTTTTCAAATTTTTTCTTCAGGGATATGAAGTTCTTGTCATACAGATATTTTACTTGCTTAGTTAGAGTCACACCAAGATATTTTATACTATTTGTGACTATTGTGAAGGGTGTTATTTCCCTAATTTCTTTCTCAGCCCTTTTATCCTTTGAGTAGAGGAAGGCTACTGATTTTCTTAAAGAACCAGCTCCTAGTTCTGTTGACTCTTTGTATAGTTCTCTTTCTTTCTACTTGGTTGATTTCAGCCTGGAGTTATGGTTATTTTCTGCTGTCAACTCCTCTTGGGTTTGTTTGCTACTTTTTGTTCTAGAGCTTCCAGATGAGCTGTTAAGCTGGTAGTGTATGATCTCTGCAATTTCTTTATAGAGGCATTCAGAGCTATGCATTCTCCTCTTAGCACTGCTTTTGAAGTTTGAATATGTTGTGCCTTCATTTTTATTGAATTCCAAAAAGGCTTTAATTTTTTCTTTATTTTTTTCCCTGACCAAGTTATCATTGAGTAGATAGTTGTTCAGCTTTTACGTGTATGTGGGTTTATTATTGGTTTTGTTGCTATTGAAGGCCAGTCTTAGTCTGTGGTGGTTTGATAGAATAATTCAATGTTCTTGTATCTGTTGAGGTTTGTTTTATATTCTTGCATATGGTCAATTTTGGAGAAGGTACCATGAGGTGCTGAGAAGAAGATATATTCTTTTGTTTTAGGGTAAAATGTTCTGTGGATATCTGTTAAATCCATTTGGTTCATAAGTTCTTTTAGTTTCACCATGTCTCTGTTTAGTTTCTGTTTCCATGATCTGTCCATTGGTGAGAGTGGGGTGTTGAAATCTCCCATTATTATTGTGTGAGGTTCATTGTGTGCTTTGAGCTTCAATAATGTTTCTTTTACAAATGTGGGTATCCTTCCATTTGTGGCATAGAGATTCAGAATTGAGAGTTTATCTTGGTGGATTTTTCCTTTGCTGAGTATGTAGTGTCCTTCCCCTTCTTTTTTGATAACTTTAGGTTGAAAGTCTATTTTGTTGGATATTAGAATGGCTACTCCAGCTGGTTTCTTGAAACCATTTGCTTGGAAAATTTACTCCCAGCCTTTTACTTTGACATAATGTCTGTCTTTGTCACTGAAGTGTGTTTCCTCTATGCAGGAAAATACTGAATCCTGTTCATATATCCAGTCTCTTAGCCTATGTCTTTGTATTGGGGAATTGAGTCCATTGATGTTGAGAGATATTAGAGACCAACAATTGTTGGTTCCTGTTATTTTTGTTGTCAGAGGTGGGATTTTGTTTGTGTGTTTCTCTTCTTTTGGGTTTGTTGTGAAAAGATTAATTTCTTGCTTTTTCTTGGGTATAGTTTCCCTCATTGTGTTGGATTTTTCCTTCTATTATCCTGTGTAGGGGCTGGATTAGTAGAAAGATATTGTTTAAATTTGGTTTTGTCTTGGAATACCTTGGTTCCTCCATCTATGGTAATTGTGAATTTTGATGAGTATAATAGCCTAGGCTGGCATTTTTGTTCTCCTAGGGTCTGTATGGCATCTGTCCAAGATCTTCTGGCATTTAGAGTCTCTGTTGAGAAATCCGCTGTAATTCTGATAGGTCTACCTTTATATGTTACTTGACCTTTTTCCTTTACTGCTTTCACTATTCTTTCTTTGTTCTGTGCATTTGGTGTTTTAATTATTTTGTTACAAGAGGAATTTCTTTTCTGATTCCATCTGTTTGGTGTTCTGTAGGCTTCTTGTATGTTTATGGGCATTTCTTTCTTTAGATTAGGGAAGTTTTTGTCTATAATTTTGTTGAAGATGCTTGCTGGTCCTTTGAGTTGGGAATCTTCACTCTCTTCTATATCTATTATTCTAGGTTCAGTCTTTTCATTGTGTCCTGCATTTCTTGAATGTTTTCAGATAGGAGCTTTTTGCTTTTTGTATTTTCCTTGACTGTTGTGTCAATGTCTTCTATGGTATCTTCCACACCTGAGATTCTCTCTTCTATCTCTTGTATTCTGTTGGTAATGCTTCCATCTGTGACTCCTGTCCTCTTTCCTAAGTTTTCCATCTCCAGGGCTGTCTCCCTTTCTGTTTTCTTTATTGTTTCTGTTTTCATTTCTAGATCCTGGGCAGTTTTATTCAATTTCTTCACCTGTTTGATTGTGTTCTCCTGTATTTCTTTCAGGGATTTATGTGTTTCCTCGTTAAGGGCTTCTACTTGTTTACTTATGTTCTCCTGTATTTCTTTAAGGGAGTTATTTCTATCCTTCTTAAAGTGCTCTATCATCTTCATGAAATGAGATTTTAGATCTGAATCTTGCTTTATATGTGTGTTGGGGTATCCAGGACTTAGTGTGGTGGGAAAACTTAGATATAATGTTGCCAAGTCAAATTGGTTTTTGTTGCTTATGTTCTTATGCTTGCTTGCCTCTCTCCATCTGGTTATCTCTGGTGTTATCTAGACTTCCTGTCTCTGTCTGGAGCCTGTTCTTCCTGTGATCCTGTGATCCTGCAATCTTGTGATCCTGGATGTGTCAGAATACCTGGGGAGTTGAGCTGCAACTAGGGTGTGGGCTGTGTGTATTCAGATCCAGAGCCTAGGCTCTGCTCCTGGCACTGGCAGGAACCTGGACGCCATGCAGGTCTCTGGCTGGGCAGGGAATCTGCGTTCTGGGATCGCAGGGGTCCTCGGTATAGGGGCGGGGCTTGGGGGTCTCTCCTGTGAACCTGGATGTGTCATAATACCTGGGGTGTCAAGCTACAACTGGGGGATGGGCTGTGTGGGTTTGGGTCCAGAGCCTAGACTCTGCTCCCAGCACCGGTGGGGACCAGAAGGCGTGCAGTTCTCTGGCTAGATGGGGAATCTGCCTCCAAATAATATTTTTAATGACTCTAATTATTAACATTTTTTTCTCCAAGTATTGTCTTTCTCAAAATACTTTCAAAAGCACTGGGATTACTTTGTAATAAAATCTCCATGACCTTATCTGGCAGGTATCTGAAATGTTGCTTCTTCTCTCTGTATGTGCAGCTCCGGCTTCATGTGAGTTCCCACAACAACTGGATCTGGGATTGTCCCTCAAGCTGTTGCTTGCCTATGGATTCAGTTCCTCTAACTGGGCTGCCATGTCTGGCCTCAGTTGGAGAGGATGTGCCTAGTCATGCAGTAACTTGATGTGCCATGGTAGGGGGATACCCAGTGGGCCTCCAGTCTCTCAGAGTAGAAGGGGTGGGGGGATGGGAAGAGGGACTATGTGAGGAGGGAGAGGATGGGTCAGCAATTGGGATGTAAAGTGAGTAAAAAAAATAAAAACCCTTGACATTGTGTTATTTTTCCAAATGCATTTCTCCTATTAGATTCCCAGTCCAGTATCTTCACTCTTCCTATTCCCAGTTATTGAAATCTCAGAATTTAGCCATGCCATTGCTTGTATCAGAGCACCACATTCTGAGAAACATCTATAATATGTGTTTTCACCTTTTATTCTCTTTTCTACTGTCCCAGAGCTTGGTGTATTTTTGCCTATTATGAAACTATCTAACTGCCTCTGGTTTCTTGGACTAGAGCAATATAACTATATAGCAGTTTATCTACTAACCAATAAAGTTAAGCTCTGGATGCTTATGGGCTGTTTTCATTGATTCTCCTTCCTTAAGACACATTTTCTCGTTATTTGGGCTCCGTTAGGCAAATCCTTGTGTCCATAAGAGATGTGTAATTGAAACTTTTATCTTTTGTACTTTTATTATCTTTTTCAGTTAGTTATTAGGAGTAGTTTTTATCTTGGCTGTTCCTTCCAGCTCCTGATAGTCTTCACAGTTCTGGATATCTACTCTAGGTAATGTTTCTAGAGGATGGCATTCAATTTTAATAAACACATTTCCCCCGCCCAAAAGATTATGGCTTTTGAAAGTGAAATCCTAACTAATCTCATCTCTGTTTCTGACTTTTCTTTTGAGGTAGGCTTTCAATATAAACCAGGCTGGCTTCTAATTCTCTATGTAGCTGAGGACAGCCTTGAACTTCTGATTCTACTGACTGTTTTCTATGTGCAGGGATTACAGACATATTTACCACATTAGTTTTTATCTAGTTCTGGGGTTTGGACCCAGAGCCTTATGCCTGTATGGATTATATCCCCAGCTCTGGTTTCTCATTTTCTTAAACATATGTATATGAATTCATTTCTATCATTCATGATTCCCTATTGACTCCATACATGCAGAACAAATTCAAAATTCAGGACAGCATTTCAGGCCTTGCTGACTTGGTTCCGCTTTATCTCTCACTGCAGCCTCTCTAGAAGACTAATTCCGTCCATATTTTTTCTGCATGCTGTTGGTAGTGTTAATTCCTTTGTCATGCACTCTTTCCTCCACATTCAACATTTGGGGTCATACACTTAGAAAAGCAGTGTCTCTACAAAACCTGCCCAATTCTCAATTCTTTTCCTATTACATGCTGCTATAACATTCTTTGGTATGAATTTGTAACTTTCCTTGACTAGACCCATTCAGATCATTCACTTTATTCAGAACATTGCCATGGACATGAATAGTTCTCAAAGTTTATTTATATACTATTACTGAATTAAACTCACATGTGTAAATTTTAATAGTCTAGATTGAATCTGATTATAATTCTACATGATAGTAAACAATCAAAACTAGTTTAAAACAAGAAAAGTAATCATCGATGAATTTATATATTACACCATAGATCCACATGAAGGCCTGCAATGCAATGGGAAAACATTCCTCTGAGGATTTTGGAATCAAACTCAGCCCTAGTAAGCCTTTGAATTTGGCTATTACTGAAGCCAAGCTTCAGAAGCATTTTTATTGTGTAAAGCAACAACACGATGAGGGATTAAAGCATGGAAATGTTAATGCAAATCAGGGTTGGTTCATAGAGTCTAGAGGTAGGTCTGCCTTTATAGAACATCAGGGTGTGAAGTCAAGCTGCCAATGCTGATGGAATGGCTCATTAGCCTTTCTGTTCTAAAGGCAGCAGAAGGCCGATGTTACAGATCTATTTGAAACAATAAAACATCAAATAAAATACAGAGGAGCAGCAGCATAAATATCCTGGCGTCTGTTTCTCAGGAAATTATCCATGAGCCAGAAGGAGGGGTTCATGGGGTTTACACTGAGGTAGGTTTCAAACTGAAGTAGACTGATTGCAGGTTTGAGGCAAAGCCCCACTAAATAGCAACATTCTGTCTCAAAAAAACAAATAAAACCAAACAAAGCAGCATATCACATGCTGACTTGGGGACAACACCTACAGAATTCATTGAACACAGAGAAGCTGAGCTAGCAGTGTTTACCTAGAACCTTCACCCCTATAGACTAATATTCATGATACTGGAAGGTAGTCTGCTGCAAGCTACCAAAGGCGGAAGGTAAACACCAACCCAGTTACAAATCATTTGATCTACAATGGTGACTTGCCACTAAGATATGTTGGAACAATAGTGACACAATGTTTGTGAGAGTAACCAACAAAGATCTGATTTGATTTAAGGCCTACCCATGAGAACCCATACCCAATATTGTTTGAGTGACTAAGAGCTTGAGACTAGATCGACCAGGTATGTAGGGGAAATCAAATTACTACTGTTCTGCTAAAGAAAAGTAGCAATAAAATAACTCCCAATGTCATTCTGTTATACTCCTAGATCAGACCCTTGGCTCAGCCATCATCAGAGAACTGATACACAAACACACAGCTGAACAGTATGCAGAGAGGAAGAGACCTTGGAACATTCTGTCCTAAACGGGAAGTTTCCATCTAATCTCTCCCATTCAGGCTCAGGGAACTGTGCAAAGGTGCAAAACGTAGAAAAGCCAGGAGGGATGGAGGTGACAAGGAAAACAAGGCCTCCTAAACATAGCAGGACCTCTGTACAAAAGTCACAGAGACTGACGAAGCATTCATATGACCTGTGCAGGTCTATACCTCATGAGGTCCTAGAGCTGAGAGGAAGTGTGCACACATTCCCCACCCCATCTCTAACCGCAAAGCTACCACTAATTGATAACCACTTACAAATGAAAAATTAGTTTTCTCCAAGGAACTTTTACTAGGGAAACAAACCACCACCTTTAAGGAAAGGCCCCATGACCAGCAGTAGGTGGTCAACACAAAATGAGTTCAGTGGCATCTTTGATGGTTCCTCGTCTTATAATATCATGTCAGCGTTTTCCCATTCTCTCTGTAAAAATTTAATTATTTAATTATGATTTTTTTTTTTTACCCTATAGATCCTTGGTGAATATATTATGGCTTTTAGCTTTCTATGGGTCTCTTGAGTATGCAAAATGATTGAGTTTCTGTGTCTATATGTTTCTTATGCCTTTCTTGGACTCTCTTCCTTATTTGTTTGTTTTTGTTTTGACTTATTATATTTTATTATTATTATTTAGATGCCTGTTTGTTTTCTAATGATAGACAGAGATGAGGTGGATCTGGATGGAATGGGAAGTGGAGAGACATTGGGCAGAATAGAGAGAGGGAAAACTGTAATCAGAATAAGAAAAAGAAATATTTTCAATAAAAGAAAAAACAAACAAAGCAACAAATTATATGTTAAGTTTGAGGTGGAGGTGAGTGGTAGAGCACTTGCCTTCCATGTACAAGACCGTAGGTCAGATTCCAGCACAGAGAGAAATAGGAAAGAGGAAGAGTTATATGTAAATCTCTACAAAGAGGAGTACAATGTGGGGTAAAGGGATAAATGCACTTGCCAGGCAAACCAGAGAAAAAGTTGTCCTCTAACTGACTTACACACACACACACACACACACACACACACACACACACACACACGCGCGCACGCACTTTTCATGGTGACTATAGGACCTTCTGAGTTCTCCTGTCCTGCTACCATTACTTTCTTTAGTTTCTATACCTTGGTCTGATTCTGCCTGCCCATGACAAATGCCTGTTGAAATGATGTCTCCCAGCTTACTTCTTGTCTTTTTCTCCTTGAGGCAGTATTTTGCTAATTGTTGTTTATCTGCCATTCTTTTGCTTTGTGTCTTGTATAGAATGTGTGAAGAAAAAAATGATTTATTTCTTTTCAAAGGTTCTTGGAGCCATTTCTGTATTTCCTCTGGGGCTGCTCCAGTTCCAGTCTTCAGGACATTATCTAGTGTTAGTCAGAGCAGAGGTGGCTCAAAGGGTTTCCTCAGGGGGCGGTGTAGAAGCCAAGTGGAGAACTAACCAAATAGGTCAGCTTGATTTTGATCTGCTGCATATTCTGGGGCTCTGTGAAGAGTTTTTATTTATTTATTTATTTATTTATTTATTTATTTATTTATTTATTTATTTAAAAGAAGACATTATTACTAAAAGAAACACCATTTTTCAAATCAGTTTTTAAAGTTATTTCAAGTACCATTGCCAAAACAGCTTCCCAAACACATGTTTTATAACTTCCTTGCTAAAGATCCTTATCAGTGAATAGCACTGTGTCTTACACTGAAATCTGTTTGCATACTTGGAAAAGGCTATAGAAATGAAAATGTTTCCCAGTATTATTTAACACCCATGTTTTTATTATTCTAGCATCTGGCCTTTAAATATCATTGGTCAATGTTATTTTCAGGCTGTTCCATATGTTGTCTTCTCCTTCTTGGTTTCTTTGCTTGGCCTTTTCAAGTCTGATTTCTGATTCAACTTCACCAGCATAAGCAATACACTAAAACTTTTCTAGACCTAATTTGTCTCATTGTTTGTCTTTAGTATATTGTATACTACCTATCTTAGTATTTCTAACACAATGATGAAACAACATAACCATAAGTAACCAGGAGAAGATAGCATTTATTTCATTTCATACTTTCGGGAAACAGTCCAGGAAAGGGTAGTAATTCAGGCAGGTCAAGAACCCAGAAGTAGGAGTTGATGCAGAGGCCATGAAGGAGTGCTGCTAATTGGCTTGATCCTCACAGATAGCTCAGCCTGCTTTCTTATACCACCCAGGATGGCCAACATAGTGGTAGCAGCTGGACCCTTCCATAGCAATCATTAATTAAGAAAATGCACCACAGGCTTGGCCATAGATCAATCTGGTGGGGACATTTTCTCAACTGAGTTTTTTCCCTTCAAAAATGACTATAGCTTGTGTCAAATTTACATATAACTAGCTATACAGTAGTTTCCTCCACACCCTCTCTCTTTCACATTATCTTGAACTCACTACGTTTCTAGTGCTTCTCTTGAACTCTTAATCTTTTTGCCTCTACCTCTGACGTGCTCTGATTAAAAGTGGGGCTATGACACTGCATTTAACCCCTGCTCTATTGTTTGTTTTCTCAAGTAGATTTTAGGTTGAGTGATTGCAGAGAGTTTTAGATTTAATAAGGTGTTCCATTTCAAGTCAGTAAACTGGAGAATTACATCAAAATAATCTGAACATCCAATTGATTTGTTTATGAATTTTTGTAGCACTTTAAGCTTCCGAGTAAGCAGAAGCTAACTTCCACATATCCAAGAAGACATAGTTATAGATAAACTTTAAAGTGAAGAATCCAGAACAAAATGCTGTCTTAAGCATAACTATTGACTGGTTTAATGGATTCAACCTTTAAGTTTTCAACCTTATGAAATGATGTGGCAAAGTTATGAGCACTCCGTGAAGCTGGGAAGAAAGACCTTTCACCATGTGTTTTTAAAAAAATTGACTACTCTTCAATTCAATTTAAAATTCTGATAATGGCAACTACTAAAACTCAGTGCTAGAGGGGACAAAGAATAGGGAAGAGCCTTTTCACAGATGACTTTTGCTGCATTCAAATGCCAGTGAAGGTTTAATTACTAGAGTATGGTTATTATGATAGCTATTGGGGATTTTTGGTTTTTTTGTTTTTTGTTTTTTGTTTGTTTGTTTGGTTAATGCTCTGATTTCCAAGTTGTTCTGCATTTAAGTGGTCTTATTTAACTATATTTTCTGTAAGTACTGTTTTATCTGTAGTATGTATTTTTTTTAAACAAACACCTAGAGGTTCTCTAGGAAGATATATATGACATTATAGCAGACAGTCTGGCACCACTTCTCCCCGTGTTTAAATCTGCATCACATCTAGTTTGATGCTAGTCATATAACATATACTTAGCAAATACTTGTTTACTTTTAGTCATCCATTAACTGATAAATATTTTGCTATGACCTTGGAGTTGTTTTTTTTTTTCTTCTCATTTCCCCCCTGATTTGTGTTTCCTTTAATTTTTCTATGAATGACAGATTGTTTAGGTGAGGATAATGGATGTCTTATAGGTCAGTCTGAAGAAAGATACTTTTCTTTCCCCCAATAGCTGATGTGGGACTTGATGCAAGAGACTGGGGAACCAATGGGTCTAACATATACTTTTAATAGTCTACTTGACGGGTATATCCTCCTTTCTTCAGCACCAGAGAAAAGACATTCTTCAGCCCACAAGCCTATGTGTGTGTGTGACAAGAGGGAAAATAAAATGAAAGGAATGTAGGTGAAGTGAGATCAGCCCTAAGACAGCAGTTGGTGAAATGCTCCGTTCAGAGTTAAGGGACAAACTACTCTTGCCTGAGGGTACTGTTTTCTTCCTTGTGTGTTAGTTTCCAAGAGAGACTGATGGTCCTGATCCCTATCCTGTTTGTGCATTTGCTTTACAATTTACTTTTCACATTAACTAGAGCAAAATGTTAAAAAAAAAAACAAGCGGCAAAATTTAAGCCAGGGTCTGAGATGACCACAATTGGTATCTATCCTGTTTGTTTGTTTGTTTATTTTTTTTTTTTTGAGACAAGGTCTTACTAAGAAACCTTGGCTAGCCTGGAACTTGCTATGCAGACCAGGCTGGCCTCAAATAGAGATCTGCCTGCCTCTGCTTGCCCAGTGGGCCAGTATGCTCTGCTGCACGGTCTTGAAACAATCCCCCACCTTAGTTTGTTTTTTAAATTATAGGGTTTGTGCAAAACATATCGTTAGTCCCTTTGCCTGCCTGAATGCTTTCTGTGCCTAATGTTTTGAAATAGGTCAGTACATTTTTGTATTTTTGTTAAATATCTTCCCCAGTAGTTTGAGAGCTCTAGGAACATAAGCTACACTTGTAGTACTACCTTGCTGGCAGCTCAAACCTTATCTTCTCAGGGAAGGTGCTCTTCTGACATAAGTGATCCACAAGTTTCCTGTTCACCTAATTTTGTCCTATGATGCAATTCTTTTAGCCTGCTTGTTCCAATAGTCTAAGGGGCAGAAATTAGGTCAGCTTTAGCCTTCCAACTCAAAGCATTTTTTATACCACTTGGCATAAAAAAAAAATAGTTTGCTGAACAGATTACTGAGAAATGTTTAAACTTGGTGGCTCCTCATTTTGACCTATATCCCGATTTCTTCAACAGGAAGTACGTGTAAGTGTTGGATATACCATTCATTATCTTTCTGTAACAGCTTGTGTGTTTTTACTCTTTTTTTTTTTTAGGTGGGATGAAATTTAGATTCAATTGTGTATGTGTGTAATGAGTCAAACTGAAAATATACATCTAATTTGTAGTTAAGCATGACCTTCAAGAAGGCAAATGTACCTTGGAACTTCTGTCCTTTGTATTGAGAGCACGCACTCCTGTGCTGCCGTCCTTGGGTAGTTGGCTACTTTAGGGACATAGACAGCCTGCCTACGGGATTAAAAAGAAACAAACTTAACGATAAAGACAAAGCTGAGACTTGAGCTCTTTTGAGATATCTATAATTCTTTTGCTCTGTTGTTTAAGTCATTTGCATCATCACACTCACATGGTGGTCAAATTTATCATACTGCATTCATTCTTATAAAAATTTGTTTCAGCATAACTTCAAATTGAATTGGAGAAGGCCAAAAAGCCTCACAGCCCGAAGTTAACTTTGTCATTGGCAGGGTTATAGACATGTTTATGGACTTGGTGTTTAAGTTTCTATTACAAGTGGCTTCGCCACCACCTGGACCCTAATTCTGTGATAGTTTGGTGGTTTGTTCAAACCCTGCCTTTGTAAGGGTCCTTTGGAAAACAATGGGAAAACCTACTTTCTGAGGATGAAATAGTAGGTACAGTGCCTTGGGTGAAGACTATATGCTGCTCCCTGGTGCTACACAAAAACGCCAGTTGTCTATGGATTTATCTTTTAAACGAAGCTTCAATAAACAACATCTTATGTACTCTTCGAAACAACCTTAAACCTAAACTAACTTGGGAAATCGAAGATAGGACTGAGTTCAATAGTAAACTGTAAATAAGTGCTTTGGTTAAAAAGCTATAGTAGGGGTCTGGTGGCTTTAACCACTAACAGGCTGCAAAGAAAGCCATGATTCTATTTTCATGGGTCACAAGGAAATCATGGCAACAGAGGCACCCACTCTTTCCACTTTGGCCCATACAATTTGTCTAGGTAATTAATCAGAACTCCCTGCTGTGGTTTTCCTACACTTTTGTCAGTTGCCTTGCTAATTAAACCTTCCCACTGAGTGAAGCAATAGCACATCCCCTGAAGGCCCTCTGCCTAGGGAGGGTGCATTGACCAAGGCTAGTGAAAGCTGAGACTGGTGGCCTAGCCAGTAAAATGCTCACAAGAATCCTCCTTACTTAGTTTCCCTATCTCTAAAATGGGTTCTCTCTGTCTCTCTCTCGTCTCTCTGTCACTCTGTCTCTCTCTTTCTCTCTCTCTCCTCCCCCCCCAACCCCCCACCCCGTCTCGTCTAGACTAGTTCCCTTCCTTTTGGTGCTAGACGACTAGGAAGTGAAATCAGTGCTTAACCACAGTAGAATGTCCTCTGGTAGGCTCCAGTCTTTTCTCCGGGCATGCTCGGTAGCCCGGCCGGCTAAGCTCCAAGAGTAGGAAGCGGCTTTCGGCGCCCGCCCGGGCGACCGACAGCGGCCACTTTGATGAATCACGTGTGTCGAGGCCGTCTTAAAGAGATAGGCACCTACTTTTCCTCCACCCTAAACACCGCCCCGAAGGCGGAGGCGACCGCGGTGATTGCAGCTGCTTAGGGGCAGGGCTTGCCCCAGCGCGTTGAGTAGTGGCACCGGTGTGGTTTGCGTCGGGGTTGCCTGGGCTTGGGGGAGACCGGGTGGCCTGGGAGCGGCGCTTGGCGGGCAACCCTCTCTGTCTGTGGACGCGGGACATCCTGAGCGCTCCGAGGGGTTTTTGCCCTTGAGGAGACTTGGGGTTTCTGGGAGGCAGGTGACAGGGCCAGAGAAAGATGGAGCAGCTCGGGGCGGCGGCGTCGGGAACTGGAAGCGGCGGCGGCGGCAGCGGCGGCGGCGGCGAGGAACCCAACGTGGGCCGGAGCAACAAGCGAGGCTCGGGGAACCGGGCCGCCAACGAAGAGGAGACGAAAAACAAAACCAAACTGGTAAGTCTTCTCGCAAGCCCCGCTGGCCTCGGGGACCGGAGAGCCCCGGATCGTCCTGCTGGGGAACACGCCGGGAGCCGCCCCCCCTCCCAGCGTCAACCGCGATCTCGCCGGGCAACTTAGGGAAGGGAGACGGCGTGGGGGCCAGAAGAGCACCCCTTGTCCACTCAACCCGGCCTTCTCTCATGGGTCAGCTTGTAGAAGAGAAAGGCCCCACCCCAACTTGGGGACACCCCGCGTCGCGTCCTAGAGTACTGGGGTAGGGCTGTTTGTGTAACTTGTGGGCGCGAACCTTGTTTGCAGGATTCCATTTCCCTCCCACTTCTTGTCAGTTGCTCTTTGGTCTCTTAACACTTGGGGTCCCGGGCAGGGGAGCCTCTCTCCTCTCCATTTCGAACACATTGGAGCCCCACTCGTAGCTAAGGAAATTAAGACAAGCACGACATAGGTTCCCAGTTCCTTCTGACTTTGCCAGAAATCTAAGAAAGAGGCGCCTGCGTTCCTTTGCCCCCACCCCCACCCCATGTGCTCACCCAAGAAACATTTCTTTGGAAGTCTGGGACTTGGGGGAGTGCGGGAGGAGTTGGAGGCTGGGTGACCGTCCCCACCCCGCACCCCCCCCCACTATCCCAACACAGCGTTTCCACTTGGTTGAGAATGCTCAAAAGCAGTTATGTTCCCCATACTTGTCTCACACAGTCTTGACAGTGTGGTCTAGTAGTAGTAGTTCATTTCCTGCCAAGAGGCAAGAAATCGATGGGCCTGGTATTGAGTTGGGAAATACTGGGGTTTCTTCAACTCATCAGTTGAAAGGGTTCCTCTTTTGGTGAACTTTCTAATTTCAGTGGCGTGAGGAGAAAGGAGTTTCCTGCACAGATTCAGCAAACAAACTTTTTAGCCTCTCCTGAGCCTTTTGAACAGTAGAATCCTACTCCACATTCCAAGGACAAGCCATGTGCTGCTTGTCCGCATTTCAGTTGTAAGCAACAACTTGATTATAATAGAAGAGAGGGTGAGACTGTGACATGCAACTCAAACCATTTCCTGTGGCATCTGGCCATTTGTTCTGGACTTGTACTTCTCTTTTGGCTCCTGTTTACTTTCCTATTACGGACTGTCCATACGGGAAAACAAGGCTCAAATATTAGGACATATGAAATCTTCCATTATGTGGGAAAGGACGTGGGCTAGAGTGATATTACAACTTTAAAATCTCATCAATTCTATACAAACATGAGACCAATCTAGAAATCACTTGCCTAAAGTGTCCTACCAAGCATTTACAAAGAAACCGAGTCACAGCCCTTTTGACTCGTCTGCAATATTTATCACAGTTATGAGTGCCTGCACCATCCCAGATTCAAGAAAAACAGTTCTGAGTTTATTTCTAGAGTTGAATGGATTTCAAGTTTGTTTTTTCCTTTTTCCTTTTGAGATAGCGTATCTCTATGAAGTCTTGGCTGTTCTGGAGCATGCTATGTAGACCAGGGTGACCCTGAACTCACAAAGATCCTCCTACATAGGCCTCCTGAGTGCACGAATCACCACGCCCAGCCAAGCAGTCAAAGTTTTGATGATGTGACTTTGAAATGTAGTAGTTTGTGGTAAAAGAGTGAGCCTACTTCTGTCTCCCCCCCCCCTTTGGCCCAGTATAAACTGTAGTAAAAAGTTTAAAAATAAAACTAAGGGATAGTTTCCATAAATAGTTTTATACATCTAGCAAGAATCTCCCAGTTTTCAGTATATTAAAGGAAAAGCATCTGTCTCTATTAGTAATAACATCTACTCTTTGGCTGTTCGCCCTATTTCATCTTTTATGTTTTACTTGATTTGACAAGGTAACTAGGTAATTATGAGATAGCATTACTTTCAGTTTCTAGCTAATTAACTTCCCTGTTTTGTAGTGAACATAGCTTGATACAACAAATCAAGTATTGGAACCCAGAGCATAATACCAACATGAATTTTCTTTTTTTCTACTCAAGTATAACTTTTGAATTTTATATGATTTCTAGAAGCCAATGTGTCATAGATAATAAAAACAGGAATTGAATATGGCTCATTTTAAGACAAACAGTTTGATCAAACAATAAGATTTGGTAAACTCCCTTTCTAAAGAGTTTACCTGGGATTCTTAAAGTTTTGCAAATATGGTAAGACCTTTTAAAAGATTTATTTATTTATTTTATGTATGTGAGTACACTGTCACTGTCTTCAGACACACCAGACGAGGACATCAGATCCCATTACAGATGGTTGTGAACCACCATGTGCTGGTTGGGAATTGAACTCAGGACCTCTAGAAGAGCAGTCAGTGCTCTTAACCACTGAGCCATCTGTCTAGCTCCCTTAGACTAAATTTTAAAAATATTAATGCTATGTATTATGCTTCACTGTGATAATTCCAAATTTTGAATGTGTGTAAAGGAATTGTATGTGATTATAAAACAGCCATATGGCAATCTAAGTTATTTGTCTGTTAGATTGCTAAGTTTTTATTGTATTGTTAGGGGTTCAAAACTCTTCAAACAAAATGAAAAAAATTGGGTATATGTTTAGTTTTCTGGATTTTATGCCTTTTGTTAGTTTCTTACAAGCATCTATGACTTGCAGAAAGAAAAAAGAATCATTGCAGTTCAAAGGACAGCAAAGGAAACGACAGTTGGAGAATCGAGGGAGACTCATTAAAACAATTAGTTCAATCACTATAAGACTGTGGTGCAACTGTGTTCATTTAGTTGCATGTGGATTTGGAAAAATGGGGATTGAGGTTGTGTCTTTGTTGGCAAAATTTTTGTAGACTAGATGTAACCCCTCCTTATTGATGGCTAACAGTGAGAACTTTTTCAGATTGACCTATCAGAACTTTAATGACTTCTGTTTAAGGTTGTGTGAATCAAAATGTAATAGAATTCACTTTAGTCTTTTCAGATATGTATCCTCACAATGAACCCCCACATCTCCTTCCATCCAACCATCCAACCATCCAACCATCCATCTATTATGGGAGGCAGTTCGTTCATTGACTCAGCACATTTTGAATAATATATTGGTAGTAGAGTTTCTGATTTTATATAACTTTCTGGTTAGGCCCAGATTGTAGCATGCTATTAAATAGCATGACTGTTATATTAATTAGTAATTTGATGCTAACCATGTATTATATTGTATTAGGAAGATGCTCTATCATAAAGCTCATATGTTTAAAGCAATGATTTAACCATTAAGAGAATCCAGTGTTAGAACTAGAGAGAGAGTTCAGTTGATAAAGTGCGTCCATGTAAACATGAGGATCTGAGTTTGATGCCCAGCAATCTGGTATAAAGCCTGTCCTGGTTGCACCCATTTGTAATCACAGTGATGTAGGTAGGAAGATACAGGCAGATCCCTGGGGAGATACAGGCCAGCCAGCCTAGTCTAACCAAAGGGGTCCTAAATTCCTTTGAAAGAGATTTAAAAAGAAAAAAAGAAAGTCTCTTCTGATGAATGACCCCAAGATTAACTCTGGCTTCTATAAATATAATGCATATTACATGCAAACACTCTCTCTCTCTCTCTCTCTCTCTCTCTCTCTCTCTCTCTCTCACACACACACACACACACACACACACACTATAATGCATATTACGTGCAAACACACACACACACTATAATGCATATTACGTGGAAACACACACATACATACACACACACACACACACACACACACACACACACATGAGTGCACTAGACAAGTAAGGCTAGACAAGACATTAAGAGCAAGGGGGGACATTGTGAAAGTGGAGCTAATATCACCATCTTCCATTACAAGATGGTAGATATAGAGCAGGTTGACAATATTTGATATTTTAATTTTTTTCTATGTAATTTCTGAAGCTGTTGCTTTTTTAAGTCAGTGAAATTAAGTTAATAACTATAATAGCACATGGATCTTCCGGTTATTATGTAGCTATATATTTGTTCTTTTATTTATAATGAGTTGATTTATGTTTTGATTTTAGATATTAAATTCTGACTCTAATGGTTTTATGTATACACTATGTTTACCAAGTTCTTACTATAACTCTCAAGTTCAGTGAAATGAAGGTGCTCATAATCAGGCCACACATAATGGTATTCTCAGAACTCTTAAAGTAGGAACATCCCACATTTGAGTCTAGCCTGGGCTATATAGTAAGATTATGCCTCAAAAAACCAAACCAAACCAAACCAAAACAAATCCAAATAACTCCTAGTCTAGTGAAGCAAAGAAGGGATTTAATTATATCAGAGTGTCACAAAACTGCCACAGAGGGGAAATTTAAGTCAAATTGGACTTTGATTTTTTTTGGTTTCTTGAGACAGATTTTCTATGTTTAGCTCAGGTTGTCTTGGAAGTCACTTTGTAGACCAGGCTGGCCTCACACTCTAAGATTTTCTTGTCTTGGCCTCCTGAGTGCTGGAATTTAAGGTGCTGACCAGCTATATTGGATTTTAAAAAATGTCTTTATGTATTTATTTTGTTTTGTGTGTATGGTATTTTACCTATAGGTATGTCTGTGTACCGTATGTGTGCCTGGTGCCTATGAAGGTCAAAGGAGAGCTTCCAATTCCTTGAAAGTGGAGTTTTAGACATTTGTGGGCTACTGTATGGGTACTGAGAGTCAAACCTGCATCCTTTGAAAGAGCAGCTAATGCTCTTACTTGCTGAAGCCTCTGTCTGGCACCAAAGTGGATTCTTAGATGAGGTAAAAAAAAAGGCTTTTAGTAGAAGACCTGTGCACAAAGGCTTGAATAGTGTTTTGTTTGAAGAAGAGGAAGGAAAGGCATTCTAGATCAAAATGGCAACATATACACAGGTAGGTGGGGTAGAATATGCTGATAACGAATGTTCAACTAGATACTAATGGCTGAAACAGAAAGCAGCAGGAACAAAAAAGTTATACGTTTTAATGGGTCTGGCCATAAAGGGATGGGCTGTAGGCCATAGTAGATATTTGTGTGTCATGTTGGAATATTGGCTTTTTCCCAGAAAATCAGCAGAAGTTGTTGGAGAGATTAAAAAGAGAGAGTTACCGGATTAAATAAGTCTTTCAGAAAGAATTTAAGAACAATGGAGAATTTCCTGTAAAGGAACGATGGAATGGAGAGAGGAAGGCCAGTCAGGAGTAGCAGAGTGACACGGAGTTTGCCATTTAGAGGCCTGGATTCCAGTTACTGCTCATGTAGGCCAGACATCTGAAGTTCTTTATCCCTGTAATTTGCATTTCCTCTCCTTCCCAATACCATACCTGCTATTCTCACCAAATTGGAAGCATCTTTCTTTCTTTCTTTCTTTAAAGATTTATTTATTTATTTATTTCATGTATGTGAGTACACTGTTGCTGTCTTCAGACACACCAGAGGAGGGCATTGGATCCCTATTACAGATGGTTATGAGCCATCATGTGGTTGCTGGGAATTGAACTCAGGACCTCTGGGAGAGCAGTCAGTGCTCTTAACCGCTGAGCCATCTCAGCATCTTTCTTGTTTGCCTTTAATGAATCTCATAGCTTTCATAGCCCAGCTCCAATCTCACTGCTCTCTTCCTTCCTTTAGGCCAGTGCTTCTCAACTTTCCTAATGCTCAGACCCTTTAATACAGTTCTCCACATTTTGGTGAACCCCAAACATAAAATTACTTTCATTGCTCCTTCATAACTGTAATTTTGCTACTGTTATGAATCATAATATAAATATCTGATATGTAGAATAATCTGATTTTTGATCCCTGTGAAAGGGTTAGTTGACCCCAAACGGGTCGTGTGACCCGCAGATTAAAACTGCTGCTTTAAACCTTCATTGGTTGCTTCAGTTTACTCAGGGCTCTTCTGTCATCTGAACATTTAGCTGTCATGAACTTCAATGTTTGGTACCGAACTTGCTTTACAAAGATTATAAAGTGCTTCTGGGCATGGCTCCTCTTTTATGTTTATTCTTATAAACTAGCCAATGATAAATAGCTAGGGACTTTTGTCTCAGGTCAGGTATATTGGGAGTTTCTTTGTTGAAGAGACTTAACCAAACAAGCAAACAAACAAACATGTAGTTCTTTTTTTGAGATGTGGTTTTATTTATTCCATGCTGGCCTTAAGCTCCATATTAAGTCCAGCATGATCTTGAACTTCTTATCCTTCTACCTCTACTCCAAATGCTGAGATTACATGCTTGTATGCTGTATCTGGTTTATGCGGTGCTGAGGACTGAACCTGGGACGTCATATGTTCTAGGCAAGCACTCTACCAACTGAGCAACATCTCCAATTGCTATTGTTTATGTGTTATATATTTTGATAGTATGCACATGTGCTTATTATCAGATGAATTTCCTGTCTATTCTTCCATGTTTTGGGGTTTGCTTGAAACCTTGTCTGATTTTAAATTCACTGGGTACCTCCTAAGGCTGGTCCATACCAGATGCTGTCTCCCTCCACATCCCACATACAGGGATTATGGCCTGAGCCTACATGCCTGGTTCCTCTGTCTGTTCTCTGAGTTAGAAGTTCAAACAACCTCTTCAAGGGTCATGAGAAACTCTCCTCCTCCTCCTCTTGTTTGTTTAGATTCTTCTGATGTCAGAGCCAGAACTCCCATGCAGCGAGATGGTACTGACACGAGTGAGGCAAGTAACAGATTGCTGTCATTACTAGGAGGCTTCAGATTAATCTCAAAACAATATGGACTGTAGAGTCAAAAGCTCTGGGTTCCAGTGCCCTTTCTGTCTTTTATTTGCTTGTGATCTCTGATGAGCATTAATAGCAGAAAATTGAGCACTTTGATTAATTTCTGCCAGTCAGAGGTATGGCTTCCTTCTCAAATTGCTTATTTTATTTTTTGAGACATGGTCTTACAACTCTGTTGCTCAGGTGATCTTTTAACTCCTGACCTCAAGTGATCCTCCGGTCAAAGGTTCTTCAGTAGCTGGAACTAAAAATCCATACTGCCAGACAAGATAGCTTTGATAAAAATACAGTAAACATTAAGAACACATTTAGGAAATTGTATAATGTTATAGAAATATATATTACTGTTAGCTCATTATGTCACCTGAATCAAATGTGATTATGGAATTGGGGCGTAGTTTCATGATAGAGTGCTTGCCTGGAAATGATGATGACCTGAGGTCAGTCCCCATTTTTAGAAAAAAAAAAATGTGTTTGTGGTTGTTGAATTTCATGTCTGTTTTGCAATTTGAAAGCCCTAATATTGTTCAAAATGCTATAATCAGGTGTGTGTTGATTGATTCCTTGTTCTTGTGCCCAATTCCCTTTGTTTTTGAAGCATTACATATTCTGTCCGCCCTTTTACTAATGAGCTTTTCATCTGAGTTATTGTAGATGTGAGCCTAACTTTTGTTCACTCTATTTTCTACTACTATTTAATTTTAGATTCACTTATTTTATGTGTATTAGTGATTTTTGCTTGCATGTATGTGTGTGTATCATGTGTGTGCCTGATATGTGTACAGGTCAGAAGAGAGTATCAAGTCCTTTGGAACTGGAGTTTCTTATGGTTTTGAAGTTACCATGTGGGTTCTGGGAAACAAACCAAGGACCCTGCAAGAGCAATAAGTGCTTTTAACCACTGTGCTATCTCTCCAGCCCACACTCTAAATTTTTAAAGAACATGTCTACCATTTTTTTAAAATAATCAGTTTGAGGCATTTAAAATTTTTGTTAAAAAAATTTAGTAGATATGTATGACATTCTGTCTTGTCAGGGAGCTTAGTGATGTTGTACAAATAAGGAAACTGAGTCATTCAGGTGCTATGGGGACTGACTTAGAAATAAGTTTAAAAGTTGTCACCTCTATTGTAGAAGTTATCTATAGCACTGAGTCATTATGCTTCAGGAACTCTTCAAAGTAAAAAGTTATTCAATCTCTCATTTCTTTTGTTCCTTTTGAACAATTTATAATTATAATTCTCTTAGATTTCACTGTAAGTACTAAGAACTTTGCTAGTAGCAATATGTCAAAGAAGTGAAATCTTACTCATTTCTAACCTGATCTCAAACAACACTGTAAAAACCAAGATACTCTGAAAATAGTATATAATAATATATGCTAAATTTATATGAATCAGCACATCTGATTAATATATTACTGGGTAGCCTTAGCACTGAAATGGTTATTATTGAAGGCCCAGATTTCCCTCACTCCAAGTTCCTTCTGCCAGATTTGTGGTATGTATTACATTATATTTTTTCTGAAGACAAAAAAGACCAAGGTGATGCTTAAGTGACATAAAAGCATTGGCTGTAATCTTGCAACCTAACTTGGCCTCATATGGGAGATACTCATTGTGGAAGACAGCTTACAGTTGGTCCATGTAAATGTTGATATACGTTTTCACATGGTAATTTATTGTGAACCTCATGAATACAAAGAAATGCATTCTTTCTGATTTGAAACTTATTACCTGAACATGCTGAATCTGATTTACTATCAAATGATATACTTTGGCAGTAGTTTTATTAAATAGAACTTTAATTGAATCTGGATACTTTTGTGTGTGGGGGCCTGGGGAAGAAGATATTGATGCCTTCCTTGTGAAAGAATGTAGAAAACACAATTTTTAACTCATTGCCATTTGCAACATCTTTTGTTTAGTGAAGATTTTATTCAACTGTTCTGGGAAGAGGATACTATATTGCTACTGAAAATAGATGAGTAAAGTAGACGCCCATTTCTATCGTTTATACTTCAAAAAGTGGTACATTTCATAAGTGAGACACTTCTAATTGATTTAAACTCAACACAGTATTAGAAGAAATTAGTTTTATTCGGAAATGGTCATTGACTCAGTCACTAGGAATTGTGGTGCTCATTTGAGGAATACAGGATGTTGATTACAGTCCTTCATTTTTGAAAGAGTATGATAGAGCCCAAGCTGGCCATGAACTTTCTATGTAGTTGAGGGTAACTCTGAACTTCTGATTCTTCTGCCTCTGCCTCTGAAGAGGATCCCTGGCATGTGTCGCTGTGCTCAGTTTATGAGGCAGTGGGGATTAAGCCTATGGCTTCACGCATGGTAGGTAAACACTATATCACCTGAGCCACCTCTTCAACCACAACTCTTTTTTTTTTTTTTAAAGCTATGTGTTGTGCTAGTTGTATTATATACATATTTTGATAAATGTCTGTTCAAAATTCTGAGGAATTACCTATAATTTGTTAGTCTCTTTATCAAGAAAAAGATAAAATTAAGTAGAAATGTTTAAAACATTTCAAAAATAATAAAAAGAGACTATAGGATGTTGAACTACCATTTATCTATTACTCAGATAGAGCACTTTTCTAGAATTTCTAAATATACCTTCTCTGTCCTTGTTTTATCCCTTGCTAGAGAATTTTAGTTGACACTCCAGATAGTATGTCAGTTTACTTCTACAGACTTCAGTGTCCATCTCTAAAAATTACTGACCACTTAAAAACAATCACTATGCTACTCCACATCTTTAAAAATTAATACATTTCTTGGTATCATCTAATGTTCAACCCATAATGAAGTATCTCCCAAATAATTAGACTTTTCATTTAATTATTTAATCTATAATTAATTAATGTATATGGCATCAAACTCCTTAAAGAAACATAGCTTTAAATAATGTTAAAATCATGTTTAAAGTTATTTCACATAAATTTCGATCTTAGTTAAGTTCACATTGTCTGTTATTCTGTAAAAGTATCTATGAGAGTTATCTGTACAAGCGTGGGTAGACTGTTTGGAATAGCTACTCTGTACCATAGAAAATAGACCAAATTTAGACTTCTGACTTCTCTTTCTTCATTTTGTAACTCATCAAGTGAAGTGGAGTTTATATGGGAGAATTTTCCTGCCAGAGAAATGCTAGAGATAGTTGGGCAAATAGGAGAATATTCTCGAATTCTATGGATATAAAATTTGCATAGAACTCTTATATGCACACACATACATACAAAACAACAACATGCTTAGGTTATCCGTATTTTTATTCCCCAAATCGTTCCAATTTGGCACTTCAGGTAGCTTTCTTTGTTATTTAGCCACTCTGATATACTCTATAAATACATCTAGTTGACTGGGTCAGTGAACCTTGCCGGAAACTCTGAATTACCATCTTCTTATTTAAATATTAGGAGCTATACTTGGAAACCTGATTATATTAAGGAGGTGATGGAGTTACAGATGGGTAGAATCAATAAATATGATAAATCAACTTGAGCCAATGGCCTTGTCTCCCCACAGATTGTTTTAAGAAAATTGGTAGCCACTACTCTTTAGATACCAGTCTGGTGTTGTTACTGTGCTGAAAGGCAATGAGTATATAATTTCTCTAACTTTGTAGATTTAAATAAGTTTAGTCCAGTAATCTGTGCTTCCTCTTAACCTTCTTGAATGAGCAGTTGCTGACCCAGTCAAGTAGGTGATTTTTCTTTAAACACATAAATGAGTGGTAATTGTTGGGGCTTCACAGACAGCTAGCATTTTCTCCTTTTGTTCTGCTTAAAAGAAGGAAAGATATGAATGTGTTGTTTTATGTGCTTTGAAATTAATCACTGGTAAAATCTGAAATGTTTAATAGTACATTAAGCTAGCTGGGGCTATTGAGGAAGGTTCTATATGTAGATAGCAAGACATTTTGCATTTATATCTTGACCTTTAATAACATGTATTGTATAATAGAACAGTGCCATTATGCGGGTTGGGTCCTACACAAGAGTATCAGACTATGGAGAGCACCCAATTTGCCAACCTATGCAGATAACAAGGTTCTATCTTTCTGTAGTATTTTTGTACTTCACACAAATGTCTTATATAGGTTAGCTGATGCATTTCATTTTTATATCTGGCAGGAGTTTCAGAAAGCAGAGGGCATGGCTGAATGTCTCATTTAGAATACTTATTTATTTTTTTTTATTATACATTAATTTTAGTTATACAAATTTTATGTTTCCATGTGCTCATGAATGTGTTGGATCCCTGGAGATGGAGTATAGGCACTTGTAAGCTGCCAGATGTGGTGCTAAGAACCAAACTTGGGTCTTCTGGAAGACCAGTACATTGTCTTAACTTCTGAGCCATCTCTCTCTGGCCTTCTAGAATAGGTATATTTCGCTTGTCATTGATTTTGAACAAGAATGTTACATGTATATGTATGTAATGATCTATACCTGACTACATTTAGTTTCGAATTCTAAAATCCCAAATGTGGATGGCCATGTCATTGAGGGCCTAGGCTCAAGGATCAGCTAAGGCTTTGCTCTTTCTGTAGTCTTCCCAGTGATTTTCCTGACATTATTTTCTTCAAGGAGCTTTACATAGTCACGGATCATATGGGTAAGACTGTACTTTTTTGAAGTTTGTACTATAACTTGAATGTATTTTCATTTACATCACCCATGATACAAGGCGAGAACAAACAGAATGTTAAGATGGGTTTGGCAGAGACATGGCTTCTTAGAATATGCTCAGCAGTCTGGTACCTTCCATTATGAAATCAATGTTTTCCAGAAGAGTTAGTGTGTATATAACACATTTGTGAGTGAATATAACCTTTCTTAGGTTGCCCTCACAGATTGTTTGTCATTGGCAATGCAATAGCTTACATTTCTCCCCCCTTTGGTGAATAGCTAATGGTCTTTAAATCAGAGAAAAAATTTACTATGCCAACAAAAAGGAGGCTTGGATTTTCTACATGTTGTGCTTGTGTGGCTCAGATTTTCCATGTATTTGTTTTACTAAATCAGGGTGTACCTATGTTTTGTGATCTCTAAATTCTTACACTTTTGTAATACAGCTTATCCTTGCTCTATCAAACTGTTTTCACATGCTCTTGTGAATTGTCATGAGATCCAAGCTCTCCTTTTCTATATAAAGTAAGTTGTCCTGAGACTACATCCTAAATTTTAAGTAGCCGTGTCTCTATATCAAATGAAATGAGGTTTCAGTTATAACTGAAAGTAGGGATTGTACAGGGCTATAAGTCCAGTTTTCCACACTTGTCCTTCCAGTTTGGTTCCAAATAATTATGGATCAAGGTATGCTATTGAATTACATTGTAGATTCTGGCTTTTAACTCCTTCCTTTCCTGAAAAGAATCAGTTGTCACTTGAATGTTTCTAATGCTGAAGGTCACATTCCTGGTCATGTTTATTAGTTGTTTTTGAAGACTGTCAATGTAGAAAAATTGTCATTAAATGTTAAATCAGTTGTTGAATGTGTAAGATATTTATGAAATGGTATTTCCCATTCATACTTGCCACCAACCATGTTTTCAGGAGCTAGTAGAAACTGCAATTTTTATTTTAACACACACACTTGTATGAGTTTTCAAGGATCTATGAGTTAACTAGGTTATGTATACCATTCTATTATTTAAAAGAGCTTGTTTTTGGATATTTGAGGAGATTTCCTTGAAATGAACTAACATGAAAATGTGTTTATGGGCACATCATTTATTTATCTTTCTAGTTGTCAGTTTATTCTGTACAACAAAGGGGTAGAAATAAATGATCTGCATGGGCTTCATTCAGCTATTAAGGGTCAATGATTATTTGGAGCTATAATGAGTCTGCCTTAACATAAATACATGATTTCTATATTTCAGTTAGATTAAAAGTGAAAATCATGAAAAATCATTTTTAGGCTGAATATTAAAACCAGTATCTTAGCTGACTTTATAGTTTTGTTTCTGAAATTTGCGTTATTCTAGTCCCGTGAACACTATAGCAACACTATATCCCTATGTTTCCCTCTAGACAGTGTTAGCTCATTCTAGGCATTGAGTCATTTCTGTGTTTCAGTAACAAAATACTCAGGCTACCTAATGATAATTCAGTGATACTCAATGTCATAAGTCTGGTTGCTTTTCTGGGTTTATTGTACCCATTTGTGAAGAACCATACAAAAAAGGCTGGGGAAATGATGTGTCAGTTAGGAGCACTGAACCTTGCTGAGAACTGACATCCAGTGGTCTCTTACGGCCACTTTGACCACTTGCACTCATGTATACACACATACCATCCCATGCATATAATTAAAAATAAATATTTAAGAATCATACAAAGTGTGGAGTTTTATACTATCTACCCACTGTTCCCATTTTACAGATGATTGCGGGTTACCTAAGACTTATAAATAAGAGACAAAGAATACTGTCATTGGAAGAGTAGCAGTATGTGAGCACAAAACTCAGCTTCACAATAATCTTAAGTTCTACAGGCTAGATTTAGGTGATGGGTGGAGGTAGTTGTGCTACAGCAGGTCAACTCTGAGCTTAAGGGATTTGGCACTTTAATAGTGACAAGTACAGAGCCTGCTCTTTGCTTAGATTGGGAGTTGTTACTTCAGTCTGAAAATCACTTGTTACAAACAAAGCCCTAGGAAATAGCATGTAAAAATCCAGTAGTGCCTTTCAGACTTGACATACACAGCAGAAATGTACAAGAATGCTCTAGGATTGATGGTTTATTGTCTCCCTCTGAATATTAACGCATTTTATCCTGACAGACATTAGTTTGTTGATAACAAGAAAGGCTCAGAGCAGCTAAGTAACTTGCCTGAGAGTCTGCAACAGTGAATTTGGCATTTAGGACCAATGTGGTTTAAAAATCTTTGTTTTAACACCATTTTGGATACTGCCTAAGAGCCTAAACCTCAGGGTTGCTCTAAATTGACTAGAAGACCTAGTAGTCCTGTGAACTGGTGATATTTTGGACCTAGCCTACATTTGCACCATGCTTATGTATAATTTAGAAGACAGAGTTCAGGGGCTGTTTGTTTCTGAAATATCCCAAGTTAAAATTCTTTGAATTGCTGCCATGAAATAGTGGGAAAGATATGTGACCATTTACAAAAGCGCTATGGGCACAGAAGGGCTGTGGCTGTGGATTTTAAGGCTACATGAACACAGTTCTTAAAAATAGCAGTCTGAGCAGTTTGACCTTTAGTACATAATTTCTGGCTCACCTCAAGGCTTGCTGTGCTTTACTACTCTCATTGATGGCCATACATCCCCTGTCTTTCTCCCATTTGTACCTTCGTGCTTTCTAACAGAATACATGGCAAATGCAACTGCATTCTTGGTTTTCCCCTCCCTTTTCCTCCCTTCCCCATTCTCTGTTTGTTTGTGAACTTTTGTGTGAGGCAAAACTGCTTTGAAAAACCAATGCTGTCTCCTGTTACACAAGTACACGATATGCATTGTTTCTTGATTAGGGAAGTGCCAAGAACCACCTACCTTGTCCTGCTGTTTCCTGTGTCTGCTTTGCCTAAAGATTGGCTGCTATAAAAGTGCAGCATAGTCAGCCAAGTGCAATCTTTTTTAAATTAGTCTGCAGAAAGTGTTGTGACAAACTATTTTAACATTGGTGAGTGCCTACTACTAGAGAACTTAACTGTAGGCTGAAATGGCAAATAAATGAGAGTGCATCATGTAGTTTGGGTTCCACTTGTCTCAGCTTTAAGCATCATCCCTCCCAAGAGAAAAAGTGTGCCTTTAATTTAAAAAACTATAATAGGTAAATTATATCATGAGTAGTTCACTGTATGCCTGGAGCCTGCAGTCAAGCTATTTCACACTTATGATCACTATTAAAAAAAATTAATGAGACATAATATTTATGCATTTTTATGGGAGCCCTATGGTAATTTGACACTTACTCACTAATGTTAATGAGCTAAAATTTCCATGTTGGTTCTTTTCATAGAACTTTTCACCATACTTGAAAGAGAAGGATAGACATGATGAGAAGGCTAGTAATTAAACAGATAAAATTCTTTATTAAATTCCTATTTTTCCATTTTTTCCATCATTCAAAATCCATGTATATTAGTTACTTTTCTTTTGCCATGATATAGGTACCTTACAGAATAAAGGGTTTATTTGGGCTTTTGAATTTAGGAATGTAAGATCCATCATGGCAGGGAGGCGTGGCTACAAGCCACATGCATGTAGTCTGAAACTTGAATCTGGGAGCTCACATCTTCCAATGCAAGCAGAAAGCAGAGAGAGCAAACCGGAAGTAGTTCAGAATTTTCACTTTCTAAGATCATTCCCAGTGACTTTCTCCTTCAAGGAAACCTCTGGAACCTCCCTAAACAGTGCCACCAAATGTTCAAGTGCTGGAGATGGAGATGGGAGAGGTGGCAGAGTTCAACCCATCATGTTAGTTACTGATATTCTTTTATTTTTGGCTTCATTAAATCCAAATGACTGTGTTAAGGATAAGTATATAAGAAATGACAAGATTCCTCTATCTCTAAAAGTTTATTCTCCCCTCCCCCCCCCCCCGTTTAGGCTAATGGTTCTCAGGTTGAGGAAGTTTTAATTCCCAGGAAACTTTTAGTAATTTCTGGGGACATTTTTAGAGTTTAGAGTTAGGAGACAGTGCTACTAGTAGATAGTATAGATGATGATTTAATATCCTACAATTCATAGGACATGCCCCCTACACAAAGAAGTACTCGACCCAAAATGTCACGGTTGAGATAGATTGGCTGGGCTGGAAGAAGTTGCTTTAGATCTTCTGACTTTTTCTCTATTTAGTGTGGAAAACTCCTGTTGGTACTCAGATATTCTCCCTTTTCCATTATATCCTCTGCCCTGTATTGACACAGGAGATCATCCCTGTTTTCAAGAAGCATTGTTTATGTCATTGGCTGTCACAACTTGTAGTTTTATCTTTTTCCTTTCTGCTAATAAAAACCTGCAGGACTGGACTGTTATCAAATTTGTGTTATAAACTGTAGCTCTTATCACTTAACACATTTCTGACAACTAAGGAAAATGTGTGTTCTCTTCCTAATGAGTTTAAAAGGTAATTTTCATTTTGCTTATTCCTTGAGACATTGCCACCTCCTGGTGCTGCTCATACTTAACTCCTCATCTAGGTGGCTCTTATTTATTTACTAGAGATGTGAGCTTGTCAGGTAGCTCAGGCTTGCCTTGAACTTACATGCTTCTTGCTTCAGCTTCTTGAGTTCTGGTATTCCATGTGTGTGCCACCACACCTGGTGATCTGTGTGTATGTTGTACCTTGTGACATAGACCTCTGTTACCTTCTGCCTCTCAACTTGTTAACTCCTGAAGTCCTAGTCTTTCCTTTGGTTTCACAGATTTCTCACTATTTATCGTCTCTGCATACCAATCCAGGCAACAATATTTCTCCTCAAATACTACAACATGTAGCTGATGCCCAACTTCTCTACTGACATTGACATATCAGTAGGCGAGTACCTTGGTAAGCTGAGGGCCATCTCCAGGCTGTGGTTTGGTTTGACTAAATACAGTTTAAAAAGCAAAATACTGTATGAGAGGATTCATTTTGATATTCTTCTTTGCAAGAAAAATGAAAATCAACTCCCCCCCCCCCATGGTAAGTATCAAGTTTACCTTTTCAGGTTGAGGTTTATCCTTGCCTCACTTATCACCAGACTGTATTTCTTTATTATTAGCTACTAACTGACCTTTATGATTTGTGTCCCAATTGAATTAAGGTTAACTTTCCTATTTGGCCAATGAAAGTCATCAACTACTTTGTATTCAACTCACCAGAACCAAGGGTACTTTGTATTTGAGGATAATATTAAGCACCTAATTCCTTTTCTGTTTTTACCTCGTTTAATTGAAGCCATATACTACATCACACCACTTATTTACTTTAACCTCTCCTGTTACACTTTTATTCTTTCCTTGTGAATTCTAAATAGTTTCCATCCATTTATTTATGTAACCATGAAACTGTTTTTACCTGCTTAGAGATGACATGATCAACTTCCTTCAGCTTCACCCTACAATTTCATTTTTGCAGCATGCACAGCCAGCCACACTAACTTGTGCTTTTTATAAATGCTATATATAAAGCCTCACATAATCATTTGTGTAATCTTCTCCTTGCTATGTATGAGGCATCATGCTGAGGGCATAAGTGCAGTTACAAGTAGGTCTCACTCTTGAGAAGCTCATGGGCTGTTGAAAAAAGAGGGATAGGTGACTATAAAGTCAGAAGTGCAATAATAGGTATGAGCAGAGTGCTGTTTAGAGCGCCACATACTGGGCTTGATGGAGACAGAAAAGCCTCTTCAAATGATATATTTGCTCTGGTTCCTGGAGGATGAAGAATTGTGGGGTCAGGTTTGCTGGGCATTGTCCCTATGTAGGTATGCATGGTGAGCTACTCAGTAGGAAGAATTCTACCTTTGAAATTCTTCTTGTTCAATAATTAATCACATGTAATAAATGTTTTAGAGAAGCCCACCTCAGCAGTAAGATAAGCAAGCATTATTAGGCCCAAGGTAAGCAATTCCTGCCTGCTATATACACAGAGTTGGAGAATAAGGTGTTATAAACATATGGTGCAGGATAGAGGTGACAAGTACAGATGCAGGGTAAAGGTGTTTGGGAACACAGATCAATTTCACTTCAAATGGAATAGTAGGGAAGATGGGGAGAAAAAGCTTCTTGAAAAGGGTGGAGATTGTTTTTAACAAATGGTGATAGAGTGAGGAAAAACATTTCCTTTATCAAGAATAGTATGTGTATCATAACGTTGGGTTATATATAGGAAGGCATTGAAGACTGGACGGCTTACAGCAGAATTTATTTCATATAGCTATGGAGGCTTGAAATCCAGGATCAAGATATCATCACGGCTAGGTTCTGGTGAGAGTCCTTTTGTCGTTACACACGGCTGCTTTCTTGTGGTAGCCTCACATGGCCAAGAGCTCAGTATACTCTCATCCAATCTGTAACATCTTTGAAAGGCTCCAGATACTTCCTAATACCATTATATCAGAGGAACATATTTTAATCTGTGAATCTTTGGGAAACACTTTCAACATACAACAAGGCAAAATTACAAGGTAGCTAAGAATTAGGGCCTGTTTGAGGAAATACGAGGGAGTTCCAGGAGTCCCAAGTATGTGTATGAGAGTAGCTGATATCAAGATGGGGGGACTATGGCTCAACCACAGTGACCACCAGATGCTTACTCAAACAGTGTCTGCTCCTTCCTGTAAACTGGGAAGAGTGAGCAAGGGAGTTGGGGGTGTAGAGCTTACAATATGATTGGAGCTCATTGGCGCTTATAACCAGACCTTACTCTAGAGTTTTGGTAATTGGAAATACGAAGTCTGAACTCTTGTTAAAACTACGTGGTAATTGCCTTGTTTGCAGTGTAAATATAGAGCATCCATTAATTTTGATACCCTTTGGAATGCTTTAATTTGAAAGATTTGAACCTGTAAAATTAAATATGTACTGTAAATAGCATGCATACACTTTGATGACTTAGTTTTGTAGCAAGTTAATTGGCCCTTTCTCCCACCCTACTCTTCTGTAGCTCTGTTTCTCTCAAGTTTTTGTTGTTCTAAGTCGAGCTCTTGTTATTTCTCCCCTACAAACAGCTACTGGCTTAAAAGTCACGTAACTTACATTACAGGAGTCTTGCTGTCAAACCAAATATGCAATGTCTTGGCTAGATTTCAGCCTTAGAATCTTTGAAATACTCCAAGGGAAGCTGTAAGATTTGTGACATGTGTAACTGGGTAAAGGTAGTCTCACTAAAGTACTTCCATTTTCATGTGTGCACCATGTATCACAAAGTAAGCTAACTTAGAAACAATCATGGCAAAGTAATCTTAGCACTGTCTTGAACCCAATTCCTGTACTTAAGGTAGTTTACTTTAACAGATTGGCTGTTTTATTAACAGACATTGTCAGCTTAGTTTTATTACTACAGCCTTTGAGACAGGGTAGTTGGCAATTCAGTTCTCATATGAATTTGAGATAAGTGCCATGTGAATAAAATTGGCCCAGGATTGTATATAGCTGGATTATCAAACAATGTGTTAATATGTGTTATGTCTAGTTCTTATACAAACCTGCTTGTAACATCTGAGTTACACTAATTATAGTTGCAGTGGTTATTAGTTACGTTGTTTTGAACATGAGACCTAATCGTATATGTTTCTTTATATAGATATGGTTTTGTGATTTAGCCATTGTTTTCTTAAAAGTAAACTTTTTTTTAAAAAAAATGGGATGAATGGTTATTTCCTGTTTTAGTTTGGTTGAAAGAAAAGATGTATAGTCCAATGCCGAATGTTCGTGGACTTTTGTATTTGACTTTGGATGTATTATCCACGATGTGTTTTATTGAAAATGAGTGATGATTTTTATTTGAAGTGCTTTGTAGCTTTCAGGACAGGCTATCTTACATGTTGAGGAATATTTCAAGTTCTTTGCCTTGCAAAATTATTTTAAAAAGGCACAGGTCTTTGATACGGGAGTCATCATGTGCTTGACAACTTTCTCATGTGAGATTTGTGATTCTTGCTATATCTCTTCTGAGTTTTCTAGGCACAAAGAGAATTACTATAAATGAAGAGGACAGAAACTTCCTGAGTTATAAATACATAAACCACATAGCCATACGAAGGCCCTTGAAGAGGGTCTCCCCTGCTGTGTTGAGCCAAAAATACTGCCTGGTCTGTTCTTCCCCTCTTCTTACTGATGTTGCCTTGGGAATTGGAAGCCCGATCATGAGTCACTGTAGTTTCTGTTTTGTTTCTTTTTCAGTGACACCCATATGTGGTGCCATGAATAATATGCTTCTCAAGAATGTCTCTAACAGGCTGGACTGTATGACTTCATTCCCACAGAATTAGGACTGACAGGCTGGAGCTTTTCCTTTGCTAATAACTTCTCCTCATTTTTTACTTACCAGGATGGGACACATCTTCCCATAGACATTATTCATATATATATATATATATATATATATATATATATATATATATATATATATATATGCTGTTCAGTTTCAAAATACTATTTTTAGTGCAAGTATTTGTTATGCAGAAATTGACAATATTGTATAGAGAATAAAAGTGTGAGTCAGTATTTGGTAAGGGTCTTATGAATGTCTGGGGTTTAGACATAGGAAAGACTAATAATTTGGGACAAAATATGCTAGGAACTGAGTCACTAATAACTTCTTCCTGTTTGTGTGTGTGTGTGTAACACATATTCAACATTTGCCAAGGGGAAAATACTCATTTAGAATTTAAAACAAAACACTCAGGCCTTCAGGAAATCATGGATTTTAGTATGTGCAGTTTCTGAAGTTTCACATATATTGAATTATATAAAAGATTAAGTCACAGGTCTGTTTAATTTTAAGAAAATATATACTAGCAGGATAAAATAAGTTAGTAAACAAAATACAGTTGATTTTAGAATGCTACGTTAAATTTCAATGCTAATTATTGCTACACTATTATTCTTAAACATCCAGTACATTGAACAAAACCATTTTTAAATAATCCTAACTAACTGGGTTCATATATTTCTTGTTGATGTGTTTATGAATAAAAAGTGCTGTTCAGAGTTGAAGCAAGTTTACTACTAAATTGTACTTTCTTAGGCTCACAGTGAATGAGAACAATGAAAGGACTTTAAATTCATTAGAAATATAATGCTTATTTCTCCCACTGCCTTCACTTCTTTTAATCCCCTTTATATAGAATTAATAACATTGGTATTTGAACCATCTTGCTTCAGTGCCACCAGGAAAGCTAGCTACAAAAAGGTAGATCTAGACAAGTAAGGAACCTTATGAATTGGAATTCTGTGGTGTAACTTTTGCAACCCTTAAGTATCGGAAGTTCACATATAAACCAAATGTCTAGGTTCTCATGAGTCATCATAGCATGTTTACAGCAGTGGGTCCATGGTTCCTCATGGGTTGCCATAATCCACTGGATCTAAATGAGATCTGAGAATGGGCCATATGCTCTAGGGTATATCCCAGCCCCACCCTACCACCACACCCCACTTGTCAGCCCAGGTGAGTTAACTGATATTTATTTTTCTACCACTGTCTCACATTACACATACTCAGAATCTTTATGCTTTCAAATCTTCATCTTCAGGATCCAGATATTTTGAAAAGTGAGGAGCAATGACTGGCAAGAGGTGAGCTGGAAGGTGGTTGGAAGATAAGAGATGTTAGAGTAGGAAAGAAATGAGCCTCTGATGCAGGGTGCTGAAACTTGTGATGGTGAAAAGAAAGAGGAAGATTTAGACACTAACAGTCTTAGTGATTGATTAGTGGTGGGACCTGATGAGAGACAGAAGAACAGGTGCAGTATTCAGCACAGCTGTTCTAAAAGCTACTCACCTACAGAGACTGCTCCTAGGGACAGACCTGACTAAGGCAGCAATGCAGACAAATGCACAGACATACAGGAAAGTCTGGGATAGGTAGTCTGGGCTCTTGGATGGAGAAACCACAACACGCTAGAAGCCCAGCATGCTTATTACATATAGTAGAATACAGAGGAGGGGTTATTGCATACCAAAGAACAAAAAGGTGGGATTATTACATAACAGTTAAGCAGGGAGGCAGGGTTTATGGTATGCAAGTAAATCAGGGAGAGAAGTTTAGCTAATAGCAGTAGGAGCAGTCTTTGTAGGCAAGTAGCTTTTAGACCGAAAGTACCTGAAGGGAGAAAGCTGTGGTGGACACTCTCTGTTCACACTGTCAACATCTACATATGGACCAGAGGAAGACTTTGCCATCCCTCTGGACCTCACCCCAGAGGTGAGACAGGCTTTGCCATTTCCGTGGATCTGAAGCTATGGGCTCCTGACATGGGCATGCCTATGCTAACACACACCCACACTCAGCATTTCACTCACTCACTCACTCACTCACTCACTCACTCACTCACTCACTCACTCACTCACTCATGCAGGGCTACTTCTGTTCCCTATAAATAGCTATGCTGGAATGTAGGGAGGTGATTTTCCTCGAAGACACTGTTCGGTGACTCAGCGGCATCACTGCTAGGTACTGAGATGTACCTTGCTCTGGAGGGGAGACATTCTCCCCTGTTTGAGAAGTTGATTCCTGGATGGAGTAGGTGAGAGTCTCCTGGGGAATATGGATAAATTGAAAAAGCATGCTCAAAAGCCTATACTGTCCTTTCTTAATGCAAGCAGGTGAAAAAACATTATCTACTCAATTGTAGCTGGCAAGAATAGACGGAAAACAGTGTGTCCTCAACCTTAATCTAACTAGGGCAGAGATACATACAGAATCCCTGTGTAGAGGTGGTTTCGAATCCCTAGAGGATGTAAGATTTGTCTCCAAAGGGGTTACAGATTAGCAAAGATTGACACATTGGAGTAGAACATCATAATGACATAGTGATTTAATAACAACAGCTTCTTTCTTGCAAATCTGAACTTTATCTTCTCCTTCCCTTTATCTTTTCTACTTTTCAAATTCAGCTCTGTGTGCATTCTTTAATCTGCAGACTCTGGGAGCATGCTGTATTGTAAGAAGTATTTGGCAGACTTTTTTTTGTTTCTGTTTTTATCTGCAAGAATTTGTTTCTTTGGGAACATGTTCTGAATGGAGGTTACTTTCCCAGGGTAGCGCCCCCTTTCTGAATCCCACTTAATCTACATTGCAGATGAGCTGCTTTATTAATAGTATCAGCCTGCACTGTGGGAGCAGACATGTGCCATATGGTATAGGAACAAAGAAGCAAGTCCCATCCTTTCTGTTAGGTTCTGGGCTGACCCTAAGCTATATTTTGAAATTATTACATTTATCTTTGTGCCTTTCTCTTCAGATCCCCTTTCTGTTTCATAGTGTTCCCTATCTGAACCTGCCCTTCTTGTTGTGACTCCCACCCCAATAGCTTGCTACTTTTTCCGCTTTCCCCAATTACCTACCATTTATTCTTTCCAAATTCTCCATCCTTGCTCTGTAGCAGAACTCTTAATTATAAGAAAGGACTTGGTTATTTTAAAATCACCTTTGCAGGCACAGATTGGCTGCTTGGGAAACTAGGCGGCAGAGAACACAAAGAAGGCAGGTGGTGAAACAGAATGAATTGTGTAAGCAATGACTCTTACCCTAACTATTCTGATTTAAGGATTTCCTCTGGACATTTTTTTTTCTAAATTGTCCTTACTTTTTCTTTTTCTTTCCTGACTTTCCCGCTTCCTTTCTTTTTCTTCCTTTGCCTCCCTTCCTTCCTTTATTTCTAGACAGGGTCTCAAGTGACCCAGGTTGGACTTGCACAACTTGTGTACAGAAATGACCTTGAACTTCTGATCCTTCTATCTCTACTTCCCAAAGCACTGTACCTAGTTTTAGGTGGTACTGGGTATTAAACTTAGGGCATCAGGTAAGCTAACCGAGAACTCTATGAACTAGACTACATCCTAAGGCCAGTTATATTGCATTTTTAACACCGGTCATCACTGTGGGTGAAACTTTGCCTTAAATACGAAACAGGTATTCTACTACTGACTTGCACCCCTTCTGCACTTGTTTTGATTTTTTATCCATTGCCTTTGATTCATGAGTCAGCCCGTCTCATTCAGAGTTTCTTTGTTTTACTGACTGCTCTCTTAAAAGGCAGTACAAAAGCTTCTGAAGTTCAGAGGAGACAAATGGCAAGGGGCACATTTATAGTACTTACATAAGTCTGGTATTACCTATATCGCCTTCGGAATAAAGGAAATATTCATTAATGGTTTAATGCAAACATCAGTTAATAGAAGCTGTTTCATAGTTCTTACCTACAATATTTACATGTGACATATAAGCTAAGAGAGTGGTCATTGTGGCAAATGGTGGCTATTTTTAAAAGCACTGATTTACAGTTCTTTACAAATTACTCTGGTTTTGTGTGTTGAGCTGTATGTTTGTCAAAGAGCAGGATGCACGCTGTATGTACTTCCATATGTGTGTGTGTATGCGTGTGCCAAGTGTAATTGCTATTGTAGTTACATGACTTAATTAAACATGTAAATTGATGAGATGTGTGGGTGAGGAGAAATCTATTAAAATTCAGAAGTCTTTTGCATGAATTGATATGGCAGCTATGAAGATTGCTACTGAAATAAGCACGAGGGAGGTAACTGAAAGCCTAGGAAAAAACCCAGCGTGCTTTAAAAGGAGTCATAGGGCTTTCCTGGTGTCTGTAGGTTCTCTAATATGGAATATTAAACAGCAGACGGTAGGATGTGTTTTTGTGAAAAAGGCTGCTTTGAACTCCAGCTGATGAGAAAAAAAGGCCTTAGCTCTGCATTAAAAATTGATAAATGAATGTATATTTCAGTGTTGTCAATTATAATAACATGTTAAAGATAGTTTTTTACTTTTAGTAATTTTTTTGTTTTAACCACCTTTTAAAAATTGTGTTTGGTACCTTATTTTGTCTATATAACCTGTATATAGTAAAACACCATTTTTCATGCAGAGAATTGAAATTTTAGTGAGCACATCTTTTTAGTCATTTCTAGGCATAATAAGGGCTGACTTACCTTTGAATAAAACTTTGTCAAATGAACATAGTAGCCAGATTTTAATTCGTCATAAATTACTAATCATAAATTATTACTTTATTACATCATTCTTTCTATGTCAAATGAGAACCTTATTGAATGTGGAAATGTTATCTTGTAGAAATTATAAAGTAGAGGATGACTTTAATATGTAATGATGGATTTCTTGTGGTTAAATATTTTTAAAGAACTTATCCAAGGCTGTTTGAAACATTTGTGACTCTTCTTTGTAAGTGAGAAGGATTCTCTGTCTATACTTCGATATTCCCCCTTTGTCTTCATTCTTTGTCTTATAGTAGGGTTTTGTTGGGGGAAATTACAAAGTACATTCATAAGTGGAGTCTGGTGGGGCATTCTGCAACTATTTCTATATAATAACTGTCTTTCTTTCTTTCTTTCTTTCTTTCTTTCTTTCTTTCTTTCTTTCTTTCTTTTTTTTTTAAGAGAGACAGGATCTGGTTATGAAGTTTAGGTTGGCCAAGAACTACGCTTGCTTTTTCAGCCTTTGGAGTGCTTGGATTTCACATCTGTGGCAGCCAGCATTACCCACAAATGTTCTGTGCAGAAATAATAATTTTTAGCCACTGGCCCTTTGTGTCTCTTGAATGATGAGTGATCATGTGTCATCAAATGGTTAGAATTTGGGTGTGTAAGGGTCAGCCATTTCAGAGTTTTCCCGTGATTTCTGCTTTATTGTTCCATTTGTAAGTTTCTCTGGTGTCTTGATTGTAGATTACCTTTGAAGGTTGATGAAGAAATTTCCATTTTTCATTCCTTAGTTTGCATGGATTAGCTTGGATGCTGAGGCCTAATGCTAGTGAATCTTTGGATCTTATATGTAACATCATCCCACCCTACTATCACCATAGAGAGAGGTGAGAACCTGCTAATGGGTAGGATATTAGTTTTAGAATTTGTGTGTTTTATGGTTGTATTGCTGATGCAAAGACCTTCAATGCCCATGTATCATTATGTTAACTGCACATTAAACCACATGGATGAAATATCAGAGAGAGCACATGATGTGGAGAATGAATCGCCTTTTCTTCTTTTTACTTAAATAAATAACTTATTTTTTGAAGCTAGCCATGATGACCCATGCTTATAATTTCAGCATTTGGGAAGCTGAATTACCAGTTCAAGACCAGTTTGGTCTACAAGATAGGTCCTGTCTTAAAATAACAAAACAAAACAAAACCCCCAAACAACTCTCCACCTCCCCTTTGAAATCATAACTATGGTCTGGTGAGTAAGATGGCTCAGCAGTTAGTAGCACTGGTTGTTCTTCCAGAGGACTCAGGTTCAATTCTAAGCACCTACACCGTAGCTCATAACCTTAACTCTAGTTCCAAGGAGTGTAACACCCTCTTGTGGTACATAGACGTACATGCAGGAAAGATTTCCATATGCATAAAATACAAAATAAAAAAATTAAAACATCTATATTTCTCTAGATAGTTTTTAGGTGGAATAATCCACTCAATGCCACAACATTGGCTAGCATTTTCTGTTCATGCATTTATTCTAGGTTGTTGTTGTTTTTTTTTAATAGAAAACAAATCTATGATAAAGATAAGACAAAATGGAATATCTAGCACTTAAAGCAAATGGATTGTAATATCTTTGACAATCTAAAGTGATTGTCTGGTTAGATATTACATTAATAGGATATTGAGCTCTGTTAAATATCCTGGTGATTTACAGAGAGTCTGATTTGGGCTCTAATTGCTATGTCTTTGGCATATTACTTCACTCCTTTGTGTTCCATGGCTGTCATCTTCTGTATAGCAAAAAGCGATGCAGTAAAAAGCGGTAACTCATGCCTCGCCCCTTCCAATATGTAAATGTTAGCTAGTGGTGACCTTTCCGAAATCTTCTGACACTTTTCCCCTAGTAGTTTCCTTTGTATCTACAAATATTATGCTTATATGCCATTATGTCTTCCTTTATTTATTTGACATATTATCTTTTGACTTCCTTCTCTGATAGAAGAGGATTAATCTTCCACAGCACCCTTCCTTCCTGTTCTTATCATTACAAAACACTTATCACTATTTTTAGTTTCTTTGTCAGTGATCTTTGATCTGTTTGTGTAATGTGAAATTTATTTGAGACTATGAAGATAAATGTGAGTCTATCTAGTTTTTTTTTCTAATTTCCCGTTTCCACTTTAGTCTTCCATATTTACAAAAAGGAAAAAAGGGATGCGTTCTGAGTTTGCAGTGGTTTCCCATCTCCTTGTGTGGTAGATTTAGCCTTCAAATGGTCCGGCTACCCTGTATGAGAATGGTACAGGATTTGTGTGTGTGGTGTGTATTTGTATGTGTACACATATACAGGGTTACACAGGCAATTTTGCATACAATGCAAAGATTAGTATGCATTTCTTACTTTTCTCATGTGAGAAGAAATGATAATGGGGACCTGGAGTGATTTGACGCCTGACCTAGTCCATACTCGGTACATTTTCTCCAGTTTTAGTTCCCTTGTCTTTCATTCTCAGCATTTACAATCACTGGTTTTTGTTGCAGTGTCTAACTAAAATCTTACCTCAAGGATTATTTTTTGTTTATTTTTTAAAAAGACACTTTTGTTTTTAGACAGCAATTTTAGGTCCATAACAAAATCAAGCAGGAAGTCAAGGAGTGCATATATATAACACTGGTATTATAGGCCTGCATCTATATGCTTGGATTTGCATAGTTGCTAGGGATCCAAACTTAGTTCTTTCTCTTAGCACAGCATGCATATTACTCACTGAGCTATTCCCTCTGACCCTCCTGCTTTAAGTGTCACGAATGGTTATATAGTCAGTTGGCAAGTTCTCTGTGTTAAGTCACTACACTAAAAATGTTCTTTCCTACAGTGCATAGGAAAATACATAATTAAATATGTAATTTAAATATTTTTGAAGTTCAGGGTGTGGTTTCTGATAATCATTTGCTCTGTCTGTCTGTCTGTTGGTCTACATATGTATTTGTAGACAGGTTCTCACTATGTAAAAGTAGTTGATCTGGAACTCCTTAGACCAGAGTATCCTCAACTCACAGAGATCCTCTTGCCTCAGTTTCCCAAGTATTATAATTAAAGATGTAGCTCAGCATACCTGGATGATTGATTTTGACATGGAGAAAAAATATAGGCCACATAGTATTTATTCAGACCATTCGTTTTTGTGTAACATAGTAGCCTTGTAGTCCACAGTGAACCTTAGAACAAAGACTTTCAATTTAAGGTAAATATTAACTTATGATGCAAGCTATGTAGTTGAAAGTGATAGTCTAATAGTCTAGGGACAGTTACTGCTAAACCTCACTGTTTTTGTTCGTTTGATTGTTTGTTGGTAGGTGGGGTTTGGTTTCACCATGTGATAAAGCACCATGGTCAATGCAACTTATAAAAAGAGCATTTAATTTTGGAGTTTATAGTTTCAGGTGTTAAAAGTCCATGATGAGCTGGGCAGTGGTGGCACATGCCTTTAATCCCAGCACTTGGGAGGCAGAGGCAGGTGGATTTCTGAGTTCGAGGCCAGCCTGGTCTACAGAGGGAGTTCCAGGACAGCCAGGGCTACACAGAGAAACCCTGTCTCAAAAAAACAAAACAAAACAAAAAAAGTCCATGATGGCCAAACAAAGGCATGGTGGCAGGATCAGCTGAGAGCTCCCATCTTGTTTTGGAAGTTGGAGGCAGAGAGAGTGAACAGGGAATGGCAGGAATCACACCTCCTCTAACAAACCGACACCTCCCAGTCCTTCACAAACAGTTCCACCAACTGGGAACCAAGTATTTAAATATGTAAGCCTATGGGGGCCATTCTTATTCAAACCCTGACATCATGTAACTTTGGCTGGTCTAGAATTTGCTATTTTGGCCAAAGTGACTTCAAATTCATAGAAATTTGCTTAACTCTGCTTCCAGTGTTGAGATGAAAGGTGTGCACTGTTTCTCCTGCCTAAAATTTATTCTTTAAATAATTTTTGAAGATTCCTTTATTTAATGCATATGAATTTTTGCCTGCTTATATGTATGCATGTTTAAAACATTGGTGCCTAGTGCCTATGGAAGTTAAAAGAGTATATATTGGGTCCCTTGAGTCTGGAAATACAGATCGTTATGAGCTCCCATGTGAAAGCTGAGAACCACTGAGCCATTTCTCCAGTCCTTAAAATTCACTCTTTATGGATAGATTAGACATATTTGTCCATGCCAATATTCATTAAACAGTGAAGATTTGTCTTGTGTCAGTATTGGTGTAGTAGTCATAGTTGAGAGGAAGTAAGAAACACAAAAAATGGAATGTAATGCTCAACCTTACCCTTGCTCCTGCTTCAAGCTTCAGGGTCCTAGAGGTAAGTATTTTGCAAGAAACTGTACAAGTAATTAAGGACAAGTTTCTTCACATATGAATATTGATTTTAAAAGATTAGGATTTGGGGGACTATGCTACCCAGCTATCCAGTGGGTACTTACATATAGCTCAGAGTAGGAATGTTATAATAGAAAATAGTTTACAAATAGCATGAAAATAAGATGTCTCTTTTTCTTTGCTTTTGTCTACTTGGGGTTCTCTCATGGTGTGGGATTTGTGTGTATGGTGTGTATTTGTGTCTGTACATATATAGGTGGGTCATCTATACAATTCTATAATTTTGTTAGGGTATAAAAATATATATTCATATTTTGTTAAACAATAACAGCAATTCAATATAGATAAATTGAGACTATAAAATAATAAGCCCCCATATTACTGCAAATATGTTCAATAAGTACCCCTTAAATAATTAAATCTTGATATATATACTTTCATATGCAATATGAGAAACCACTTCCATCCTTTTCGACCCCATTTAGAGAGTTTTCTAATTTTGAAAGGGAACAAGTGATTTAAATTTATATATTCTAGTGCATTAAAAGTTAAACCTTGTGAATGGAGATTGTTGTTTTTATTTATTAGATAACGTGCACAGTGGACATACAATAAACCAAAAATATTTAATAGGAACATATTACTGATCTACATATGCCCCATTCCCAAAGATGCTATCCCTGGCTTTTAAACAACCTGTTTGATGGAACTAATTGAAGTTGTTTTACCATTGTCCTCTAACTTCTGTTAAGCTTATTTGAGGCATCCAAGCTAAAGCCTGTCTAACATTCTTGCATAGACTCCAGGTATAACCTTTGGGATTCAGCTGCAAATCGTCAGTTCAGCAATGTTTATACAGGTCCTCTGACAGTTGTTCTTTATTTTGCTCAGTAGATACTTGGAGATTATGTTCTTTATCAAACTTAGGCTTATTCATATAACCTGTAGGTGCATGTATCTTTTTCCACTTCTCAAAATATTTTTTTCTTCCAAATTGTTCTTCGTTGGGTCATATGATTGTATATATTCCTTTGTTATTTGTTGATTGCAACAGAATTCCTTCTGTGTTAGCATATTTAGTTTCTTTAGGCATGTGGAACATATTTCAAGGTTACCAGTAAACTCCTAAAGCTGCAGACATGGTAAAACACACACACATACACACACACACACACACACACACACACACAGAGAGAGAGAGAGAGAGAGAGAGAGAGAGGCCAAGACAGACAGACAGACACAGATAAACACAGACAGATACATATATACACATACACACATAAAATATTGTCTACCTACATATGTAACTGTGACAAAGCCTGACTTGCATATTAAGTTCAGTGGGGTCTGGAGAGATGCCCTAGTGGTTAAGAATACTTTGATTCCCAGTACCTACATGGCTGTTCAATCATCTGGAACTCTAGTTCCAGACATCCAACACCTTTTTGTGGCCCACAAAGGCACCAGACATACACGTGGTGCAGACATACATGCAGCCAAAACACTCATACACATTAGAAAAACCACTGCAAATTGAATACAATATGATAAATTATTAATAAAGTAAAAGAATTATAACAGCATACTGCAATATAAGTTTTGTGACTGTATTCTTTCTTGAAAGGGTCAAGACAAATGTTGACATTTTGGAGCTACGGTTGAGCAGAAACTCTGGAAGCAAATTTGCAGATAGGGATGGGATTACTGCATAGCACAAAAACAAGATGTTAGTGCTGACAAGAACTTTCCTGTTTATCCTTTTTAATAAGCATGTTTGGCTGTGTCCCATAATGCTTGAGATGTTTTCATAATTGATCATTGTAAAACCCCTTATAAAAAACTCTGTAAGTCTTGCAGACATATGTCAGTTTGCTTAGATTATGTTGACATTAACATTGGTCATGCTGCCTCTAAGAAGACTGGCCAGAAGAAAATCCAAAGCACTGTTTAGTAAGAGGAAATGTTATGTTTATGCTGGATGGGTCACATCAACATGGATACTGGCATAAAACTTCCTGTTAGTTGAGAGGTTTCACTCCTGACTGTTGTACTTCCTGAGAACTTGCAATGAACAGGAACTCTCTTTCTCTTCTTTGCAAGCCTGCAAAATTACAGTTACAAATAGCTATTTCTGAAGTAATCCTTTCTGATTTGTTTTGTTTCAGTATTTTCCCTGTTGAAACTCTGTGATGATGAAATGGTGGACACTGGAAGCCTTTTGAATATTTTAAGTTATACAAATAGCTTCATTTTGATATGGGTTTCAGAAGTAAGAGCTAGGATTTTTTTATTAGCATCTGAAAGAAAAATATCAGGACAGTATGTGAGCGTCTGCATGGGGTGAAGGGAGGATCTTTTAGAGGAAAGTATGGACCACCAAAATGTGACGAGAAGTAGGTTGTAGGATTTGGACCAGTATCCAAAGAAAAGCTACTAAGGGGTGGAAGGAAAATTAGACATTTGATTTATAACTCGGAAAAGTGGGCAGGCTGAGCAGTGAAGATGTATAAGCAAATGCATAGCTGGTGGGAATTTTCAGAGTGAGACAGAGAGGGAGAGATACAGAGAGAGACAGAGAGACAGAGGGGAAGATAGAGAGAGACAGACAGAGATAGGGATAGGGATAGGGATAGGGATAGGGATAGAGGGAGGGAGGGAGGGAGGGAGGGAGGGAGAGAGAGAGAGAGAGAGAGAGAGAGAGAGAGAGAGAGAGAGAAAGAGAGAGAGAGAAGGATAGATAGATAGAGAGGGGGGAACAGACAGAGAAGACCATCAGAGTAAGTAGCCTTAGGATTTGAGCTTGTATCCAAAGAAAAATTATACTCTTCATATTAGAACTCAGAAAAAAAAGCAGGTTTAGCAGTGAGGGTCTGCAAGTGCTGCTATGCATGTAGAGATGTCAAAGGTATGTATATAAGTCCATACCCCATTAATCTCAAGTTATTTCTTCCATCCTTACATGTCTTCAGGGGAGTACTTTCCTGACCAGATGATAGGCCAAGTTGGATGAACTCTTATGGGAAGTAACTATAGTGACTTGGTAATCTTATAATGTTTTAGCCAGTGAAAAATGCCTCACAAAACCAAAAAGCCAAAAAAAAAAAAAAAAAAAAAAAAATCCAAACCCCAAACAACCCCTCCTCCAAAGAATGTCAGAGCTAGACCTCAGATCTGTCTGTCTCTCTGTCTCTGTCTCCCTCTGTCTCTGTCTCTGTCTTTCTCTCTTTCTCTCTTTCTCTCTGTCTCTTCCCCGCCCCTCGAACTCAGTAAGTAGAGCAGGCTGTCCTCTAGATCTGCTTCCTGCCTTTGCCTCCCAAGTGCTAGGATTAAAGATGTGCACCACCACTCCAAGACTCCTCATTTTTTAAACAAACAAGCAAGATGTAGTGAAGAGTATTCAAGATAAAGAGAAAAAAAACCTTATACAATGTAGCCTTGCCTTACTGATTTTCCCTTTAAGTCCCTCATCAAAGCCTAGATACACATTTTTTCTTTTCTTTTTGCATTTTAAATCTTCAGGAAGGGGCAGCTGTGATACTTCTTTTTCTTAATACTGGTATGCAAATAGGGATGAGGCTATGCAGGGCCCCAAATTGATTTTGAGGAAGTCGTCTGTTCTCAGTGGCCTCCAAGCCTGCTACTTCCTATCTAGTTATCCAAGAACATTCTGTGGTTTCACCCCGATTCTTCCTAGCAAGGCCATTACATTTATGGTTATATGTCCTCAATGGTGTTTTGATGGGCATTTCTGTTTAATAAACTTAGGCTTCCTTGTTAACTATCTTCAGAATTTATGTTGAAATTATCAAATCCTTGAGAGATGAAGTTAATATAGTTTATATGTCACTGGAACTAAATTTACACAGATAACAGCAGAAACTGGGAAGATTTTTAAGATTTATTATATCTAATGTAATTTTCTTGTCATGGACTTTAAATAAATACAATAAATATTTTTAATGCATATCCAAACTAAAAATTCATCTTCCTTACAGATATCATTAGCATTTATTTCATAGCATTTCCCGTCTATATTTTTAATGGAAATAGGGAAAGAATTTTCTGAAATGCTAGTTGGCATGTAGTCACTGCTTAGTTCTTTGTGGTTTACAGTAGCCTTCTCTGGTGCTGACTAATGAACACCTGGCAAGATCTGTGTCAGAAAATAAAACTGCAGCTTTTTTACACAAGCTTAGTTCATAGGAAGCAATCTGCAAGGCATGTGACCTTTGTGCTCTATAACACTTGCTTGAATTCTCAAAGTAGCTATGTAGATGTTAGGGTGGGAACTTGCATTATTTTCCAAGCAAGTTAACTAGTAACTGTAGTCCAGTGCTGATGTGTTTCCATTTGTGCAGTCACGAGTTGCAACATACCCCCACAGTGTGGTGTTTGCTATTCATCTTGTGATGGTATGTTTTTGGCTGGCATGATGATGGTGCATATAGGCCAGGAAATCTTACGCAAAGTAATTTGGTTGAACCTCTGTGTGCCTATATTTACTAATCACAATTAGAGACAGTACCTACATTACAGGTTTTTTATGGGAATTAAATTAAAACCCTATGGCCGGGCAGTGGTGGCACACGCCTTTAATCCCAGCACTTGGGAGGCAGAGGCAGGTGGATTTCTGAGTTCGAGGCCAGCCTGGTCTACAGAGTGAGTTCCAGGACAGCCAGGGCTATACAGAGAAACCCAGTTTCGAAAAACAAAAAACAAAACAAACCAACAAAAAAATAAAACTCTAAGAACAGTGCCTAGTATGCAGTACTTAGTGACTCTTAATTAGTAATACTCACGATCCTGAATATCTCTTTAGGTTCTGCTCCCCCCATTTCTGTGAAGAAATTAAAAAATCAGTAGCATTCTTTGCTAGTTATTACCTGCCACAATTTGATAAGCACAGAGATTCTCATTCATTCATTCATTCATTCAGTCTCTTAACAATTTCTCTAACATCCATCTCCCTTCATCTCCTTGTCTCTTTTCCTTTGCTTCTCCATTTTTCTTTCACCCTCCCCTGTATTTATTTGACTTGTTGCATTGAAACTGTAGCAATAGGTAACTAGGCGAGGTGTAATTGGCTACATACTGGTTTGCAGGTACAACATTTAAAACAATTGATAAAGAACCTTAATTATGCATTATGTACTTTTGAGGAATGTGTCATGTAAGCAGCATAGTGCTAATCACTATACAGGGCCATTTTTTGACCAATTTATGGTGTGTATTCCAAAGTATAAAACTAATTTCCTATCTTGAATCTCTGCTTTGTGGTGGTGGTAGTGGTGGTAGTAATAGCAGTATATTTTGATAAAAATTCTAATTAAAGTGTGAACCAAGGTGGGGAGTAATAAAAGGTGTGTTTTGTGGTATTTTCTCCTCCTCCTCCGCCTCCTCCTCCGCCTCCTCCTCCGCCTCCTCCTCCGCCTCCTCCTCCGCCTCCTCCTCCGCCTCCTCCTCCGCCTCCTCCTCCGCCTCCTCCTCCTCCTTCTTCTTCTTTTGGTTTTTTGAGACAGGGTTTCTCTGTATAGCCCTGGCTGTCCTGGAACACACTCTGTAGACCAGGCTGGCCTCAAACTCAGAAATCCACCTGCCTCTGCCTCCCAAGTGCTGAGATTAAAGGTGTGCGCCACCACTGCCCGGCTATTTACTGCTTCTTATAAAAGCATTCTGTAGCTCACAAAAGCACTGGTCCTTGTCAGCTACTGGTGATTGACACCATGCTTCTTAACTGTTTAGTTTATTAAACAGCTACTTCTTCAAAATTTGAGTTACATGTCCCAAATGAGTCTTGCCTATATATTTGGGTCTATACATAGTCTCATTTCTATATTTAATATGAAAAGAAGTACCTACCTTAGTACATTCTATTATGGTATTAAAAAGGGAAGAGCACATTCTAATATTTTGCTAAGATAAAAAAATGCTCACTATTTGAAGCTCAAGTAGGCATATGCTTGTATATTGTGTATGGAATTTGAGATCTTACAGGTTCAATGAATATCTTATAAAATATCCATTCAAAGGCCTTTCAACTTGATAGATCAAATTTATACTTAAGCTCTTGAAGTAGTTCACTCTAAGTACTCTTGAGACAGTTCTTATAAAGGCATTTAGATGCCAGGATATTTTCTTTAAAAGAAGGGGTACATTGCCCCCTGTTTCTTATTTCAGACACTCAAGGACCTAGATCGAGAGTATGTCCTCTCCCACTCACTCTCTGATCACTTGCACTGAAATAAGTGGCCAGTTGGTTTTTCTTCTGTCTCCTTGTGGACCACTGTACTTGCCTGTAAGGAAGGAAAATAGTTTTGCAACCTGAGTCTGATTGTTTTCCACTGAACATGTTCTAAAGGAGATCATAGCTGCCATCCTACTTACAAAGAATAGGAACTTGTGGGTGCATCACAGGGTGTATATATGTGCGTGTTTGTGTGTGCGCACATGTGCACACTAAATTCTGTTGTGAATTTAACCATCATTTCAGAACATTGGTTCTGTAGGAAAGTACAGAGATAGAACTAGCTGTACATGCTACATCTCAGGGCTATAAAGAACCCATGTATATTGAAGATTATGCCTATTAAATTAGTCATTTTATATAGAATAAGTATATTATCAGAAAATAGAATTGTAATGGTGAGAAGTCAATTTAGTTATGTTGTAAATTTTTTTACTACCTCTGTCCTCCTGGTATATTAGTGTGAGGCTGAAACTCAAGATAACATGGCAAGAGAAATTCTGTAAATGTTGAAGCCCTTTTGTATTTTTATTTCAGTACATTGACTGTAATTTATTCTGTCTGTTATATGACACTTAAGTTCAATCTTCTAATGTCTAATTGGACAAATTGTTATCAATCCAAATTACTCAATATTGAAGAAAATAGGACTGTCTACAGAAGCTATTAAAATAAGTTTAGAACTTCTCAAATTTATTCCAGAGAAGTTAGATTTTCTCTTGCATGAAAAAGGCTACACACGCACACACACACACACGCGCACACACACACACACACACACACACACACACACACACACACACACACACTGAGTACTATTATCATGTTTAATGTTGCTGAAGTACTAGGTGCAAATATATAATCTGCGTCCCTGTGAAAGGACTTGGTTTTATTGGTTGAAATCTTTTCTTGGCGTTAGTAAAGTCAAATAATTATAAACAGGTTTATAGTTCCTTCATATTTTCTGGCTTTATAAAAACCATAATCAATATATTGATGAACAACCACCAGTGTTGTTCTAAAGTCTCGGAGAAATGGAAGAAAAACGGTATGTTTTCAGGCTGAAAAGCTTTGCACGAAAGCATTTAAGTGGTTCACAATATTAAAAAAAATATTTGAGTCATTTGCTTTGTCCCATAAATGGTAAATGTGAAAGTATTACCACTTTAGTTCTCCAATTTTTCAGAGAAAGGGACATGTAGGCCATTGCCTTATATTTTGTACTGATACAGTGACCAGACTACATATGTTGCTTTGAAATCCCAGTATAGTTTCTGGTTTATTAGCTGTCATTATCTTTCCATACGCGAAGCTATTGAGATGTATAAAGAGTTCATGTTGACAAGCACGAGTTAGAAGAAATTTTGGGCCTGTATGAGTAAACACTAATTCAATTATTGCTTTGCCTAATCTAAGAAAATGTCCACAATTAATACTCCCTGTTAATTTGTTATGATGACATTTGAAAACATGGTAGTATAAGTGACATTTTTGTTCTTCTCTGTTTATTATTTTGACAGTTTCTCTTAATAGCTCAGAAGTTAATTCCTTAAGCAAATTAAAACTGAGTTAAAAAATGAAAATAAATACAGAGCTAAAGCACAAATGTTAGAGGAATGCTATTAACAGGGTTATCACTACTAAGCAAAGAATATGCAGCCCGTCCTGAGAAAATTCAAGTCGAAACATTTTTATACATGTTGTTAATACTAAATTCTTACACAACTTTTTGTAAGACTTTTCATAATTGAATTATTTTTGCCTACCATATCATCATATTTGTCTCAAGGCTTTTAGTTTAAAATTTTTGTCAATGTTCTGTTCTAAGGTTGGTTTTATAAGATTAAAAGAAATCTTGTGTGAGTCTGAGAAAGCTGCCTGCCTTTCTCTGAACTGAGGGTATCCACGTTTAGTAGGGAAGCCACTGATTTGCATTGCACTGTTGAATCCATGTTTCCCAAGAGTTAAAAAGACTGAACTAAACAAACAAACTTTTAGACTTGACTCATTCCTGAATTGTGCATTGTTAGGAAATTCAGGACTATCAACAAAAAGTACTGGTAATAACATTAACTTAAATTGTTGGTTGAATTTTATGTATTTTTGTTATAAAATTAAGTTTAATAACATATTCAAAATTCAGGTATAATTTTCAGTTTTATGCAATTTATACTCTTGAAACTTTAAAGGAGTGAATCATTTTGTTTTGTCAGATTAATTTTGTAGCTACACCAGAAAACTAAATGATGTGGTTATTTATCAAAGCTGCTTGAAGTAGATGCATGGGAAGTCATTGTAAGGTGAAGTATCTAGTAGTAGTAATCATATCCATTTAGAGGTTATTTGTGTGTTGTAAAGATAGTAATCACAACAGCATATATTTAAATTACTCTACTTAATACAAACAACAATCATATGTCTGGGTACATTGCTTCAATAACAAGGGTAATTTCAAACAAAATTACATATACTAACAGCTTTCTCTATTCCAATTGCTACCACCTAATCTGAGCTCTTATCATAACAATTGGATCTCTTTTTCTTTCTGTCACTCCTCTTTTTTTCCAGTCCCAGTTCCATCAATCATTACAAATCTGAATGCTTATTCTATGTTAGACCCTAGGTAATGTCCCTGAGGAAGTTGTAGGAACAGAGTGATGAAACCTAGGCCTGAGTCTGGGTGTAGACTATATATGCCTGAAAATCAAGAATTGGGGAGAGTGAGACAGGGGTGGGGGTAGGGTGTTGAGAGTTTTGAGGCCAGCTTGAGCTGCACAGGAAGACTAGCTGAAAACAATGACAATAAACAACATAAAAAGGAGCAGGGAGAGAAACAGATAGGGGTAGCGATCTATATATAGCCAGAAAGGCCGAGGAGAGATCTTCAGTACTGACCACATTGAGTTTCCAAGACAGCAAGGAAGGCAAATATCACATAATTGCAATCTGATAATTACAAAGGGGGGAGGTCAGAAACCATGGGTCACTTACTACAAGAGAACAGTAACCTTAGCTAAGAGTAGATAGGATGAGTGTTGATGTGGAAGGAGGAAATGTGAGTCCAGCGAAGAGTGCAAGGAAAGGCCAAGACTGACAACCACTAAGCAGGAATGTCATATGGATGTATACTGTTTACCAACGACTTTGGAATGACATAGAAGTTTCAGAGCACATGATCTTAATTTTATGGCCTAAATGCTAATTAAAAATGTTAAGGCAAAATGGAATAATTGTCCTCTTCCATAGCTTTATTGTGGGGATTTAAATGAAGGCAACATTGGTAAGTCTCTGAGCATAGTGCTAATAAACACTCAGTAGAGGTTTGCTGGTACTTACATAGAAATGACCACTGCCTATTGCTGCAAGCTTTTCCTGAGCTTTTGGTTCCTCCTTCAGTCAGTGATAAATATTATGGGTACACAACCCTTTTCTGAAATTCTAAAACCTATGAACTCTGAAAATGGCCTTTCTTAGGGTTTTGATTGCTGCAACAAAAACACCAGGACCAAAAAGCAAGTGGGGCGGGGGAAGAGGGTTTATTTGAATTACACTTCCATATTTATGATTATTAACACCGGAAGTCTGTGCAGAAACTCAAACAGGGCAGGAACCTGGAGGCAGGAGTTGATGGAGAGACATTGGAGTGGTGTTGCTTACTGGCTTGTTCCCATGGCTTGCTCAGCCTGCTTTCTTAGAGAACTCAGAACTACCAGTTCAGGGATGGCCCCACCCACAATGAGCTGGACACTCCCCCATTAATCACTATAAGAAAATGCCTTACAGAAGATGCACCTAGTCTTAATGCAACTTGATATGCCAAGGCTGATTGATACCCATGAGAGGTCTCCACTTTTCTGAAAAGAAACGAAAGAGGAATGAATGGGGGTGGGGGACAGTGTGGGAGGGGAAGGATTGGGAGGAGAGGAGGGAGGGGAATCTGTGGTCAGGATGTAAAGTAAATTAATTAATTAATTAAAAAATAAATAAAGTGACTGGTCAGATTTAAAATCGTATCTCATAATGATGATAGAAGAATTTAAGAAGGAAATAAATAACTCCCTTAAAGAAATACAAGAGAACACAGGTAAACAGCTAGAAGCCCTTAAAGAGGAAACACAAAAATCCCTTAAAGAATTACAGGAAAACAAAATCAAACAGGTGAAGGAAATGAACAAAACCATCCAGGATCTAAAAATGGAAATAGAAACAATAAAGAAATCACAAAGGGAGACAACACTTGAGATTCAAAACCTAGGAAAGAGACCAGGAGTCATAGATGCAAGCATCACCAACAGACTATAAGAGATAGAAGAGAGAATCTCAGGAGC
>CM052722.1:67185682-67205682 GCA_028551405.1 Uromys caudimaculatus
ATGCAAAAAGCTCCTAACCCAAAACATCCAGGAAATCCAGGACACAATGAGAAGACAGAACCTAAGATTAATAGGTATAGAAGAGAGTAGAGATTCCCAACTTAAAGGGCCAGTAAATATCTTCAACAAAATTATAGATGAAAACTTCCCTAACCTAAAGAAAGAGATGAACATAAACATTCAAGAAGCCTACAGAACTCTAAATAGATTGGACCAGAAAAGAAATTCCTCCCATCACATAATAGCCAAGATACCAAATGCACAAATAAGGAAAGAATATTAAAGGCAGTAAGGGAAAAAGGTCAAGTAACATATAAAGGCAGACCTATGAGAATTACACCAGACTTCTTACCAGAGACTATGAAAGCTAGAAGATCCTGGGCAGATGTCATACAGAACCTAAGAGAACACACCTTCCAGTCCAGGCTGCTATACCCAGCAAAACTCTCAATTACCATAGATGGTGAAACCAAGATGTTCTATGACAAAACCAAATTTGCACAATATGTTTCCACAAACCCGGCCCTACAAAGGATAATAGATGGAAAACACAAACACAAGGAGGGAAACTACACCCTAGAAAAAGCAAGAAAGTAATCTTTCAACAAACCCATTTTTTAAAAAAGAAGAAAGTACCTTACAGCTTGATCTCATGGAGGCATTTCCTCAACTGAGGCTCTTTCCTCTCTGATGGCTCTTTATTGAGTCAAGTTGACACACAAAACCAGCCAGTGAATATAGTCTTTTATAAATCAGCAATAAAACCTGGCCTAATAGAGGCTGTGTACAGACTTTATTTATCCTGCTTGGTGGAACATCTGTGTTTCACTGCTCAACTTGAATGCAATGTAGTGTGCTTCTTTGGGTTTTCCTGGATGTTTTGTTATTTGTAGTACACATAGCCATATTTCAGACTACATCTCGAAAATGTATTGTCCTTCCTATTTAACCCTTTGTTTCAAAAGGCCACTGCTTCCAACTTGCCTGAAGCATAAAGTAATGTCTCCTTTGTCTTACTTCCTTCCCTTTTCCCTTCTTCCTGGCTTTTCCTGTCCAGAAATTAGTGTATATTCTTATCCTCCTTTTTCAACCCAGTTAAAATTAATAGTTCAACTGTTTCTTCCCTGAATTCTTTTTGTACTTAAGTGAATTTATCCACCAAATATTTGAACAGGTATTGGGTGCCAGTAGTTGTTAAAATGTTAGTGATTAGAATCCAGTGAGGTCTCTGCTATGAGGAGAGCTGTTTTCTAATAAGAAGAATGCAACTTGTTACTAGTGCACAAGGCCTTGCAGGTAGCAGGTAATGCTATAATGGTCCGAGAGGACAGTGTGGTTGAGGAAAAGCTGAAGACCACAGAGTGTAGTATTTAATTATCGACTTGCTTTTGTGTGGTTAGATTGCACATTCCTTAAGGGAAAACTCATGTCATATACTTCTAGATACCATAAACTGCTTGCTGTTCAATAATGGGTACTTACTTAAAGCTTGCTTGATTCATGCATTTATCCTTTGGTTACAGAGAAGGTAGAATTTTATTTATTAAACATTGATCTCCATTTGGCTAACTCATCGACGCAAGTGTATCTAATGCACTAATTACTTCATTGAAATATTGAAATATCTGTATTTATGTAAGCTTCGCTTTTCTATTCCTATTTTTTCTTAAAATTCATAGTCTAAGAAGGAAAAAAAATATGTTTAGTTCTTCTCCATATCTCAGTTGGTTTAGTACATAGTAAACAAATGTGATTTCTGTACCTGTAGAGGAGGCTCTTATTACAACAACTTGATTATTCCTGAAGTTGTTTTGCTTAATTCAGATATAATATGCCTTTTATCAATTTATTATTAGGAACTTTTGTTGAATACCAAAGTGGTGAATGTACATTTCCTGAACATGTCCTGAGTTGGGTCATGCCTATCAAACAGAAGAGACTGTTGGATTTCCATACCATAGTTGTCTTTTCTGACATTCAGGTTTATGGTGGTACAGTTCATTTTGTATTGAGCTCATATCTTGTTAGGACAGACTTACAAAACTAATTTAATATAGTAACAGTCTTTTGCTTCATGAAGAAAACAGAAGTCCTGGACTTTGATGTTATATTTGATCTCTTGTATATAAATATTTTATTCTTTTTATATCAAAAGAACAGCTTGAGAAGAAGATTCCAGAAGGAATGTTTTATTATTTATTTATTTTTTTGTCAGAACAATGGCAGAAAGAATTTTGACTTGTAATAGCAAAAACTCTGGTGGCTTAAAGTTTGATGCTTTGATTTGACAATATTTATGAGATGGTGTGGTTACTATTAACAAAAATATAAACATATTTTCATACTTAAGTGAAGAAATGGATAGTTACAGGTGTCAAACAGCAAAGTAAGGCGGATAATTGGCGCTTAATGTTTGCATGGTCATCTCATCTTTTAGTGTTTTGGCCTATGAAAGCAGGACCATTTCTCTTTTAAGTTTTTGATGTCTAGCATGTTGCTAGTTCATCTAGCATCTATTCATAAATACTAATTGTGATGGAGGGAAATATTGCCTAAAATGATGTGTTCCTGTTGGAAAATGACTGTTATGTAAGAAAGGAGATGAAAGATTGACTGAGGATAATTTTAAATACAGGTAGTAAATATTTCCATGATGTTGAAAGCTGAAATTTGCTCTGTCATCCTAGAAGCAAATCTCTATGTTGAGTTTTCTTCTAAAAATCAGATTATAGATAATTTTCTTGGTGAAATAAATAGAACAGAGAGCTACTAAACTCATAAAATCTCTATGAAAGATTTCAAGGACTGTGTAGACTATTGATTTTGATTACAAGGTATTCAAATAACCTGGAATTATTTTGATTGTTCTTACTAGCTTTGAAAGTTCAGAGTATAAGATCTTAAAAGGTGGAAGGCAAAACTACTTCCTTGTAGAACTCCCACCAATTTGAATAGCTATTAGACAGATGTGTCATATAGGGAGTCCAGCCCTACCTGGCATCTGTTGAGTCCCTTGCTCCCTTTCCTCAAGTTATTTCTAACTTGAAATGTGGGTGGAGGCTATATTAGGGTACTGTTTCTTCAGAACTCTTCCCCATTTTTTGGGGATTGTTTGTTCAATCCTCTTATCTCTAAACTAGAACTTATATCGTAGATAACAAGTTTGTTATATTGATGTGAATGTATCTTTCTGTGTCCCATTGCCCTGGACTTTTTGGAGAGCAAGATACTTAAAGCTGGGTGAATAATTGACCATGCATTTTGTTGTAGTGGCCAACTTATTGATCTTTAAAAGAGAAGAGAATTGTCAAATACAGCGATTGAGTTTTTAAAGTTGATGATGAGACTTTTGAATTATATCCAATTTTGTTGTCTAATTTCTGTGGTACTAAATTAATTGCACAATGTTTATAAAGCACTGTATTTCCATGTAGCATTAGCCATGAGAGAGTTGACTCTTTACATCTTGCTGCTTTTGTTAATTTCTGCCTGATTGAGAAAATTAAAACTTAATTTTCTTGCTATAATGACCTTTTGCATTGCAATCAGAACTTCAACATTAGAGTTTATAGTAACTCAGCCATTTCTCTTACTCTTAAGGGGCTGAGACTCTAGAGCAATACTTTTATATTTACATAATGCTATATAATACTACACTATTATATTTAATATAGCTGTTCATAAGTGAAGCTTAATAAACACTGATTGCTTGAGTAATGCATAGTTTGATTGCTTCTTCAGAGTTACGCTTAATGAAAATATATGGTCACTATACTTATTGATGTAATATGCCCCCATTGTAATGACCATTATCATTAGATTTGCATAATAAAAACTTAACAAAATGACTTTAATCAGTACTTTTAATTCAAGGCTGTGATTCCAATTTTTGGAGATATTTTTGTCTTATCCTTTTTAATTTTTTTTCAAGTCTATGTATAGCTCTATAGTTTATGTGGAGGAGTAAGATCCATGATTGTTTGTTTGTGGTTTTAGGAAACATGTACATGTATATAAATTAAATTCATAAATGATTTGAGAACTTTTTTGTGAAGAACATATTGAAATGAAATAAAAGTTTATTCATTTTAAAATACTGTTTTTCTGTGCTAAGGGCCTAACTCATGGTTTCTCATACATGGTCGGTGAATGCTCTACTACTGTCCTATAATTCAGTGAAAGTCAACTTTAATTCAGTAATTTTCAAATGTGTTTTAAAGATCAGTTCATATGAACGTGCTTGATTTAATCTTGCTCCAAAGCCGCTCTTTACATTTTTTTTCTCTGAACTGCTTCCTGTTTGGTGTCTTTTTGTTACTATGGTAGAGTGCTTCTGTATATTGAATTTTGACTGCCATTCAGTCACATGGCAGAAATCATTTGATGACTACTTAATTGTGGCTTATACTACAATATTAGAACATTTTTAGTATACAATGGCTAAAAAAAATTTGCAATTTCTGAAACTCAGTATCTTTCTACTTGTTAAAGATTTAACTTTTCAGCACACCATAGTCATCTCTTTTCTCTCAAACAATTTTAAAGAAAGGTCTTAAATGTCATTATGTTTATGAAATATAGTATTTGTGAAATTGGAATTTTAAATATTTTAAAAAATTTTTTATTTACATATGTATGTATGTGTGTGTCTGTATGTCTGATGCATGTGCACAGGTGTCTCCAGTGTGAGAAAACATGTTGAATTTTCTGAAGTTACAGGTGGTTATGCGTGACCTGACTGATGTGGGTGCTGGATACTAAACTTGAGTCTTCTATAAGAACAGTATGGGATCTTACCACTGAGCTCCTCTTGCTCCTGAAAGCAAATATGTTAGTGAGTAAAAAATGTATTAGAAAATAGCTATATTATAGTAAATGTTCACATTTATATAGAATGTATGTTCTGTGGTGGAATGAAATTTATAAATCAAAAAATCAAGAATGAGGTGTTTTTCTTTATGGCTCTCTATCATAAGTAATTGGGATAATTTTTTATGTGACTATAATTCACTTTGTGCCCTGAGGGTGCTATATCATTCTTGAAAATAACTGTTAGAGAAAAAAAAAGTCTTTGAGAGTTAAATAGAGCACAATCATTATCCAGTTTTATTTTCAGAGTTCCACATTTGTTTTTCCCATAGTCAAATTTTAATTTAAGAGACATTCCAGAAATAGAAATACATCTACAAATGAATATCCTAGGTCAAGGGTTCTGCAAAACTTCCAACAGGACATCATAGGACATACACTAAGTAATATTTTGCTTCATGTACTACAAGGAACAAGAGGGAAGAAGTGGAAGGTGACCTGGGGTCAAGTCATACAGAGCCTGAATACCTTTGGGTTATTAGTCCTCTCAGGACCAAGACACATTAAATTTTTATGAAAGGGAGTATGAGAGTTATTCATAATCATTATTGAGCTTTAGTGTACCAAGCATTGTTTTAGACATCAGAAGCACTGCCCACAATCACTCAGAAAAAAATACATATCCCTATAAAGTTCATGTTATAGTGGGTTGAAAGAGATAGTAAATGGTTGAGGCTGTAGCTGAATGGAAGACTGATTGCTCAAGATGTACTTAGCCCTGGGTTACATCTCCAGCACTAGAGAAAAAAAAAGCAAAAGGCAACAGGCAATGAATAACATTAGCTTATAGATTGTTATATTAAATATTACTTGAAAAAAGACAAACAAGAGAATGTACAGATTAGGCCTATGTTATTACAAGAATAGTATTACCAGAGTAAGTCTCACTGACAAAGAAATCGCTAGGAGAATGAAGGAGCAAGTTGTACAGATAACAGAAATGAACAGTGCAGGCAGGGGGAAGAACGAATTCGTGCGCATGATTGCTTTTCTTGGGAGTACTGAGGTGGTTAGTGTAAATGGAGCTAGTTGAATGAAGGGGAAGCAGTGAAAGATGAGGTCAGGGATCTTCTACTCATTGTAATGACTTTGAGTTGCATTGGAAGGGAAAATAGAGTCACTGCCAGTTTGAGCTGGGGAGTGACATGATTTTGGTTTTCACAGTATAGGGTCTGCCCTTCTCAAATCTCACTGTAAGAGGACAGAAGTAGAATAAGAGACAAGATAGGAGGTTACTAAGGGAATCTAGGTAAGAGCAGATGGTGGCTTAAATTAGGTTTGATGTGTGCGCTTGCCTCTGTGTGTGTGTGCGTGTGTGTGCATGTGTGTGTGTGTGTGTGTGCATGTGTGTGTGAGATAGAGAGAGAGAGAGACAGAGACAGAGAGAGAGGGAGAGAGAGGGAGAGAGAGAGAGGGAGAGAGAGGGAGGGAGAGAGAGGGAGAGAGAGAGAGAGAGAGAGAGAGAGAGAGAGAGAGAGAGAGAGAGAGAGAGAGAGACTGTGTATGTGTGTTACTGAATGGTCCGTTCCTATGCTATTGGAAATGAAGAGTGACTTAATGTAGAAGTCTTCAGCATAGAAAATGGAATGCAGGGGTACCATTAGCATAGATGGCACATTCTTATTTGTAAAATGAGATGTTTTGCTTAGATTATCTTAAATTTCAACCAACTCTAGTGTCCATATTATGTGGCCTATTGTGAACAAAAAGAATGTTAATTCAAAGTAGAGAAATGTGAGAAGATTCTATACTCTTCCTGTAAAACCAAGTGAAAAGAAGCTAGCATTTATTTTTCTTGTGCTTTCTTTCACTGATTAAATTGTCAACATGTGTATAATTGAGATACAGTGTTAAAGCATTTCTGACATACATCTGTCTTAATATAGGAATTTTACTAGAGCAAATATTTTTTCTTCTAATTTATATTCTTGATTTGGAAATGTAGATATTTCCAATCATAACTGTTTAACCCCAAAGGAATGGAAGAAAAGGAAAGCAGAAGTTGCTTAAAGAGTTATGAAATCTATCTAAAAAAGTCAGATGCACAGGCTCATGTCAGATGTCAGCAGGGTCACTGTACATGAAACTTTTCTATAACTCACCAAAAAACTCAAGAGAAAAGACTTGGAGGAGAAAGTTCTTTGGTGAATTGATTTTTTAAAAGATTGCTTTAGTTGTGGTTTAAATAATTCCCCTTTTAATCTTTTGTGTTCTGTGTAATGTACATGTGTGTGTGTATGTGTGTGTGTGTGTGTGTGTGTGTGTGTGTGTGTGTGTGGTGCCCTTGTATCCCAGAGCATATTTGTGGGTGAATGGAGGTCAAAGAACACCTTTGGGTGTTTCTTGGTCTTCACCTCCTTATTTAGTTTGAGTCAGGGCCTCTTTGTTGTTCCTTTTTGCATGGATAGTTAACCCACTAGCTTTTATGGGCTCTCTTGTCACAGCCTCTTATCTTGTTGGAGTAGTGGGATTATAGTTGTACGGTACTGCACCTGGCTTAATGTGGGTTGTAGAGTTTCAAACTCAGGTTTTCATGTTTATTCAGTGAGCCCTTTTCTCTACTAAGCTACCTTCTGAGCTCCTTGTTTTTCCCCCAAAGCAATAAAGATTTATTGAGTTTTATGACGATTTAGTACAGAGAAGAAGTTTAGATTCCCGAGGGAATTGAAGCATTCAAAATACAAAGAGATCCACTGGTGCATTTGCCATGATTGTTCTGGGTTAGGATGGGTTTTAATAGCACAAAGTGGATAGTAGTAATTGAAGGCAGTTTCCTGAGATTGCGAGACCAAGCAGTTTTGACTTACTGAAAACTCACAATGCAACCCTCTGTAGTGAAAGGTGTGTATTTTACTTAGTAAAAATTTATGCCAAATATCTATGAGTATGTTAGATAAACTTTATTCAGCTTCTTCTGCAAGAGACAGAATGTGAAACATGTCTGAAGGGACGGCACATGTGATGGTGACCCTGCAAGAGAATATTATCTGTGTCATTCTAGTTTGCTTGAGTATACTCTGTGATATTTATAGAATGATGACATTTATTATGCATTTCTAGAAATATAGCATCATCATAAAGAGATGTGTGGCTGTACTTATACAGTGAAAACTTGACTTTATACTGATTGCACACTATTGTAAGATTTTGAATTATCTTGTGAATCCTGAAGTTTATTGAATTATTAGTTTAGTTACATTCTGACATTTTACTCATTAAGTAATGCTTGCTATATGTGAAATAGTTACTGTGTTTTATTTTAATTTCATAATCTTTAAGGCATTATTCATTACAAAAACCTTTCAAAGACTGTGAGGGAACATAATTTTACTGCTTTGTAGTATTTAAATACTGTTGTGTTACTATCTGGATCTTAGTGTCCATATTTAAAATCAAATAGGTGACCCTCCCTACAACCAAACCTTCATTTGTAATTTCTACCATTTTTTTTTTTCATTTTGTAATGGATGTATTATTTGTATGTTGAATTTTATTTTTTGACAATTTACATTTGATAAAAGATGAGAATCATTGAATTCCTTTAATTATTGTTGTCTTGTTTGTCTTACAAATTTCTCTTGTCTGACTGGTATTTTCTTTTGTTTGTTTCCTTTTGGTTTTAATAGAATATTCAAATAAAAACTTTGGCAGACGATGTGGTAAGGTGGTGTGAGCAGCATGTTATTGCATTGCTTATGCATGTTACATTTTTATTCAAAAAGTGGACATTAAAGCGTTGATATATGCAACACATAAAGTGACTGCGTGTTTAGGAAATAGAATAGAACAGGATCATTGCCAATAGAGCAATTTCCTCTTCACATATTAACATAAACAATTGTATCCAGGCGCAGTGGTGCATATCTGTAATTCTGGCACTCCAGAGACTGAAGAAGGAGGATTGCTTCAAGTTGGAGCTCAGAATGGTATATGTAGAGAGTTTTAGATTAGCCAGCTATGTAGTGCCCTACCCTGCCTCGATAAAAGCAAACAAACCAAACCAAAAACTGTCCCAAACTTACCCAAATAGTTGGGTCAGATCCCAGTTATGATTTTTATCATTGTAATATATAACAAACCAAATTTTAAAATTTGGTGTGTACATGTAGACACTAGAAAAACATGGCTGTTTTCTCTATTGATAGCTAAATATATTGTGAGTATATTAAATTCTGATATTAGAAGAATTTGTATATAAATCAAATATGTAGTATTGAATTTAAAAAGCTTATATATTTTCAAGCTAAGACTAGCATAGTATTTCTTATTAAAAGTTATAAGCTAAGATTTAAATGTACTCTTTATACCTAAACATTTCTGAGTGATATTTTAAAGCAGTTTCAGGGGTGTTTTTTATATGAACTTACCTATCTACAAAAATGTAAATTAATATTACTATTCTAAGGAAATGAAGTTTGTAACTTAACTTCATTTTCTTATCAAAAAAGCCATTTTTGCATAAAAAATAAACGGTGTAGAAAGCTCAAATCTGTAGGCTACTAATGCTGATACTCAGTATAAATGCTTTCACTATGTAAGTACTTCTAAGTGGTGTGAAGTGAATGGAGAAAAGATAACTTAATTTAATGGCCAACTGCATATTTAAATGCTTTCATGTCCACCGTATCTTTAAGTAAAATTTGACTCAGTTTATTTGGGATTACTAAAATTGTTTTTCTTGAGTTGTGTGAAGAGATTACTTATCTAAACCAACTTAACTTTCCCCAAAGAGTTAACACAACATTTAATTATACAGTTAAAATAATTTTAAAGAAATAATTGTAATGTGAATGCTGAGATCAGAACCAGTGACTCATGTAGTTAAGGGAGTCACCTATTCTGTGAATTGAGGGAGTTGGTTTGGATGACATTTCAGTTCCCTTTCCAGCTCTAAAATATTGTGGTTTCTGTAATCTCTCTGTAAGCAACCATGTACTCAAATAATTTTTGTAATCCCAAGTAAGCTACTTAAAACTGCTTTCTTCAAAGTACACTTAAAAAAAAGACACTCATTATTTCAACCAATAAAATAAAGACTATGTTCTCTTAGGGGGTCAACAAACATAAACTGTAATAATGTGTGGAATGCTTTCATATTCTTAAGGTTATTTAAAATGATTGTGGTAACATGGAAGTGTACATTCACTGTCTTCATAGCTAACATGTCTTTTTGCTTATTTTGACCTGATGATATTGCATGTGCTTCCTAACAGACACCTGAATAAAACTGAGTTGTCTTCAGTTTTATGAATATTACTAATGTTTTATGTCAAATATTTTGTGGTTTTAAAATCAGATGGCCTTTTGACATGCAGCTAAAGTCCTTGACTCACTTGAAATGAAACAGCAAGCTAATTGTTAGAGACTGTACATGGTATCAATAGTTTAAAGGAAATACCCGTAAATTAGTGAGTTCGTCAGATAATATTTAAAGGACAAAGAAAATATTACTGTTTTTATCTTCAACAAATGGAATGAGTGCTTTAGCTTTGTTTTACTTCCTACTGGTGCCAATTATTTGGGAAAGAAAAAGTTGAGGAATATGGTAATAACAGTAATTAATAGAATCAACACCCACCCAAATAGTATTTGGCTCTCACAATGACCTACAATATAAGAAGAAGAAAGAGGGAGAGGGAAGGTAACTTCTTTTCCTGACGGATTCTGTGTTAGTGATTTTTCAGTTTTGATTTAAACTCAGTTTGTCTGTCTTCAGACTCCATGCTATTCAGTTTAGTCAACTGCTAAGATGATAGTTATTCATATATACTTGTCACAGTTTTTACAGTGTGCAGAAGAAAAACATTACCCTAAATTTCCCTTTGAGTTTGCTACCAGTAGCTCTGTTTCCATTCTACCATTCCATAGCGATGAAGTTGGCACCAAAGCCTCATTCTCCCCAAAACAACCACCACAAGATTTTATCCAAAGTGTCTCTTCACTTATTTCCTGTGCAAAAAAAAAAAAAAAAAAAAAAAAAAAAAAAAAAAAAAAAAGAAATGACAAGTGACTTAGTTTTACTTTTGAGGAATGTTTTCTAATGCCTAGAATTCTGAAGCTCAAGAACTACTTCAAGGTTACAAAATAGTTCAATCTCTAACTGGTGCTTGCTGCTTACAATAAAATTTTGTCAAGAGACAATAATAATATATATATTACACTAAATGCCATTTGGATGCTTCCATTCTTCTTGCTCATGGCTCCTGATCCTTTTCTTAAGGCATTTTTCTTTCTTTCTCTGTTTGTAGCGTGACCGAATTACAAGTTTCAGAAAATCTGCCATCAAAAGAGAAAAACCTCTTATTCAACATCCTATTGATTCTCAAGCTGCACTGGCTGAGGTTCCAGTAGTTCCGACATTACATGATGAACGATCTCTGATTTTGTCTGAAAAGGAAGTTTTGGACCTCTTTGAGAAAATGATGGTGAGTTCGCCCTCTAATTTCCTTGTCATTTTAAACCACGCATGTCCAGAATAATGCTGAATTTTAAATAGGAATGTTTGTGGGGAGGTTTTATGTCATGTAAACAACAGAACTAAACCTTGTTGAGATAACAATAGTATTTTCATGAATATTTGAGATTGTTTGTTTATTCATTTATTTGCTAGAATGTTTGCCATAATCATAGTGCCTAAAATTAAGGTCAGATTTATTTCTATTTGTTCTCTAGTATTTTGTAATTTGTGGCATAACAAGTCAATTTTTCAGTGAAGTAATTTGCGTGCTTGTTGGTCCAAAGCAAAGTGAGTCTAAGTCTACAGGATCTTTTGAGTATATAAAATACAGTCGGAAAGGTACAGTTTAAAAAAAAAAAAGAACATGAAAATTGGAACCGAGGAATTAAACCCTAACCCTAACTCCAACCCTATCCCTTACCAGAACCCTAAACTTAACCCTGTCCCTTACTCTAACCCTATCCTTAACCCTAACCCCAACACCAACCACAACCCTAATCCTAACCCTATCCCTAACCCTAACCCTAACCATAACCATAACCATAACCGTGTCCCTTACCCTAACCCTATCCCTAACCCTAACCCTAACCATAACCCTAACCCTGTCCCTTACCCTAACCCTATCCCTAACCCTAACCCTAACCTAACCCTAACCCTAACCCAAACCCTAACCCAAACCCTAACCCTAACCCAAACCCTAACCCTAACCCTAACCCTAACCCTAACCCTAACCCTTACCCTAACCCTATCCCTTACCCTAACCCTAACCCTATCCCTAACTCTAACCCTAACCCTAACCCTAACCCTATCCCTTACCCTAACCCTATCCCTTACCCTAACCCTAACCCTAACCCTATCCCTAACCCTAACCCTAACCCTATCCCTAACCCTAACCCTAACCTTAACCCTAACCCTGACCCTGACCCTAACCCTAACCCTATCCCTGACCCTGACCCTAACCCTAACCCTAACCCTAACCCTAACCCTAACCCTTAGCAACAGTCATACAGCTTACATTTTGTAGTGTACTTCTTATGTTTCTTTTTGTGCACTCTAAAGTATATCTAAAATAATAAGTATAATGTTTAGGTTATTCAACACTTTTTTTTTTTTAATTTGGAAAAGGGATAAATGAAACATTGGGTAATCTCACATTGGTTAGCTTGACCAGATCTCTTTTAGAGATCCCAAAACATGATTTGTTAATTTAACATATTAATCTTATGTATCAAAATACATTTTATATAAATAATTCAATAACATTTGTAGCATCCCATCCTTTATCAAACATTCCCTATTCCATCTTGCATTATTAATATTTCTCAATGAGTTTCCTTCTCTATTATCCTGTCTTAATTAATAATGATGATAATAATAACAAAACCAGAAACATTCCTTGAGATTATTTTGATTATTTTATGTTTTTCTCATTTTTTTTTTCTCTTTCACTGAACAGTTTTGTTTATAGCTTTAAATTGCTGGTCAGTTTGGCTAGTACTTCTTGCAGCAATGACAGTGTCTTCTGGGTTCAGTGCCCTTGCCATACCCAAGTTCCTTTAAATTCAGCAGTATGGGGCCATGTTCTACTCCATATGTTTTTTTTTTTCTTTTTTCATTTAAATCTTAGTTGTAGTCAGATCATATTGGTTCAGCTTCTGCACCTGTGTCCTTACTCATCTACTAGCTGTTTTTAATGCCTGCTTCAACAATCCTTCCTGTAGTTATTTCTCATGGCTATAAGATTACTTCCTAACTGCTAACTACTCTTTTGCCCATTTTCTAGCCTTCACCAGCTTGCTATGGCTATGTGTATATCTATCTATCTATCTATCTATCTATCTATCTATCTATCTATCTATCTATCTATCTATCTATCTCTATCTATCTATCTATCTATCTATCTATCTATCTATCTATCTATCTTTATTCTTTCATACAATACATATCAAATTCAGCCTTTTCTCCTCCCTCCAGTCCTACCAGTCCCTCTCCCACCTCCCCTTTCCCCCAGATCCATTGCTCCTCCATTTCTCTTCAGATAAGAGCAGCTTTGCCCATTCATATACAATATACCCCTAATAATTCTGAGACAGATTCCTTTCCCAAAGCATCACATAGGTCTTTATATCTTTAGACCAGTGGTTCTCAACCTCTCTAATGCTGCAACCCTTTAATACAGTTCCTTATGTTGTGCTGACCCCCCCACCCATAAGAATATTTCATTGCTACTTCATAACTGTAATTTTCGTATTGTTATGAATTATAATGTAAATATCTAATATGCAAGATATCTGATATGCAACCCTCCAAAGAGTTACAACTCACAGCTTAAGACAGGGATGGGGGTGGGGCACTGACCAGAATGTAAAGTGAATAAATAAATGAATGGAAGAAAAAGAACCTCTGCTTTACTTAGTCAATTTAAATGTCTCCACTGTTCTTACACCTATGCACTTTGGTGACTATTTTATCTCTTTGCTGCTGAAATGTTAGAACTCTTCCCTACAATTCTCTCCCAATGACTTTGTTGCTTAATTTACTGAATAAAATGAAAGGATCAAAAGGGAACATTCATGGCTCTCTACTACCACATGTGCCTTGCTTTTAGATTCTGTACTAACTGGACTTTTTTGCTCTTGTTAACATGGATGAATATTTTTTAAATGTTCAGATTTCTCTATTTGTGTACACAAGTAGTTTCCATTCCTTTTTACCTCCTCAGACTCTGTCCCCCCATTTTTTCCACTATAAAGCAGTTGTGCTGCTTGGTGTCAAGACAATTTCTTCCAGAGATGGTTACAAGCCAGTCCTATTGAGTCAATTCTTCAACATAGGTTCCTTCTTTCCAGGAGACTTTACATTGTAACAAATGAAATTGACATTGAAAACTAGCTGTAACACAGGGGTTGTTGTAGTTGGGGGAAGAATAGGGAAATAATTGCCAAAGGATTATAAAATTTTGGGTAGCTATGGGGCATAAATTAACAGAGATCTATTGTATAAAGTAGTAACTATAATTAATAATATATTGTATTGACAATGTGAAGGTTTAATAAAGAGTATTCTCTGCACAACATTATTTAAAATAGTACATAATAATAAGGTAGACTTAGTCACTGAATAATGTATTACTTTTTAGAACATGATGTTATACACAGGAAATACAGTTTTATATCAATTGAAAAACTTACTTATAAGTGGAAAATGAACAAAAATGAATATACTCAATGAGTGCATATCTTTGTTTTTTTGTTGTTTGTTTGTTTTTCGAGACAGGGTTTCTCTGTGTAGCCCTGACTGTCCTGGAACTCACTCTGTAGACCAGGCTGGCCTCGAACTCAGAAATCCACTTGCCTCTGCCTCCCAAGTGCGGGGATTAAAGGCATGCGCCACCACTGCCCGGCTGAGTGCATATCTTTATAGTGAGTATGTTAAAGTTGTTCCATTTTTTTCTTTATCAGATAAATCCTGACCATTCAGGTTGCCAACATTCCTTATCAGTTTACTACGTTGTTATACTTTCTTATTCACTGATGACAGCAAAACAGTAACATTGATATATACATGATTATCATTTATAAATGAACATATATTACTTTAAAATAATAGTATAATCATAACATGAATAGCCTTTATGAGAAACATCCGGTATTAGGTAAAGAGTCTGAGGTGGACCATTTCTTACCATATCTGTAGTTGCTGTATAGAACCTCACCAAAGGCCAACAGTTGTATAATAGAAAGCTGGTAGGTATCATCATTAGAGTCGATTGTGAAAAGGACTAAACTTTCAGCTATGAAATTTCTTTGTTTTCTCCACTCCTTGTGATTGTCCTCATCACAACAATGTAAAACATATTCTTGTGCTATTTGATGGCTACTAAGATGATCTTGTTAGAGTCTCTCGATGTTACCTTTATTGTGCTGTTTCTGTTAACCAGTATTTGCAGTTTTAGAATTACCATGCAACCATGAATACTGTTTAGACTAATGGTGTGTTTGGATTTTAGAATGATATTCCCCAAGTGTAAAATATTTTTATACCATTGTATCAAATAGCATCTCTCACAAACTTCCTTTGTATTAGATGCTTAACAGCAAATGGATTACCTTACAATTTCTAATACAATGGATTATTTAACATTTTTGAGAAATAGCATGTTTTTATAAAACGGACAGTGAAAAACAACAACAGAGAGCTCTGTTCAAATTTCTTCCACCTCATTCTGATAATGGATACTCTTCTTGCTTGAGGATCGAAAGTACCAAAGCATTTTTTACTATAGTAGCCAGTAGAAGACTAAGATTAATATTAAAAGAGAAAAAGACTTTTTATATGCATTAAGTATTTTATTATTAATCATTCACTAATGAACCCCCCAACATAACAGTTGATTTATTTTGACATGAATGAAAACTCATTTTTAAAAAAATGAAAACTCTTAAGTGGGAGGGAATTTAATAAAAAGAACTAGGTGGTGTGGTGGTACAGACCTATAGTAGTAGTAGGCCAAGGTAGGTAGATCCTTGTGAATATGACACCAGCCTCGGCTATATAGGAAGTTAAAAACCAGCCAGCAGTGCTACATCCTGTATAAAAAACAGTAGCTCACCTTTACTTTAGATTATGTCTGTTTTCTTGACTTACATCTACTCTGTTCATCAATAAATCCCTTCTCATATTCTAAACATTTGGATATTTGACATAGCAAACATAGACTCTTTAAATAGTACCAGTGCTATTGCTGACAGATTTAAAGGTCTCACATATGAAATTCTTAGGTGATTCTTTCATAGAACACACACTATTTACAAAACACTATTTTAAAATTATATATATATATATATGGAGGGAGGGAGGGGGGAACCCTAGCCATCAAGAAGTTATGATATATGTATATGTGTTTATATATATATACACTTTGCATCTTTGGCATAATTTAGTGATCCCATAGTTATAGGTAATAAGTACTTAATTATTGCTTTTTTATTCCACCTGTTAGAATTCTCACAGGTCATCCTAAAGCTTTTAATCTTGTTCTTTCCCCTTTTTTCTTCATTAATTTACACAGAAGAGTGGCCTTTGGACACCAGGTGCTCTGTTATAACCTAAGCATTTTATTCCCTTGACTGCTATTAAGGGATTTTTTTTCTCACTCAGCACCAACGTTTTAGAAGTTGGTTAGCTTGGCTGAGAACCTTTGAGAGCTCTCAGCATAAGTAAGTTTAATTAAGTTAAGTTACTATGAAATACATTATTCGGCCGGGCAGTGGTGGCGCACACCTTTAATCCCAGCACTTGGGAGGCAGAGGCAGGTGGATTTCTGAGTTTGAGGCCAGCCTGGTCTACACAGTGAGTTCCAGGACAGCCAGGGCTACACAGAGAAACCCTGTCTCAAAAAACCAAAAGAAGAAAAAAGAAAAAAAAAAGAAATACATTATTCGTAAACTAGAACTTCACATCTATAAAAAGCCAAGGAGTAGTTGTCAGAAATGATTAGATTCTAAGAAATTGTTTAGGCACTCCAATTCCTACTGGTTATGTTTAAATTTCTTATATCCTCAATCCATATTTTAGACCATGCTCAATGCCAGGATCTTTTCTAGATAATACATTTTATTTTCCCATGAAGAATAAAATAATCTGGATCTAGATCCATTAAAAAAATTTGCCATCATTTTCATCATAAAAGTTTTACAGAGGAACAGGAAAGAAGACAGGCATTGAAGGAGGAGAAATTAAAGAACTAGGTTTGCAAATTCACTTCCCTGAGAGACATGTTCACAGCCTGCTGTTTCTGTTCTAGGTCTGCATGTAGAAATGCCTTGAAAATAGCACTTTTTTTTTAAAAAGACTTTGTTTGCATTTATTGTGAATACATTTTAGCCATTATTAATCAATCTGTGTTATGTGCTAGATACTAAGCTATGGGCTCCAGGTTTAGAGGTAAATGCAGCACCTCACCTTAAAGAGAACAGAGTTCACTAAGGGAGGCAGGTAAAGGTAGGCAAAGCTTCCCTAGTTCTAGGATTGCTGTGGATCAGCAGCTTTAGTGGGGATATAATTCCCAGAGCCTCTCATGGGGACTCAGTAAAGAAGCAGATGAAGATGTAAATAAAATGTGAAAAGCCAGTGTCCACTTGTCCACTTCTGAATTATGGGTCTTGTATTTTTTTTTTGGCAGTCCATTCTCATAATTTGAGTAATCCAGAAAAGCCCAAGGATACCTATATCCTAGGAAGTGTTTTAAATTCTGGAGGGGGGGGGGAGGGAGGAAAACCCCAACCATCAAGGAGTTATGATCTGACAGGGTAACATATAGAAACCTAAGGTGGCATTCTGAAAAGAACACAAGTGAGGGGAAACATACATTTGTTAGTATTATTAGGGGCAAACTATCTTCATATTTGGGTCCTACCCCATTTTAAAATTGTTTAAATACTTTAGTGTTTTTGCTTTTCATATATTTTTGAGATAGCCTCACTCTATAGCCCAGACTAATTGGAGTGCAAGGTTTATAGGTGTAAGATATCACCTAAGGTGTGAACTTCGGTTTAAAATATTTCCTGCAATGCTCTTTGGGTTTCTCACATGTAAATTTGTTCAGGAATCCTTCCTATGTGTGGTATTTCCAGAAAGCATCTTATTAGCGACAGCTTTTTTTTTTTTTTTGAGACAGAGTTTCTCTGTGTAGCCCTGGAACTCACTCTGTAGACCAGGCTGGACTTGAACTCAGAAATCCACATGCCTCTGCCTACCAAGTGCTGGGATTAAAGGCATGCGCCACCACTGCCGGGCTAACTACAGTTTTTATTGTGGCATTATGTTTCCCCTGTTACATTGTTCTGTTAGTGACTCAAAGAAAAATGGCAGATATATATATTATATCTGTACTGAAACAACCTAGTGAATAATACTATAAGCTATTTCATAAAACAGCTATTTCCTTCAGCTATATAGTGATCCTCTCACAGTTCAGTCATTTTCCTAATACTTGCTTAAGCACATTTTTCACAATGATTTCTGTGTGTCTTCTGACAGTGTTTGCTGACAAGGAAGGCATTTTATTTATTTATATTTTTTGCATGTATTCCTTAAGTTGCTTTTACAAAGTGTTTCCCAGCTACTGTGTGATGTTTTTAAAATTAGTATTAAAGAAAATCCAAAAGAGGCTCATAGACATCTGTCATAAAGTTTATAAACTATCCCTAAGGTACAGGATTGAGATCACGTGATTGTGATTATTGCTGAGAACATTGAAGACACTTCACTGTCTTTCTGTTCCCGTTTCTAGGATTTATATGGCCTGCTAATTTGATGTAGATGTTTACTACCATTGTCTAATTTTCTAAAGTATAATATGTACATAAAGTGAGGGTCATCATCATGATTTATTTGTAACTATATTTCACATGATTACTTTAATTATTTTCATATTGTGGAGACAGTTTATTAGAGTTAGATTTTGTTATTTTTACTATGTGATAATGGAAGAATGAGTCAGAATTATGAAAAGATCTAACAGGCAACCATTTTATTGTTACCTTGTGCTCACATTATTGAAATTATTCTTTTATCTTCAATATGTTATCTTTATAGGAATAACTTAGAGTTGTATTTTCATTTTCTAGGGTTTATTTGGTTAAAACTAGATAAAATAATCAGTAAATATACCTAACATTAACTGTAATCTGTTGTAGGATACTTAAGGTGAATTAATATTCACTGTGAACATTGCACTGTTCCTTTAAGTAACTTCATGCACCATTCAAATCTATGGATCCAGAGAGGAATCTAGTGTATATTCTTGGTTATGTCTTAGTAAGTCTTCTTTTCTTTAATCTTTTGAATGACTCCAATTTGTCAACTCCAGTGAGTCCTTAATATAATCTTTATACTCTAGAAACATCAGTTGAGGGTTGTACTCACAATTAACAAATATGAGACAGTGAAAATACTAGTTACATTTTCTTATATTAAAATATGTGATCTTGGGTGGAGGCCTCTGATCGACATCTTGAAAAAGAGCTAAAATGAGGAAGGTGTGCTCCAAACATACTAATACTCACTTAGTATTATGTGTTTGATTTTGCTTTTAGCTTCATTCCATATTCAGAAATACTATCTTCCCACTTTATCCTTTTGACTTTGTTTTTCTACCTGAGCTCCTATATGTTACTACTGAATGTTTTGTTTTATTTTGTTGAAAGAAGCTAAAATGAGGAAATAGAAAATAAAACTGTGGGTTTAGGGATGCATACCTGAGAGTCTGGAGCAGAAGAATTATGATTTCTAGGCTACCCCGGGCAACATAGCAAAATCCTGTATCAATAAAACAGAATACAACTAAACTCAAACTTACCTACCAACAAAACAACTTTGAAAATTATTTATTTAAATTATAAATAAGCACATGCATATACAAATATATAATATATTATGTACATAAAGAAATAAACATAAAATTTCATTAGTTTTAAAAACAAAGCATCAAAAATAATTATTGTTGATACTGGTGTATTTTAAACACTACAGTGCTATTCAGTTTTATTAAACTATTCTATTCAGTTATCTCCTTAGCCTAGGATTATGGAGGCAAGAAGAAGGCAAGAACCCCAGAGTGAGATGAGAATGCATGAATGAAAGGGTAAATGAAATAAAATTCACCTGGTCC
>CM052722.1:67210682-67335497 GCA_028551405.1 Uromys caudimaculatus
ATGAAACAAGGCTCACCTGTTCCTCCTCATGACAGTCAGCTTTGCACCAATTAGCACTGAATGTGTACTGGTTGCCCTGTAGGTTCCTGCCCTGCTCTCTGACTTTCATTAGGTGTAAAATATGCTTTGCCTGCCCTGTACATTTTTACTTTTGCATTATTTATTGATATACTCATTAAAGATGTTTCCTCATTTAATGCAGATAGGGTGGTACCTATCATGTTATAAAAAGGATTTCTAAATAATCAGTGTTCTCATCTGAAAGTAAAACCAGTGTTAAAGTGGGAAAAATGTCCCATAGCCACATGTAAGATATAGGAGGACCATAGTTACATCTTAGTGTAAAATTTTGTTTTCCCCTTTAACTAACTGCTTTTGTTCTTTTATATGGAATTTAAACAATGCAAAAGTGAGCTCTGAGAAAGTGTCATTATGCTAGGAAAGGGCGTTAAGAGATGATGATGCAACACACAGCTATGTGTCAGAACCTGTTTCTAAAACAAACAAGTCTGATTTTGCATCATTAATTTTGTTACAATTAGTATTGGTCAAGAGGATATTAAGGACACCACAAGTTGATGTTGTAAAACTATTGTTTGATTCTCTGCACATTCTTAATGTAACATCCAATAATGGGCAGCTATATGAGTATTAAAGGAATAGTAGATTGCTTAACTCCATGTTGAGTGAACTTTTAATATGTATGTGGAGAGCCTAGTCTGCATTTGTTGCTCTGAGAGCCAAATGCTTGTTATTGTAGGAGGGGTGAGTGTAGACCTGACCTACGGGAGTTGGCATGCATAGATTATTTAGGTACAAGTAACAAAGAAGATTGTATAGTTTCAAAGTGCCATGAAGAAATGAAAACAAGCTGTGTGAGAATTGTTAAAGCTGCCCTACTAAATCATTACCTAGCACACTATGCTGGTGACTTAGAAAAGATCTTGCATATACCTAATAGCATATGCAGGCATTCATGAGGAAAAGTTACTCACCTCACGTTAGTCAGCCACATGTCCTTCTTCTGACAACATGAAGAAAGTAGTTTACTTCTAATTTTAATGAGTACTTTTGAAATGGAGATTTTAGAACATGATTGATTACAATTTTGATAACATGTGAGGCATTGAGCAGTATGGTTGTTTCAAAAAAATCTCAATAGTATATATCAAAATGAGTATGTCAATTATATCTACAGATTGGTAGGCTTAACAAATATAGGAAGTAGTTGAAAGTTTTAGTACACGTGTCAATACATATGCACTTATAAGTGACTTTTTTATCATTATTAGATTATTTTTCCTCTGGCTCTTTTCACACATGGGGTGGATGTGGTAAAAGATAGGACCAAATTATTTCTCCATGCTTCTCTTGACTAATGAAGCTAATGTATTTCTGTGTATACTTTAGCTAAATGAAATCCTTTTCAAATCCAAACGAATCATTAAAAAGTCTTCAATGGGCCACATTTTAGTTGCTTCATGGACTATGAACCTGTTTTAATTGTTAACACAGACTCTCATGCTTTCATTTTGGTCTCATGTCTGATAAAGAAACAAGGACAAATATAACCTCTGTCATCTTGGGTGAGAGGGAATAATTTATATCAATAGCATATCTTTCATTTCAGGGGACTGATTTGGTACCAAAGAAGATTTTATTCATCTAAAAATTGCTGCTTGTAAACAGGGTGTGGATTTTTTTTTTTTTAAGAATTTGCTTCTCTTTTTGGAGAGTCTGAAATCATTTGGATTGCTAAATCATTTCTCTTTTTGGATTCTTATGAAATCATTTACTTGGAAGCTGCCATTTTTTTGTATTTTGTGATATATCACTAAGCCAGGATATTTAGTGGGCTTTCAGTTAAATTTGATGTTTGTTTTAAAACACTAGCTGAAAAATTTAACACATCTTGGTAATAACTTATCAGATGAGTGGTATCCAATGGTGAATTAGTTATTTTTGATATACTGCTCGATATTCAGGTATGGGAATCAGATAACTGTGATTTGATTATATTTGGATTTTGACATGGACTATGTTTATGTTAAGAGTTTCCTGTTGTTTACTTAAACAGAATTTTTACCTCAGAAATTGTCTTATCTCTTGAAATTCTGAACTATTTTCTCTGTATTATGTTCATTTTTATGGATAAAGTATATTGTTTGTCCTCACATCATATTGAAAACTGATTTCATACTTGGAACAGTAGGGTGATTGTAATGCATGGAAAACAAAATCATATTGTTTCTCCTTAGACTTGAGACTATAGATTTTGAAATGTGGCACACGTTAATATTTGTATTTTGTTTTAGTCTCAAGATCTCAAGCATTAAATGTATTAGTAAAGCAGGCTAGTCACAATTTACTAAACACTTAACTTTTGCAAAAGCTTCTGATTACTAATATTATTGCTGTTTGTTTGTTTGTTTTACACCATAACCATTCTTCGTTGAACACTGTATGCAGATAGTTGGAAGTAAAGTTATGGTAAGTACAAGAGATATTCTTTACTCTTAGCACTAAAGTTTTCCTTTTGGAGATTTGTGACTTTTGCATGCAATATTTAAGGTTTGGTGTTTCATTTGCTGTATATTCTTACAAACTGTTAAGGTAAATATTGAGATTAAGTAATTAAAATTTGGCTATGTTAAGTGGTTTCTAATAGTTTTGGAGCATGATTAAGAAGTTTTTTTTTCTGTCCCCCCTTCCTTGGGAATTAGGTTAGATAACTTGGGTAGAACTGTGTGTTATATGTCAGTTTCTCAGGATGGGGGCAGCACCCTAAAGCATTGGTCTTCTGTTTATACAAATTTTTGTTATGATGCCTTACTTTGGTTTTTGTGTCATTCATACACACACACACACACACACACACACACACACACACACACACACACACATATATATATATATATATATATATATATATATATATATATATATAAAACTGAGGCAATGCAATTAGGTGACCTGAAGACCTGGTTTTGTTGGATAGTAGGTAATGCCTCTGAATTTTGGGGAGTAATGTTTCCTTGGACTTCAGATATATGTAGATAAGTTGAAATCATCAGCTTAACTTATATTTTAAGGTTCCCTTTGATGCTACCACTTAAAGATTTTATACTTAAGATATTACATTTTTAATACACCCCTGTAGCAAGCCAGACATTGCCTGCATTGTAATTCAAAGCTATTTGTAATTACTTTCACTCCTTGAGTATGTATTATTTATTTGGAGAATAGAATTTGAAACATCTTTGGAGTCACAGAGAAATGAAATATTTAGCATAGAGAATGTGTTTAATATTTACTTTACTTTTGAATATTCTCTTCTTGTTTCCTCTTTCCTTCCTCTCGATGGGAGATGGTGCACATGTTTGCCAGAACATGCTACTTCCTTCAACCCAACTGACTACTCCGAATTTTCACTTATACTCTCACCTGGGCTTCTTTAAAATACTATATATATATATATTTGTATATGTATATGTATATGTATAAGTATGTATGTCATGGCACCTGTGTAGAGGTCAGAGGACATCATGCACAAGTCACTTTTCTCTTTCCATCATAGGGCTTTAACTCAGGTTGTCAGGCCTGGAGGCCAGTACCTTTACCCACTAAGCCATCTCTCTGATCTTATACCTCCGTTAAGAAGGCATCCTTAGCTGTGTTGCTGTCTTTCTCTGTACACTTGGCAGTGTCCAAAGAAACTTTCCTTGAATCCTTCTAAATCAAGCATATTACACATTTTAATGAAGTGTTCTTTTCTTCTTGGGTAGCCCAACCAGTACCTAAGCATCGATCTTGATTAACATTCATGTTGTAGGTGAAGCTGTCCCAAGTAACTGCTTCCATCCCATAGCATCGTTTCTTTAACATTTTAGACTAAATCTTTAACATGCCTCCTTTTACCAATCAATATAGCTTTCCCTCTCAAGAAACTAGGGCTAAAGGTGATGAAGACAGATGACAACAGAGGTTATAGAGAACAGAGAGAGGACCCAAAGAGGCTCTATTGTCAGGGTTGCAAAGTGAGAGAACAGCAAGTGTGTGTGGTTTCTACAGTGTTTTGAAAGGTGATGGTTTTTGATAAGTGCTATGTATAGATTCAGAGTTTATCTTCTTTCATGGCCATTTTCTGATCGTTCATTTGCTTCTTGCATTTGAGTTGTCAACCTCTGTTGCAAAGAAGTGTAAACCTAAGGAATCCCTTCTACAGGAAATGAGGGAGGTTGAATTTAGAGGTAGGTAGGATGCATTATGGAAATTTTTTGTCCATATTTTATTTTGCGGCTTAAGAGAGAGATGAACAAGCAATGTATAAAATCACTCCATTTATACAACAGCTACAAAAGGGCTTATTGTATCATGGGCACATTAATCTTCAAAAGGTGGGAGGAATATTTTTACTGAGAAAATAAGCAGATAGAAATTTTGTAGTGGTGCTGTAGACCGTCGAATTCTCAAATAACCAATTTATGTATTGTGGTTACTTAGAGATTGTAGCATTAGTTAAAAAATGAGGGCTGGAAGAGCCAGTGAAGTTGGAACCATGGAATATATAATGAAGTAGGTCTGCCTGGCCTTTCCCTTTGTTTCTGTAACGCTGACTGCAGCTGAAATGATAGCATTCGAGGCTCTGCTGCTGATTTCTTTCTTTCTTTCTTTTTTACCATCATTGCTGCTTTTCACTTTTCATATTTACAAGTTTTACTTTAAAAAGCAAATCTGAAAACTGTCTGTTATTGGGACATAGCTACAACTTCATCTCCAGGTCATATGGAGTCTAGCTTTGTGACCTTTCTGCTGGTACTTACTTCACAGTTTTGGTGTAAAGCCTTTCTTGATTCTGATTTCCTAAACCACTGTCTCTTTTCACCTAATACCTTACTAGAATTCCTGTAGCTCTTTCTCTTACATGTGTTCGTCTTTCCTATTTGATAAGTCCTATGACCAAATCTCTAAGAGCTTTCTGAAATATCATTCCTAGTTTACTCTATAGTAATTTCCAGAAACCTCTGTCATTGTTTGGGTCTATCTTTCTGTGTTCACAGGACAGATTATATAATTTCTAGAAGTCACATAAGCAAAGACTGCATAGGGCCTGTATGATCTTGATTTTGAGCAATTTACAGATCATATATGAAGCTCAGACTTTCCATTGTGAAATGAAAATACTAAGTTCAGGATAGTTTTCAGTTGACTATTTGTATTTGATATATTTAAAATATAAATAAACATTTAAATCATATGTTCAGTTTATTCTTTCATTAAATATAATATCTATTAAACATGATTTGAAAACTATAAAGCATAATGACTACAGGGTAAACTGAAATTAAGACCATGATTTTTTTCTTTTTGGTCAGTATACAAAATTTGACCCATTGTAGAGTCAGAGATAGAAATACAATTATTTCTGGGTCAAGAATCCTGAGAAGGATTTTGCTGAATGTTAGAAAAATGCTTTGCCTCTGTTTCGGAAGCTGTGTGTTACTTGTTGTGGATTATTGCTGGGTTTTGACAAAAAGTAAAACAACAACAACAGAAACCTTCTCTGTGTTAAGTTAATATTGACATATTTATATTAAAGAGACATTGAAATAGTTAAATATTTTGTATAGATTCTGTCTATGAAGTGAAAATGACAAAATGTCTTCTATTACCTATCTGAAAGTAGCAAAGGATTTGGAGTCAGGCAGAGGGAAAACTGAATGATGCCTTTTTTGGGGGTGGGGCTTCTAGTTCTAAATAAGTGTGTTATATATTTTTTATGTTTAGTAACACATTGCATAAAACAGATTTTGAAAACACTTAAAGTGATTGATTTGATTTCATTGCAAGCCAGGAATATAAAAGTAAGCATTTCTATATGTGGAAAAGGAACAGTTGACATGATTATTCATATACATTAAAAAATAGAAATATAACGACTAGACCTTACAAGGGTAAACATAAGGCAATTTAATATAATAAATAATTCAGGGCCTAAGGCAGCAACAGGTATTTTAGAAGTGTTGTTTTACCTATGAAAAGACCAGAATTTAAATGGCTGACTTAGGGCCAAACATGGTGGTACAGGCCTCTAATCCCAGAATATGGGAGGCAGAGGCAAGCAAATCTCTTTGAGTTCATGGCCAGCCAGAACTATGTAATTTAGCAGAAAAATGCATAATTTTGTGCATTCATTCTTTGTAACTGTGTAGTTAGAGACATGGTCTTATGTAGGTAGCCAAGGCTGTCCCCATTCTCCACATCTTTCTTCATTGACCTCAAGTACTGCTATTACAAGCATACCCCATTACACCTAACTGTTCTTTTTAAAATCCAAAGTGACTGGGTACCTGTTATATGCCAGGTGCTATGCGTGGTGTTATTACCAGAGCCCTTGTACATAATGTGAGACTTTGCATAGTAATATAGATCCATATTCAGTGATAATGATATAAAATACCTGAGAGTTGAAAAATGAATTCCTTTTCCTGTTTATGCTAAAATTGGATGGCGAGAACCAATCTCATTCTGATTCTGTCTTTACCTTTCCTATATCAGTGTTATAACTTAAAGACGAGAGAGAGAGAGAGAGAGAGAGAGAGAGAGAGAGAGAGAGAGAGAGAAAGGAAAAAAGTCATATAGAGCTTTGTCTTCAGGCTCCATTTAAGGAACTGGCAGGTCATTCTTTCTGGTGAATGGACTGTTTCCAATCTTCCTTGGCAGGGCTTGTAGAAAACCAGAGCTCAGAACCACCATTTAAATGCACAGATCTTAATTTCTAGACCTCCTTGTAGTGCTAGAATGATAAACTATACAGGTAGTTCTCATGGAGCTAACATTTTAGTTGGGGAAACAGACAGTAAGACACATATCAAATATTATGACAGGCCTTGGCAAGTGCTATGGAGGAAAACAGTAAAAAAAGAGCAGAGTGATCAGCAGTGTGCTGTTTTAAACAGGCAAGCTCTGTGAGCAAGTGATATTTGGATGGAGAACTCAGGGAAAATGGAGAGACCTGTGCAGGTGTCTGGGAATGAGCTTTGCAGCCATAGACACTGTCAAGTGCAAAGGCCTTGAGGCAGGAATCTGCGTGGAGTGTTTGAAGAATACCATGGAGGACACTGTGGGTAGCTTGAGATGAGCAAAGGACAGAAAGGGCTATTTAATAACCAACGCAAGAGCTATTCACAATGATGGAATATATATACTAAGCATAGTTAGCAGTTCCCAGACTTAGAAAGGTATGCTGTAGTCATTTTAGGAGAGCTGTATGAAGGACATGTCAATCGAATAGTCATTGGGGAGCCTGGAACGTTTTTGAGGCTTAGAATAGCAGAATCAGAGGCTTTTCCTGTGGAGTGCTCATATAGCATTAGACTTTGGAAAGGTTAGAGAGTAGGATCAGAGTCTGAACTGGGATGTGTGGTTGGTTAGTAGGAAGTAAACGGAGGATCTAAATGAGAGAACAAAGAAGTCCAGATATATATTGTGTCAGCCTCAGTAAATGAATAAAAAGGGCAAAAGAGATGTGTGCCTCAATAATGGCAGAAAATTCAAGCATGGCTGGCTAAAATGACTCTAGCATTCATATAAAAGTCAAGAGCCAGATCAAGTTTGAAGTCCGAGATGATGAATTCAGTTAGACACGTAAATCAAGGATAAATGACTAAGATCACAAAAGCAGAAGTAAAGTCTGACCATGCGAGGACATTTCTTTAGTTTTATAGCATTAACACTTTGATTTTTAGAATGTAGTTCACTGTTGCAGTTTACTGCTTTTACTGTTTAAAATACCTCACTGATGAGAAGAGCTCACATATCATTTGAATATCTTTCACTAGCTCATAAACTGAAGCCCAACCATCTTTACTAAGTCAGCAGGCTTTGTGTATCTATCTCAATGAATGAGTAGGTTGGCATAGAGAACAATGACATATATTTCATAGTCTGGAGTGTTGTCTTTCAGATAGGCAATCTTAAATGTTTAAACAGTCCCATTCTTTTTAACCTTCATAAATGATCTCAGTCTGTAGGACAAACTCATCATAGTGAAGGCTCAATACACTCTTAATTTTACTTCTAATCAGAATGTGAGAACCGCCTTCACTAATTGAATGACCTACAGGGTTTTTATGCCAAAGTAGAGCCAAGTGGTTTTCTAGGATCAGGATGGTGAAGAAAAGAAAGTTATGCCAATGAGGCAAAAGTAACCACAGGAACCTGAGGCCAAGCCTGCATCACATTGTGAAACCCTGTCAAGAGAATGAGAGAGACACTGAGATTGATTGCTTTATGGCCAGTTTTAAAGAAGCTCAAATGTTCTTGCTATGCACCTGACTGTAAACCATCTATTACTAGTAGTATCCAGAAAATAATACTAAGCCCGGCAGTGTGTTTTTATGAGTTGTTATTCTATCATTAAATTGCATTTTATTAGTTTATTAACAGTATAATACCTCAATAATTACTTCATGCTAATATTATACCCGTGTCACACCAATTATTTGAACATATCCTGTAATGAAATATTAAATCTTAGTTTTCCATTTTTCCCTTTTCTATAATTAGGTAGTCCAGAAGGGGGAGACAAAACATTGATTATTGGAGTTTGAAATAGTCGCTTCATGATGATAAAACATTGCTTTCTCATACCCCAACTTGATTGTGGTTTTCTAACGAATAGACATTTTAGAATAGTTGCTACTGTAAAAGATTTAGGTTTGATGGTGGTAACAATCTTATTAAAAATCTAAATTCAATCAGAATAAAAATAATCAATGCCATTATTTTTAACTATAAAGTAGAAAACCTCATTTGTTAATAAGATGAAAAGAAGACCCGAGTCTATTGAATGGTGGCATATATTAAAAGGTCTTTTAAAGAACTGCACAAACACTATTAAAATACTCATTTTAGTCTTCCCTAATTTCACATTCATTAGTGCAATAACCAGCTACTTTCTCATTTTCTAGTGTTTTAACAGTATGCAAGCTGACTTGTGCATTAGGCTTATTTTAGACAAGGATTTAGAGGGTCTGGGAACCTGGCTCATGGCAAAGCGTTTGGCGAGCTGAGTTACAAAAGCAAAACAGCAAAACCTAACATAACAAGCCAAGGATATCAGCATGTATTTTGAAAGATCTTATTATGTAAATCTATACTCTGTTTTAGAACAAATTCTAATCTGTTCCTACAATGGAGGAGCTGCTACATTCTAGGCGATGTAGGACCTCTCTGCACTTGCTGTTCTCTGGGCCCAGAGGACTGAGAAGGAGTGATCTTTGCATTTTTGGAGTTGTCATTTTGCAAATCCATGCAGGTAAACAGATGACACTGTGCAACTTTAATGGGAAGAAAAAAGTGAAAAAATATTGTTGCATTAGGGTCCAAAAATATATACTAGAACAATTTCATTTCTAGCATTGGCCTATAACTGTTGAAGCCAGTTTTTCTATGCTTAAAGAGATAAAAAAACATTGTTCCTTTGAGTTTTATATCATCCATGTTCACCTTTCCTATGCATTCTTGCCTTTTATAATTAATTTCAATTAAACATTAGCTTTGTTTAATTAATAATATTTAATTAAAATGCTTATAAGCTCTCAGAGGGCAAGGACCATGTCTTAGTATACCTTAGACATTTTCAAATACCCTAGGCTGTAACAGCAATAAAATAATTAGTATCCCTCTGTTGAATCTTATAACGCCACTGAAGTTGAACTGCATATGAACTGAAATTGGAAGTCTGCTAATTATTGTATAATACTTCTCAAAAACAGTCCTTATTCTTCTGAGATGCAGTCCAACATAATAAAAATCTTTTTTTCTTCTTAGAATAAAAATAAAAGTTTTAAATATGTTTCTTCTTGATTACTTTTCTACATTGAGGACAGTTTCTCATTATCCCCAATGGACTCTTTTAGAGCACTTGTAGGTTTCAGTGGCTGTTCAGCTTTTTCTATTTCCTGCTAGAGCTATCATTTTTCACTGCCCCACTCCCTCTCTTTTCTTTTTTCTTTGGTAGAGGTACAGTCTATAGATTGGCCTCAGAATTGTTACAAATTCCTTTATAACCCACCCTATCTCAATGTCGTTTTCTCATTTTACTCAGAGTGTAGGTGTGTCGATGCAAATATCCTCCTTCCTCAGATTAGATAGAGGCGAAGAATATTGAGAAGGGTCCACCCTCCACCCTCCACATCACTCTTTTCTCATTATCCAACATTCTCCCAAAATAGCTATTCATCACATCAGCTAGAAGCAACCTGATTGTTCTCTTGGAATTTTGCTCTGATTGTGTTTGCTCACAGCATGTTGTATATACTGTGAATCATACTTACAGGAAACCTACCATACAATATGAATGCATAATGCAGAAATTATAACAGTTAAACAAAGGGATGCCTAATTGTTTAATTTCTGTTACATCCTAGAGTATATAAACATGTCAAGTGCATACCATGACCTGGCCCTTGTCTTTTGAGAGCTTATATGACATTTATTTAAATTTACTAATTAAAGTTGATGCTTAACTGAAAAAATTATAGGCATTAGACTTGAAGACCTACTGTTTGGAACAGGGATTTACTTTTTAATGCCTGAGTGGCTTAGGGTAAAAGACTAACCTTTCTTTAGCCCATATCTCTATAAGTAATTTTTTTTTACTGATAGAGTTATGAAACACTTGTAAACTGTCAAACATACTACACATTACAGTAATAACCAGTTAAAGAGATAATTCCTATGGTAGTTCCTAATACATATCTCAAAAGAAATGTGTTGAGCCACAAGTGTTGGCTGATAATGCATTTATGCATTCATTTCATTACTTAATGTCTTCTTTAGAGGCCAATTATGCTTTTATCCTCTGCAAAATCACACATTTTTGACATTGATCCTTGGCTAAAGATTATGTTTACTGTCAATTCTTTATGAAAATGCATAAGCAACTGTGTCATCCCTAATTTTGCATCTAAATATGAAAAGATCCATATTTAAACTGTGCAGCCATGGTATCATTTGTTCAATTACTTTGAACTCTTTTGCTTATACATACTTTAAAAATTAGATGTTTAATAACTTTCTAAAACTGAATAATAGAAACTGAGCAATGACAAAGATTCGGAGACAGTGATTTCAGATTGGTGATAGGAGTTAAGAATTTTTTTCATTGTTTAAAAAGAAACATAAGTATAAAAAGCCCCACATTCATTCAAATATATTATTTAAAAGAAGACTTGATCATATTACCTATTTTTGTTGGTAAGGGCAATGCAATTGTGATGAGAGGAAGGGGACCAGGTAGAGAGGGAAAAGAGAGCTGAGAAAATGAAGAAAAATGAAATATACTGACATATATGTAATGAAACCAACTACTTTTGTACTAACATAAAAGATTGGTTTAAAAAGACCAGTGGAGTACTGAATAGTTTTTTCTGTTTGTTTGTTTGTCAATATGGACAAATCTAGGAAGGGGGAATAATAATTTAGAAAATGCCTCCATCAGAATGGCCTCCAGGCAAGTATATAGGGCTTTTTTTAATTAATATTTGATGTCCAAGGGTTCCACCCATGGTAGGCTATGCTATCCTTGGTTTGGTGGTTCTTGGTTCTATAAGAAAGTAGGCTGAGCTAGTCATAGGGCGCAAGCCACTAAGCAGCACTCCTCCATGGTCTCTGCATCAGCTACTGCCTCCAGGTTCCTGCTCTGCATGAGTCCCTGCTTCAGTAATGTACTATAACCTGTAAGAGGAGATAATCCCCTTCTTCCTGAAGTCAATTTTGGTCCTGGTGTTTATCACAATAACACAAAGCAAACTGGAACAGAAATTAAAAATGACCCACAATCCTATACACCTTACATAAAGAGCTATTAATATTTTGGTATGTTTATATGCAGTTGTTTCTTTGCTGCATACTATTTTATTAAAATTGCTTGTACTAATTTTTGTTCATGCATTTTTCTTTTGGAAAAGCATAATTGATTTATAATACCATAAATTGATGAAGATAATTTGGTAAATTAAATATTTGATAGCAAAGTCATATTGTAATAAACCCAGGTGCTCTTAGTTCCCTTAATTACAGTTACTGAAAACTCAATATCCAGAAGCAATTTTCACCTGTGTGGTTGTGGCAGGATTTTGTCTTTAGAAAGTTGAGTATGTGACTAGCTGTTTTGTTTTTTTTTTTTTTTTTTTTTTTTTTTAGTGTACGTACTTATGTAGTTTGAGAAACCTGATGAAAAAGTATCAATGCTCTGTAGCTCATTGTTGGATAAAATAATACACATTGCCATCAGGATGTGAAGTGATGCTTAGTGTTTACTTTTGCAAAATGATAACTGTTTATAGTGATTTTTTTCATATTTATGAGGCATGAGTAATTTGGGGGCAAATCTAAAGATATGTAATTGATAATTAGGACCATATATGCATCAAAGAGTTTCACCAAATTTGGTAAACCCTGATTTTCATTCTTTGTGGAGAGAGCACTGTTGAATTACTATTCCAAAGGAAGCAAGGTTTCCATTTGGAAAAATTACTTGTATTAAACAAATGACTAGGCTGAAAGAGCTTCTAAAACAATTTCATGCTTTTGTTTTTAATGTAGTCCAATTATAAAATGTCACATCAGATTGTATGCGAGTACACAAATGCATAATTTTAATTTTATTTTTGAGTTATCACATTTCAGGAAGTTGATTAAAATCACCCAAAATATTTTCTAAGCTTTTTGTGGATAACAAATGAACCATTTTGAAATGACTTAAAATGAGATTGAAATTTTGGCAGATAATGCTTTGATTAAAAGACTTGATTGATCATTCTTTAGTTACTTGTTTTGTCTGTTTTATGAATATGTAAGGAACTCTCTGCCAAATTTTATTACTTGTGCTAAGACTTTGAGAGTCATTGTAATGTATAACCATAGAGCTCCCACTCAGTTTTTTGTTAAAACATTATATTACATTATATTTGCTTATTCATTTTTTCTTACTTCTTCCTTTGTCTTTTTTTTTTGGAGTTTTTGTTGCCGATTTGTTATGTTACAGCTTTTCCTGCTTAAGCATGTGTCACCAAAGAGCAAGGAATTTCTCCGGCATCAGCAGTGCATGGAATCAAATTCAATGCTTTCTTACACTGATATGATACTGCTATCTAACTAGAGCCCATTTATTAATATTTTCCAGCTATATTAATACACTTTTTAATTATATTCTTAGAATCTGGTTAAAGATATAACTTTATTGTCTCTACCTCAACTTATTCAATCTAGAAGACTCTGGATGCATTTGGCAAGTTTTCCTTATCACTTTGACATATCCAAGTCAGTTATTTGGCAGAATGTTTCCCAGGCTTTGATTTGCCTGTTTCTCTATGATTAAATTTAGGGTAGACATTTTTACCAAGGATATTACATAGGTGATTCTTTGCCTCAGAACATCTCATCATGAGGCATGTGGATATCTGGCTGTTCAGTCATTGGGGTTAGCATGGGGTCTGAAATTAGTAAATGATAAATAGGATGATGTCTTGGGATCATATAACTATCCCATTCCTTAGCAATATTTTGTATACTTCTTGCTCTGAGTCAATTATTACTTGGTTTGTTACAGAATGATTTTCTGGTTTTGTCTTTATGTCTGCATTTGTCATATGGCATTCTTCTGTAAAAATTCAGCATTATTAGCTTTCTCTTCCTGTATGAATTTAAAAAATAGCCATATGCTCTCATTGATTGTCCATTTAACTTCACTTCATTGGCACTTGATGATATGTGAATTCCTTTCCTTTTTTTCTTTTTTCTTTTATTTTACTAAAAATAACATTTAAAATAAAGAAATCATTGATGTATGCACATGTGTTAGTGTACTTGGTCCCCAGATAGAGGCATTGTTTTTTGATGTTATGGAATATTTGTGAGATAGGACCTAACTAGAGAAAATGCGTTGCTTATGAGCATGGGGTAGGCTTCATGGGTTGTAGCCTGTGCCACATTCTAGCCCAAGCCTCCTGATCATGGAGAGACGAGCAAGCAGTTTCATGCTTTCATCACCAAGGACCCAGCCAAATTAATTGCCTACTCTAATAGATTGTACCCTCTTAATCCATGAGCCTAAATAGGTATTTCCTCCCCTAAGTTGCTTCTTTTAGGTGTTTTGTCAAAGCAGTGAGAAAATAGACTGGAAGAGAGAGGGGTGTTATAAAGACACATATAAAGGGCTGTATATATCAGCAGGCTAAGAAACAAAGGAGTTTATAAGGCGAAGTCACAAGGCATAGTCTCTGTAAGAGTTAACTGCCTATAGGGATGCCACCTATTGAAGAAATCGACTCCTAGCCCTTTCAGCTTTGATTCTGAGGACAGATACATATATCTGGAAATAGTCCCTTCTTTTCCATCTATGGGTAAGCACTCTTCTATGTTATGGGACTTATGTCTATGCACCAATAACAGCTACTTATACCGTAATAATTTTGAAAGCTATTGTGTGATTATAGATCCTGTAACAAACACTGGTCAGGCATTTGTCCCTAGCAACCTTCCATCTGTTTCTGAATGTCCTAGTCTAACATGTTCAGATCACTCACAATTATAATAGTGCATTATATACAGACAGAGACATGTTTCATCCTAACACTTTAAAATAGATCTGTTGGAACGCAAGTGTTTTATCTTCCTAGATTTTGTTTTTTAAAACAACTCACTTTCTACTGAATCTAGGTAGGGAGTTATTTTACTTTATTGATCTGCTTTCTGGCCGTTTGGACTTTAATATTCTGAACCAGTTTTCTTTGTAAATAATGGCGTAGATTCCATAATTATAGATGCAGAATTTATTAATTTGATTTAAGTAATACAGCAATGGGAAGATATATATATATATATATATATATATATATATATATATATATACACACACATATATCACATTATAAGTAATTTGTTTTTATTAACATGTGAAAATCCATCTTACAACCTTACAGCCTCATTGAATTTCTTTGCTCATTGTCCAGTAGTTGGAGAGAAACAACTACACTATGTTGCTTTTTAACCTCCACAGGAATGGCTCTTCCTCTCTCTCTGTCTCTCTGTCTCTGTATGTCTGTCTGTCTCTGTCTCTCTTTCCTCTCTTTCTCCCCTCCTGCCTCTCTCACAAACATACACAAGACACTCACACACAATTTGCTCTTGGATTTCTTGTTGTAGATGTATGGCATGTGTTTTAGCATACAGTCTAGTCCTTTTAACTTTGATATTTAGGAAGAAGTTCTTCATCTATTAAACCATGTTTAAAACCCATATAAAACAGCAGTGTAATTTTAAGTACCCATAATTAAACAAATTTAGTAAAATTTAATTATGTTGACTATTAATATTTTAAAAATCATGTAGCTTGAAAATAATGAAATAGAGGTGATAATGTATCCAATCCAAACTTAACATTTTTTACTAAGCTCCCTGAATGGGAATTGTCTATGTCAAAAGATGTCATAGACATGAGTTTAGAGAATAGCAGATATGGAATTACTGTGGAATAAATTAATAATTTCAAATAGAGACTTTGGAAATGCTAGTTGTTCCTTGAGTGCAATATTTCTGTAAATCGGCTGAACCACTGTCAGATGACTTTAGACCTGATGAGTACCAGTGGTTAGGAATGCAACCTGAGAGTCTTTCTAAATGTGTTTGCACAGCAGAGTCCTCATGGACCTACTTCCCATAGGTTGGCCCTCCTAACATGATCAGAACAACACTCAAAATTCAGCATGGATTATGGAGTGGCAGATACTCAAGGCATAGCCGTCTTCACATGGGTATTACAACCCAAACCTTAGAGAGTTTCAGGTTCTTTGGGGAGAGAGAGGAGAGAGAACAGAAAGAATAAAAAATAAATAAAAGAATATCTAAAATAATACGAGGCTGGACTAGAATTAATGGAGCAAGTAGAGGAGGCAAAGAGAAAGTCCTTGAATGCTACAAAGGAAAAAGGAGAAGAGCCAAGTGAAGACTTTTCACAAGTTTGAAGAAACCTGTGTGTCTTTGAAGACAGAGTTGAAGAAATCAATTGATCCAAGATACCATTGTACCCAGAGGGCCCTTTTTACAGAAAGTTTCTAAATTCTCCCGTTGCCATCAGTGAAACGTTACACTATTCCATAGTATAAAAAATGCTATTGAGTGTGGTACTCATCAAGAATTTGGCAGCTGTAATGAATTAAATAGTCCCTTGATAATCTCTGAAGAAGTTGATGTCTGCCTTCAAGTGTCTACCTGATTACCAGAGAGTAATTAAAGTGCTGCAGAGACAGGGGCTTTAGGTAATTACAGCCTGGAATTAGTTATATCTGTGTGAATAGCTGGGAATGTAAGCAGATTTTCTGAGAGTAACCAGTGGCAGATATAACTGATAAATAATGCCAATGTTCACCTTCAATGTATTTTATTTGCATAGTTATTTAACAGAAGAAATAAATACTTAGAGGAGATACCAGTGAGAAGGCCCCAGGCTGAAACCCCCTTCCCTAGGTTGTGCTTTTGCATCTGATGACACTGATCCTCTTACTTTACCCCAATCACAGTTTAATGTTTTGTCCTGTATACTGTGATTCTTATAGAATTAGGAAAAATGGAAAAGGTGAAGGAAAAACCTGGTCAATTTTGTATATGTTACTGCAAGTAACTTTTCTTTTCATATTGTCCATACCAAATTTTGGAAAATGTAATAATTGAAGGTAGAATGCAAACAGTAGCTTCTGCAATAAAATAATTTTTTTTTTATGTACCATGAGGTAAGCCTTATTGCTTCTTTTGAATTTCTTTTTCGTATAGTTTATATGGCTTTCAGCTGCTATTTTTTTGTGTGTGTGTATGTGTGCTTTAGACTGTCTCTATTCTTTCCATGATTGCCACAATAAAATAGGCAAGGAAGAAAAATTATGGCTGCTTCCTGGCTCAGTTTGTGTATTTGTTTCAGTGGCAGGACCAATCTTTTAGGAAATCACTGTTGTCAATGTCATGAATTTACAGTAAACCTGTGGAATTTACATATATAAAACATAGATGTCATGCTGGTGAATTCAACTTACAAGCCATGGAATAGAACTCTTGCAGTGAGGCTATTAGTTTCAGGTAATTTAAATCTCAGTGGGAACCAAGAAATGGATTTTGAACTAATATATTTTTTGAAGTCCTCAAAGATAGGAGAGTGTAATATTTTTTGTGTAAAGAAAAAAAACTCTGTCATTTTTAAGATAAAGAGGTTTAAATTTAATGAAGTGATTAAAAGTAATTTCCAGATTTATTTCCCCTCTATAAATATTATTTTTTTGTTGGTGTAATGGAAATTCGTTGAAAAATTAGGCCCATTTTCAGTATAATGCCAAGTAAAACAAAACTCATCTTTAAAAGTAGGAAGCTTTTTGTATTCAGGGGAATGTAAAAGGACATGTTTTGTGGCTATATACCCATGCTAATTCGTCAATCCTGGTTTTGATCATGATAGTAGTGTCTGCTTTCAAAGGGTATATCATACTGGCTTTTGTATCTGGTAATCTTTTTTCTTGATAAATTGTTTCTAATTTTAGAATTGAAAGGAAATGCATGACTGTTTTAAACTATAGGTAGGAACAGTAATCTTATAGATGCTTTTCAGACTGCCTCTCAGGTGTTGCCATCTTTGGCACTTTGTCACACATTTGTTTTCTAACATTTATGGTATCTATTGTCAAGATCACCAGTCATATGCTCCTTGTCTGTGCTGTTGTTTCACCTTCTGTAAGCTCCTTACACTTGTAATATGGTACTGTACTGATTTATTTACTACTGTGCATCATTAAAGGTTACGATTATGTTCGTATTATAAATAAATTCTGTACTGGGTTTGATAATTTCATTGATAGCTGATAAATTCTAGTAAGGCTCACACCACAGGAACTGAAAGAGCCTGGTATGACTTACAGTTTGGAGGAAGATAACATCTTTGTTATTATCCAAAGAGAATCACGTAAACGGTGAAAGTGAGATTACATGTCAGAGACACTGGTAATTTCCATCATGGACTAGTTTTGTATCTGACAATTCCAAGAACACAGATTGTCAGTGTTCTTTTAGCACTATAAACCCATATGTAACAGGGCTGTATATTTGTTTCTATATCACCAATAGCCCATTGTTAACATTGTAAGTAGTAGGTGATTATTAAAATTTTGTACAAAGTATCAGCATGAATTTATTGTTGACATACCTTTCCAAAACTACCATTATTATCTAAAGGAAGCATTTTAAGAGTCAGATCAAAGTGGGAATTATTTTTCATTATCTCATATGTATTCAACACAGCCCCACATATATCACAGGCATAAGTATTACCAAGGCTGTCTTGACTTTGGGAGATTTGTTAAAAGGACTTATAAGAGGAAGAGTGCTGGGAGTGGATGTCCCATGGCAGGGTGGTACCAAATGGGGGCTTCTGCTTCTCTGAGGAGAAGAAGAGGGGGTAATGGTGAGAGGGTTTTGTAAGAGTAGGACTAAGAGCAGAAGAGGGAGGGGCTGCTATCAAGATGTAAAGTGAATAAGTAAATTAACAACAAAAAAGATTTAGAGTTTCGCTTTAACTGTTACATTTTGTTACTATAGGCTGATATATATATATAGTTTGATTGCAAAGGGAAAGGGGAAAAGCTCTAGGCATGTCCTAGAGGAATCCATGGGTAGATAGCCTTGTCTTCCTCTTGAGAGTGGTCACATACAAGGGTCTTGTCCTTCAGTAATGAAAAAATTAACAATACATGTGTGACCTACATGTCCATGGCTGACCAGTAGAAAGTCAATACCCAAGGGTTTTTTGTTTGTTTGTTTGTTTTGTTTTTAGTTTTGGTTTTTGTTTTTTAAATTAAGACTGTTTACATAGGTACTTAGTCTAGCATTTAGAAAACATGCAGACTATTCAGAGTGAAGCAGGTTTTAATCTTAAAATATTTTATTTCATATCAACAGCCATAGTGACACTCACCTTACCAGCTAGGAAACCAGGGATTCACTCTAAACCCAGGTTCCCACACTCTAGCCAAATATAAGCAAGATTTCCATAGAGGATAGCCTTAGGCTTATTCTATGAACTTTTCAGCCCAGCATGGCTTTGTGTGTATACTACCTTTGCTAAGAGAATTAAACTATAGTATATGCCATTTTTTAAAAAGTACTTTAAACTACTCATATGCTTAATCTTTAGACAGAAAGATGAATGCCTCTCTTATTTATTACAGGTGCCTCTGATGCTTTGATGATTTAAGTACCTGTTCATTGACTTGCATTATTGCTGAATTCCTCAGTTAAGCTTTATCAGTACACTGAACATACCTGACTTCCCACTGCTCTAGCAAAAGCTTTAAAGCTTGCTAAAAATATGCTTGCTTCTACTCCATGTCTTCTTGCAAATAGTTAGCTAGACATACTCTTGCTTGGTAGTTTTTATAGAGCCATATAATATTATACTGACTTTTATTCAGACTTCAATTTTCTTTGGTTTGGTTGTTGAGTAGAGATATTCATATGACAGAAGCTAAGAAAACAATAAAGCAAAGAAACATAGAGAGTTCCAGAAAGTCTTGGCATATTGTTATAGTTTTATATATCATATACCTACATCCTACACACACACACACGCACACACACACATCATCCATGGTGACTGATAGAGAAAACACCTTTGATTAATGCTTTATGTGGTTTCGTGTGCTAACATGCTTGCTGATTTTAAAGGTTTTACTCACTTTGACTTTACATTGATGCTTTGGGAAAGACAATTATGTCATTTCTATTTTCTCCATAGACCCCCTTCTTATTGGCAGGAACTCAGTTTTCAACCATTTATAGTATTACTTGCCTTTCCCCCATCCCAAATTAAATATTGGAAATGAAGACACTTAATGTGTTTAGAGACTTATGGGTGTCAACTCAGGCTTTCACAAAATTAATCTTATATTTTGGAAAGAAAAATAAGTGAAAGGTGCTATTGACAGGAACATGTGACAGGTCACAGGAGAAGGAAGAACTATAAAAAATATAGTTAGTCTTTAGTTACTTTGCAGGGAGAAAAGCAGTACTACAGACTTCAATGGTTTCGAAGGGCATCACTCTATTATTACAAAGAATAGAAATTGATCTTGATGAGGTGCCATCAAGGGGATATTCATTATACTCCTCAGCAGTGCAGCCTATGTGTAATCCATTTTCTAAAAGTTTCCATTAGGATCGCTTAGCATCTTTTCCTTTGTATTTAAAGAAGTATCTTCTGTGTACAGAGTATACATTATGCATCACTGGTTATAAGGAATGAAAGACCCATTGCACTTGGTTCTCCTTATGAAAGCTCATGGAAAAGTAGCATCCTTGATTTACTCAGTACTTAATATCATTAAAAGCATGATGAGTAATTATGCCAAGTGAATAAAATACAGTACCAGAAATATTTGGTATGATTTGGGACATATTTTTTATATTTTCCCATAACCTCACACGAATATATTTATGAGATTTATTTTCAAATGAAATAATTGGCTACCAATAAGATATATATCATTTAAAAAAGTTTCATTTTCATGAAGCACGGATATCTTAAGATTTAGGGGAAAAAAAGAAAGGGAATATGATTCAGCCTAGAAATGAGATAAAGGGCTCCTTAATCCTGGTACTATTCCATGGGAAGAGAAGATATTTTTTTCATATTTCCAGAATGTATGTCTTTGGTTATTGGCAGTTTACTTTAGGACCTGGGAGAGGAATGATGCCTGTTTCATATCCTAAAGTCTATCGCTTTCTCAGCCTGTCTGTCAGGCAACTCTTATAATACTTCCTGACTTTTTACTATGTGTATTAGGGATTGTGATAAATACATGTTTTCCAGGGATGAATCCCTTCTATCCTCATTGTAAGTAATCTTACAAGATGATTATCATTGTCTTTATGCAGTTCAAGAGGTTCAAATTTATAGAAGATAATTAATTTGTCCAAGGTCAGCTGTGCCTGACAGTGGTCTCTTAACTTTCAGTTGCTCTACCTGTATATACTCCCCAGGCACCTTGGTAGGATAGCTGCTAGGCTTACTCCATTTACTATCGGACACTGAGATAGTTATTTATGGATGTTAGAATGTGCAACAATTGCAAGCTGGCTCCTTTTTCTTCAAGGAATTTCTAGTAGTGGAAGCTCCCTGTCATAAATGAAGTGCAAACCTATTATCCCTTAATTTTAAGCACAGAGCTGTGAAATAAGGACTTGTTTGCTGGTATTTACTACTCTCCATGGTTTTCCTGCTGCATTCTCTCCAAGCAATACTTGATTGCTCATTTACAGACAGGGAGCCAGCTTCCATAATGCTAGAGCATACTGTCATTGTTGCTTTTGCTATCTTAGTGGTAATAAAAGCTAGAAATACTTCACCCACCCCTCACACACACACTCACAACTGGCAGCAGTGTACAAGGACTCCATCCTTCTGGCCACTATTTGCAAAGGGGTCAGGAATCAATACTTTTTTTTTTTTTTACCATACTACTTGCTTTTATAGCTGAAATGTTTTGTTCTGTGTAGGATAGGTAATTAAATATTTTGGTTAATCTATTTTATTGGGACAATGTCCCAGTGTCTTTATTTTTATTTGTTTTTATCTTCAACTGACTTACAAACAGATTTAAGGATATAATCCTCTTGTAAATTGGGACCACTTGGATAACACATAAGTTTGGGGATACCTTTTCTATCATATTAGATGTAGTATTCTTGTTAATTTGAATCCTGTGATATGTATGAAAGTGTACACTGCAGTTAGTTTAACACTTCAGTTGTTATAAAAACATAATTTCAATAGTATGTAAATTTAATGTAACTTTGGAGACTTAGTCTTGGTTTGTTCATTGCAATGTTAATTTATTTAAGTTTTAGCTATTTTAAAATAGGTTTGTGTGTGTGGGCCTGGTAATGTTTTTTTATTTTGGTATCATTTAGATTTTGAAATGAAAATGACTTTAAACTAGGCTCCAAGGAGGTGTTAGTTAAATTATTAATAATGAGTTTGGATGCTTTGAAAAAAGTATACTTGTCAATGAATAAACATAATATGTAATAGAATCTCTTTATAATGCTGCTGCTACAGGGCACACTATCTGTTATGCAAACTAATTTTGCTACACCATGATAGTCAGCCATCAGATAAAAGCTCTGTTCTTTTCAGCAACTGGAATCCAGTTTAGACTGTATTTCAGCGTCTGTTAAAGGAAAGCTTCCTTGCAAACCTGGTTTTGAAATCTTAGACTGGTGAATAGAAAGAGATTGATTGCTCTCACTTGTCATCCATTTTTATTTTACTTCCCATCATGTACAGAATGATGGATGTTCACTGTGTTTGTGCTTTTCTTTTTATTTCTATTTCTTCATGGAAAAATCAGCAATAAATTAATATATATGTTACAGTCATCTTGTAGAGCAATAAGTGAAGAACCTAGAACTTCTTCTATTTATTACCTTTCTTATCTTTGTGATCAAATTCCTGACAAAAACAGTTTTAGAGAAGAAGGGTTTATTTTCGGTCACATTTGAAGATATCCCTTGTAATGGGATAGCATGGCAATGGGGGCATGTGTGGCTGCTTCATTTCACCAACAGTCACAAACCAGAAAGAGATGAGTACCAGTGTCCCAGTTGGGTTTTCCATTTTACTCAGTTCAAGACCCCAGCCCATGGGATTTTGCTGTTCATAGTCAGGATGAATCTTTCTACCTCACTTACCCAAAATCCCCATACAGATGTGCAGAGCTCTCCTAGGTGATCCTAAATACAACCAATCAAATTGGCAGTCAAAACTAACCATCACACATTATTAAGCATGATTTTGATTTTTACCATGAGCATAACAGGATTAAGGTTTGTGTTTGGATGTTATTTTTCATTGTTAATTACAAGCATATTATCACTGTCTTTCCATAATATTCATATGGTATGAAATTTTCAATAGTCTAGAGTATCCCTTGGTGTTGAGAATTTGGTTGATATACCATCCTCCAAAAATAAAACAAAAACAAACTACCATCACCCCTACCACCACCACCACAACCATCACTACTGCTACCACCTCTGTCACTACCACAACCACAACCACAAAACCCAGCAGTCCGTTTGACATAAGGAAGATCCTATTTGGGCTTACTTTAAGGGAACGAGAACTAGGGGTGGAAAGCATGAGACTTCTAGAGTTTGGTTGCAGGTACTGGGGGAAAGGAGAAAGAAGGTAATAATGTTTAACAGATAAAAACTCTGCCATATAAAGAACTGAGAGATTATTAGATCAGGTAAATCTGTGAATTCAGGAGAAAGAGAAAGTAAGAGCTTGGGGAAGAGAGTGAAGATGTCTTCTGATTCCCAAACAGTCAGGAGGCAAAGACAGGGGAATCATAAATTCAAGGTTGGTTTGGGGTGCTTTTGCTAGTGTTTTTTTTTTTTTTTTTTTATTCTTCCAAACTTTCTGGAAAGCTGAGAAATAGTCCTCTGTCACTTTGGGAAATCATCCCATATATTCTATGAATATATAATAACTGAGTTAACATTCCATTATTGAAAGACATAGGAATTTTTGGTTTCTACAGTTATAGTTATAAAATTAACATTTTTATTTGTGTAACCTTTATTTGTATAGGCATTTAGCCATTTTTTCACATTTTAGTAGAAATTCTAACTCCTTATTTGATATTCTTGTTTTATGACTTCTGATAACTGCTACAACATTCACAGTCCTTGCTCATATCTTTTATTTTCCATTTTTATCAGAGAAATAGAAATGAACTTTGCATAGGGGCACTTCTTCTATGTGCTAGGTGTTTTGTTTAATCCTCACATTATTTTTTTTTTATTCAGACTCTTTTTTGAGATGAAGGAAATGAAGATTAGATAGACAAAGGAACTTACTTATCACTGGAATCCTGATCTGATACCCAGGCCCTGGTTTGATACTGCATAAAGATGTCTACCACTCTTGTTTTCTATTGTGAGACTCCTCTAATTATTGGGAAATGGTGCATTGTTGATACAGAAAGCATAATACTAATTGAAACTAATGCCTCAGGAATTAATTTTACTCTGCTGTCACCTGGTAGCTAACATAATCATTGAACATCTTGCTGAGAGCATCTCTGTTCTTTGACTAGAAACTTCAGTCTTCTCAATTGCTAGCTATACCATATGTTATTTTATCAGTTAGCTAAGTATGTCAGAAAGTGGGAAATTCAGAGCATAAAAAAATTCCTGTTTTCAGCCCTCAACTGGAGGATTATAAATTAAGTTTAAAAAAACTGTGGTTGGGCTTTTTTTTGTACATTGTCTATATTTTTGTCTATTTTTATGTGCAAAACATCACAGTAAGGGACTTTAAAAATGTGTGGTAGAAATGGAATCTCAATGTTTAGTCAGATGTATATTCTGGTTTAGAGAAAAAGATGCAATGTATGCTATACATATGCAGAGTCATATATACATATATACATATATACATATGCCTCTGTGTATACGTGTTTTCTGAGTCACCTTGGACTGCTATAAGAAAATACAATATGTCTTATGGTTTAATAATAGACATTTTTTATTCTAGAGTTTTTAATGTCTAAGGTCATGTTGCTATCATATATAGCTTAGCGAGGACCTACCTACCTCTTGGCCTGTAGACTGTCTATTTTCAACACTTTATCACATAACAGTGATAAGAATTTTTGCTATCTCATATTAATTTCAAAAGGTGACTAAATTTCCTCATGGCTACTCTACCTATATGACCTTATCAAAACATCATTACTTCCCAAAGGCCCAACCTTCTAGTACAATCACAGAGGTATTTGGGTTCAAGGTTTAAATTTTGGGAAGACACAAGCATTCAATCTGTAACAGGTACCTTCATAACATAAATAATGTTTGAGTATATTAAAAATAAACATACGGTGGACTGTAAAGTAGTTTAGTGTCATGTTTTGAATGTCCTGAGGGAAACTGTTGATATAAGACATCTGGTGAGTTACAAACACACAGAAACAATATGTTGTTCATATATCTGTCTGTCATAATTGATCTAGACTTCTGTAACAAAATGGCACAAATGAGGTAACATCATTGACAGAATTTTTTTTGCTCACAGTTGTGGTGATTAGGAAGTCCAAATCATGACACTAACAAACTTTTGGTTTTAGCGAGGGATTAAGATGCTTCACAGAAGAGCCCTTCTTGCTAAATCCTAACAGCATTTGGAATACACAAGCTCCATTTCATGTTTATTTTAAGGATACTAATACCATTCATGAGTGTTCTACTCTCTTTTCCAGTGGTTCCCACCTCTTAGCATTTACAAACGGAGAATTAGGTCTTACCCTATGCACAGTCATCCAAACCATATCAGTACTTTAGTACTGACAATGTATGTAGAATGGATGAATTAAAAAATAAATCATGAAGCCAGGTATTGGTAGCACATACCTTTAATCCCAGCCCTTGGGATGCAGAAGCACATTGATCTCTGTGAGATTGAGGGTAGCCTGGACTACAGAGCTAATTCTAGGACAGCCAAGGCTATGCAAAGAAGCCCTATCTCAAAAACAACAACAACCAAAAATAAAATAGGCTTTCTGAGTTTGCTATGAACTTAGAGGCCAAGTAGAAGGAAGAGCTAGCCAGTTTAACTCTGTTAGGAAACATTAAGATACCAAAATAGTTTTATATTCATCCATGGCAGATTCAAAATCATGAAATAACTTATTTATTTATTTACTTTTGAGGGTATAAGTAGATATATTCATTGGAAAAATTACGGTAGCATCAATTCAAATTGAAGATGGTTCAAGCTGCAGTGAATTTAATTATGTCGTGTTTTAACAAGTCTCTTTAAAGATGTTAGGGTTACTCTCATCTATGGATTATATTGCTAATGTTATCCCTAACAGGCAGCAAAGCATCAGAAGTTTATACTTTCTAGTTTCTGAATGCCAGAAGTCTGGAATAGCTGTAAGGGAAACATCCATTTTTACCTCCTTCAGCTTCTACTGATACCCATTCTAGTTTCTGCTTCCAAATTCACATGGTCTTATGCTCATCTTTTACTAGTTACTAAAGCAGTGGTCCTCAACCTTCCTAAGGCTGCAACCCTTTAATACAGTTCCTCATGTTGTGGTGACCCCCTCTAACCCTAAAATTATTTTCATTGCTACTTTATTATTACTGTAATTGTGCTACTGTTAAGAATTATGATGTAAATACTTGTGTTTTCTGATGGTCTTTTGGGGGCTTCAGCCCACAGCTTGAGCACTCCTGCTTTGAAGGCTTGGTAAGTACTTTCCACTCTAACTAATCAGAGCACAAATGTCTCTCAGCTACATGTAATCGCAATAGTTGAGTTTATTCTTCTCTGGTAGACATTTGCCCATTCTATTAGAGTCATATCTGTGTATGTGCAGATTGCTAGTCAGCATTATCTTAAGTAGACTCTGTTGTAGATCTCTAGTACTGTTTGTCTGTGGGGATTACTCTTCTCCTGTACTATGCTCCATAAATCCAAGCTGCCTTATCTTCCCTGGTCTCCGATTTCTTTCTTTCCAGCTCTACAGTACTGCAGTACTCTGTGAGCTTTGTCCTCATCTTTCCCTGTGGAAAACACTTCCTCACACACAGCCCAGATTAGCTGTAAGGCTCAATTTGTTTCCTTTCTCTCAGGGATCATAGTTCTCTGAAGCCTGTTGTTCAATGTCTGAAAATAGTTGTTTCATATAGTTTCTGTGTTTTTCTACTTGTTTACAGGTAGAAGGCTAGTCTATTACCAGGCACTTTATCATGGCCAGAAGCAGAAGTGTCTTATGTACAATATTGTTGAATATGGTTTGTGTTTGCTTGTTACTTTTTAGATAATAGACTGTTGAATTGGTGTTCATTTGTTCCTTGAGGGTCATACTTTAAAAGTATCCTCTTAAGTAACTGATGAACAATGCTTATATAGCTCCGTCTCCTTCCTCTGCCTCTCTCTCCCCCCTCTCTTCTTCCTCTCACACCTCCCCCCGTCTCGTATGTGCAATTCTGTGAGATGATCCTGAAAGTTTAATCAGTTATATCATTTCCTGTTTTTTAAAGATATCTATATGTATTAGAGAATATTTACATGCTGAATTTGTATGTAGCCTGTTTGAAGTAAAAAGATCATTACAATTGTGACCTACTTTCTTTTTTCCACTGGCTTTTCTTCACCGATAGCTAAGTGTTTTGATAGAGTATAAAGCAACATTTTATTAGTTTCTCAAATCCCCTGCTATCCTCTTTGCAGAATGAGAATTTTTACTCCTTATGTCATAGTGAGGAGTATAGAATGTGAAAGTATAATTGTCCATGTCTCTTAACTGCAATTGTAATATGAATAGTCTCACAAGATGCATTTCTTTTCTTCTAGAAATAAGTATAGCCTCTTTTGAGTTCAGAGCTAAAATTAAGCACTCTTTTAGGTCGAGTCCCCAAGACACATAGTTTTTCATTCTAGGTAGCACTGTCTCATCTTTACATTTCCTGTGTTGTCTCTGTAGATGGTTAGAAAGGCAATACTTCATCACGTTGCTGCCAGTACTCCCCTGTGAAATGGTTATTAAAAGCATATCCTCTCCTCACCAATTCAGAGTGTCAGGCTTTCACTGATCTTATAGACTTGAGCTCTTCTGACACAAGGGAGAGGATAGCTAAACGGTTCTCAAAGCTGAGTTTATAGCCTTTCATATGATTTGGCCTTTCAGTGAACTAGGTAAGGTGGTTCTTCATCTTTCTCTGCCTCTCTATCATTAATGTGGTTGATCGTCTGAGAGAGCTGCAGTCAAACAAACATGGAAACTTTTGTAATTTATGTATAGCTTTAAAAAGGCAAAGAAATGAAGGATTATTGCAGTTGGTGCAGTCCCCGATACAATTAATATCAAATGCATATAAATCCTATTAGAGATCTGTCATGGGTGAAAAAGGAATATGAAAAATGCGTGACCTATCTTTATTAGATTCAGTTAGAGAGAGACCATACAGAGCCAAGGAGCTTTACGAACTGCATATTAATCATAACCAGTCTTCTGAGATAAACCCATTTCTTGTAACTTATCAAAGCCATGGAGAAGATTAGTCATTCTCTTTGGTCAAGGAATGTTTTACATATTGTTCTGAGTTTTGAACATCATAGCTTTAAAAACTGATGAACAGATATTTTAATACTAAATATATATCTTGTTGAATTATATAGCTTAGACAGCTATTATCCTGTAATGCCCCCTCAATAGGGAGATGCACTCTTTGTCAGAACCTTAGCATCACTGTTTTGTTGCAAGAAGACACTCTAGGGAGTTGTATTGGAGACTACACTAAAGAACTTTGCTATAGTAAGCCATAGTTAAATTGTGCAGAAACACTTTTCTTAAATCTTTATTTTAAGCAACAATTGCTAGATGCCAGCACCATTTTTTGAATGTCATTTTCAATTCCTGAAGTCTTTTATCTTTTTGAGAAGGAGGAGAATTAGCTCAAGGGGATGGTTAAGACCATCATGTTAACATACTGTAGTACTAAAGATAGTGGATGTAGAACAGCTATAGTCTGACAAAGATAATTAAGATTGTATTTTAAAAATGACAGAAGAGAGCAAGAGAATTTCCTAAGATTATTAGACTTTTAGATAACATATAAGTTACAATAGTAGTATACTATATTTTGTATTGTTGGCCTTAGAAACTAAGAAATGTTGATTAAAAGTTAAGCTTCCCAAGTGTATTAGGTGATGCTGAAAATAACATAGAAGTATTTCACAATGAAGGTTTTTAATTTTTAAATTTAATTTTAAATTTTTGTCACTTTTTTTTTTTTTGAGACAAGATTTCTCTGTGTAGCCCTGGCTATCCTGGAACTCACTCTCTAGACCAGGCTGGCCTAACACCAACAGAAATCACTATGTCTCTGCCTCCTCAGTGTTGGGATTAAAGGAAAGCACTACTATGCTTTGCTTGAAGATTTTTATAGTTAATGATGATATACTGTTTTATAGCTTAGTTTTTGTTTTTCCAAAGTGTTAGGCTTGTTTAAAAAGATAAAGAGTACAGAAGTATATGCAGTGAAAACAATCAACCTTCTTATCCTGCATTATAAAGGTAACTAACTCTAATAATTATTCTAAGTATTTTAAGAAACTATTTACTGATGAAAGACATAGAAAGTGGGTCTATCATAAATCAAGGTTACTGCTGTAGATAGTATAGAAAGATGAATAGTATTATGTAAGATTCTATTGTATGACTATAACATACCCATTCAGATAGGCAGGCATTTATTTTTCTTTTTGCCCTGAATATACTTATATTATTATTATTGTTAATTATTATTAATAATGATATTTTTATTATTATTTTAGTAATTTATATTATATGCATGGGTGTCTTGCCTGCATCTCTGTCTGTGTACTATGTGTGCTTGCAGTGCCCACAGAGGAAGGTTTTAAATTCCCTGGAACTTGAGATAAAGACAGTTTTTAGCTGTCATGTGGTTTCTTCAAAAACTGCAAGTGCTTTTAATAGCTAAGCTAACTCTCCAACTCCATAACATTTGCTCTTTTATAAATTTGATGTGTATTTTTATTTGGCATATAGAATTGTTGTATCATAGGTTATACCTGTGTGCAGCTTAAGTAAGAATGTTGAAAACTTTTCAAAGTAGGTGGATTACTTTAATGATCTTCTAGTAGATAAGCTCATTATTGTTTGTATTAATAGTGTTTTTCTAAGAAAGTTTTAGACTAATTAGACATAGTATATAATGATCATTCTATTTTAAAATTGTGCCATTAGTAATCTCACATATTAATGTAAATTTGGTCAGATCACAAAAAACTTGTATTGAAAATCTGATATAATATAGTAGACTCTGATTTAATCATTGTGTCCCTAGTTTATATTAGATGATTTCTAGAGTGAGCTTTTTAAAAATATTGTCAATACATGTCAAATATTACCATTAGAGTAGCCATAGATAACAAAGGAGACTATGCACATTCTACATAATATAATCTCTGCATGTATCCTCTATTAATGGTTCTTTTGAATGTTATTTATGACCTTTATTTTATAATCAAAATTCAAAGTCTTTTCTCAAATATCTACATCATACTTTTTGATATCACTTACTGCCTATCTGGATTCTCTGTTTTCTTATAATTGCATCTTCTTTGCCTGATTCATAAATATTTTGTTCAGAAGATGAATTTTCTCTCCTGCTGTAATGCATTCATCTTACCAGCATTATTTGTATGTGCCTACATTTTTATCTTTAGACTTTTAACCAACTTTTCAGTCTTATCGTGTTCAAACACCTCACCATATCTTATCACGTTAAAATATCTAAAGTGAAATTTAAAATATTTATAGTTTTTGTCTCTTCCTTTCATCCTACACCACGGGACCTGACTGAATTCCCAAATTCCCAGTTTCACCATGTAGCAAACAAAGAGTTCTATTAAGTACTCATAGTATGCAAAGAATAGAATAATTACTTTACATTGGTTAAGTGAAAGGTAAGTGCAAGTTTCACATTTTATATGTCTTTAATCCTGGAAGGAATTGTTATAGTTTAAATATGAAAAACTGAATATTAATATTTGTTTTATAGTGTAATTCATTTTACAAACTATAGTTTCAGGTTGTTGGGCAAGTCATTTCTCACATAGTGAAGTGTAGCAGTAGATTATTCTAGATGACAAATGACCATTGTTCAGGTCTTTATAGTTTCCAAAAATAAAGATATAAATATATGCTAAAATTTAAAAATATTTCATCCCACATTAATAAGGTATCAATATCATCTTGAAAAAGTAATTGCTGTGGATAATAAGAAAAAACATCTTTAGAGTCAAGCACTAATGTGCTCTGAGTCTAGCTTAAATCATTTGAGGAAACCATTTACTTTGTAAGACTGTAATTTTCAGATGTGGAAACAATTGCCTTAATTAGGAGATAGAAAGCCACAAATCCTTTGATATTTATGGGTACACAACCTAGAAATGTTGTGACATCAAGTTAAATTCCCTGGTTATAATCACAGGAATTAGGCAAAATAACAAGTATATATTTGGCACTTACTATGTTCTAGGTGTGATTTTAACAAATTTTCTAAATTAAAAGTTCTGGATGTTTCACCTTGAATCTTACTGGAGGATTATTATACTAGAAAAGAGAAAAATTACTGGCAAAGTAATACATATGACATATGGAAATGGAAAATTCCACAAATAGGTTATGGGACCATGAATACTGAGGTATAAATTAATAATATTAGCTTTTTAAGCAAAACAATCACCAAACATCCTGTAAAACCACACCTATATTTATTTTAATGGAAGATAAGGATAATGAAACAAAGAACTGCCTATTCAGATTTCACTTCCTATGCTTTCTGTGTATCTCAATTATACTGATGGTGAATAATGGAGAAAGTCAGAACAAGGGCAGATTCTCCGTAATTGGAAAAGATAATTTCCTATACTGTGTGATTTGAAGGCGATTCTAAGATCTCATCTGCTTTCCTCTTTACATAACCATATATACCTGCCATTATTCCACTCACTGGATAATAACATTAGCAGAAACATTTCTAAAGGGCCACTATTACAACACATATACATGCTTTGCTTGAAATTATACAGCGAAGCTCATATTTTCTCTCATTTGATTTAAACATTTGAAGGTATGTGCTCAACAGGAAGTGGGTTCAGGTTGAAGGGGATGAGAAAATCTCTGAGTTGTTTTCATAGGAGTAGGAAGCAGGGTGACAGTTCTCTTCTGGACGCCTGCGGCAGCAAGTTAATGCTCTGACAGCCACACACATGTCCAGGCAGAGCTCTTTCTCCGAGTGCATGGTTTATTGCAGACCGTCCTATCACTAAAGGTTAAGCTGTAGGATTTAGTTATAGTGTTTATCTTTTGAATAATTAGGATACACAGTCCTCCCAGGAATAAATACTAAATGTAAACAGACTAAATAAACAACATATAGGTTTTCCCGTTGTCTTACTCCTTCAGTTATTCCTTTCAGCTTTGCTCAGATGAAGCCTATCTCAATCATAATGTTTAAATTACTGTCTTCCCTCATGCCACTTCTATCCTGCTTACTTTTTTCCATAGTACATATACCTGTGATTTTTTGCATATAGATATATGCATATATTCATATATGATACATTTATATGCACACATTGATGGGTATGTGTGACTATATGTCTCTTTATTTGCCCTCACTTAAATGAATATAAAAACTGCTACAACTATAGTTATAGTATGGTTAGGTGCTCTCAGATATATTTGTTATTTTCCCTAACATTATTTGCCCTAGTTTCTATGATTATTACCAGAAAATTCACCCCATTCTTACACATCTTCATTGTAGTGTATCAGGAAATATTACATAGATAAGTACCATAATTCAGATATAGAGATTTTTCTCTTGTCAAATGAACTTTGGTATCATAGAGATAAAAGAAACCGTCTTGAGGAAAGTGATGGCTTTCTGGTACTTGCTACACAGGCAATAAGATATAAGTTCAGATCCCCAGCATTCATGCAAAAACAATATGTGCTTACACATGTCTGTATCTTCAGGACTAGAATGTGGAGACTATCAGATCTTAGTGCCTCACTGGCCAGCGACTTTAGTTTGGCCACACAGCAGCCCCAGGTTCTGTCAGAGAATCAAAGACCTTATCTTAAAAACCTGCGGCACGTAATTGAGGAAGTATACAGCAAGGTTGATTTCTGTCTGCACACATGCGTAGGTTTAATGTGGGAATCTGGCCTACTTCACCTCCCTGGGCATGGACCTATGTACATTCATCTCTCTCACACACATGTACGATCACACACACAGTCTTTATAGATCTCAAAAAATGTATGAAAATTATTTAATTTTGATTTTCATATAAAGTAAAAATCACTAATTCTATACTAGAGAATCATTGATTATTAGTTGGCCCATTGTTAATTTTAAAGAACACTTTTTTTCCAAGACATTCACTGTTATTTACCATTCTGGTTTGTATGTACTTTAGCAAATGTGCTACTGACTCATTTATTTTCCCATAATGGTGGTAATTTAATAACTTTTGAGTAAATGGACAGAAAGTCACATCTATTATTAATTAAACTTAAGAGGGTTGTGAATTAGGAATAAAGAAATTTGATGATCAAATTAACAAAATGCACTTGTACTTTGTGACAGTACTTATATCCTTCAAAAAACATAATCATTCTAAACTTGCAGTGACAAAAGATTTTTTAATAGAAGTAAAATGTTTTTTCATATTTCCTCATATTTTAAATATATCTGTGTGAATGATTTGACTCTTTCTCCAATGTTTACTTAAAAAATGTATTGCGGTCCATATAAATATGGTTCTGCTTAATTGTCCATTAAAGAGGACATTTAACGCCCTCAGCGTTAGTATTTTCCTACCCCAGACATTTTTATTAAGTCATTTATTCAATAAAAGAAATCCTAAACAAAAAGCAATATTGTAATTGTTTTTCAACCACTACTGCCAGGAATTTAGAAATAGAATTGAAATATTATGGTTAAAAACAGGAACTTCAATAGGCATTCACCTACTAAAACCATCATTGTCATTGGATTATATTTTTAGATAATATGTATAATGTTTAAAAGATTCTACCTGAAACTTAGCTCAGCATTTCTACAGTTTTATCTTATAATATATTCTATTACTGTTTTAAATTACACTATGTCATTTATCTTATTTTTACCTCTTTTTTCCACTTAAAATTCTTTTTGTACTACTGTGGATGGTACTGTGTTTTAAGGTGTTCTTGGGACAGATATCAATAATGATTTTGGGTGGACTATATAGATGGCTAGAGCGTTTGAGGACATGGTTTGTTTTCCAGCACCCACATGGTGATCTCACATCCTTTTCTGACTTCTGCAGGTAGTATGTGCACAAACATACATGCAAAAAAAAATGTAAGACATATATATATATATATCTTTAAAAATTGCTTATGTTATTATTTCATTAGTTGAAATATAATGTAGTAAATGAGTACAGTTTTGGACATTCAGCTACAAAATTTCCCCTATCTTCTGCAAGAAATTTGCGCACTGCTTCACTAAATATTTAGTTGAGAAAGTGTCTCATTATTCTAAGTTTTCTGGAGACTATTTTTCTTCCTAGTAGTGACTAGGAGAATCCCTCTTCTTCCAAAATAAATAACTTGCCTGCTTCAAAGTAGAAATCAATCCAGCATTTGCACTTTATAATATGGTTAGCCTGTGAATATTGTGCCCCAAACACATATCATGATATCTATCTACACTTTTACTACAGTTGGAAGTATACAATACAGTATTGATTGCTATATAGACATTGCTATATGGCATATTTCCAGATGCTTTTCACTTAATATGATTGAGTAAAATCACTGAAAATGAAGTGCTTTCTGCTGACACCCTCAATTTTGCTTTCTACTTTAATCAATTTGACTATTTAGGTAAAACCTGTAAATGTACCTACAATGCTTGTCTGTCAGCTAGTTTCAGTAACCATAATATTCTCCCATTTATCCTTGCTTCAGCATATAAGAGGATTACCTTTTTCATGGTTGAATAATGTTCCATTATTTGTATCTATTTAAGGAAGAGATGATCCTTTTCCCTCCATATTATTCTACTTTTGTAAAAAAAATTAGTTGACTGTATATGAGTAAGTTTATTCCTGGGTTCTATTCTGTTGGTTTATCCTATTTTTCTGTTTTAATGGCAGTAATTTTGTCAGTATATATTTGATTTATATACCGATTTTTATATACCTATATACCTGGTGCTGTGTCAAAATGTCTCCTAGAAAATCAGGTACTTAATGGAAAATGTTGGCATTCTGAGAAGCCTGTTAACAGAGGGATTGTAATCCGTTAGCTGAATGAGGTGAAAAGATTAGCTGTGTGAGCAGGAAATTCCTTTCAGGCTAAGAGGAACTTTGAAATTAATTACAAAAAGTCCTTAGCATTAGAAAAAACATTATCATGGTGACAAAACAGGGAGAAAGCCAGTTTGATTATGAAAGTAGCTTGAGGGCCATGTGATAAGAACATGGATCACATAATCAATCAGAGGTCAGGTGTGTAGTTGGGCTGTTTACAAATATAAATTGAGCTAAAAGTGCTGTCTTTCAAATAGAATTGCTTCCTGAGTAGGCATCCCTGAACACTCATTCTGATAATGAACCTGAATGAATTGCTGAGAGTGCATACTTCCTTTAGTAGGAAGCACAGTTAATCTCATGATCCAGCATTTCATCATAGGATCTTTGTTTTGTCTTCTCCTTTGCTTTGGCAAGCAGCAGAACTGATTGACCTTTTGCATATGTCTCCATGTCAGTGTCTCATGTCTTCCCATGTGTGCACGCAGAGTGTTTTGTAGCGGACCTTACAACAGGGACCCAGTGTAGACAAGAGGCTAGAACTTGCTGATTGGCTACATGCTATGCTGTGAATGATGATCACATGTGTGTGTCCCTGGTGTCTGAGCCAATCATCTCCCATCATTGAAATCCCCCAGTCCATTTCCACTGAGGATGTAGTCTACGGCCTCCCGAGTGAAGTCCTGGCACCATGAATAGATGGACATTTAGCTGTATTCTGTGCTTCCAATGCATACATACATGCCTATGACAAGCTTTGCTTCATATATTGGGTTCAGTAAGAGATTAACAACAACTTTTTTTTTGCACTTTCATATTTATTGTTGCAGTATTCATACTAACCAAGATACTGAACCAGCCTAGACATCCACTCAGCAAACAAATGGATAAAAATCTGGCACATATGCACAACTTGCTTGTACTTCTTCATCTAGGGCTCGGTCCTTGTGAGGTTTCTTCCACTTATGTTGAAATTTCAAATGTTGTAGTTGTTCAGGATATACATGTTCATGGATATACATGAATCAAATTATATTTTTAGAGCTTATAGAATGATAAAATATTATTATTTTTTATTTTTGGATATTAACTTTATATACATTTCAAATGTTTTCCCCTTTGTAAATTCCCTATTCCATTGCTCCTCCCCTTGCCTCTATGAGGGTGCTCCCTCACCCACCCACCCACTCCAGTCTTCCTTCCAGAGCATTCTCCTACACTGGGAGAATCTAAAACCTTCAGGCCCAAGGGCCTCTCCTCCCACTGATGGACAACAAGGCCCTCCTCTGCCACATATGTAGCCAGCCCCATGGGTCCCTCCATGTGTATTCTTTGGTTGGTGGTCCAGTCTCCAGGAGCACCGGGGAGTCAGGCCGTTGACACTGTTGTTCCCTCCATGGGGCTGCAAACTCTCTCAGCTCCCTCAGTCCCTTCTCCAACTCCTCCATCCAGGACACCAGCTCAGTCCAGCGGTTGGCTGCAAGCATCCATCTCTGTATTTGTTAGGCTCTACCTGAGCCTCTCTGGAGACAGCTTATCATGCTTCCATCAGCAAGCACTTCCCAGCATCCAAAAGAACGTCAGGGTTTGGTGGCTATATATGGGATGTATCCCCAGGTGGGGCAGTCTCTGGATGGCCTTTCCTTGAGTCTCTGCTCGACACTTTGTCTCAATATTTCCCCCTGTGAGTATTCTGTTTACCCTTCTAAGAAACACTGAAGCATCTGCATTTTCGTCTTCCTTCTTCTTGGGCTTCATATGGTCTGTGAATTGAATCTTAGGTTTCCAAACTTTTCGGCTAATATCCGCTTATCAGTGAGTACATACCGTGTTCGTTCTTTTGTGGCTGAGTTACCTCGCTCAGGATGATATTTTCAAGTTCCATCCATTTGCCTGCAAATTTCATTAAGTCATTGTTTTTAATAACTGAGTAGTACTCCGTTGTGTAAATGTACCACATTTTCTGTATCTATTCCTCTGCTGAGGGACATCTGGGTTGTTTCCAGCTTCTGGCTATTATAAATATGGCTGCTATGAACATAGTGGAGCATGTGTCTTTATTACATGTGGGAGCATCTTCTGGGTATATGCCCAGGAGTGGTATAGCTGGGTCCTCAGGTAGTATTATGTCCATTTTTCTGAGGGTCCGCCAAACTGATTTCCAGAGTGGTTGTGCCAGCTTAACAAGAACTTTTAATAAAATAGAATAGTTGTACCAATCTACTATAATATAGGTGGTCTAAAATACACATATTGCTTATTTGTATGATTTTTCCATTTGGATTTTGCATACTGCTTTTAAAAATTCATTACTGAAACAGAAAAGTTCAAGTCTGTAATGGGGAACTACTATGTTAAAGATTAAAATTTTAGTACAAATGTTACAAGGAATTATGAACACTACTTAATTTTTAATGATGAATTCTTTCAAATTTCCCCATAGCTGAAATGTAACTTTTCAGTATTAAGTCTAGTATCAATGATCTTTCCATCATTGTAAGACTATATGTCTCCAAGCATAGCTTTTGCAGGCTTTGAAAGTGAGAGATTGGATGTAACTGACAATTTTCTATCACTAATACTGTTACTGGGTCTGAGTTTTGCTCTTAAAAAGCTGTTTGCACATTAAAACTCACTTTAAGGATACATTGAACTCTTTTTCTAAAGCTTTATAAGCTGTTTATGTACACAAGTAAGCCTTCCCCACCCAAGGCCCACAACAGGCAAAATCTCCTTGTTTGTTTTATATTTTTCTGTCAAATACATTGTTTTGGCTGCTTTTAAATATCAAAAGCGTCCAACTTCAGGTTGTGATTTCTTAGTCTTGACTTGGAAATTTTCTATACTACTTTTTTCTTGGATAACATGTAGATCATAGAATACAGTTAAGTTTTCTGAAAATGAGCCAGTCATAGTAGTACATACCTTTAATCTTAGCACCTGAGAGCCAGGCAGATGCGAATGGACCCCTGTAAGTTGGGTAACTGCTTCCTCTGTATAGATATTTCCAGGCCACCTAGCACTACATAACGAGACCCTGTGTCTATTAACAAAACAAAAGTTATAGAAGATAGGACTTTTGGAGACTTTATGGCTATAAGAATCCATCCAATTCATATGAAATGGTAGTTTGTATTGTAAATTTATTTTAGCTAGATAAAATAATAGTTATGTAATAACATAATCAAAACTGTAGAATAATATATCCAATCTTCTGAACAATGTGTTCTTCTCTACCCTAACCTCCAAGTACCGTCTTCTTTGATGTTGACTATTGCATGTGATTAAGAGGAAGTTGAACCTAGAAATTTTTTCCTGGAATTGTTTGATAAATGAGAGTGTGCCAAATCACAGGTAGTTTTGATGTGTTTGAGCATACATTGTAAAATTTATTGTCATAGAGATAAGTAGCTAAGCATGCTGACATTCATGACTGCTGCTTTTGTACCTGGGGGAATGACATGTGTTAGAGTAAGGGATCCAGAGAGACTTTTCTTTCTGCTTACTTTAGAAATCGTTAGAGATCCTTTAAGTGAACAAAGCATTGCTGGAAAATTAAGAAAGGCTTTGGAAAAACAGAAATTGACTCATTGTATTCTACTATTCTCTTGTCAGAACCACTAAGTGGCTGAGAGTTAAGTTAAAATTACACAGAAAATGTATATAGTATGCAATTAATGTTTTAAAAAATATTTTGTGTAGGGGCAAAAGGAAAAATGTATGTGACAAAATAGCAATACAAGTTCTCTCCAGATGAGAACCTATGGGGACTTTTATTTTTTATTTTTTTGTGTTAACTGGTTTTTTATCTTCCTGAATTTCCCATACTGAACATGTATTAGACTTAAAATAAGAAAAGAGGAAAAATGATAAAGGAGTTAGATTATATAATCTTTAGTTCTTCAGCATGTTTATTATATAGCTACTTGGAATGTAATAAATTCCTGATTTCTGTCTTGTTTTGCAACAGAAACTATTAAATCCATTTCATTCACAAAACAAGAAACATATTTTCTGTTTTCTGATGTAGTAGAAAGGGTGAAGGAACTGTTGATAATTCTTGTAAATATAAATAATGTAATTATGTCATATGCTGTATATCTTGTTGACTTGAAGGCAAAATAGGAATCAATTCCTTTATATTTTCATTCATAGTCTTATTATTTTCATCTTCTCTAGTCTTCAGTTTAAGATGGGTTATCATATTAGTAATTTATTTAAATTTTATATATGGGATTGTACTTAAATCTAGTGAATCTCTAACTATTGTCAATTCAATGGAAATTACTACCTAGAAGTTTTTTGCCAATTTTTCTTTTTTTTTTTTTTTTTTTTTTTTTTAGTAGACTGGGAAACTAAAAGCAATGCCTTGTAAGGGGAAACATTTCAAACAGATGAAATTTAACCGAACGCTAGCCACTGAAAGTAGAAGTGCACAAGTGGGGGGAGATTGCATGTTCTTAAATGATCAACTATTTGGAAATGAAATACTGAGGTACAGATGTGAAGAGTAAAACAGAAATAAGTTTGGTAGCTGGGAACATCTTCTCATCTGCTCTTTGTATTACAACATAATAGTCCCATTGTCCAACTTCATGGCAATAGTACTTCAAAAACAAACACATAAATGCTTCATGGTGTTAGCTATGGCTAATGTAGTCAGGAAGAGATAACATCGTGTGTATTTGTAAGGGACCAGTGTACTAGATTAATTTGCCTGCAGATGTTCTTCAGGACTCCCTCCCCCCCTTTTGTTTTCTCAATAGATATGTCCCAGGAGTGATTCAGGAAAAATGTCAGTTGCTTTGCACTTGTGAGGAATTGAGTCTTTGAACTACATGATTTTATCCTCTATTTATGGAAAGGTTTAAAATGAATGTGTACCACCTCTGACAAATGGATGTTGCATGCCAGCTAACACAATTGATTTGCTCAGGTGCCTCTTTTAACAAAAGATATCTACTAGTTTGCTAAGTCTTTCTTATATTTAATGACAGTAAACAATCCCTTCTTCCAGTAGTAGAAAATATTTTCTATTGTTTTCTGAACCCAATATCTCAAAAACTTATGAGTTACCAGATATCTAGATTTTCCTCATATTTTTTTTACTATTTTTTCTTAAGAATGCAGATATAAGTGATATAATATATTTTCATAGAAATTATTAGATTGTTTTCTAGGTAAATTATTTATACTAAAATCACAAAACTAAAATACCAGAGTCTCATCTTGCTATGTCTGTCAATGATATACATAATTATTATCTTATATTAAATTTATTTTTCCATTTTTTTTTGCCCACTACATAAGGATGCTTTATACTTTTTATCTTTTAATTTTAATTTCCACTTAATTTAATTTCCACATTCTATTACAGGAATGAACCTCTGGCACCTTACACTTAATTTTTTTTTATTGTGACCTCTGTGTATTTTCTTTATTCTTCTTTTGTGGGCCTTCTGGTGTCCTATAAACTATTGGTCTTTATTACTGTTACCAGCATCGCCATTTATTTAGGTAAAAGAACTCTGAGCTGCCACTGGAAATGGGTTCCTCCTTTTCCTTTGCTCTCTTTCCAGATAACTGTTCTCCATTTCCATCAGCAGCTCACTGCCTCCTCTATGCTTACTTTTACTCTCATAAAATTCACCTTGAAGTGCATCTTCCAATGTGCCTTCAGAATGACTTTCTTTTCTCAGTTCGAGGAGTAGGACCTAGGGCCTCACTCATGAAAATGTCTTTTATAAAGGTTAGTCTTATTTATACTACTTAATATATATGTAAACATACATACATATATGTGTATAAGGTTTACATGTATAACTTTTAATGTTTTGCCTCATAAAAGCCTGTTGTTTTTTGTTTCTTTTGTCTGTTTTTGAGACAGGGTCTTTCTACATAATCCTGGCTTTTCTGAAACTTCCTATGTAGACTAGGCTGGTCTTCAACTCATAGAGAGCCACCTGAGTCTGCCTCATAGATGCTGGTATGAATACACACAACCAATGATATCCTTTTCTAATATCACTGTTATTTATATTTTAATGTTTTACCCTAGAATACAGAGTAATGGGTTTTATCATGTTATCTTCATAAGTAATATTTTATATTCATTTTTCATATCTCATATCCACCTGAAGCAAAATAAATGTAAAATATGGTTGTTTAAATGGTTAATGCTAGTGATGTGGTGTCAATATGAAATGTTCCCTTTAGGCACATGCATTTGTGGTGGTGTTGCTAGCTCATGAGCTTTTTAGAAAGGATTGCTTCCTTATGGGGCTGCTTCTTGTGGATTTAGCATACCATGGCATTATTTGATAGGAAGTAAGAGGTGGAGCCTGGTTGAAAATAAATACACACATTGAGTAATCAATCTTCAGGATCTGCCTCTCTCTTCCAGCTACCTGGAAAACGTGTTGAACAGCTTCTTTCCTTCACATTTACAATATAATGGTGTTCTTTGCTCTTGCCCAGTTCCCAAAAGCAAGAGTCAACTAACTAGATACCGAATCATGTGGTACCTGGGGCAAAATGATAGTTCCTTCAAATGTCCTCTTTTCCGCCTTCCCTTCTCTTCCCTTCCCCCTCGCCCTTCACCTTCCTCCCTCCTTCCCTCTTTCCTTTCCCTTTTCTTTAATCTTAGGTATTTGTTATAGCATCAAAATACTGACTAATATAACTAGGAAAAATGAAACCTTTTAATGGTCAAAGAATCGCATTATTATTAGAGCATAGAGAGGTAAATATTAATATTAGTTTGCTAATGCCGACCAACTGCCATTTGGGTCATAGTCACTGTATATTCTTCCATATGAACTGAACATCTTATTTTTCTCATTCATTCACTTTGTTTCAGTTAAGGAGACTGGCTTTGGCTAACTGAAACAGTAAGGCACATGCCTGATGTGACAACATATTATACTGTACTACATTGTTTGTCCCAACCACTTTCTCTTAATGAAGGAACAGAAAGTATCTTGTCCACATATGAAGCTGTATAGCTGGAAGTAGAGTAGTACAAGGTACTGAATGAAAGAGTTAATGTTTGTATTACACGGGGAAATGACTAAATATTTGAAAAAGAATAGCTGTTAATGATGTTTGAAACATATGTATTTTTATTAAGCCCATATTTTAAAAGTACATTTGTGAACTAATTTTCTTGTTTAAATATTTGTATAAAATAGTGATGTATTAAAACAACATTTTCAGGGAAAAAAGCTAGGTAATAGCTAATCTATATTAATCAAAGGATGTAGTCATATAGCTTTAATAAATACCTGTAATAGTTTAAAATGTAGAATGTAGTGTTATGAGCTTAATTAGTACCCATGTTTCCCTGTGTTTGTGTGTTAATCTATATGTGTTTGTATGCACATGTGTGCACATGTGAGTGCATTTGTTTGGGGTCCAGAAGTCAGTTTTTGGTATTTTGTTTTCTTATTATTGGCCTGTATCTCACTGATTAGATTGGTCTGACTGTCCCAATTTATTCTTTCCCAGAACTGGATTACAAATAGATACCACTGGCTTTTTTTCTGTGGGTCCTAGAGAACACACCCAGGTCCTTATGTTTGCATAACAAGCACTTTATGGACTGAGCTGCCTCTTCTGATTTTTTTGAGTTATGTATTACCTTTGAAAACTCTGACTATGTTATTGTAGAGCAAAGGAGATATAACTAAGTATTCAGAGAGAGAAAATGAAGAGCTTCTATGAGATACTGTGAATAGCAAATTGGCAGAGTTGAGGATGCTATTTCAAAGGAAGATTATTTTGTCTGTTATATTTTATTAAGCAATAATCCAAGTTCATAGAACATGTAAAGTTAAAAACAAAAAGAATACCTCAAAAGATCTGGAGGGATCATATTTAGCAGAAACGAAAAGAGTTGTTTGAGAGGGACAAAACCGTAGAAGACAAAGTAAAAAGAAAGTCAAAGACAGCCATTGGTGTTAAGCGTGCTTTATACTTTCAGCAGTATTGCAGACTGTGAAGCCATTCTGTATATGATTTGTTTCTCTTGCTACTTTGCAATTTGATTTAAAAATGAGAAAATGTTAGAATAGAAGACTCCAAAGAGGGGCATGCTCCATTTGAAATTAGAATGGTTGCAGCATCCCAGGTCAGGTAGCCTCTGGAAAACTAATACTTTTTTCATCTCTGCTTTTCTTAGTACTTCGGCTTCATTTTCTCTTGCCAGTGAGATATTTCTTTGTTTGGTAGAAAACTTTACTATCACCAGCAAACAAATACACGAGTTATGTTTGGATAGATACAAGTATTCATTTGATATTTATCATATATGGATAGAGGCAATGGTTGGTTGGTAATGGTGTGAATTTTTCCATGTTATAGTTTTCTTTTTCCCTTTGAAAATCAAAGTACACATTGCCATGTTAAGAAACCTGATGTAAGATATGGTAGAACGTTTAATTATCTGGAGTTAACTTAAAATATCATGTCCTAGCTCGTATCATTACATTCATTTAGAATTATCTCATGAGTTTGGGAACTTTTTGTTTTAGTTGTTATAAGGTTTTGATTCTACTGTTAAATATCATAGTTTTCTTTTTTTTGATACTTTATTTACATTTCAAATGTTTTCCCCTTTCCAGGTCTCCCCTTTGGAAACCCCCTATCACATACCCCCCTCCCTGCCTCTATAAGGGTATTCCCTCACCCACCCACCCACTCCCGTCTTCTCTCCCTAGTATTCCCCTATACTGGGGCATCTAATACAGTCAGACCCAAGAGCCTCTCCTCCCACTGATGGCTAACAAGGCCCTCCTTGTGGCCAACACCATGGGTCACTCCATGTGTATTCTTTGGTTGGTGGTCCAGTCTCCAGAAGCTCCGGGGGTCTGGCCAGTTGACACTGTTGTTCCCTCCATGGGGCTGCAAACCCCTTCAGCTCCTTCAGTCCCTTCTCCAAGTCCTCCATCCAGGACCACATGCTCAGTCCAACGTTTGGCTGTGAATTGAATCTTGGGTATTCCGAACTTTTGGGCTAATATCCACTTATAACTGAGTACATACCATGTGTTTTTTTTTTTGTTTTTGTTTTTGTTTTTTTTTTTTGTGTGTGTGTGACTGAGTTTCCACACTCAGGATGGTATTTTTAAGTTCCATCCATTTGCCTGTGAATTTCATGAAGTCATTGTTTTTAATAGCTAAATAGTACTCCATTGTGTAAATGCACGACATTTTCTGTATCCATTCCTCTGATGAGGGACATCTGGGTTGTTTCCAGCTTCTGGTTATTATAAATATGGCTGCTATGAACATAGTAGAGCATGTGTTCTTATTACATGTTGGAGCTTCTTCTGGGTATATGCTCAGAAGACACTCTAACATCATAGAGTTTTCTAATTTTCCACTCTACTTCACTTTTGGTAATCAGAGAGGTTGTTGTGATATTCGTGAATAAGTGAGTGAGCTATAGCTATTTTTTCAAATGCATATGATCCTTTTTCCTACCTTTCCTTTTAATACTTTTTCCCTTGGTTCATTACATGCAGGGCTCTTTCTTGGTTCTCAGGTCTCAGCTTAAGTGTTACTTCCTCAAAGATGTCTTTCCTACCTTCCCACAGTAAAGTGGCTCCCACTTCTCCTCATAGTTCTATGTTGAATTGTTATCCTCAAAGCTATTCCTGTTTACTCTTTCCTTGCCTGTTTTTGTGCTCTTTCTCTGAAAATTTGAAGGGATGTATACTTGGCAATTAAAAGGATTGGCTGGAAAGTCATAGCTGGGCTCATGGTCTAACCTTCCCATTACTATTTTTGGGTACTTGGGGACAATTTCAACTTAATCCCCATATGGTTCCCTTTACTTATCTGTAAAACTGTGTAAGAATAGAGCATATCTTATAGACTTGGAGAATTAAATGTACTTTAACATCTGTGTTAGTTACTTTTTCCTTGCTGTGATAAAATACCACAAAGAATCATGTTAAGGGAAGAATTTATTTCAGGTCACAGTTTGAGAGGAAAAAGTGCATTATGGCAAGGAAGTCTTGGCAGCTGGGGCTTCATCTGTAGATCTGGGAGTCTGCAGCAGCTGTTTGTTTCTTGGTACCAAACTGAGAAGCAGAGAAGTTGAATGGTGGTAGAGGGCTGAATTATATTCCTTCAGCATCCACTCCTCCCCCGCCCTCCACATATTGCTCTTTACCCATTAGGTCACTTTCCCTAAGTTAGGCTCAACCTCCCCAATATTCTGTAACTTCTAAAACTGCCTCCAGATTGGGATCAACACCCAAAGACATGTCACATTCAACCCGTAACACCATCTCAACTATCCAAAGCACCATTTATGATATGTTAGAAAACAAAACTCCAAAAACAACAACTGAGTAACCAAACAAAAACCATCCAGCAAATTAAAATAAACTCTCACCAAAGGACTACTTTCGAAAAGTCTCAGTGAATGATGTAGATCTGCATATGCAGATGTAAATATCTTGTAGATTGTGCTATCAGTGGAAATGGCTAAGTACACACCTTAATGTTAATTTCAGAATCTCATGTATCACAGAGGTTCTTTGGCTCATGTTATGCTTAGACATGATCTTAGGCTCCAGTACATAGTGACAGGAAGAAGACAGTGAGTGACATCTTATTGTGTATTTAGGAAGTTCCCATCATTCACTGCCATACTCAGGTTGCCTTGGCCAAAACCCACAAGAGAGCTACATTTGATTTCAAGGACCAGGAAAGCACAGTCCTGTCTTCTTAAGGAAGAACAGTAGAAATTTGGGAGGGTAGTACTTCTTAATAATAACATTGTTATTGGGAATAAAGGTATAATATATTAGGAACAGTGTCATTGAGATCAGTACTACAATGTATTGTTTAATTATTGGAATATTTTAGCTGGTCTTATTGTTATAAGGATATCCTACAGCATACTTAGAGAAATCTACACTTATACTTCCAGGTATACCTATTTTTAACTTATTTTCTTTCTATACTTCTTTGTTAAAAACTAAAATGCAAACAGCATTATACTGGGCCTAGGCAAAGTCAATTTAATATCACCACCTACCTAACATATTGTTCCAGTAGAAGGCTGTCAAAATCTATAACAAGAATAACATTTATTGTCTTCAGTGCTAACAGTGCCTTCTTCTAGAATTCCTCATGAAAATCCCACATAACATTGTTTTATAGTTAACTTTTGTTTAATAAATAGTTTTCAGTATAATAACAATAAAACTATAGTACAGCAGTTTTATAAACCAACAGCAGTCATTTATAGCCAGGTATTAAGTATTTTGCATCCTTGTACTTGCTGTTTTTTCATGGAAGTGAGATATAAGAGGTTTTGTTTTATTTCAAGATTGACACAAACATTAATAGTAAGTTTTATTCTGAAGTACATAGGTGATAAATTTTCTAATCCACTATAGTCTTCATGGGAATACCAGTGCATATGTCCTTAATAAATCTGTTAGACAATATCAGACCATGCATGAAATTTTTAATAATTTTTTCTTGGAAGTAGGTTAAATACATGATGTGTGTTTGTGTGTGGATCTGTATGTGTTGTGTTTATCTATGTGTGCATTCTATTTATCTGTTTACATGTGTTCATGCATGTACATGTATGTTTGTGTATATGAGAGACTCAGTCTTGCTATGTAGTCCAGTTTTTCATACTTTTCTTTGTAACCCAGATTGGATCATGTATATGTATATGTATATGTATATGTATATGTATATGTATATGTATATACTATGTGTGGTGAAGCATTTGCCTTTTACATTATACCTGTTACATACACTTTACTTTTCAGCATTCATATATTAATCTTATAACAACTGACAATTGTTTTTGCCCTGCCTGCCATATATACTTTCAGTTAATCAATTTGAGATTACCTTGGTATATATCAAATACAGATGTAATATAAGTGATATATAGCCATAAGTGATATATAGATTATTTTTGGATGAGGGACTAGTGAGTGAAACACATAAATTTGAATCTTAATATGAAAATTTATGTGTGTATGTGTGTGTATGTGTTTGTGTGTGTGTGTGAAAGAGAGAGAGAGAAAGAGAGAGAGAGAGAGAGGGAGGCAGGCAGTGAGATGGAGAGGGGAGTTGGAGAGGCAAGAGGGAGAGGTAGAGGGGTGATGAGTATGAAACCAAGAGCCTGTCACTTGCTAGGCAAGTACTGTACCCCTGAGATTCATATTGTCTGCAAATAAATATTGAAATTAAAAAAGAAATATCCTGTAGAAGATGTTAGTGTGGCAAAGCTTTTGGGCTTGCTAGTAACAAAATCTTCTGGGTAGTTAATTGCTAAGCCTGTACGAGCAGACCACAGAAATATTTTTATATTGCTTTGCACTTGGATATTAATATGACATATGCAGCATAATTTATTTTTGAATAAATATTAGTGACCCTTCCAAGACCTTATAAATTTGCTCTTGGCAGTTATTCTAGGCCTGTTCTGGGCTTAGACATTTTTAGTTTTCATTCTCCTTTGAGAGTAAAGTATAAAATGATTTTCAAATGACAATGTTAGAAATTTTATATAACAGTTCTTGTCAAATTACTTTGAAATAAATAAAAACATGCGGTTGTGTATGATCTACAAACAATGGGAGAAATATTGATTGTAGGTGGAGATGACATCCCTTTAGCTTTCTGTCGTTTGTACTGTCTCATATATGTATATTTACCTTTTCTTGTTTTGTATTTGCTGCATACAAATTAAGATGTATCATGAAGAATTATTTTGAAATAGCTGTCATAGTGTTCTCTTCCTCTAGCTTCTAGTTATTCTATGTTTTTCCTTTAATAATTACTCATGTATAATTAATATGCTTAAGAAAATGGTCACATATTGCTGTCCATATATACATCAAAATCAACATAATGCAAAAGAACATTTCATATACAAGGTTCCATATTCTATCTTGAAAAAGCATGTTTCCTTCTTTATCTTTGTGTGTGTGTGTGTGTGTGTGTGTGTGTGTGTGTGTGTTTCAGTACATGCTCTCACATATGCACATATGGTGGTGAATGCATGAGAGGTCAGTCCAAACCTTTGTAGAGTTAGTTATTTTATTCTACGATGTATTTAAGGAATAAAAAAATAAGCTCAAAGTATCTATATTTTAAGGAAATTTTTATATTTTCCCTTTTGATCTGCTGAGAAAAAAATGGGGCATTTTACTTGCACATTAAAAAGTACTTTTGTGAAAGGACAAACAAAAAGAGTTTATGAATATAGTCTTGAGGGAACTGATACAATCCATAGTATACATCCTAGAAATTAAAATGGGGAACAGAGCTAAACAGAGAAGTCTCAACTGAGGAAACTCGAATGGCCGAGAAACACCTAAAGAAATGGTCAACATCCTTAGTCATGAGGGAAATGCAAATGAAAACAACCCTGAGATTCCACCTCACACCAGTCAGAATGTCTAAGATCAAAAACTCAGTTCACAGCAGATGCTGGTGAGGATGTGGAGAAAGAGGAAGACTCCTTCATTGCTGATGGGATTGTAAGCTGGTACAACCACTCTGGAAATCAGTTTGGTGGACCCTCAGAAAAATGGACATAATACTACCTGAGGACCCAGCTATACCCCTCCTGGGCATATACCCAGAAGATGCTCCAACTTGTAATAAAGACACATGCTCCACTATGTTCAGAGCAGCCATATTTATAATAGCCAGAAGCTGGAAACAACTCAGATGTCCCTGATATAGCTGTCTCCTGAGAGGCTCTGCCAGAGCCTGACAAATACAGAGTCGGATTCTTGCAGCCAACCATTGGACTGAGTGTGAGGTCCCAGATGGAGGAGTTGGAGAAGGGACTGAAGGAGGTAAGGGTGTTTGCATCCCCATGGAGGGAGCAATACTATCAACTGGCCAGGCTCCCTGGAGCTTCTGGGGACTGGACCACCAATCAAAGAGTACACATGGAGTGACCCATGGCTCTGGCCTTGTTGGCATCAGTGGGAGGAGAGGCCCTTTGGCCTGAGGGTGTTCAATGCCCCACTATAGAGATATTCCAGGGCGGGAAGACAGGAGTAGGTGTGTGGGTGGGTAGGTTGGGGAGAACCCTCATACAGGCAGGGAAAGGGCGGTGGGATAGGGGAGTTCCAAAGGCGAGACCTGGAAAGGGGAAAACATTTGAAATGTAAATAAAGAAAATATCCAATATAAAAAAGAGAAAACAAAAAAAAAAATCCCACAAGATTATTGATTTGCATGGAAGCTCATGTTTCATGATTTTAGAGCTTTTTTCCAATGAGAAAGTCCTAAGTCCCTTAGTAATCCCACTTTCATTATGTAATCACTTTAATATTATATCAGAATGATCTATAGATGTTTTGTTTTTCATGGAAAGGTGGTGGACAAACACAGTACCTGATTAGTAACCTTGATACTGTAATTGTTCCACTATTGTTAGTGATGAGAAAATGAGACATGGATTTATGATCTAAGTTCTTCCTGGTAGGATTATATAATCTAATGAATTTAGAGAATTTTTGTTAACAATAGTTTAAGGTACTCATAAAATGCTGTTACGATATGCAATGAATTTTTCATGATAAATGACCATTCTCAAAGGCACATTGATTTCCATATAATTATATACCTAGTTCTACTTTTGTTTATTAGCAAAACAGTCCTAGATTTTGCATAATTTAATGAATATAATTAATGACTAACTGTTTTTTCTTCTGATAGGCTAACTAATCAGGGTGACCTAGACTAATTCTTTATATTTATTGCAGAATAGGAAAAAAAAAAACAGCTGCAAAGTATTATTTTGCATGATAGCTCTGTTTTTCTCATCTTCCTATCCTAGGCACATTATTAATTGTAGTTGAAGCAATGTTAAAAGTGTATTTAACATAAAGATTGAGATATTATAGTTGAAACTGTGGAAGAATAAAGTACATAGCCACTGATCCTTTTCCTTGGTTAGTCAAATGATGTCACTGAGAAGACATTAATTAGTATTTTAGTTATTTTCTATTTTACCTTTGATTGCTTTATCATTTAATTAAGTAAAATGTGGATATGAAAATATGAGCTATCAATCATGTTAGGTAATGACCAGTCTCCAGATGATCTTTATACATATCTTCACGTTTGAACATGTTTACATTTTATTACTTACTGATTTGTGTGTATAGCCAAAGGAGCAGCTATTAAAAAAACTTCAAGGTAAAATGAAGAATTCTCATGGATCAAAATAAAGCAACAACAACAAAAGTCCAGTAACTTCTTAAGTATTTTAACACATTATGGATTGGATCTGAGTTCAAATCTCCCTAATTCACATAAAAGACCAGGCATTCCTCTGAATAAATAAGAGATAAACAATCAACACTTTATGGATTGAAGCAGCATTTTCTTTATTTCTTTTTCAGTGGCTAGAATAGTACCCAGAGTAGTAGCTAATGTAAATTTTGATTCAATGTTTTTAAATATAAAGTTGTATTGGATTTTGGTTATAAAAACGTCTATGCTACTTTTAGAAATTTATGAAACTTATTCATACACAATTTTATTTTAGTTTTGAGTATTTCATAAATGTATACAACCTATTTATTCCCCCAGTTCTTTCCTGGCCATCAGTCTGCTCCCAACTTCACGTCTTCCATTTTTAACTTAATAATTTTACTTTTTTTTTGAGAACTTCATACATGGATATTGCATCTACATCCTTTCAACACCTATTTCAACTCCTCCTATGTCCCTTCTCTCAAATTCATGAATTCTTTTATTGTTACATATATATATATATACATATATATATATGTATATATATATGTATATATATATATATGTATATATATGTATATATATATATATATGTATATATACACACATATATATCCTATTGTATTCATTAATTTTTTTCTTGTAAATACATGAATATAGGGCTGAGAACTTGGGAATAGACAACCTGTGTGGGAGCTAATCCTTGAGGGAAACTGATTTTCCCTACTCCTGTAGAAAAGGAGTACTAGTAACTAGTCATCAAGTGGTGGGAACATGTGGAATTCCCCTTGTCCTTGTTGGCATGTCAACTGTTCTCAATACATTGATTGTGTTCAAGTAATCAAATTGTTGAGAGGAAAGTTGCACCTGTGAAGCCTCATGTCTTTCTGTTTTTTTTTTTTTTTTTCTTTTCTTTTTCTTATAACCCGTTGTGTCCAGTTAGTGCCACCCATATACACATGGGTGTGGCAGCATCCACTTCAACATAGTCAACTTGCCAGTAATCATGCCCACACATAGAACTGACTCTTTCAAGGCCATCTGTCATTAGCTTACCTTGGGGTGCAGTCTTCAGTCCATGCTGTGTTGTTGGTTTTGTGCAAGCAAACACAGCTACTATGTAAATTTATGAGTCCATTGCCTCTGCCATATCTAGAAGAATGTTTTGCCAGAGTCTTCACTGAAGTCTAATTTCTCTTTTAGTGATATTCCATGAGTAATTTGGGTAAAAAGACATACAAAAAGGATAATTGTGTTATTGGAAAGATTATCATCAATATATTAAACTGTGTCCATTCTTAGGTTTTGCACATATGATTTTTAAATTTTGTTTTCTACAGTATTAATACAACAAATTTCTCTACTGACCCCATTAATTCTTATCAGGTATCATGCTACTATTATTTTACATGCTTCTATTTACCAGATTCCCTCAGTATTTGCTTGGCAGTTGACCTTATAATCCTTTAAGTTTCAATTTGGGAGATTCTGACTGAGAATTTAAGCAAGCTGCCCAGTTAGTTCCTCTGTGCTGAGCTCTGAGCTATTTGAACTCCAGTAATGTTTGTCTTGAATATTCTTGCTGGTATTAAATCTTGATATTCTAAGTTTAGAAATAGTCTTTGGAACTAGCAAATTTTTTGCCTTATATTTGATAAATGAGTGACTGAATTGGGCATATCCTGGCCTTAAAAAATAAAGCAATGAGATATGTTTTAGGATAAACTATTCCTGGAGATAATTTCTTTATCCAAAAAACACTGTTCAAAAAATGTTTCAGCAGTGGCAACATAATTATAGTAAATATATACTCCCTTAGTTAACTGTGGTAGACAGTGCAAGTTTGGAAGATTAAGGTCTTTTTGTTCAAAAGCAAAATAGGCTGATTATTTTATACTTAGATTTTGTGATGGCAGTGTAAATAACTTTCATGTCGTTATCTAATTGTATACATTATTTTAAGAGATAGAAATATTGTAGTAAAGTACAAAATGACACCATTTCTGTTATTGTGGAATGTTTGATCATTTCTAAGGGAAAATTACAAAACTATTTAGCTCACCTCAGTTACTGTAGCATAGCCTCTAAAGTCTCATTTCTTTAACAGGGCCTTGTGGGTGTTCTAAAGGAATGATTGAAATGAAAAGAAATGAGAGAGTCAAACAGTGTACCATAATAGATGAAATGGAAAGTAATTATGTTAATGTTGACTCATTATGAAGCCCTAACCGTTTGTACCTGCTCATTTCTGTGTGGAAACCTGTGCAGCTGAGATGCTGAATAAGAAATTCTTGTATAAATGAGCCTAGAGGCATGTTTCTAATATTGGAGCTAAGCCTATACAGAATTGTAATGAATTTCCCTAAGTCAGTATTTAAATGTGCTATCAGAGAAGGTGCTTCTCTTGACAGAAAATTTGGATTCTGGTGTTTATCATCAAAATTTTACCTATGTGCCTGAATCCTAATAGCTACATATAACTCTCATTTGTTAATTAGAAGGAAAGAAACCCCTCAAATTGCAAAATGTATTAGTATTATATGCTCTGTTAGATTTCCTATATACACTCATGTAGAACTACTTCAGATAAAGTACACTGAGGAGATATATGAGACAAAGTTAGCCGGGCAAGAGGATGTAGATAAGCATAGCATTGCAAATATGTACTTTGATGTACTTTATAAGGAAGCAGTTGTAAATTACTCAGCAATATATATATATATTCTTAAGAATATGCGAGGTTTGGAGTTGAGCCAACTGCCAACTATATATAAACTGCCTGTCTGAGTCTAGTATGGAAACCTTTGTTCAGTTTAGAGAATTATCATGTCCTTTCCCTCAATGCTTCCATCTCTCGTTCCATTGTACCTGAATGCCTCTTTGTTCCTATAACCTGTTGCCCAAGCGTTTACCTTTCAGCTATAATTTAGAATAAAATGCTTTTACATTTTATAACTCAACTGTCCTGTCTGTATTCTGGAAATAAAATACTTTAGGATCTCTCTGACCATGTTACCCTGCCAATTCTGGTTTAGTTGAGAAAAATGATACATTGCTGTTTATAATTTCAAGAGACTTATTTTTCCCCTATGGCAGGAAGTGCCTTCTAAAATAATTAAATTACTAAAACAATGAGACACCTAATTTTTGTCAAATTATATTCACTATTAACTTGAGAATGTAATTGCACTAAAGAATATTTTGCCTTGGACATGAACTTTTCTTTTATCCTGTCAATCCAAATGCTTTTAAGTAATGCACTTAAATTTCATTTTCCCAACATGAGTGTTGATGCTCATAACATTCTTTTGTATTTTGAGATAATTAATATCAGCTGAGTATTTAGTGTCAATCTTCTTTGTTTGGATCTCAGTTTTTAGATTTTTGTATTACTCACACAAAGATGCAAGACCTAGTTATATTTTAACACCGAAATCTTATCATAGAATATCACACCAGAAGGAATGTAAAAATTTCATCTGCAGCAGAGTGAACTGTCTACAAGAAATATAATGTAAGCCATATATGTAATTTAAAAATTTCTAGAAACCACAGTTAGGAAGTAAAAAGAAATATTCAAAGTTCATGTTAATAATACAGTTTATTTAATCTTATACCTCCAGTACATTATTATTTCAGTATCTAGTCAATGTGAAATAATTGAAAAGATGTATCACATCATTTTTGTACTAACTCTTCAAAATCTGATGTGTATTTTATATTTATAGCATATTTCAATTCTATCTAGCTGCATTTCAAATTGTAGGTTTCTATATGTGTCCAGAGGCTACTAGGTTTGGCACTGTAGACCTCAAGCCTTGATTTATTGTCTATCCCTGGCTTCCTAATAAAATTGTGCACTAAGAATAGTTCTAGCACCTCCTCATGGAGGAGCGCATGCTTCTCTGGTAAGGCATTATCAGAAAATCATAATCTTATCTGACATCTAGGCTTTGTCCATGAGAAATAAAGATCAGATTCATCAAAAACCTTTTGTTTTACAATAAGTTTATTCTTGTGGATATCTTTCTATCTGTACTTTTTCTTCCTATCATTGCTTGTTCATTTTAGAGATGTCAGTTTCCTTTGTTTCACATGGCATGTAAGAGAATGGAGCTATCATTTCAGTAATGATAGTTCTGTTGGTGTTGCTTCCTTAACAATTTTTATTTGCTATTGTGGTATATGTGCTTATGTGTATGTGAGAATAGCAGGCAGTGTTACAAAGGTCAGAGGGCAAGTTTTCAGAGTTTCTTCTTCACTTTCATTGTGGAATCTGAGGATTGATGTCAGGTTATCAGCTTTGTGCATCAAGTGCTTTTACCTACTGAGATATCCTGCTAGCTCTGTGTCATTTCTTTTAGAAAATGAGTGAAGCTCCTACTTTAGTTTGCATTGAGGTTGGGAGTGTCTGGCAGTGTTTTGTGTGTAGTAGGAATGGTCTTTTGCATGGTTACTTTGGGAAGTGGTACTGACATAGAAGGGATCCTAGTAGCAGGACCTTAAGGCATTCGAGTCCTTGCTTTCCAAAGGATTAAGGAAGTTCTTGAGGGATTCTAGAATGAATCAACCTCAATAGATCGTTATTACAAGAGCGAAACTGTTCTCCTCTTAGATCTCTGGTCTGTTTTGTCAGTATGATGATTTCTGCTCATATGTCTTCCCCATGATGTATCAGTAAATGCTGAACCAAAGTAACTACTTGGTTTGAAGCTTTCAGTTTTCTTTGTAAGCTTTCCCTGGCTTAGGTATTTATACATAGGAGTGAACCTAGACAAATAGAACATATTTCTTTGAAGCCCCAGTAATCATTTAAGCTACATTCTCTTGAAAGTTTCACTAATCACAAACAATTGCTTCAGATTTTGAACAGTAATCACTCATCTTGTCTCTAGATTAAAAGTCATCTCCCTTTTTTTTTATTGATTGATAATGTGATATAGGTCCTTTGCTGCATGTATTTTAGGCACACTCCCACTCTCTCCTTATAATTTCATGCTTTGTTTTATTCTCTAATGTTAACCTTTTCATGTAACTATTAATGAACACAAATTGGGAAAGGATTTGGGAAATGAATGAAATGGGTTCCTAATATTATAGATCTTATTCAACTTAATTGCTTCCAGAATGCTATCCTAAGTATAAAGGTCATCACGTTTTCTATTGTCTAGTTGTAGTCTGGAACAATAAGACATAGTCCTTAGCAGCTTGGTTACAAAATCCACCTTTTCACTATCAGTGCTTTCCCTAGTATTCTTCTCTGCTAGCCACTTCTGACGACTCAGACATGCAGCACTCCAGTCTAGTATTCATGATTTTCCTACAACATTTTGCCAGTTTTCATCATTTCCTCCTTCACAAACTGTCCTCTTGCCTGAAGTCCTCTTCTAGGTACAGTCTTATCCCTGCTTCCCGTATAGTCTCTTCTTTCCATTGTAATATCATTTCTTGTATTCTCAGAACACTTCTGTTACAGATTTCTTTTACCCTGTGGTAATTCTGTATCTCTTACTCTTTTAATAGCAAAGTTAGTGGGCTGGATATAAACATACTCTGTTGAACACAGCTGGTCCATTTAAAATAAATGGGAATTCCTTCAGGATGTCTAATTTAGCAGTCCCATATCAGGAAAATGACACATATTAAATGCCAACTATGTGTTTTCAAAAAGGATTTTGTGGAGTATTTGCAGTAATGATCTATAGGTTATAGAATGCTCCCATTTTAGAGATGAAATTAATCTTGGTAAAGTGATTGCATTATTCATATCACCCATCTATTAAATGTCATAAATCAAATTTGAGTCCAAGTGTGAATGAAGAATGCCTCCTTGTGTTTAACAGTACATGTTTAAAAGAAATAAGTACTTTGGTGGAAGTAGAAGGCCACAGTCTTGGGGAGCTGGAAGAAATGATATTCTCATGACCAGCATTGAAATATAGGCATTTCTACTTGACATCCCTTTCTTCCTTCCCTCAAATTTGTACTTATGTTTTCATTTTTTTCCATTTTAGTAAACATTATCCTTTGTAGAGGTTATGATTGATATTGTACTCATAAGAGATTTTTTTTTAGTAAAAGTTGATTATAGAGACAAACTTGTAAATTAGTAAAAAACCAAAAAGTTACGTCTCTCTCTCTCTCTCTCTCTCTCTCTCTCTCTCTCTCTCTCTCTCTCTCTTTCTCTGTCTCTCTCTCTCAGCAGCATGGTAGCAGAGAGTGGGCTAACGGAATTGCTTCGTAGAGAACATTAGGCGATCTCTTCCAGTGGATTTGTGAAAGCTTTCACCACTTAACATGTCAATAATATGTCCATAGGAAAGGGTTTTACAAATATCTGAGAACATTTGAAAAGGAAAAGAAAACTAGCATTGAATTCGCAATGCAGGGAGTCTACATATCATCTTGTGAGTTTGGTTGTGAGAGATTTGTTAATTTAGGCAGGAAGAGGCTAAATCACTTTGTGAAATGACAATATAAACAGCAGAATAGCATTTAAATACATTTTCTCTAACTCTCTGAGAATATACAACCCTTCAGATATGCCAAATATGGAATTTTGGTATTCTTTGTGCAATAGGTGCTATTTCATTAATTATATTATCAAACATATTTCATAACTAGTAAAAGATACATTTCAGAGCTACCCTATCAGTAAGCAGATAAGATGTCTATTCATAATTCTTGGCTACATATGCAAAATGAAAATACATTGAAGCCATTTAAATCACCATCAGTGTATTTTTTTCCATTATATATTAGTTACACATAGGTAAAGTGGCTGATTTTTCATGAAGGAAACTAGCTTAAATGCAGAATATAAAGGTGGGATAGTCATGGCATGTTTTAAATGATGTTAATATTCTCCACTCATTTATTTTACTCATTTTGAAAGAAAAGCAAGGCCTTTTGTTAAAAGGAAATTACATAAAGTATAATCTCAGTTATAAATATGGATAGTCAAATATTTGTTGTTGTGAGGTACCAAGACTGAAGTTCTTGGTGTTTAGTTTATTTTGTGAGTTCAGTTCCTAAGCACTACACTGTTTGGTTGTTATTTGATTTTAACTGGTTTTTGGAGAATACCAATCAACCCAATTAATAGTAGAAAGATTTTTTGACACACAGGTCCTCGCCACTCCAAGGGAAATTTACTGGTTACTGCAATGGGAATGTTAATTCTCATCAATGTACTAGCCTTCGCTAACACAACCATTCACTGTAAACAATGAACACAGCATTCATTACACAAGCCAGAGCTCTTAAAAGCCAGCAAGTTTTTACATTCTGCTAGGAATTCTGTGGTAGTTATAAAGTGTGAAAACTAATATTTTAAGATTTATCTTAAAACTCTCTGGTAAGGAAAACACATTTCTTCTCAGCTTGTCATTAATCTGATTTTACATGTGGGCTGGTTCCACTTATCCTGGAGGCAGTTAATCATTAAACATTTTTAGTGGCAAAAAGCTCTCCTCCTAAAAAGATTTTTGTCTTCTTGTCATAATTTTTTATGTTTTTTTTTCTAGATTTTTAAACTAGAAAATACTGTAAATATTATTGGACAGCATTATGAGTTTCCTCCAAACTGAGATGAAAGATGCCATTTGTCCTTTATAAGTAGAACTTTATTAATTGATGACTCATGTCTTCAGAGATATTTAGTTACACAGCACTATTCTAATATATATTGGTTCATTTCAGGTAGACACTATATTGACAACATGGTTGAAATAACATTGGTCCTTTTAACTAAACCCAAGGATATCTACTGGCAGGGGGCAGGGTACTAAAATGAAGCTATTAATAAGTTTAGGATATTTACCAGCTTGGTTGATTTTCCCTTTGAGTAGTTTGAAAGTAAATATAGGTTCAAATACTGTGGTTGGGCCTTGGGCACATACATGAAACCCACAGGTTTTAAGCAAAGTCAATGGAGCCTATTGTGTATAGCAGAGGGTACACAGCTAAAGGCAGTGATTTTGTCCTTTCCCAGAATCTATCTATAGCCAATAGTGCAGAGTTAAAGTATAGGGACCCTTGAGCTCTCTCTCTCCTCATCTTCATTCATTGTTAATAGGCTTGACTTTGTGAGAGTCCAGTGCAGGTAATTGCAGCTGATGTGAATTAATGAGTGCAGTAGCAATAGTTGTCTGAAGTCTAGGGAATGACATTTCTTAGCCTATCTTTGGATCTTCCAGCTCTTACACACTTCCTACATCCTCTTTCTCAATGTTTTGGTGTCTCTACCTCTTAATAACTGTGTGGCTACTGGTGATTCACTTTAGTCTCTTCATTTCTAAAGTTGGTGACAATGCTTATAAGAGAGGTTCTTATAAACACCATGTATATTGTGTGTAAAATTCTTTAGCAAAGTGCCTCACACATGTAGTTACTCACTGACTGAATAGCAGGGTGTGTACATTTATTTTTATCATTTATGGTCAGTCAAAGGCCACATTTCATAAATAATGTTGAGTGTCTATCCCTTAGGTAAGTTCCATTTGCATTTACCTCTTGAATATGATCTTTTATCATTTTAGACATACAAAGTTTAAACATGCTGCAATGCTGCCTTTAACCCCGCCATTCACTAGGATGACCTATTAGAGGACAGTTTGAGATACGCAAGAAATACCATACCTCTCTGAGCTATATAGTGATACCTTGTCTTTGAAAACAAAACAGAAATGAAGACATGTGGATGACTTTCTGAGCATTAATCTCTTCTCTTATCATGATATAGTTTGAGGTTAGTAACGTATGGAAAGAAAACAGGACTGGGCTCTTGGTCTTCCCATTTCTCCTATAGTAATTTTAAGTAAAAATGGTAGTTATGATATGGCTATTCATCATTTGATTTTAATTGTTATGTCAACTCATGTTTTGTCTTCTCCCATATTAATCTGAGTTATATGACTTAGGGATGTGATGCCTATAGACTTGGTGGGCATCTTCCAAACCTGTATGTTGGCGATATCTAACAATGTGCAGATTTTATAGGAGGAATTGTAAAGGATTTTGCTGAATCAATGGATACAGGGGTTGAATTCTGACAATTTGAGGCATTTTGAGCCTTTTGAAAGTGAATTGACCATTTACTTAAAACCAGTCAACATTAAGCTTTTAAAGTAATTTTCATGTCTGTCTCGCTGATAATTCTTTTTTACTTTTTCGGTGGGGTGAAGGAAAATAGGGAATAGAGAAAGATTATGATAAATGCTTTTACCTTAGACTGCTTTGTTGAAGAGAGTCTTAAAGGGCATAGCCTCTCGGTTGAGAGATTCTTAAATGATAAATGATAGTGATAAGATTTTTTTCCTTACCAGAGTTTTGGGGATCAGGGAAAGTCAGAGAGACTGGTATCCTAAATCTTAACTTCTTTAAGTGCTAGCGAAGCTTTCATTTGTTGTTCCTTGACTATTGGAACATATATTTTGTAGAACATTATTTACTTGTGTCTTTAGCTTTTGGATAATGGCTTTCAGATTTTTTTTTATAATATACATTAAAGGTGTGTAATTATCTTTAATTCTTTAAAATATGATCATTATTTTTCTAGTTTGCTCACTTATAGATGATTTCCTCTGAGATGCATATTATATGTATGGAGCTAAGACTTAGCAGTATTGTTTTCTTTTTTCTTAAATATTTTTGAGGTGCTGGTAATTTTTTTGTTGTTCTTTTTGCTCTTCACTCTAATCTGTCCATTGTGTCTATTGTCTCATCTGTTATTTGTTAAGAGTTACAGACAATTGGTAAAATCTTTGCTAATGAATGAGAGAATTTGGAAGACTTTTGGGTTGAAAGCCAAATACTCCAAGTATTGACAGAACCTGTACTAGTTACTTAGAACATACAATTATCTAAAAGAATATAAGACCATTTCTATTGCTTGATACTTAAGTAGCCTTTTAGTTCTTATATAAATTCAGAGTATTAAAAAATGAGTTGGGGCTGCAGGGATAACTTAGCTGTTAAGAATATATGCTCCCCTTGCAAAGGTGCCACACTTGAGTTCCATCACCTACATCAGGTGGCTCACATCTGCTGTAACTCTAGCTCCAAGAGATCTACCACCCTCTACTGTTCTTCACAGGAAACTGCACATATGTATGCATCCAAACAGGCACATGATTAAAACAAGTAGATCAAATAACCAGAAATGTCTTTGAGTACTTTGGGTATGAGGACTATGTGTTTACATTAAAGTATCACAAAGACATTAATTTTGCATAAATTATTTTATTTTTCTTTTTAGAATTTTGAGGGCTGAGAAGGTAGAAATTAGGATAAAAAGTACTGTAGGTTTTCTGTTAATGACTCATTTATGTATATTTTTCCTCATGGTTTGAACAATTTTATAAGAAATTTTTATAGGAAAATTTAAGTATATTATTATAGACTCAAATTAACTTCAGTATATGCTTAAAGTTTATTAGAGCATTTATTTTATATATGGAAGCATTAAACAACAAGTTATAATCTTTAATTTTTTTCCTCAATCAAGCTTAATTTTAGGTATCATTTTATATTTTTGTCTTTATTAGTGTTCTATTACTGTGAAGAATCATCATGACCATGAGGACTCTTATAAAGGAAAGCATTTAATCTTGGCTTCCTTGGTTTATTTCATTATTGTCAGGGTGGGAAGCAAGGAAGCATGGTAGCATGCAGGCAGACATGGTGCTGGAGGAAGAGCTGACTGTTCTGTATTTGTATCAACAGGCAGCAGGGAGGAGGAGAGAGGAGAGAGAAGAAAGAGGAGAGGGTGAAGAGAGGAGAGGGGAGAGGGGAGAGGGGAAAGGGAGAAGGGGAGAGGAGAGAGGGGAGAGAGGAAAGAGACACTAGCTTCAGCTTTTTAAACCTGAAAACCCACCCCTCAGTGACACACTGTCTCCAACAAGACCACATCACCTAATTATTGAAACCATCACAGTATGTATATTTAGCAGGGCCATAGAGGGTTTTTTTGTTTTGTTTTGTTTTGTTTTGTTTTAAACTCCTAATCATCATAGTGTAAGTTTTGTTAGAGAATTTGCCATTTCCCTTTAATTTATTCACATATATTCATTACAAAGATACTTCTAAGTACAGCCATTAACATCCATGTCTTACTATGTTCTACTTGAGGATTTTACTTTCCAGAAATAGCAGTAAATCTTCTTTCAGTATTATGAATGTACTACCACTCAACCCATCATGAGACATTTATTATTTGATATTTATTTAAGTAGGTATGACATCTAGGCTGGTTTAATTTCATCTAAAAATATAGCATTTTCTTCATTCTGTGTTTTGAAAGCTCTCCTGGTTTGTGATGTTTAATGAAGGATAAGGCACCAAGCATTTATGATACCTCACATATTCTAGATTTAAATGTTTAGTGCTTACTTTTGACAACTAAGTAAAGACTCTGTACTAGCTCTAGATTTATTTTTGAAGTTGAAGAACTGTGCTTTTAAAATGATTATGAGTAGCTTCAGCTTGTATCGTTGTGCACAAGAAGGAATACATTACTTGTGTCACTTTATGTGATATATGAAAATAATAGGTGCAATAGTATTGATAAAATTCTATTTATGCCTATGTTCTTATTCACTTTCATCCATAGCTAAGGCTTTTCCCTGATGCTAGATATTCCCTCTGCATCACAAATCAGAGATTCTAATGACGCACAAAAAAATAGGTATAGAAACCAACAAAAGTACAAATGGCTTCATTCATCTTTTAACCAGTTAGAAGAAGTGAAGGAAAATATATAGAATAGTGACATGCATGGGAAAAAACCAACAACCCTCAAACCTTATTTGCCTTGTCTACCTTATCTTGTTCTGTTATGGATTTTATGTGGCAAACTTGAAATGAAAAGCTATTAGTTAAAAAACAAAAAGACAAAAATCTGAAACAAGCAGCCAGCAGGCTTAGAATACAATCTTTTGTTTTTCTTTCTGACTCAGGTGAATAAGAGATACCAAATGAGTGCTTCGTAGCAGTTTTCTTTAAATCTGGGCTCTTAACTCTAAAATTATGAACCTCATTTATATTTTATTCTGCATTTTAAATTTTGTCCATGTATTTTTATTAGTCTTTCTCTCCACTGTTTAAGATAGCTTTCTCAGATAATTAAAATTTTTTATTTTTTCCTCAGCTTTTCTCTGAAATACTGGTAGAGCATGACTTATTTTCTTATTTAATCAGTTAGTGAAACTATAACGTAATTAAACTCATGATGGAACATGTTTTATCCAAATTTGAACTGATATCTAAGGCTCTAACTTTGGCTTAAATTAGGCTTGGGCCGTATTTTGTAACTTATGACAAAAAGGGCCATGTTGCTTTCTGTTCTAAAAATAAATATGTTGCATAATGAAAAGAGAATAAATTTTTGTATATTTATTTACTGAGTATGTATTTTGATTGAATATTGGATGAATAGACTGTTCTAAATAAGCATGGTTAGTCCTTGTTCTCAGGATGATAGGGAGTCAGATATAAAACCAATATTCATTTTAATTATCCTAAGTGCTTAAAAGAGACATACAGCAGATTAGAGAGGCCTCATTTGGGAGTACAGAGAAGGCTTCTCTGAGGAAGTGATATTTATGCTGACTCTTTAATGATGAGTAAAGATTAGATAAGCAAAGAAAGTACAAAAATATTTTTCGGTGTGGGCAAGTTACAGCCTAATGTTTTAAAATTATCTCCACTGAATCTGAGATGTGAGGTAATCAGATTTAAGGATTGAAATTGTTTAACCATTCCAGTATCATGGAAATACTGGCAATCTGGCAATTTTAGAACTTGTCTGAGAATTAACCTAAATGAATCTAGATTTATTTAAATGACGTTTTGAAATAATACATATACGCAAACTGGCTGTAACTGGAATGTTCAGAAGGAAATACAATAAGTAGGAAAGTGCTAGCATCAACTGTAAGAACAAAATGATGCAAAACAAATACAGATCAAAACCAAATCCATTAACATGTTTGTGTATGCAGTGTAAGGCATAAGAGCTCAAAATGTGAAAGAATTTGGGATCTTTTTTATGTCTATTTCAACATGTCTCTTCATGGAATACCTAATACTACCTGCCCTTTAATACGTTACTAGTGGGAACTCAGTGTCTCATATGTTGATACAAATCATTCAAAATTAATTGTTTCATAATATTCACCTAATAGGCACCAAATTTCAGTGTGTAAGCCTAGGACTTAAAATCTTTTCACAAGATTTAAAAGTAGAAGTCAAGATATTTTCATTTCTCCAGTGCTTACTTAGCTGTTATGAAATGGCTTTAAGGTTTGCAGTAGTATTCTAAGTAGTGTAGTCTTAATTAGTTGGATTTATATACTTTAGAAGAATTAATTATTTATTCTTTCTAATTTTAATTGAGAGATGAGAAAACGTTCAGCTGCAGACAGAAGAATGAATAATAAGCTTTCAGCTAGTACAAAGCTGCCTGTATCTGCTCATTTTCTCTTTTGCTAGTATTCATTGCATCTCTCTGGTGTGTGGCAATGAGGTGATACCATAAGAAACAAAGCAAGAGCCTTTGTATTTGAATTTTCAATATTTCCAGTGAAATGAAAGGTATACACATTGTCACCAGACAATGAACTGGAAGCAGCAGGTATCCTTTTGAATTTAGGATGGTTTTGTTTTGTTTTATTTTTAAATTAAGTCAAGATTGAAAAGCCTTGCTATTTCATTTTGGATGCATCCTACATGAGTATAATGTGAATGCGCTCCGAGAGCATATGCTATAGAAGCTGTTGAAACTTCTGCAAGTTCTTTTCCATCATTTATGGCTGTAAATTATTTCATGTTTACAGCAAGGAGTGAACACTCCAGAATAATAATCAGCTACCTATTTACAAAATGTTCAGAAGTTCCAAGTATAGCTTGAACAAATGATAGACTAGGTTTATCATAATAGTGAATGTTCCAAAGCAATTTCTAGACATATTGTCTATTTGAGACATTTAAAATACATTTAAATGCACATTTCCAAAATAGTTCCCATAATATATATTACATATCTCTGTACAATTTTAATGTATTTAATCAACAGCAGAACTACTTACCTTACACACACACACACACACACACACACACACACACACACACACACACACATACACACACACACACACACACGTAGTCTATTGAGTCTATGTTGTTTGGCTCATATGTACATGTGTTTAGGTATGACCATTGCGGACTGCACAACCAATAAAGAGAATCGTTCTTGGCAGAGACTGATTCTTCATTTCTAAGCAACTACTGTCCACTGTTGGGGAATATAAACAAAATGAAACATGTAACTGAAGTATCACTGAAACACCAATTTCTATTACCCTTTATGAAGATTAATTGAAACAACCAAGAAAATAAACTCAAGAAATATATTTGAAGATAATGACACTAGAAAAGAAATTCAAAATCCTGAAGCCATTTTTCTTTTTTCCAGCTGAAAGTGTTAATTCTGACAAGTAGGGGTTAGTAGATAACTGAATACCTATATGTTCATTGCTAAAGTGAGAAGATAGTAATGGCATTTCTTTGTAGCAATAATGTGTTGAAGAGTGGTGAAAAAGAATACATTTTCTGGATGGCCTTTCCTTTAGTCTCTTTTCCACTTTTTGTCTCTGTATTTCCTTTAGACAGAAGAAATTCTGGGTTAAAATTTTGGAGATGGGTGAGTGACCCCATCCCTCAAGAGGGGGTCATGCCTAACCTCTGGATAGAGTCACCACAGGTTCTCTCTCCCTTTTGTTGGGTATTTAAGCTAATGACATCCCAGTGGGGTCCTGGGAGGCTCTTGCTTTCCTGGCATCTGGAACTTTCTGATTGCTACCTCCAATTCCCCATCCCCCATTGCTGCACACCTCTGTTCAATTTCCTGACCCTCTGTACATCTCCTACATCTCCTTCCATACCCAATTCTTCCCCTTTTTCTCCCCACCCTTTTCTCTTCCTCCAAAGTCCCTTCCACCCTCTACTTCCCTTGACTATTTTTGTTACCCCTTCTAAGTAGGACTGAAGCATCCACTATTTGGTCTTCCTTTCTCTTGAGCTTCATGTGGTCCATGAGTTGTATAGTGGGTATTCCACGCTCTTTGCCTAATATTAATTTATCAGAGAGTGCTTACCATGTGTGTTCTTTTGTGACTGAGTTACCTCACTCACTATTTTCTAGATCCATCCATTTGCCTGCGAATTTCATGAAGTCATTTTTTTCATAGCTGAGGAGTATTCCATTGTGTAAATGTACCACAGTTTCTGAAGGAAAGGCCATTCAGAAACTGCCCTACCATGGGATCCATCCCACATGCAGACACCAAATCCAGACACTATTGGAGATGCCAAGAAGTACTTGCTGACAGGAGCCTGACAGTTGTCTCCTGAGAGGCTCTGCCAGATCCTGACCAATACAGATGCAGATGCTCACAGCCTACCATCATTCTGCTCACCAGACTATGAAAGCTAGAAGATCCTGGGCAGATGTCATACAGACCCTAAGAGAACACAACTGCCAACCCAGGCTACTATACCCAGTAAAACGCTCAATTATCATAGATGGAGAAAACAAGATACTCCATGATAAAAGTTTACACAATATCTTTCCACAAATCCAGCCCTACAAAGGATAATAGATGGAAAATGCCAGCACAAGGAGGGAAACTATACCCTAGAAAAAGCAAGAAAGTAATGTTTCAACAATCCCAAAAGAAGATAGCCACACAAACATAATACCACCTCTAACAACAAAAATAACAGGAAGTAATGATCACTTTTCCTTAATATCTATTAACATCAATGGACTCAATTCCCCAATAAAAAGCCATAGACTAACACACTAGAAACATAAACATGACCCAGCATTTTGCTGCATACAGGAAACGAACCTCAATTACAAAGACAGATACTACCTCAGAGTAAAAGGTTGGAAAACAATTTTCTAAGCAAATGGTCCCAAGCTGTTCTAATATTGAATAAAATCAACTTTCAACCAAAAGTTATCAAAAAAGATAAGGAAGTACACTTCGTACTGGTCAAATAGAAATATGTAATGGGTAACTTCAGCAAGTGTTATAGGTATCTGATGAATCTCAGTGTAATGGTCTTGGGAAACACAAAGCAATGCTGCTCTTTGCTCAGGGTGAAGCTAACATATCTTCAAGGGAGAACATTGGAGGTGTTTGAATTTTATGTTCACATTAGGGAGATGAGTCCTGTATATTTTAGAAGACTAGTATTTATTTTCTCTGAATCTAGTCAGGAGTTATCTATGAAATTATGTTGTGTGCTGTTTTGACTGAAGTCAACTTTCCTTTGTCATTTCAAAGGAGAAAAAATGAATGGCATATAAAACTGTAAGAGTTGATCTCTCAGAAATAATTTCCAATTGCATAATGTTCTTACAATGTGATTTAATTTATTTCAATTATATTTATAATGTGAAAGTATAAGATAATTATAATATTGGCTTCTAAAATTTTAGCCCAAAAATAGCACTTTCATTATTATAGAAATGTCTACAAATAATTTCATAACTTATTATTGCTATATTTAATTTTGACATGTTTCTCATAATTCACCATTGTGTATAATACTGTGATAGATATCCCACAGTATATACATATTTTTTCAACATAAATTCCTAGAAATATGTTTACTAGCTAAAATTTTATGCACAATTTATACTTTGGTACTTGTTGGTAAACTGTTCATTAGAAGTACTGTATTGATTTGTTCTGTTATATGGAACATTTCTCTAAAATTCTCTAACAATTAAATTTTATTATAAAAATATAGAGCTACAGCATAAAATATGCTTTTGTTAATGATATAAAATAATGCAAGCACATAAACATTTTAGTATTTTCTTTTTGTCTAATAATTTTACATGGTAAAATATTTCTGAAATTAATCTACTCTTCTACATTCTCAGTGTGTAATAGCCTTCAGTTCCATCCTCACTTTTCTAAATTAGCTTATGACTTAGTCAGTGTTCTATTGCTGTAAAGAGACACCATGACCACAGTCACTCTTATAAAGGAAACCATTTAATTGGGGTTGGCTTACAGTTCAGAGGTTTAGTGCATTATTATCATGGTGAGTAGCATGGCAGCATGCAAGCAGACATGGTGCTGGGGAAGTAGCCGAGAGTTCTACATCTGGATATACAGGCAGTAGGAAGAGAGAGAACCATTGGACCTGGCTTGGGCTTTTGAAAGCTCACAGCCCACAGCCAGTGACATACTACCTCCAACATAGTTACACCTTCTAATCCTTCTCAAATAGTGTCATTCCTTAATGACCAACCATTCATATATAGAAGCCATAGGGTCCATTTTTATTCAAACCACCACAGTCCACCATCTCTTTCATTTAGATTATAGCAAAAGCCACATATTGTTCCCTTTCATTGTGCTTTGCCTTTTATATTGGTATGAACATGTAACTCAGTGACTTTACTTTGCAAGAAATATTCAAAAGTCATTAGTTGGGCATTCAAGGCCCTTCTTCATTCTTGACCTGTATTTTTTCATTAGCATCTGCTTTCCTACAAATAAACTCTGCTTCTAAAATACTTCTCTTTTATAGTAATACCATACAAATTTATAATTCTGTTTTTCTTTCACCATAATTTTCACAAAAATATATCTGCAAAATTTTCTCATTTTTTTTCTAATTTGTGTTGAATAGTACTTATAAACAGAAATATTGAGGTTAATGTGTGGACATTTTTATTAATAATTCTCCTGTTTTAAAAATGTCATTCTTAACAGTTGTGGTAGTGTGTGCCTAATATCCCAGGTCTTGAGAGACTAAGAAAGGATTTCTGAATTCTAGTTCAGCATAATATACAGAAGAATACCTGTTCTTAGAGGTCAGGTGGGGTGGGGGGGGGGAGTATCCTCGTGGAGACAGGTGAATAGAAAGTATGGGATATGGAACATATGGAACAGTTGGAGGGTAGACGGGGGGGGATAAAATCTGAAGTGTACAAAAAAAGTAATAATAATAATAAAAATTTAACCAATAAATAAAAAAAAAAAAACAAAGCCAAGGAACTGAACAAATATACAAATGACAAACAAATACTTGTCTTAGCTTTTTCATCAAGTGAGGACACGTGTCCTTATTGTCCTTTTGTTCCCAGTGCCTTGTACATAGATGATACTTAGTATATTTTTATTAGGCAAATTAACTTCACTTGCTAAGATAAAATTATAAAAGCAATATATAAGTCTTATTTGCTTCCATGAAAATATAAGAGCTCAAGGTTTCTTTGAAATCACTATTATTACAGATAGAATAATCATTCATTATATGTGCAAGATAATTTTCTAAGGACTCAAAGGCTTTACTTTTATTTAGTATGCAAATTTTGGTAGGGCGAACATATTATATATATGAATACTTTAGATTGGTTCTCTGAGGAGTAAGCTTTTGTACTTTAGTTCAACTAAACAAGTAATTATTTTCTGAAGACATAATATTATTTTCACCTCTTACTGTTTGTTTAAATCTCACTTTCTGATCCTGTGATGTGAAATCATATCAGTTTTAAAAATTCTATGAGATAGTTTATCTAGTTAGTGTTTTCCAGTGTTTTAGATTAGTTGAAAAACTTGTTGGTACATTTAGTGGTAATGATGCATAGTATTTTGTTTGAATTGCTACAAATTAGCTGGAAGATGTGCATCTCTAAGTTTAGTAATTTCTCTGATATATCTCATAAAAATGGTTCTTCTTATTGAAATCTTTGTTTCAGTAAATAAATGTTCTTCTTCAAGGAGAAGTAGTCTACCCCAAGGAAGAGAACATGAATTGGTTATCAAATACCAAGTAGTCCTACAAGAAAGCATATATAGGAAAATGCTTGCCTGCACACACACACACACACACACACACACACACACACACACACACACACACACAGGCACATACAGACACACACAGAGACACACACACAGACACACACGCACAACATTTAAGAAAAAGGTGGCATGAATTTGAATAGAGCTGGAAGGGTGCATAGGGGGAGTTGGAGGGAGGAAATAGATAGATACAGAATTTTAAGTTTAAAAAGTTAAAAATTTAATTTAAGGAAAAAAGTCCTTGCTCCTACCTGAGTTTTACTACACCTCTGGGGACATAATTTTTCTCACATTCTGAACAACAGATATTTTCCCAAATAGTGTTGGAAATTGCTAAAATCAGTATATTTGGGGATGCATACTAAATTCATAAAACTTATTGTGGCTAATCCATGATATAAATAAAGACTTATTTAGAAGAATAATGAAACATTAATGTCATTGTATGTTTAATATACAAGGGTATGCTTGATAGATACGTAGCAGAAAAGAGGAAAAGTAGAAAATTTAAAAGTTTATTAGATACATGTTCTCATTGTAAAATAGGCCTCATAGAGAAACATGCCTTCAACCATGTATGTATTTTGGTTCAGTGTTTTGTCTAGACGCTGACAGTTAGTTTTGTAATTTCGGATAATGTTCTGGATGTAATGAGATCAGTTTCCTCATTTGTAAAATGTAAATAATTATTGCTTTGCCTGGCAGTGTTGAGTCGCTATTATAATAGGTATACATGGAGTGTCACACATTATACTAAAGACAAAGATGTGTCTCAGTGTTGCATGCCTGCGATCTCAGCACTCAGTATGCACAGCCAGTAGGAATGGGATTTTGAGGAGATCATGGAATACATAGTGTAAATCTATTTCACAAATCAGAGGGTGAGAATGCAGCTCAGTGTAACTAGTTGTCTTGGAAGTCTAAGATGTTGGATTTGCTCCCAACATGTTGTTGATAATGATAATAACCAAGCAGTATTTATACAATGTATGTGAAAATATACATTTAGTATAATGCAGGATAATTTGTGTTTATATCTTCAAAACATTTATGGTGTGTGTGTGTGTGTGTGTGTGTGTGTGTGTGTGTGTATATATATATATATATATATATATATATATATATATATATATATATATATAATGAAATTTAGAAAATAATCACTTGTATAATCAAACAGCCAGCCTTATGTAACTGACACTGGATTTAAATCGGCTTTCCATTACTCTACTGTCAGTTACCATAACTGTTGCCCAATATTAAGAGTCAGTTAATTTTTTTAGGTCTGTTGATCTTATATGTTAATCCAATTTGTGAATATATATGCTTTTAGATATGAGATTAGTCCTTAGTGTTATATGCACAGCACTTGGTAGGCAGGATCTTTCTTGGAAGTTCACATTTTTCTTAATGCATAGGATCATATCCTACTCCTCCTTAAAACTCATTATATTCCTCGACACTGAGAATCTGCAAACAGTTCTAATATTAGTCCAAAATATGTTCTAACTTTGAAATAATCCAAGGAATCTACAGTCTTTGTATTTTTGTTAGATTCTTATTTTTTTTCTTCCCAAAGATGCACATTATATAACAGACTCCTTTGAGAGTGCTGTTTTAAAAGTGTTTGTGCCCTTAATTATGCTGGTTAGAAATGTCAAGATAGTGCATTGACCTACTGCGTTCCAGATGGCTGATTTTTTTTTCTCTTGTCTTGTTATATCCAAAGAATATCGGATTGGCAGCAGAGCACCTTAATTGATGTCAGATTTGGGCAGGGTAATTTTTCTTTCATTTTATATAGTGTATAAACATCCACTTAAAATATGAGATGCATGACATATCTTCAATAGGTTTAAACTTTCATTCACTTTGTGCCATAGTTTATAAAGAATTTATATTAATAATTGAATATTTTTAGCCTCCATATTTTTATATATTAGAAGAAAATCTTTTAAGGATGTATGTGTATTTTTTTGTGTGTTTTAGATTTCAATAATTTTTTCTTTAAAAAAGACACACTAAGGTTATAAATCAGAATGTGACCTACAAAATACCCTTTCTATTATTATTTTGATGGAATGGGACTGTGTGTTCGCTTATATTTCAATACACAACTCAAGTGTTCAGATATAAGCATTCTGTAGGCAGAAAGGCATCATTGGTAATCTATAAAACGAATGCCATTATATATATAATGTTGCAAAGCTGTTTATATTGGTATACTTCCATATTATAATATATGTACTCCTTATGGGTGAGAACACTGTACTTTTATAAAAATTCCATAAAGATTTTATGCTTCATACTAGTTCAGTGTTCTTACTAGATTATTCTCTCAAGTTAGGTTGGGGTTTGGGGCAAACAGATTTTCATGATATTCACTGTATACTAGTTGAGAACTAAAATTGTTTCTCATTCAGTAGAGATGATACATTTATTAGAGAATCTTAAATAACTTCTAAATTCATCATATTTATAGGGAATAAATACAAATGTTAGAATTTGTTAAGTAAATCCAGTTTCCTAAATGCAAGCCTAAAAGACCTATTTATATAAATTCTTTTAATTTGTATTTAGTAACCTAAAAAAAAACTGGCTACTTTTAAACACTAGTGAGATTATGCCATTAGTATATTATTTGGTTTCAAAGATGCCAGTCTATTTAATTAACATGCAAATTTAGGGACTAGTTGGTTTTACTCTGAGTTTGTCATTTTTTTTTACACTGTAGTAACATTTTTAAACATGTCAGCTCAAGTACATGAAAATTGAAGTGCCTTTCTTTACACATCAGCTAATTATTGAATATTTCTAAAGTATTGTTTCCTGTGGTTTTTGTTTCTAAATATATGTCTTACTCATAGGTTCTTGTTTTCAAATTTTCTTATTTAATTTAAACAATAGTTATATTTTCATTGTATGTCTCTCTGTGTTTGAATGCCTGTATGTATGTATACCACATGAATGCCTGGTTTCTGCAGAAGCCGGAAGGCATCAGATCCCTTGGAACTGGAATTAGAGCAGCCATGTAGGTTCTAAGAAGTGAACTATGTCTATAAGAAGACAGAAAGTATTCTTAATTCCAGGAGCTACCTCTCTAGCCCCCCTTTTTTGAAATAGGATCTCATTATATAACCCTGGCTGGCTAGGACATCACTATATAGACCATGCTAACTTTGAATTCCTTGAGATCTGTCTGCCTCTGCCTCCTGAGTGCTGGCATCAAAGGGATACCCAACGTCTTATCCTCAAATTTATTTTTTAACATTAGTATATAAAATTATGTGTATCCATGTTATACAGTGTGATGTGCTGAAGAATATATATGATTATATGTAGCTAATTAGCAAATATATTATCACACAGTTATTCTAGTAAGAACATAAATCTCTTACTATTTTTCAAAGATATAGTCAACTATATATTTTAAAAGATATATATATATACTCTACTATAGCCCACCATTCCCTGAACTTACTCCCCCGTCTCTGTAGACATGTATTATTTATTTAAATATCTCTTCAATCCCTTACACTCGCAACGAAGCAACACTGTGATAACTCACATCCTACTCTCAATTTCTAGCATATAACATCAGATTTCTTCTTTCTGTACATGCTTAATATTCTCTTTGTGTTCTTCCACATTACTAAATATTAGATATTTTGAGTTATTCAATTGTTTCAGAGTCATGTAAAGGCTCCTATAGTCACAGGGAAGTTGAACTTACCGGTCTAGCTCTCTCCTTTCTATTGGAAACCATGGATACTGGGAGGGTTTTGTTTATGATGAGATATAGTCAAGGCAAAAAGGGTGTAAACTGAACCTCATCTTTTAAGGTTGCAGAGTGACCTTTACTATGTTTTGTGGTGCAAGGGCATGTCCTAGGCTTTCTCCACTCATTCACTATGGTGCTCTTTCGTGTGGGTAGTTGTTAGTTGATTTTGTAGGAAGGAGCAAGGCACAAGAACTATTCTGTTACCATTAATGTCATGGCTCATGTTGATGTTCGGTTTGACACCATCTCACTCTGTCAGACCTTTTTAAAATGGAGGGCACAAAGTAAATGCTATGTCAGAGTCTTAGGGTGTTCTCTTTTCTCTTGGTCATTTTGAATGCCACTTTATTACTGCTACTAAGGAGGAAATGTGTTAGTGCCTCAGCATACAGGCCTTATTTCGACAGACCTGAGATCTAACTTCAGACTATATTGCTTATCACGTCATCCAAGCCCTAGTTTCTTTTTGTGTAAGATGCATATAGATGACGCTAATACTTCAGAAGATTGCCTCGCCTTGGGGAACATGTTGACTTCTTTCTTCTTTATTACTCTGGCCTTCCAGCCCAATTATGTAGATGAAATAGTTTGTTGTCTTCAATGAATATCTTTTCTTCTAACTGGCACTTTTAGCCCATTTGCCCTTGATAACTAAACAGTCAATCTTTAAATAAATAAAAAATTAAAAAACCAATAAAATTTAAATTAAACCATTTTAAGTAGTAAGTGATTTTGTGATTCTAAATTGCCATTCATGATGTGACTAGACTGCAGGGCAGAGACTTTTGGAGTCTCTGTGCCTATAGTGTCGTATAGGATGACCCAGCGGTGCCACCTGTGATTCCTGTCTGATCTGCAGGTAAATTTTAATGAGTATAGGCAACATGTGGTCATGTTATTTGGTGTTTATTTTCGTACAAATACTTTTTTATACTAAGATCATTTCATTAGGATTTAGTAATGAATGTTTCACTTCCTAGCAAAACTATAGTCTTAGATACAAAAATAAAAGCAAAGCCTAATAAGGTTGCAGGACTTACTTGGTTCAAAGGTTGTTACCCAAGTAATTCAGTTTATGCTTAGTGTTATTATGTTTAAAAGTGAAACTACAGAGTTTTAAGTTTACCTAACCTACCTCATAAACCATTAAATAATGTTCAAGAATTCTAGTTTGAGAATTATTAGCCCGTGCTGCAGTTTCATTGATGTACTACCAAATCTCCAAACATGCTGTGTTTGAGTTTTACATCTAAGTGTTTAACTTTGGACCAAAATAACCTAGTTTGCCTTACATGTTTAGCATTTATTTGTCTTTGAAATTCTTCCATCTCTTCTTAACAGTCTCATACTCTGCCACCTATTATGATAATCTTTTTTCTGCTCATTACCTACCAGTGTGTGAGCTCTACTATGAGAGCTTTGGGTTTCAGCTGCTCATTGTTCCACCTGACCTGTGAACATACTAAATGTTAAGTGGAAATATTAGGATATAAGAAGGACCCTGTATACACTACAACAGATACTTTGTGTTTCTCTTATTAGTTCATAATGACAGTGAAAATCTGCATTATTAATGCACAAATAGAAAGTAAGGTGGCCAACTCAACTTAATTTTAAAAAGAACATTTTTTTGTTCTAGCATACATATAGTAGCCTGCTATGAATCACATATTCAAAATAGCTGGGCCTTTGAAATTTCACAGCTCAAAGGGCTTAGAACTTTATTTAACACTAGAATTGCTTTTCTGGTGGGAATCTTCTACAGAGTATGAATATATAAATGTGCAAATGCCCTCATTATTAGGGGAACAGAAGACAGACTTTCCTAGTTAGCCCACATTTTGTACATTTCCTCCACAGCCAATCAAGGTTTCCTATGGATTCTCAAATAAACTTTTAATCTCTTACCTGTAATATCCATCCATTCTTGCATATTTCAGGAAGATTATCAGGCTACTCCTGCTTTAAAAATATACTTGAGCAGAAGTTTCCAACTTTATGCCACCTATAATTTTTCACAATGTGCTTGTTTGGCTACTCATGAAATTAATGACAAAATTATATGTCATATGAGTTTATACTAATTAAGTGATTACTATACGCCAGTATACTGAATAATTTTTATTATCAACTTGAAACAACCTTCAGTCACTTGGGGAGTCCGAAATTCAGTTGAAGATTTGCCTGGACCAGATTGACATTTGGCCCTACTTGTGAGAAATTGTCTTCATTGATAATTTATTTGAGAGATCCTAGCCCACTCTGGGCAGCACAATCCCTAGGCAGATTGATCTGTGCTTTATAAGAAAGCCAGTTGAGCATGACTAGAGAATAAGCCAATAAACAGTGTTCCTGCATGGTTTCTAGATCAAGATCCTGCCTTAACTCCCTACCCTTACTTCCCTTTATGATGGAGTGTAACCTGAATGTTGTAAGATGAAAACAAACCCTTTCCCTCCTAAGTTGCTTTTGGTCAGGATGTTTTATCACAGCAACAGAAACCAACTGGAACAACCAGACATTCTGCTTTACAAAAATTATTATTTTACTCTTACAACAAGCCTAAGGGGAGAGAACATATTATTTTCATTTTGTAGAACAGGGACCTGAGGTTCAGGATTTATGTGACAAATTGACCTGTTTCACACAGGCAATAAGGGTAAAGAATGGTGAGGAAACGTTTGGTACCTTCCCCCTTTCTTATAATACTTTACTGTGAATAAAGTAGCCCCCCTGGAAGATGGTATAAGCACTTCTTAGGACTATCTTCTCTAGTTAGACTCAGATCCAAAGATGTACAGGAAATTAGGTGAATGCTCTTTGTGCTATAAGCAGTGTAAAGTACCATTGATGACTAAGTCTTTCAATCTCAATGAATGCCAAAGGCATACATATATTTCTTTTTACATAAGTCACTTCTTTCACTTCTCAATTACTAGTAACTATGCTTCTTTTGAAATTTTAGTCCTATCAGCAGTTAGGCAATGAACTGAGTAATATTCAGTGCAATTATTTTGGCAGATAGTACTTACTTAAATGCTTGGAAAGTTAGATGTTGGAAATTAATGGGATCACTTCTTATTTCATGGAAAACATTTCTTTATTTTCTTTCCAATTTATACCTCATTACCTACTTAAACTGTAGCTTTTATTTAGATTGTAGTAAATATTTTTAATCAACAACAGTATTATTAAACTGGCTTTGTTACATTGTCTAATTTTAGTATTGAAATTGTATCTGTAAAATGATATAGCATATAGTGAAAACATTAAACTTACATTTGTACATAATTTTGCCTATAAACAACCAATGTTGAAAAAGCTTTCACCCATGTTCCTGCCTTTACGTAGTATAGTATAATTGATTGAATCCTTCCTATTTTTTAATGTAGCTATTTATATATGGACGTGTCCTCCTTTCTCACATTGCTGAATAAAGTAAATGTGATATAATTTCAAAATATAAGAATCAGGTCACCACTAGGCTTCTTAACATGTCTGTGCTTTAGACTTCTTGGCCACAGTGGTAAGCCTTTGTTTACCTTCTTAAAATCATATACTTATTTGCCAAATATCAAATGCATAGTGATAAAAAGAAAAACATTTACTTTAAGATACGGTATTAACATATTTTCAAAAATTGTAATATACTAAGAACTTATAAGATGTTTTCATTTACTGATCTACAGATGGAGATTTTAATGAAGTTTATGCTTAATCACTAAAATTGTTCTTCATTTGGTAAATGCCTAAATAATCTGTGGCAGTAGATACACTGTGAGATGCCATTCATTACTAAACGTGCTCTATTGATTTATGTAGTAATCTGTATAACTCTCCATGGTATTATCATGCATAACAGAGTACATCTTAGATAGATACATAAGGTATACTATCATATGTGTATGTAACATTAATAAATACAAATGTCAAACAGATTAGTAACTTTCAGACTAGAAAGTTGTGATAGGCTGTGGATGTAGTTAAGAAAGGGCAGCATGAGGAATCTTTATGGGAATTGAGGTGTCTGAATTTGACTGCATTAATCTACAGGGGATTCTATTGCATACAACTATATTCATACACAACACATATACCAAACATACAAATAAATCTAGGTAAAATGAGCACACTGTGAATAAGATATTTGGATTTTTGTCAACATCAATACTGCAGCTGTGATATTAGAGTGTTTCTTTGCAGGATGCTATGATTAGGGAGAACAGGAGATCTTTGTGAATTGTTTCTCACAACTTCATGCATGTTTCCACTATTTCAAAATTGGTTACAGACTGAGAAATAGTAAGATAATTCCTTTTGCTATTTGTTAAGTAACAGAAGAGGGTGGTGGGTATGAATAATATTTCAAGTACTCCCACAGTTGTGGCCTGTTTAGTATAGTGGAAAACTATCTGTAGGTAACTAGTTTCGATGAGCTGCTATTGCCACTGTAGCTTTTCTGTCCATTCATAATATCAAAGAGCACCAAATTTAACTTAAAGGTTACTGAAAATAAAGATGGTTAAATTTCTCTTTCAAAATTTGCATATTGCCTGGTTTGGGACATCAGGTTAAGAATATTTGGATTAGTTTTCTGTGTTTATATTTCATTATCTGATGTATTTTGAGGGCTTTTCTCATTTGAAAGACAGACACAATGTTTGCACTTTTTTATCCTCAAATAGTATGAGTGGTGATGAGATCTCATAAAAATGCTAGACACAGCTTACAGTTTGAAAGAGTTACTTGATGTCATCCACCCATATGCACATTGTTCACAGTAATTGCTTGATAGTAGTTTCATAAGACGATTGTTGGCAAGTTTTAAGTATAGAATGGCTTTCCCATTTATTGTTAGATACAAATGAAAAAATCCAATTCATTGGTTATTACCCATAGTGACCACTGCTGAATATTATTAAGTATTAAAATTTGCTTTCACTAGCAAATTACAATGGTTTCTCCCTTCATAAATGAAGTCCAAGTCTCTATATTAAATAGGGTATATTTTAAGAAATGAACTTGTGTTTTGATATAACCATTATGTTTTAAAATATCACTTTTTATTGCAGTTAATATTAAAATATAAAACTATTGTCTTTTAACTATTTGCTATCACAAACTATTTTTACCTTCTATTCTCTTTACTAAATATATACATGTAAAAACACACAGGTATACACTGTGATGTAATCATATAATGTTAATTTTTTCCAGGTTTTTAAAATAAAAACCTTAATTGATATGTGGTATATTATAATCTGTATTTCCTATACAACTAAAAGACTTTAATGCAAGAAACATTTAATGTATCAAAGTTGTAGAGCCCAAGACTATGAAAAACAAATATTTATATATAACATTATCAGAAATGCCATAATTTAACATTCGGTTCACATATTTGTTTGATGAGTTAATTAGATAAATTTCTTTTAAGAGACATTTTAGGGTGGGTGTGGAAGTGGAAATGATCTGTTAGAACTTAGGGGGGGAGAATTATAATCATAATATATTAGATAAAACAATCTCTTCAATATCAGTAGATGACATATAAATGCTCAGTAATTATATTTGATCTTTTAATATTACCACATACTCCATTATTAGAACCAATATTTAGATTCATATTTGTAGGACACTTTGATTTTCTTACTTAAATCATGAAACTGGTATGGAAACTGGCTTTTCAGTTATCTTGCTAATGTTGTAGGATCCTCTTATGGAGGATCCATACATGAAGTCTCTGTAGATATAATGCCTAAGGCCTAACTTAAACTACTGTAGTTTTGAAAGCTACAGTAATAGATAAGAAACTCAATAAGCTAAAGAAGCTGAAGAAACTTGACTTGTTTATGTATGAAACATAGTCAATAACACTTTCCTAGTTTGCTTGTCTTTTGCTACCATAGAAAACTGAACAAAAGCACCTTGAGGAGGGAAGGGTTTACGTAGATTACACATCACTATCAAAATCTGTGTATCAGGAAGGTAAGTCAGGGCAGGAACATACAGGAAGGAATTGGAGCTGAATGCATAGAGCAATTCTGCTTTACTGACTTACTCCACAAGGTTTGCTCAACTTGCTTTCTAGTATCACCTGTCCAGTGGAGGTACCACTTTCTAGTCAGCTAGGTTCTCTTACATCAATCAAGAAACCACAGACAAGCTTACAGGGCAGACTGAGAGATGTGCCCCTTACATGAGCTTCTCTAATCTCTAGTGACTCCAGTTAGGGTCAGGTTGACAAAATCTAACCAGTACCCTATTACAATTGATAGTAATTCGTATCTGTGTACATACTGTAGCTGAAAGACCTATGTGCAATCCAGTGTCCAGAGCATGATATGTTTACAACTAAGAACTCTGAACCCTCTTCTCAAATTAAAAGTAAATCTGTTTTACATTGAAAATGAAAGAAAAAGATTTGTTTTGAGTCACTAAACTCAGAAGTGGTTATCTCCACTGCATACTTAGAATGTTTCCCTTAGAACATTGCTTTTCTAGTTTTGATGTTGAATTTTTATTTGAGAGCAATGGAGGATGTAGTCCAATGTACCTTTTAGTTTTCTGTGTACTGTCTTAGAATAATACAAGCAGAGCCATACAGACAAGTTTCTACATTCTAGTGATTTTCAAATTAAGGAATGGCTTCAAATTAGGAAGGCTTTTTATTCACCTAGCTTTGGAATAGCATGGTGTACTCTAACTGCTAACTTTGTCTGCATTATTTTTTAAAGATCAAATAGGCACAGTGGTAATTTTCATTAATCTCATACAGAGCAGCTAATTAAAGTTTCGATTATTATTCATCTATTATCTAGTTGTTGCCTTTGTTCGGTATTAGATCAGGATGTTAATAATAAGACATTTTTGTATTACAGCCCAATTAAATACAGTGAGATTTAGTTTAAAACCATTGCAGTGTTTTGTTCCAGGGTTATTTCTTTAATATTATGTTGTGCCATATCGATTATGCTGAAGATACCACACACTTTAACATTTTTTAAATAGAGATTTCAGATTTAAATATCTGTTGCTTCAGTTCTTTATTTAGTACTGAGAAATGTAGCATAGAAAGAATAAATGAATTACCTTAAGTTCACAATATCTATACTTTAGTTCTGAAACCTCACTAATTATTATGCTCAGTTATCTAGTCCCTGGATTCTTTTTTTTTTTTTTAATGTGTAATCCTGGCTGTCCTAGAACTCACTATGTAAAACAGTCCGGCCTTGCACTGTAATGCTCTGCTGGGTTCTTTATTTCTGTAATGAAAATATTAAAGGAATTTATCTTCACGAATCATTCTAACCTTAACATGCTATCATGATTTTATAATGTCAAGCATTAACTTAGGTTTAAACTCCAAAAATTGTGAAAAAATATTATTCTATAACCTTTATCTGTTCTCTCTTATACACTAACTTGTTTCCATTCCTTGTAACATCTGGGCATCCAGATAATATAACTTAAATTTCTTTCTAATGTTGATCGTGGTGGCTTTGTGCCTATAATCTTAACCCTTTGGGGGCCTGCCACAGAAGGGTTGTCAGAAGTTCAAGGCCAGCCTGGGCTACATAGTGAGTTCAAAGGAGCCCTATGCTACAGAGTGAGCACTGCTCTCAAAAAAAAAAAAAAGTAAAGGAAAAGACAACAACAAAAATAATAACATATTTAAAGAATATGAGTTAGTAGGTACACAGAAGGTTGATCTCTATCACAGTGTTCCTGGTCTAAGTATCAATAAGCAGCATCTCAGCCATGACCTTATGTGTCCATTAAAATTTAATTAAAATTCTGTTAGCACATGGAGTTAACATTTTTGCATCTATGATAGGATACAAATAAACTCATCTTTTGAATATCTTTATATTCATGTATACACTGTCTTAATAATAGATATTTATTACCCATATGAGTGAAATGGTTTACAAACATGGTTTATACAGAAGGTTTTACTATATACAGTATAATTTACCATTAAGTTCTTTGAAGAATTATGGGGCTTTGGATAGAACAAGGAGTGGAGTGTTTCCTTGCTCAGTTAAAGGCACCTTGTCTCATTTCCAGTTTTGTTTTTTTTTTTGTTTGTTTGTTTTTTTAAGACGGGGTATTCCTAGAACTTAACCCAGATAAAATATTAATATACTTTTAATTTTATAATTAAAAAATTATGTTTTTTTTAAAATTGGTTTGGAAAATATTAGATCTCAAAATTGCTTAGGTAAGGAGACTCCATTAAAACACACTGTGTTTAAAATTGCCATAATGTTATTTATATAGTCTATGTTATATTTTACTTTCAAATTTAAAGAAAAAATGTTGTCTGTCTAAAATGGTGTCTTCTGTTTGTTTTGTAGGGTGGCCTGAAAAACAGCAAACATGAGTTTACCCTTTCTTCACAAGAATATGTTCATGAACTGCGATCTGGCATCTCAGATGAGAAACTTCTCAACTGCCTGGAATCTCTGAGAGTGTCCTTAACCAGCAATCCTGTCAGGTAGTCAGTTCTTCTCATTTTGAGAGGATTCATACATTTTGCATTCTATATGGATATTCCGAAGTATAATCAGATATGTTACTTTAATTTCAAGATTTTTCTGCCTAGAAGTATAGGGTTATCTAACAGAAGAGCATTGTCTGATTTTCAGGTTCTAAATGTTTAAAGATGTTTAAGTTTAGCTAATCTTTTCTTTCATATTGTATGATTTTAAATGCAGACAATTGTGGAATATTTATTTTCATTTTGATTTTATAAAATAAATCCAGAAGGAAAATATTGACATTTGCATGTGAGTATATTTATGTACCCAGAAAATTTTTATTATTTAATCTGTTAAACATACTAATTATATTAGCTTAAAGTTTTATCCTGTTTATAACTGTGATTATATATAATTATGTTCATAATTGTGTGTTTAAGTTTTATATAAACTACCCACATTTTTTAAAATTTGAAATAGCACAAACTATTTTACCAATAAAAAAGTAAAATAGAAATGATTAATAAACTCCTTAGTATTTTATACATTATTAAGAGGCAGTTTCTTGGTAGCAATGAATTGGCAAATAATTCTTCCTTTATTGATAGTAAGTGGACTTAAAATTAGTAATACCCCAAATAATATTTTATGAAGAAAAATAGATTTCAGTGTAATATTGTAACATTCTAGGATCTACATACAAAATTATCACTGTCTTTAGCTCAGAATTTATTAAAAATGGATATGTAAAGAAGGTTTATAATTTTATTCATATTTCCTCTATAGTTATGCTCAGGTCCAGTTCCTAAAGCATTGAACATAAGTTACATATCAGTCATTTAACTTGAATTAGGTATAGATTCCAATATATTGTTTATTTATATTAATAGTCTACTTGGCAAAGATTGAAAATGATAATTTTGTAGTACAGAGTTAAGATGTGGCTTTGGGTTGTAAGAATCTTTCAATGGCTGCTATCTTGCCATTTCTAAAATGGTATGCTTCAATGGTTTTTTGTAATCTCATTCAAATATTTGATATCTTTATTGGTTTTTATTTCTTCCAGTCTCACTTGGTAGCCCTGAGTAGCCTGGAGCTCACAATATCCATGAGGCTGTCCTTGAATGTCTGCTAATCCTCCTGCCCTGGCCTGATCAGTGCTAAGCCACCTTACCCAGCATGAATATAACTTACCCAAGGATCTAAACCACAGTATACTCTCACCCCACTGGCACCTACATCAATATCAGTTGCAGTGCCCTTCCATATTAAAATAGTTGGTTACAAACATTTTATTGAGCAGTTGAAGAAGTGAATACAAACTGGGTATACTGTATTTTCAGCTGTGCTAGGGTGGGTCTGTGAGATTGCCTGAAGTTCTAAGTCAGCCTGGGCAATGGTGTATGAAACTCATTAAACCAAGCCATTGAGATTAAAACCAAGTCCCGTGAATGGCACTCCTTGCAATTATGGATCAATGGTTCAGAGCATTTGCTGTTCTTCCAGAGGACACATCTGTTTGGTGCCTAGCACCAATGTTGGACAGATCCCAACCACCATCTTCAAGGGATCTGACTCCCAATTTTGACCTCTGGAAACACACACACACACACACACACACACACACAGCCCACACACAAATAAAATAACCACCCCCCATTTAATAATGGAGAGACTAGTACATATTTTTCTTAGTCCAAAAGTATCTTTATAAAGATATGATAGTGCTTGATATTACATATGGAAGGTTTTTTTTTTTTTCAAGACTATTTATTCTTTTTATTTAATTTTTTGAGGCAAGGTCTCTTGGTGTAGCCAAGGTCTCTCTGTGTAGCCTAAACCAGACTGTCACGGAAGTGTGTAAACCTAGTAGATTTCAAACTCTCAGAGATCTTCCAGCCTCAACTCTCGTGAGTGTATGGGTTACAGTTGCTGGGGAGTTGGAACACTTCCCAGTTTTACAACTCTTCATAGCAACAAAAGGCCTGTGAATAAGGGCTTTCTGATCTCACGAGAGTCTGGGAGCTTAAGCATAGCAACTGCCCTTCCTGGTAGCTGATTGGCTGCACAGGAAGTGTGAAGTTGATTCTAAGGCTGGGCACGGACATTCTGCAGTAGCCATCAGTGGTGTCTAGATTTGTGTTGTCTAGTGAGTCAGTCAGCGAGCTTCTGTGACAAAGTCACACTAGGAGACAACACTCTTAGCCACATATTTGTGTAGAGAAGTAACCCTGTCAAGCCATCAAACCTCACCAAGTCCTTGAGAAATCATGAGTAAGGGCGGGTTTGGGAGCAAAGACAGTTTCTTTGGTGGTGATGGGGCTAGTGGGGCTAGTAGAAACCATGAGCAAGCCAGAGCTCAGGCATTGGGTTTCCTCTGACAGGAATATGGAGGCCTGACACACACAACATTGTTCCATGCTGTATAAGCCAGTTGCTAAGTGCCACTGAAGTTGACAGTGTGTTCAAGTTTGGGGAGAGGGGGAGGTTACAGTTCACCAGGTCTCCATCATGGGGATGTTCATGGAGGCCAAAAAAGCTTCATAGAACATAGTGGACAAAATTAATGACACGGCCTCCAGGGCCATTGAGGACAGGCAGGCTTTAGCTAAAAGGAGATCCAAGCAGCATTTGATTCCTCTGCCTATTGCAGTGTGTGTCAAAGTGCTTGGCATCCTCCAGGACTTGAAAGGAACCAGACAGCTCAAGATCTTGAGCATCTGCATCCTGGAGGACAGGAATGAGCTGTCCACACACACCCTGGAGGTTTTCGAAGCCTGTTCAATGCTGTATCAAAGCCATGCAGTCCTAGCCACAGAAAGCCAGTTCATGGACCAGGCCTGAGTCTGAATGGCAACCACTAGAGTTTCCAGGGTGTCTGTTCTTAATTTCATCCATGTGGAGGTTCTGCATCTGATTGGAGAGTTCCCTCGCCAGGAGGGGAAGGCAGGCTATCCTTAAGCTGTGAACAGAGCTCCTTGGAGTTACAGAGGATGCCATCACACAAGCCATCGAGTATCTGAATATGAAGGGACACATCTATCCCACCCTGGATCGCCAGCCCTTCAAGTTGCTGACTGAGACAAAAGAACTGACTTTGTAGTTTCTGCAGATTCTTCTGTTCTGCTGTTTTGATTTTTAGGATGAGCCATATATTTCTAACAAAAAAGAAAAAGAAAAAAGTAAAAAAAAAGTTAAAGAACAAAAACCAAAACAAAACTGAACATCATTCTCAGATGACATCTGTTAACAACATGCTATTTCTACCGCCATTGAACTTGTCTATTTTCTGAAGATCTTTGAAGAAAGAATGATGGACCCAATGACTGGACTTTGTTTTTAAAATAATAGAAATGCCCTAGGGTGGATTTGTATGAGAAAACAAATTTGTGTTCAAATTAGAATTGTTTTACCTGTTTCAGTTTATCCTAGTCATGTTATGTTTTCCTAATTATAATACATGATAAATATAGCTTTCCTGAAAATGAGTTATGATTTTAAATATTCACTTAAAAATATTTTAAATAATTTGGTTTTATTAATATTGATTTGTTTCTTTAAAATACGATGTTACTGGAAATTCAAGCAATTCATTCTCTTTCATATAGTTTCTTTAAACATGTGTAAGGTCAATGGTTTTGCTCTTTCAGCTAAATTATAATTCACTTTCCTTGCATGGTGTATGGGTACAAGACTGCATGTTTGTTGTGCTGGTGTATTGCCTACACTATCAGATGTTCTCCTATATGTAAAATAGGGTGTTTTGCTTCGAGATAGGCAAATTGTTACAGAAACAAGACGATTTGAACAGAGATGAACTGAAATGTTCTATTAAACCTTTGCAAAATTTTAAGTTTCCTGTGTGATTTTTATCCCTCAAATTTATTAGAAAAAGCCACTAGTTTAATGTTCTTAATGGTTATCAGCTTTTATTATGAAATATAAATTTTTTATTTTTAACACCAAGCATTACATTTTACTAGTAGTAACTCATTTTAATGTAGGTTATATTAAATGTGAGAGGCTTTTAAGCCATTGATCATTAAGTCCTCCATTACACATATAGTAAAAATGGTGTATTTCAAATTATTTGTTTAGTTAAATTAGAGGAAAGAAAATATTTTTTCTAGGAATAGATATGTGTACGTATTTGTATTCAGACAGGTAGAAAAGAATCTTTATCCTCTTCAGTCATTAAAAGCAGACACAATCCCCATAAAATCCTTTAGCTATTTAGCAAGCAGTAATAGTTTTAGAAAAACAATCAGAAAATGTTGGCATCTCATTAAAATAATTACTGAAAAATCTTGCATAAGATCTTGTGAGTCAATGCTTCTTTCCCTTGAAAGCAAATTATAAATGCTGTTTAATGATTTTATTTTATTTTATTACTTTTAAAACAGTTATTTATTTTATATGCCTAAGTGGTTTGCTTGCAGGTATGTGTACCTTGTATATGCTTGATTGCCTTGGGAATCATTAGAAGGCATCTTATTCCCTGGCTGCAGTGACAGAGGGTTGTGACCCACTATGTGGGTGCTGGGATCCCTAAGCTATCTCATTTCTTTGACCCTTTGCTGTTTTCTTATTGACAGCCATGCTGTGAACTGTCCCTGAAGGACACTCCTACTATTTTGATATTCTTCTTCACCATATTCCCTAAAAAACAGCTAAGTCACCATAAACTGAACCTTTGAAATGAAATTAAAGTCACATTTTCCTCCAGAAAAAAAAAAAAAAGATAAAGAACAGCATTTGTTTTTAAATGCTGACTAATCTCTCCAATTCCTATAAATGGTATTTTTTTTGAAATAATTGTTTTATCATTTGATAAATTTACCTAATGCATTTTAATCATACTTGAAGGGACCTCAAAGTAGGTATAAGAGACCCCAACATCAAGTTCGCAGCACAAAGGAGATTTATTTGCACCTGAAGGACAAGTGCAGGGAATAAGTGACAAAGACTGGAGATGGAGGATGAGGCAGAAAGGGAAGAGATATTTTCCTAGGAGAGACAAAGGACCGATTCTAGATAGAGAGGAGACACACATAGCCCATAGACAAATGACAGTTTGTAAAGGGAAAGGGGGAAACTCCTGTGTTCTGACGAGTTGCTTGATTTTTAATTGGACATGTTAATTAAGGAGGCCAAAAGAGGGCCTTTGATTTCTGGACTTTAACACTTTGATAGCTGAATTTTTGTAGTCAACTTCCACAGGAGGAAGTGGTCAAATAAGGGAATGGTGGCAAGCTTTAGGAATATAATCTAACAGTTTAATGAAAGGAGAAGTGTATAATGCAAAATCTGTCTGTGACATGTTTGCCATACTCTGGCCTGTGTTTGCCCTGCTCTGGACTGCTAGACCACTTGAATATTTATCCCTCATGTCTTCCCAACCTACAAAGATATTAATGGCTAACAGAGTAAACCTATTGTTCACCAGGCCACTTTTTATAATTCCGTTACTTTAGTGAAAGAAAAAGCAGCATTTTCCAAGGGTGACAAAGCTAAGTGGAGTTCAGAAGAATTTTTTTGTATGAGCTTCTCATAAGCTCTTGCTCCAGTGCACAGAAATGAGAAGCGAGCCTTCCCAGGAACTGATTGAAACAGTAGAGGGGCTCCTGTTGGGTAGCGAGCAGAAAGGCCGGCATACCATTGAACCCGGCACGCTCCAGGGGTCTTAAGCAACCCCATATTCCAACTGATTTGACATTATTATTCCTGGGGGGAAAGAGGCCATTACATTAACAAATGACACAGCAAATGTCTTATCCATTGTGATCAGGAATCATGAACAGATAAGGAAATAGTCTTCTGTTGCAACCATAATTTCTTCTTGTGGTGAATTAGAAGGAAATGAGGTCATTGTGTATGCCAACTTTACCATGGTGCTTAGAGCCTTCCTGAGCAAGTTGTGCATGAGGTTGGTTTGCATCTGTGTGGTAGTGGGGCTGTCCATGATGCTTTGGGTGGGAATCTCTATGATGGTCACTACAATGATTCCCTATGCTCCTTTTTTGGCTCAGAAGTCCCTTCAGTATATCTTTCATCTCGGCCATCTTGGAACAATCCAGCAGCTTCACATTGCTGGTGCTCCCTCTCAGACATTTTTGAAAAATATAGATTTTAATATAGAAGGAATACTGCATTACTTCTTTCTAAAACCATTACCTTTCCTAGTGAAAATAACACTGGAGGTAAGGCAATTAAGGACCTGCTTTCCTTAGATTCGTGGTGCTGAAAGAAATGATGTAGAAGATAAATCATTACCTTGTTATAACACCTAATATAAATGCAGAAACCTGGAGCTATGGATTTGCTATTTATGACTGTAGCTATAAGTCACTGTTGTAATTGTTGGAGCTGATTCAGTTGGGCTAGTGGCAGGCTTTAATTTTTTTTCTTCCTATTCTGGTACTATTATCTACAGAAATATGACTTCCCGCACCAACACTCAACCTTCACCCTAAAGTTCTTTTCATTTTAGAAACTAACCTGATTTGTTGTCTGGGAACTCATGCTGTAATATGTAGTGTTCAATAAAGTAGATAGCCAACCTTTCTCTTAAGTTTTGAGGGCTCTGCCTTCCTGTATGTATTCCTTGGGATTCTTCTAGGTTTTGTGTGTGTGTGTGTGTGTGTGTGTGTGTGTGTGTGTGTGTGTGTGTGTGTGTGTATGTGTAACATTTACAAAGGTAATTTTCAACTGCCCAGCCACAAAGTGCATATTATTTTCAATTTTGTTTAGAATGGTAATGATTTTGCCAATGTTCCTTTTCCCTATTGATCCTGTTTACGAGCCAAAACTGTAGGGATAAGATACATATTTTGAGAGGATGTTTTCAACTATTTACCAGATTAGCCATTGTAATAAAAAAGTCTAGGAACAGGAGCGAGGCTGAGATGTTAGGCCATTAGCCATTCTAAGATAGTACTTAGATAGTTTTTCATAAGCCTCACTTAACTCAGGTGCAACCATTTATGGGCAAATCAGTCTGAGGTTCAAATATTGACACTGACTCCCGAGTATCAGATTATTTGTGTTAACTATATGGTTTTTGTATTGCTCAGTTCAGATTTTATTATAGAATCTCTTGTTCTATTTGTTATTATTTTGGCAAAGCCCATCATGCTAGGCCACTACATCGAGCATGCCAGCAAAAGTACTAGTTATGCTAGGGGCTAAGCATCAATCGCTAATCACATTAGAATTATATTATCTAGAAAGTATGGGCCACAGTTTATTGATCTAGCTCTGCCGCTTGTGAGAGTGGCTTTGGATTCTGCTCCTGCAAATGTGGTGAACTTTTCATGTACCAGTCAGCACACTGACTTGAAAGTTAGTGCATGGGAAATGCCATCAGTAAAAGATTACATTGCTTCTAACACACATGATTAATACATAGTTTTGTTGTAACACACGATTCATGCGTTTATGGTATTTCAAGTTGTGAACATGCAAACAAGGATCATAGTACTAACATGGAGTATATGCCAGATCTTATACATATGCACAGTTTGTAGAGAGAGGAGAAATGGGGAACATCATACCCTCATATTAGGATAAGGTATATTTATGAAGCAGTATTAGCAATAAACTATTATTTGAATCTCATTAAAAGATTATTAAAATCATATAGAGAGATGATTTAGAGGTTAAGTGCATTGGCTACTCTTCTAGACTAACCATGTTGAATTCCTAGCACTCACATGGTATCTCACAACCATCTGTGTATCTCCAGTCCTGAAGGATCAGTGCCCTCTTCTGCCTTTCTCTGACACCACATGCATATGATGCAGAGACATACATGCAAAACAAACATACAATCACACAAAAAATAAATTAGAAAAATCATTGTTCCTGTTTCAAAAAATACTCTCGCATGCTTTTTGAATGAAAACAAGAAAAGTGAGTAAAAACACAGTAACTATAATAACAGCAAATCAAATAAATGAATGTTATTGTTACTTTGAGAATCATATTTTCTATTCCAAGGAAAAACTTGGTAGAAGGAAAAAAGAATATTCCAGGTGAAGCCTCAGGAAATTCAGATAGAACCTCTCTATTTTCGATCTCCCATCATGGAGAAATAAGAGAATATAAAGGACTTTTATGGTCATAGTGGGTTATAGTAAGATATTAGTTGGACAATTCAGAATTTGGGCAGAGTCTTTGTCTTTAGACATCTTGTTAAGTTTTGTTTCTTTTGTTTTTGTTGTTTGTTTTTAATTAATTTTAATTTAATTTTCTTTTTTCCCTTTTTAACTTGTTCACTTTACATCCTGCTCACTACCACCCTCCCAGTCACCTCTCCCACAATCCTTCCCCCAACCCCCTCCGCCTTTTCTTCTGGGCTGGTCGGACCCCCTTGGCATCCCTCCACCACCACCCCTGCCACTTCAAGTCTCTGATAGGCTAGGAACTTCCTTTCCCACTGAAGCCAGACAAAACAGCCTAGCTATTAGAACATATCCCATGTAGAGGCAACAGCTTTTGGAATAGCCTTTGTTCCAGTTGTTCAGGATTCATATAAAAACCAAGCTGCACATCTGCTATATATGTGGGAGTGGGGCTAGGCCTAGCTCGTATATGCTCTTTGGTTGGTGGTTCAGCATCTGAGAGCCCCAAGGGTACAGGTTAGTTGACTCTGTTGGTCTTCTGTGGAGTTTCTATCCCTTTTGGGGCCTGCAATCCTTCCTCCTATTCTTCCATAAGAGTCCTCAAGCTCCATCCACCGTTTGGCTGTGGGTGTCTGTATCTGTCTGAGTCTGTTGCTTGCTGGAGCTTCTCAGAGGACAACATGCTCCTGTTTCTTTCTTGATCTTGATCAGCTTTATATCTGTTATCCTAAGGCAGCATCTACATTTTCTCTTAAGAAAACCAGCTTATATAATAACTGGACAGGATGAATCCTTAGACAATGCCATTTGAAATGGATAAATTCAAAAGATTCAGGAAAGGATAGGCATCAAAAGTAAATACAACACTATAGCAAAGACTGGAAGGGAGGCTGAAATAAAAGTCTCCTATTTATCAACACATATCAATTTTTCTTCTTAATATTATAAATATATTTGTTATTATGAATTATTTTTGTTACATATTTACAAGCTAAATATGGTTTCTGCCTACCCTGTAACTTTAGTGATATGCTAAATGTTTATATCACATGACTAAAGTACTGAAGATATAGGGTAATGTCCCTCATTTAGAACCCACAGGATAGATTAACATTGATTTTTAAGTTAAGTGTGTAGAAGTGCTGTAGGAAGTAGTTCTTTCACATTCCTAACAGTTCCTACATTAAAGAAGACTAATTGTATTCCTTTGAAGTGTCAGTATCCACTCCACAGTACACTGTGGATATACTTTTTACTTCAACCAGGACAAAACCACCTTAAACCAGGCAACTTTGCTCTCCAGTTAATTTCCACTTTAAAAGACTTAGCCTCCCTTTCTGAAACTAACAAATAAGCAAACCAGCCAGCACAGCAAACAACAGATTAATCTTCCTATCTGATAGAAACAAATATGTAAATGAAATCAATGAAGCAACAACAAAAAGGGAACCAGTGTAAAAGTAAACCAAGGACCATAATAAAGTATGTAAATTAAGTTATACATATAAGATAAACAGTATGTACAAAGATAAATCACTTTGAGTACAGTTTATTATGTAACAGTTAAATACTCCCTGAAATTAGGGATTACTTTCAATCTCTTATGGCTTTTATAACAATCACTACAAACTAAGTTGTTTAAAAGAATAAAACTTTAGTCTCTCACAGTCAAAGAAGACAGTGGTTTTATTGAGCTTCCTCCAACCCCGAGGAGGCTCTTTTTTTTTTTAATTATTTATTTATTTTTTGATACTTTATTTACATTTCCAATGTTTCCCCCTTTCCAGGTCTCCTCTTTGGAAACCCCGTAACCCCTCTCTTCCCCCACCTCTATGAGGGAATTCCACCTCCCACCCACCCACCCATCCACTCCCTTATTCCCACCTTGACATTCCCCTTTACTGGGGCCTCTAACACCCTCAGGCCCAAGGGCTTCCCCTCCCACTGATGGCCAACAAGACCCTCCTCTGCCACATATGTGGCCAGCACCAGCACCATGGGTCCCTCCATGTGTATTCTTTGGTTGGTGGTCCTGTCTCTGGGAGCATCAGGGGGTCAGGCCAGTTGACACTGTTGCTCCCTCCATGGGGCTGCAAACTCCCTCAGCTCCTTCATTCCCTTCTCCAACTCCTCCATCTGGGACCTCATGCTCAGCCCAATGGTTGCTGTGAATTGAATCATGGGTATTCTGAACTTTTGGGCTAATATCCACTTATCAGTGAGTACATACCATGTTCATTCTTTTGTGACTGAGTTACCTCGCTCAGGATATTTTCAAGTTCTATCCATTTGCCTGCAAATTTCATTAAATCATTGTTTTTAATAGCTGAGTAGAGGCTCTTTTTTTTGTCTGGTCCAGCCCCTAGATTTCCTTAGTTTGTGGCAGCCTGATTCCAGCCTTTGCTTCTGATTCACATGGTTTCTTTATCTTTGGACCATTTGCCTATCTTTTATGAGTACATTTTAATTGGAGCTAGGGTCTACTATTATCCTGTAGAAATTTTATTGTATCTTCATTACATGTTGGAGCATCTTCTGGGTATATGCCCAGGAGTGGTATAGCTGGGTCCTCAGGTAGTATTATGTCCATTTTTCTGAGGGTCCGCCAAACTGATTTCCAGAGTGGTTATACCAGCTTGCAATCCCACCAACATTGGAGGAGTGTTCCTCTTTCTCCACATCCTCACCAGCATCTGCTGTCACCTGAGTTTTTGATCTTAGCCATTCTGACTGATGTGAAGTGAAATCTCAGACTTGTTTTGATTTGCATTTCCCTGATGACTAAGGTTGTTGAGCATTTCTTTAGGTGCTTCTCAGCCCTGCAAATTTCCTCAGTTGAGAATTCTCTGTTTAGCTCTGTTCCCCATTTTTTGATATGGTTATTTGGTTTTCTGGACTCTAACTTCTTGAATTCTTTGTACATATTGGATATTATAGCAGCCATATTTATAATAGCCAGAAGCTGGAAACAACCCAGATGTCCCTCAGCGGAGGAATGGATACAGAAAATGTGGTACATTTATACAATGGAGTACTACTCAGCTATTAAAAACAATGACTTCATGAAATTTGCAGGCAAATGGATGGAACTTGAAAATTTCATCCTGAGCGAGGTAACTCAGTCACAAAAGAACGAACATGATATGTACTTACTGATAAGTGGATATTAGCCCAAAAGTCCAGAATACCCAAGTTTCACTTTACAGTAACCACTGGACTGAGAGTGAGGTCCCAGATGGAGGAGTTGGAGAAGGGACTGAAGGAGCTGAGGGAGTTTGCAGCCCCATGGAGGGAGCAACAGTGTCAACTGACCTGACCCCTCTCCCTGTCCTCCTGGAGGCTGGACCACCAACCAAAGAATACACATGGAGGGACCCATGGTTCGGACCACATATGTGGCAGAGGAGGGTCTTGTTGGACATCAGGGGGAGGAGAGGCCCTTGGGCCTGAGGGTGTTAGAGGCCCCAGTAAAGGGGAATGTCAAGGTGGGAATATGGGTGTGGGTGGGCAGGTAGTGGGAGGTGGAATACCCTCATAAAGGTGGGGGAGGGGGAGGGAATATGTGGTTTTCAAAGAGGAGACCTAGAAAGGGGGAAACATTGGAAATGTAAATAAAGTATCAAAAAATAAAAATAAAAAAAATAAGAAATGTTATTGTAATCCCTATTTTATAACGAGAAACACCATGTTTTCAACTAAAGTTATATTCTGAATTTCTAAGTCGATAATGTTCAATCTACCATTATTTTGCCAAGGGACATTAGCCTTAAGTTATTGAAACAACAAAACAAAAGCTCAGTTAATTCCAGGAAATGTCACTATCTCATTAAAACTAGAAAATATAAAATTTTGTTGCTTTAGACTTCTGTATTTTGCTGGATTTGTTCTCCTTATTTAAAAAGAAAGCATACGCAAATGAATTGAAAACTTCCAATACAAATCTACCTGTTTGATAGTTTCCTTTGCTCATATTCAATCTTATTTTCGTGGGTGTCAGAATTAACTTAGTAGCTAGGAATTATTTCGTAAAGATAGGTAACCTTTTCTCTACAGAGTCAGAGGCATTTTTAGCCATAGAATATTTATTTTATTTGCTTAACCCAAATAATTTTTTTTCCAACTTTTTTTTTTTTTTGATACTTTATTTACATTTCGATGATTCCCCTTTTCTTTGGAAACCCTGTGTCCCCTCCCCCTCCCCGCCTCTGTGAGGGAATTCCTCCTTCCACCCACCCGCCCACCCATTCCCATATTCCCACCTTGACATTCCCTTTTACTGGAGCCACTAGCACCCTCAGGCCCAAAGTCCTCTCCTTTCTCCCTGGTGGCCATGGAGGTGATTCTTCTGCCTCATATGTAGTCCAAATCATGGGTCAATAGATGTGTATTCTTTGGTTAGTGGTCTGAACTAGAGGACGACCAGGGGGAGGGTCAGGCCCATTGATGCTCTTGCTCCCTCCATGGGGCTGCCAATTTCCTCTGCTCCTTCAGACTTTTCTCCAACCCCTCCGTCTGGTACCTCACTCTCAGTCCTGCGGTTACTGTTACATGAAACATAGACATTCTGAACTTGTGGGCTAATATCCGCTTATCAGTGAGTACATACCATGTTCGTTCTTTTGTGACTGAGTTACCTCGCTCAGGATGATATTTTCAAGTTCCATCCATTTGCCTGCAAATTTCATTTAAAAATTTCTTTTCTATGTGTATGAATGATTGCTTGAATGCATATATGTGTACCTTGTGTGTGCCTCGTGCAAGTAGAAGACAAAGAGGGTTTCAGATCCCTGGAACTAGAGTTGCATATGATTGTGAGCTGTCAGTTAGGTAGTGGGGACCAAAAACTGGGTACTCTGCCAAATGAGTAAGCAAGTGTTACCTGCTGAACCATTCCCCCAAACTCCAGATTTTTTTATATTTTTGGACAAGGTTTCATTGTGATGCCCTGACTGGCCTGTAACTCATTATGTAGACAAAGTTAACCTCAAACTCACAGAGAAAATTCACCATGTACTACCATGCCTGGCACCCATTCCTTAGACAATTTTTTAAATGTTGAAGATAAACGATTCTAATACTTTTGCATAATTATGAATTAAACCTGATGTTCAAAATAACCCACGTATTTTTCATCTCATGTCTGATTCCAGTTCTTACCAAAAATTATAACAATTTTCTTTGTGTTCAGGAACTAGTCTCTTTTTTAAGAAATCACACAGACATACAGATCGACTGACACGCTCACACAGTTTTTACTCTAAGTTCTTAAATAATAGGTATTTTAATATTTAATATAATCAAGAATTTCTAATTTATATATTATTTAGTTACTCAGATGATAAAATGCCAAGAAAGTAATTCAATGATATTATTTTCTGCTAAAGGCAATTGTTGAAAACGTTCTTTTATCAGCCGTAGTTAGCTTGCCATATCAAAAATTTTTTACCGTGCATTCCATCATCATGCATATTCTACAATAGTTTCATGTTCATACGTCTGCTTTTCTAACTTTGATTTTATTCTCTTCTGGGGAAGGGACCCACTTACATTCCTGTTTTTTTTTTTTTGTTTTTGTTTTTTTTTGTTTTTAGAGACAGGGTTTCTCTGTACAGCCCTGGCTGTCCTGGAACTAACTCACTTTGTAGACGAGGCTGGCCTGGAACTCAGAAATCCTCCTGTCTCTGCTTCCCAAGTGCTGGGATTAAAGGCGTGTGCCACCACTGCCTGGCTACATTCTTGTTTCATGATAGATGATACTGTGTAATTTCTATACAAAAATGTGTGATTTGATATGGATATTGACCCACCAGCAGTAACAACCCTGCTTCTCAAGTAGGGAGAAAGAGTTTTCATTATTCTGACACCATTTTGTGCCCATGTGTTTTTAGCTGTAATTAAAGGAAGAGAATAAAGCTAACATCTTCTACATAGGAATGAAATGTTTTGGCTTAATTTAACTGTATTCATAATTTACTGAGAGTATTGCCTGCTTTACACAATAGACTTTTGTGTGCTTGGGCATGTGTGGATGTGTGTGTGTGTGTGTGTGTGTGTGTGTGTGTGTGTGTGTGTGTGTGTGGTGTTTTTCAAGGCAGGGTTTCTGTATGTAGCCTGGGGTTGACCTGGTACTCACTATGTAAACCAATCTGGTCTTGAACTCAGGAAACCACTTGCCACTGCCTCCTAAGTGCTGGGATTAAAAGCATATGACACCACTTGTCCCAATGGTCTTTTTATAGTTTCACAGTCACTTAATGAAATGAAAGGTTTACAACTCTATTTAATACCCTAAAAAATTTCATGTACTTCAGCAATAAAAGAAAGCCCAGTCTGTCATCACATGTTGCATTAGACTGATTTAGATTGAATAATAATTTGCTTATAGATTTGAATTTATATGCCCTTACTAAAGTTTATAAAAGGAAGCAATGCCTCTTGGAAAATGACCAATGAGTTTGGAACATTTCTCCCCAAACTATCATAGGGTACATAAATATTTGGCAATATATTTCATGAAGAGCCAAATAAATGTGAAGAAATAAAGCCTTGTCAGAGTGGTGTCTCAATACATGACCAGAAGAGCGATTCCTATTTTGAAGAATAGTATAAAAATGTAAGAGCTGTAGGGTGTTGGGTGGGGGCTTGTGTGAAATATTGGTCATGACTTGGTTGCTGTGTTCATGAACTCATATTGTTGTTACCTGTATAAGAACAGTAGAAGAACAAGCCAGTCAAAATTGTAGCAGGATGGGTAAGTGGCTCAAAAGGCCTAACTCCTTGCTGAGAAGCTATTCACAGTTTATGGCTGCAATTGGATGGAGAGCCACTTTTCTTCATTGCTGTGCCTCTGCTAGGTTATTCATGTTTCAGTGGATTGTCTCATATTCATACACACATAGCCAGCCCTAATTGCAATCAGTGGGATATACCATTTAAAAGAGAAAACATGAAGATTTGTTCTGAGGGAAGTCAGAGGGGGAAAATGAGGGATGAGTGTGATCAAAACGCATTGTATACATGTAGGAAATTCTAGAAGAATAACTAAACATATTTTTAAAAGATAGTATAATATAATTAGGATTGCATAGCATGCTTTTCATAGTTTTTATCAAAATAGCCTTTTAGCTTGAGGGATATGTTAGCACATTTGGAAAGTCTTCGGATTTGCTTAGTATTTAGTTTTCTGCCAAACCCAAGGCAAAATGTCTGTGCTCACTTCCAGTGACTATAGCTTCTTTAGTAAATGTTATCACATCTGTGAGAAGAGGAAAAAGAAATCCTTTCAAGTTTACAAATGTGCAGTTCTTGGTGTTATCTCAGGCATACTTTTTTCTTGATAGTTTCTTGATAGATGTTTTCTAGCATATTAGCAAACATAAATTTACAGTAATCATTGTAATGAATGTAGCTGACTCTCAACAGCAGTACAAATTAGCAATACTTAGTATTTTCTCAATTGTGAGTGTTAATAACTATTTAAACAGCTTGTATAAAACTTTTTAAAAGCTTGGCAACACAGCCAACACTACTTAGAGACTTAATATAAATGTAGTTACAGATCAATACCTTTAGAACACTTTACAGGGAGTTACCTATAAAAATGGAATAATTAAGGCAAGGGTTTATGATGTAGAAATGGAAACAGGACTTAAAAATGTAAGCAAGGTTCAGAAGGCACCATTACTAGAATAGAATGACTAAAGCAGGTTTTAATATTGATGTCTTGAATTTATTTGCTTTAACTTTCTAGTACATGACTTGTTTTAGAATACCAGTAGTACTTCGTTTGTACACAGAAAAGAAAATGCTGCAGTCATTGCAACTATGCCAACTTATATGACTTCTGTTCAAATTTTGGTTAACTTTATCTGTTACTATCAAACATATACAGGCTAATTTGACAAAACTACTTTAAATATTAATAGTTTTTATATATTTAATCATGAACTATAAGATTAAAATGCAATTTTTGCTTAGGCACATTCAGAATCATGTCTTATAATCAAAGGAAAACAGATCTTTGTGTGCTATATTAGTTTTGAAAAGAATTAGACACACCCAATGCTGATAAAGTTTTTTAAGTATTGTTTTAATGGGTGAACTACAGTATACATTAAGATAAATAATGGCTCTTGTGTTTGTATTTGTTTTATTCTCACATGACATATGGATCATATAAAAATCCATAAAGGTCAGATTTTTTTCATTTAAGTGATATATGAATGCATATATAATAATCATCTAAAATTGTTAGTGAATGTGGTTCATTCCCAAAAGTCTGGTCCTTGTGGTATAATGATCTGAGTGTAAATACTTTGTATGGAAGAGTTGTAGGTATCAAAGTATTGCAAGACAGAATTTTGTACCTCACAAACGATGATGCATTTGTTATTTAATGGGAGGAGGTCAGCTTCCTAATTCTGAATGTGGATAATTTTATTTTGTGATTCTTTTAAAATGACAGATACTGTATAACACAATTGAATAAATTTGCATAAAACACAGAGGATCTCCATGAATGAAGTTTTTTTTTTTCCTACATGGAGCCAAGGTTATTATGTTTCTACACAGGCCTCCAGTAATCCGACTAGCTTGCAGCTTTCCTATATCCTGCCTTGCTATGAAGGTGCATTGTACTTCAGAAATGCCTGGGAGGCTCTCCCCCAGGCATATCTATCATCTCAGCTACAGGTTTGATAGGAGCTGGATAGCTGACAATTCACAATTAAGATACCAGCTAACACCTGGTAGAGCCAAGCATTCTGTGTGGTTTGTTGAGAGAAGATCTATGTGCACTAGACAACAGTAGTTGCTCAGTGATTCTAGCTGTTTTACTAATGGTAGATAACAGACAGTTAATTCAGGAGAGGTTATCCACACATCAGCAAGTGTTTAGGCTTATAGCCTTTCGTATCAGACAGTTGTTTTTTTTTTTGTTTGTTTGTTTTGTTTTGTTTTGTTTTTGAGACAGGGTTTCTCTGTGTAGCCCTCGCTGTCCTGGAACTACGTAGACCAGGCTGTCCTTGAACTCAGAAATCCACCTGCCTCTGCCTCCCAAGTGCTGGGATTAAAGGCGTGCACCACCACTGCCCAGCCTTATCAGACAGTTTTAACCTGAAGAACTTGTATTGAGGTTCAATTGATACAGGCAAAACTGAGAAGTGAGCAGGATTGCATAGTGTTCTTTTACATGTTAACAAGCTTCAGGTGAGGTAGTTTAATAACCTATAACATGGGTTTGAGTTTAAAGCCTTCTTCCCTTGCAAATCAGCCTACATCTAAATGTTAGATCTTTTCTGTAAAATCCAATGTTGCTGATAAAATACTCATATTGCTTCCAATTCCTCCCTGTTTTGGGGCCTATATCTCTTGGTTCTGAGTAGAAGTCCAGGGCAGTTTGTTTAATATTGTACTGAACCTCCTTTGATGTCAAGCTACCTAAGGAAGTTTCTTTGAGACCCATTTTTAAATCAGTTTTTTCAATATTCATTTATTAAAAGGTACTGAAGTACTGTAAACAGTCTTTCAAAAATTGATGTTATAAATTTCTCCATGTGAATTAATATTTGTCAAAGAATAAAAGAATACCTTGAAATAAATTCAGATCTAAATCTGTATTAGACATTAATGGATTTTCCTTTCATATAGAAAATGTTTAAGAAGTTTCTAGTGTTTTAGAGCCCAGCATTAGGAACACTGATTAAAATGTCATAATGCTCTTAAAATGAGTAGGCATCAACCCTGGGAAGTCTTTAACCTTCAGATATACCAAGTTTGAAAGCATTCTGTTAGTCTACTTAATCATCTTTCCTTTCTCCTGGGAACGGTATAGAGGATGAGTTTGCGGTTAGTCGTTGTTGCACTTTTATTAATTTACTTATATACTATTATTTTTCAACTTCTAATTGACAGATACTATTTTTATATACTTACAGGGTAGGCTTTCACATTTTAATACATGCATTTAATGTGTAATGATCATATCAGAGTAATTGAAACATAAATCACTCTAAACACTTATCAAAAATTTTTGTGCTATGGACATTAAAAATTATCTCTATTAGCTATTATGAAATATATAATTAATTGGTACTAGTTATTCTCTTTTTTTTGTTGTTGAACACTGGAAGTCATTCATCATATTGTCTGCTAGTTGAATGTATTATTTTTGAATTATTAACAAGTAATAATAATTCACATGTTGATTCCACTATTCACTTTCATGATTTTTTTTCCTTCCAAATGAGTCTGGTTGTCAAAAATATACTGTTGTATAATATTTTATTTTGAAGATCAAGAACCCGTTCCATATAGATTAACATTTCTTTCCTGTGACTATACAATTTTGAGACATCAATATGAAAGCTACTAGATAAATATGAGTTACCAAACAGTTCTTTGGAGATTCAAGAACCATGTTAGTTGCATACTGTGAATGTTTATATTATAAGCATGATGCTGAAATTTTCAGTTTGTGAGGTTACAACAGACTTGAAATTATTTAATTGTTATTTTTAATTCTAATCTTTGAACTACCTTTCATTGTGGACAGTTCATTTATCACATTATGATTTTGAACCTGAGCCCTCTGTCTATGATCCTGAATAATCTTTGACAGTATACTTCATTTTTTTATTAATCATTTTATTTGTTTACATTTCCAATGTAATCCCCCTTGCTGGTCTCCCCTCCATGAACCTCCCACCACATGCCCTTCCCCTTTGTCTCTTCATCATCCCATGCAATAAGACAGAAAAGTAGGTTTTCCTGGGTGTTTTGTTTTTGTTATATAGATGGTGGATGGGATAAGCAGGGTCCTGTTATGACCCTCCTGCTGTATATTTCAAGTACACTGGATAGAATACTATGCAACAAAAAGTCTATTTTTAGGGATCTCTACTGTTTTATTGTGTGATAGAACACAAAATAAATAAAAAGAATATGTTACAGATTTTGATTTGTGGATTTAAGGTATTTACATTTTGAAATGAAAACAACCAGAAAAATTGGTATCAACTAATTGTTTTGGGGACAGTACTGAGGATTGAACATTATATATTGACCTATATTGGCAGTGTACCCTCCCTTTCTTCGTCTCGTTCTCCCTCCCTTACTTTCTCTTTTGAGACAGAATCAATCTAATTGTCTATATTGTCTTTGAATTGATTTCATGTTCTAACCCAGGCTAGCCTTGATCCTAGTGATCCTTTGCATGCAGCCTTCTGAGTAGCATGGTTTTAGGTCTGTTGTAGCAGCCCTGGCTTAATTGATGATTTATTATGTTAGTTGTTGATAATGATCTTGAATAGGAGAAAACTAGCAATTGAAATGTGCTAGATTCCGATTGTTTTTGCTATTTGATAGGGATATGTGAAATGCATATCCATGATGGACAGGTATATGAATACATCATGTGGGTACTTTAAATATGTACAGTTTTCAACACTTAAAATGCAACGAATAAAAATGTATTTAATCATATGCATTTGGACAAAACTACATAATTTCCACAGTTTATCCCCCAGTTTTAAGTAGATATATTTAAAATGCAACATAAAGATTAACACAGAAAAAAACCAAAACTTCCTATCTTTAAAAATCACATTCTTAGTAAACAACATTTACATATGAAAAATTCAATCCCCAAAGAGCATCCAAAGAAAATGGGTCTTTTAAGACCATTATCTATGTGTAGATATCCTGTGCTAAAAATATCTGTGAACATTAAATTTGTTTGATCTTTGTCTACATAGCAATCATCATCTGTAATGAGTTGTTAATTGCATGGTTTTCACATTGTACCTGGTAGGTGAGAAAAAAGGCTGCAGTTCTGCTCTGTACTCATCAAAGAGCAATTGCCCTTCAACTTTCCTTATCCCTCTTACACTGCAAGAAACTTCCTTTACCACTTGTTTACTGCCCAGCAGAATCAAATAGCACAATATACAAATTGGGTTAGGAAAAGGACTTTGAGCCTGAATTTTATGCTAATGTATTGTTTTTTGTGATTGTATTCAAGGACTTCTTTTATTGATGACAGATGAACTCTATCAGCTCTGTTTTCATTTTCAGGATTTTCAGATTAGGAATCTGATTTCTTGGAATAAATTTATTTTAATATAATTCAATGGAACCAACAGAAATCGGATATCCTGTGGAGGACATGATAGAATTTTAGCTATATTACTTAGCTTAAGAGAATAAACCAATACATTTTTTTCCTGTGGAAGTTAACATTTCATTGTAAATTTGAATGGTTATATCACTAAGCCATCAGATTTAGCAAGTGTCCTAGCATAATTACAGTCATAATTTCAGACATATTAAGACATAAAATACGACTGACTTTGACTTGAATATGTGAAATGTATGTTGCTCCTGCTTCTCCCCTATTTACTATAGATTGAGGAGTGCATTTTCCTTTTTGTTCACACTTTACATCATTTACCCCATTATAGAAGATGACTTTATATTATACTTTTATAACAACTTTTAAAGGCGGGAATGGAGGAGAATATTCCTCACTGCCTAGCCTGTTGATATTTAAAATAGATACAGATAAAGCTATTTCCTTGGCTATTTCAAGAGTAATTTAGGCAGCCTAAGAAATTGATTTTAATAAATAGGAAAGTATTTTCAGAGAAAACATTATAGTTAAACTGGTTCTGTAAAGAGATATTTTTGTGTAACTTGAGGTAGTACAGTATTTTGTTATAACAGTATGGAAAAGAAATTTGTTTTTATATAATATAATCATCCTGAAATGGGGCACGTTTTCTCCTCTTGACAGTGTGTGAATCACATCAAACATAGCAGGATCTTGCTAGTGAGCCTGATGGATAGAATAAATGCAGACAGAGAGAAAGTTGGGATGTCTTCTTTGGGAATTTCTAAGGAAACTGTAATCTACTACAGCACTGAAGTCAAAACCTCTGAGAGTCAAATCTGGAAATTGACACATTCAACCTTTTTGTCAATCAGGCCAAATAAAGTGGTCAGTAAGTGTCAGCTTCAAAGCTTATGCACAAATGTCTGGAAATGGCAGCACTGTATCAAATAGTCATATATAGTTCATGCATTAATCTATGAAAATGAATCTTTTCAAGGAATTCACATGTCTAGTACTATTTCGTTTTCTTTCATGTAGACAAAAATGGGTATATATAAATGTTTATATTTTATTTAAACTCTGTCAGAACATTTGCATATTTCCATTGTATTCTTTTTTACTGAAACAGTTTTTTTGGATGGATGTATATTTTGATAGAAGGGGAATTATGAAGTTAATTTACATGAATAGAACATACTTTAAAGATGGTGAAACAATGATGTTTTCTGTCTATATTGTTTAGAGATATTGATTCATGAAAGAAATACACACTTTTTTAGGCTATACATTTGTCTCATTTATTCACATGGAACTCTCTCTTTTTGCACCATAGTACATATAACTTAGATTTATTTATGATTGCATTGGTGAACATTATATTAGGAACAACAGTATTAAAATTAGATGGTTTTGTCTAAAAATTACCAAGTCCACACTTACAATATTGTTCTAACTCTCTTAAACTGCTTGAATTATTTGTTTCATGTGTTAGAATGCTTGCCCACTTTCTGAATTCCCCAAGAAAGTTAGAAGTATCAGTCATGTTATTTGATGTTTCAGTGATTTGTATGTAGTATCAGAATACCTATGGGATTAGAATACCACTAGAGAGAAATAAAACTCTTTTATACAGAACACATAACTCTCTATACTACCCTGTAGCATTGTACAAACAGTGATAAAGGGAAGAAATGACTAATATTGGACTCCTTCACATGAGACCAATTGCCTTTACAACTTATGGGACTTAGTGTAAAACTTTCTAATTTTACCTCTAATTCATTTGAAAGGTTGCTACAAATCTAGAGAATCTAATCAAATTGAACATATGATCACTGTGTCCTTTTACATTTCTGTATGTATCTAATAAACTCCTCTTTCCCCCAAATATTAAGGCTATATTTACCTGAAATGCAATGGGCTAATTTAAAACATAAATATATTCTTTTGGATAAAATATTAGAGTTTTATGAAACTGAAAGGTTTTTTTTGTAGATCTGGAAGAGAACAAAAATGATTTATTTTCCATCCTTTAACAGGATAGCTGCATTTACAGAGAGTTTTTCACATTTTGCTTTTGCCCTGGAGAATATGATGTAAAAGAATCTTGCTCTCTTTTGGATTTAGTGTTAAATGATTTTTTTTTTCTTATTTCTGTTCAATGTAATGTTTTCTTTCCTTTCACCTTGTCAATCAGTATAAGGGAGCCCTTCTAAAATAATGACATCTGAAATTCAGAAAGCTTGGGGTCAATTTATACACACACACATCCAAATCTATGTTGGTTCTCCTGTAACACTCAGGCATTTTACCCCATCCCTGGGATGGCTCACAAAGTATATCCCATTGATGGAGTGATGGAAGAAAGGGTGTTCTCTTAACTGTTGAATAAGCACTGGGAATGCCAATGCCATTAACATAATTTTCTTCTCCATTCTTCCTGAATAGCTTTCAAGCCCAAATTTTCAGTGGAAATTTCAGATAGACACCGGATCTCTTTCTTCAGCAGTACTTCAATGATTTTTTATAAGACACAAGACATTAAAAATCTATAATAACATGGATTGTAAAGTGGTCTATATAAAGAAATGAATTAGACTAAATAAAGAAGGCATTTATTCTGCATTTGTAGTTATAAACTTAGTGTACTTTGGTAGCAATCATGAAATCTTCATTATGTGTTGGAAAAACTATTAGGTGAATGTTATATAAAAATATGTAGTGGTTCTGTTGAGTAGTATCTGTTAAATTATACTACACTTGTGTTAATTGTGACTGAGTAAAAAGGAAAGGAAAAATCTGATTCTAGATGATTATGGAAGTTACCAAGTAGCATTCTTCATATTTTTTTTCCTTTGGTATTATTCTCTGCTTTTGTGTCTCTCGAATCTTTGTTATCTACAATTAATTGGAACTTATATTCAGGTTGAGATAGCATGGGGACATTTATTACTTGAAGTGTAGTCCCGAGTTAGATTTTAAATACCATCATCAAATGTATTATTACAGTTCTATATGACCCAATTAGTTTTCTATAAGAGCTGCAATTGATATATTTTGTAAAACTTGTGTCAGGAGCTTGACTTCCATTCTAGGTTTGTATCCTCTAGTAGTAAGATTGTTTTTGATTGGGGGACAGTGCATACTACAGTCTAGAGTTGTTCTTAGCTGGTGTCTCACTTCTAAAAGGGTGCCTGTTCTTCATATAAAAACCTTTTCTATGCCAGTGGTTTTATAATTTACCAAGCATTACAGTCACTTTTAATCACATTTATGCATACTTGACTGCCATTTCACCTTCCCTGGGGATTGATTCTATAGTTCTTATGTATGGCCTCACAATTTGAATTATTAGCACATTCACAATGATATTGATGGTGATGGTTTGAGGTACATAATTAGAGCAACACTTACTTCGGGTGTTATCGTTTTTAACAACAAACAAACGCCCCATCTTGAAACCTAGCCAACATTTGTTTTAATTAAAGCTATTCCATTCTGCCTTCTTTTTTGCCTTTATATGGTTTTGTTGCATATGTTTGCTTACCTACCTAATGCTATGAATGTCAGAAAGAAAATAGCAAGAGGCCATATACATTGCTTGATGCCTGGGACAGAGAAATGGAGTTGGCCAGAAAAAAATGGGGGGTATACTTACTGAGTTCCTGAGTATAATCAGGGTATACCATGATTAGTTTAGCCCCTATAACCAAATTCCTCATATGGTCCTTTTTTACTATAAAAACTATACAGACTCTGTCTAGGTTTACTCTTCTATTGTCTAGATGCATTCTCAGTTGAGAGTTCTTATTCCCTAATTGGTGATAAGTAAACTTGTCCTTTTACCCTTAACTTTCAGAATTATGTAATCTTTTAAATTAACAATAATTTTCACTGAATGAATCCAAAATCCTCTTAACTATACATTTTTATTTAGTATGGAGTTTGTGGGTGACTGACTTCAAGTGAACAAATATAAATTATTCTCTTCTGTCAAATACTTTCCTGAATGAAGAAGTAAACCTAATAATTTAATAGCTCTGGGTATAAAGAAAACATGAGTAATATTTACAATCAAATATAATTTCTAAGGGTTAAATTTCATCAACTCAATGATATATTTTTTTCTTCTCAAATGTTGAAGGAAATACTGAAGACTGTAAATACAGGTTTGTTTAGACTCCTATGATGTTAAGGTTGATCCATGCTAATGCTCTATGATCATATTTGTACATTTCTCTCTGGGATAGAATTAATATCACACATTATACTTAGAACTGATGCACCTTTATCTTTGTGCCACTAACCCACTGATTATTAAGAGTCATTAGAGAAAATTCCTCATTTCATTGGATGACTCCATGCCTCAAATGAATAGTAACTCACTTCCAGTTATCATTACAATACCTTATTGATTTCTTCTTTCATTATGGAAATAAAAACCATATTCATATAAAATGAGCTTCCATACAATTGAGAATGACTGGTTCTGATTATCAGATGTTTTAAATTATATCTTCTTCAGTAATTTGATGACTCTCACTGATAATCTGATAAAAAATATATTTTCGTTATTTTGATATATCTATCTGAGGTATATATGAGATGGACAGTGTCTTCTATTAATTTTGTAATTCTTTGTTATGACACTATGATGAAGGCAAAAAGATAGAAAAAAAAGACTTATTGGGTGCCTTACAGTTTCAGAGGGTTAGAATATATGCCAATCATTGTGGGAGACTAGCAGTTATGGTACTGGAGCAGTAGCTGGGAAATTACATCTTGATCCAGAGCCTGAAGCAGAGATAGCTAATTGAGAATGCCATGAGCTTTTGAAATTCCAAAGCCTCCTCCACTGAGACAGCTCTAAACCAGCAAGTCTATATCACCTCATCCTTCCCAAATAGTTCTACCAACAGAGGACCAAATTATTGAAATATATGACCCTATGGGATCCAGGCTTGTTCACCATCAGAGAAAGTTTAAATATTATGGAATACATAAACACATGATTTTAATATATGGAATATCTGTGAAGTACATGACCTCAGTGACATAGTGCTTGCATAGTTTCTGTGAGGCCTTGTATTCTCTCCTCAATGTAGCAACATTTGTGTATGTAGGTAGGTAGTATAAATTCTAATGACTATTTTACAAACTTCTGTGTGTTTAACTTTTTGAAACATGATTGCCTATTCTTTTAACCAAAATTGGTTCTAAATTAAAATTAGTATTTGTTTACAAATATGTCATATGTTATATGTAAGCTACTCTAATAAGGACAATGGATGATAAAGAAATGACTGAGTAAATATAGTGTATTTAGGGAATTTATAATCCAAATGAATTGTCAAGGTATATAATAAAAGCCATGGCAGACATTAAGTGATAAGATTATAGAGAGAGGTCTTAAAGAAGAACCCATATTTGATTGAAGATATCCAGGGTATGCAGAGATCACTAATGCTTAAAAATAGGTTTTTCATACTTGGAGCCTCAAGAGATGATATTGTGGTTTTCTTCTTAGAAGTATGAATAAATGAACTAACAAAGACATTTCCAAGAATAGTCTTGAAATGATCATTTGTCTGATTCCATTGGCAAATGTGGTATAAATTCTGAGGCTGGAAAGGTAGATTAGACTCTATGAAAATGTCAGAATAGGGGATCATTGAGGCAATTCCAGTGGATATTTGGACTGAAGAATGTTGTGAAGTGTTATCAGTCAGATATTTTAAATATAAAATGAATAAAAGGAAAAATAGAGCTATATAGACCTCCCCTGGAATTTTTCAGCCATGTTAAGATGAACTAATATAGTGTTAAAATAGGTTTTAGCATAAGCAGTGAAAGGGACAGAGGAGCCTTTAGAGGAAGCATGGTAGAAGCTGAAACGTTCATAACTAGATACCCAATGGTTTAGTGTTTTAACACAAATGATGTGTAATGTTCTGGTATCTTCCAACCCCACTAATATATTCCCTTACACAGAGTTGACGGAACAGTCCAAACACAGTATTTAACACCTCAGGAATCAGTTTTCTGATAATCCTTCTACTCATTGCAGTTCTATCTGTCTTCAGTGTTTTATTCAGGTAGCATCTTATCATAGAAGTTTTCCTTGGCTACATAGTAGATAACAGCATCCTGGCTTTTCAGTTGTTTAACAAAAGTTGTTTTTCTTCATTGCTCCAAAGCACTAATGTTTATATAATTTGTTACTTATTTATTATCTATCTCTCTTTTTGTAGGTAGTAAGCTCCAAGAGGGTAAGGGCTTAGTTATGTTGTCCATTATATCTGTGTTGCATACATACTTGGTACTTTGTAGATGCTCCACATCTGTTTATGAAATGACCAGAATAAATGCAAAGGTGAAAGAGAATGGCAGGTCAAACAATTAAGCCAGTATTTCAAGTCTGACGGAATCAAAGGTTAATGGTGTTCTTAAGAGAATATTGAAGAGTGGAAGTGGAGTTGATTTGTGAGAATAGAAATAGTGGCAGATAAATTTAGCTTATAAATTCTAGCTTAAGTATGTGAAGCTGGTGAAATATCTACTGCAGTGCAATATAGGCTCAAGGAAACCCTGAAGAGAGGTTCGGGATTTAAATGAGGATATCAGGGTCATCCACAGCGTCTAGCCTTTTATTGCAGGGGAAAAGTATAACAACAGTAAGGCAGGGTAACAGCAAAATTTTATTTTTAAATTGAATATGCTATGTATAAAAATTACTTATATATTCTTTTTATTCTTAGCTGGGTTAACAACTTTGGCTATGAAGGACTTGGAGTCTTACTGGATGTGCTGGAGAAGCTTCTGGACAAAAAACAGTAAGAATAAACATTTAAAAGCTTTTACACATGGGAAAAATTAAATGCAACCTAATATGACTTTTTTTTATTACTGATTTAGGCAAGAAAATATTGACAAGAAGAATCAGTACAAAGTCATTCAGTGCCTGAAAGCATTTATGAATAATAAGGTAAATGACATTTACTTCTCCCTCTGCTACAAAAGGGGGATCTTGCTTGACACTATGAAAGTAAGCAACAAATAATATAGTGGGTACTTATTCTAGTTTCAGTAATGTTTATAGTGCAGATTATAGGCAGATCTCACAGCCAACCATTGAACTGAGCACAGGGTCCCCAATGTAGGAGTTAGAAAAAGGACTGAAGGAGCCGAAGGGTTTGCAACCCCATAGGAAGAACAACAATATCAACCAGCCAGACCCCCAGAGGTCCCAGGGAATAAACCACCAACCAAAGAGTACACATGGAGGGACCCATGGTGCTAGCTGCATAAGTAGCAAATGATGGCTTTGTTGGACATCAATGGGAGTACAGGCCCTTGATCCTGTGAAGACTCGATGCCCCAGTGTAGGGGAACGCAAGTGCGGAGAGTCAGGAGTGGGTGAGTGCGTGGGAGAGCATCCTCATAGAAGAAGGGGAAGGGAATATGGGATAAGGGGTTTCTAGGGGAGAAACTGGGAAAGGGGATAACATTTGAAATGAAAATAAAGAAAATATCCAATAAAAAATGAAAAAAGGTGTATTTTGCTTCACATAATATTTAATGGTATATTTTGCTATTATGCCAACAATATTAGGTTAGCTCTCACATTAGATGATATATTTTCCTTTCATGTTTATGACATTTTATTTATTTTAAAAGATTTATTTATGTGTATGCGTTGCTAGTTAAATTTATGTGCAGCACATACATGTAGATACCCATTGAGGTCATAAAAAATCAGATTCCCTAGAACTTAAGATACAGGCTTGAGCTGCCTAAGGTTGATATTAGGAATTGAACCTGTGTTCTTTATAAAGGCAGTGTGTACTCTTAACTGCTGAAGTATCTCTTAATCTCAAATAGTACAAAAATTTAAATGTCACAAGTTGAGTATAATTTCCATACAGATAACAAAATTTTATTATATTCAAAAGGAAAATTCAAGGGTAGGAATAAGTTTCATGTAGTTTTGTGAGAGTATTTTTTTTTTTATTTTTGGTTTTTCGAGACAAGGTTTCTCTGTATAGCCCTGGCTGACCTGGAACTTACTCTGTAGACCAGGCTGGGCTCGAACTCAGAAATCCGCCTGCCTCTGCCTCCCGAGTGCTGGGATTAAAGGCGTGCGCCACAACTGCCTAGCTTTTATGAGAGTATTATAAGGCTGAGATATATTTTGATGTTGAATCACTTTCAGTCTTTTAATATGCCTAAAAGAAATCTATGGAGGATAGGATGCTTTTTTTATGTAGGTATAATATTGTTTGAATTATACCATATTGTGGAGACCTACAGATAAAATAACTGAATCATCAGTTTGCTTAATTACATAATGACCTTTAGATGATATTAATAATCTCAAAGTACTTAATAGAAACACTAATTATAACAGTAACCAGAACCTTGCTAAATAAAGTATAACTCTTAAAAATCAATGCGATATTTTTGTGTATTTAAGTAATATATAGAAACACCTTTCTTTGTCATGTACAATTATATATTACTGTCTGTACCACATGCCCAAATTCACTAGCAAATAATATTATCAGTTCATGAAGTACATTATTGTTAATGAAATCCTTCATCACCTCACTTGTGCTGCTATTATATTTACATTGAATTACGTATAGGTATGAGGCACAGATACATGCGTGTGAAGGTCAAAGTATAACTTGAGGGAGTCACGTCTCTTCTTTCACCATGTGGATTCCCGGGTTGAAAAGTCAGTTGTCAGGCATTTTATTGAGTACCTTCATCCCCTGAGCCATCTCACTGACCCATCTGGAAGTTTCTTATCGAGTGACTCCCATCAGTTCTAGTACAGAATTTCTATATGTCTGTGCTTTTGGAATTTAGACCCCACATGTCATGGCATCTAATTTCTAACAGCAATAAACTCATATGAACATTGTTTCTCCACAGCTCAAGAAGAATCTCTTTGTGCAACTGACAAAAGTAGTAACTTTATAGAAAGAGAACACAGCACAAAAATCAGAGATGCAGTTCATATTTTGCCATTCCTAAGTAGACATGGCCTTTGAAAAATAACTTAGCCTCTGGCTAATCAGTCTCCTCCTCTGAAAATTGAGCTATGGGAGCTTTTGTTCTGTATTCTTATTGGTTCATCTTGTCAACTATCATAGTTTTATAAGATAACAACTCATTATAATTAGAATAGTGACTAAAGAAAGTTATAACAGTAGGATTTCCTATAGAGCCCAGGGGTAATACTCAGATATGTTAAGACTCCCCCCCCCCCCGCTTTTTTCTTAACTGTTTGGCAGTTTCAAGAACATGATGATTTAATTTACATTATTCTAAACAGAAGTTTTTGTTACTCTATGTTTATGAGTTGAATATATATCTTCACTACATGAATAAATGAGTCCTTTAAATTACAAGCATAGGAAACAATCCATAAAACAGACCTTCTGAATAGAAAACACACAGTGATATATTCATTTTAAGTTGGAATACATTTTCCAAATTGAGGAACATAAATTTCATGTGAAATGACTTAAATGTTTTTTGGTCCTTGAAGTTGAGGTTACTTACATCAGAAACCGTTTTACAGTCTGCATGTTCCATTATTTATTCAGACCCACAGTTAAAGATACATTAAAAAGTTTTGCCAGGCTCCCTTTTCTCATAGAAGTGAAATTAAGAACCATCATTCTGTTCATTATATTATCTTGTAATAGTCAACAATGAAACATAATGTTGCCATGGAGCTGTAAAATGAAACAAACTTTTAATGAGATAACGGAAATATACTTTGTGAGACAAAGGTAAAAGAAATGAGTAACTTGATATTAATTTTTGTCTTGAAATCTACTTATTAGCCGTTGTGAATGCATGTGTATACATATTTGGGGTCATTCCTAGAAAATAACTGAAACTGATACTTTTTGCTCATCCTACTGTGATATGTAAGGAAACCCTATGTCTTTGAGTCCCTGATGCTTGTTGCTGCCTAAGAGGTGATTTAGATGGTCAAGTAAATAGTGGAATATCCATTACCATATTTTTATTACTTTAACTAGCATATAGTATACATGAAAGCTTTTTAGCATATTGGCTCCCCTGTTTAGCTTAATTTTCAATGCAGATATATTGGAAAAGTTAACTGCAAATTCCACACTTTGCTATGGACATATTATGACATAAAAAATATCTTTAGAAAGTATAGTCAATATGTGTGCTCTTGTTTGTTAAACAAGTATTGTTCCCATATTTTCTGAAAATTAAAAAAATAAACATTCTTGAGAAAAAAGGAAATCATTTTTCTTGAAGCCACAAAAATTCTAAGATGTACTCATTTCAAATGAAATACAAAGAATAACAGCATTTGAGGGGAATTTACATAATTAAATATATCATCACCCTGAAGATACTGCTTTTTGAATTTTCTTTCATTTTGGGTTTATTTTAAATAAAAACTATATTCCATAGATGTTTAAATTTTAATGAAGCCAGGCAGTGGTGGCACATGCCTTTAATCCCAGCACTTGGGAGACAGAGGCAGGTGGATTTCTGAGTTCGAGGCCAGCCTGGTCTACAGAGTGAGTTCCAGGTCAGTCAGGGCTATACAGAGAAACCCTGTATCGAAAAGCAAGCAAACGAACAAACAAAAAAACAAAATAAAAAAAAATTGAGAGTTCTATTGTTTGTTTTCTTTAGTTTGGATTACAAAGGATTCTAGGTGACGAGAGGAGCCTTTTACTGTTGGCAAGAGCAATTGACCCAAAACAACAGAATATGATGACCGAAATAGTAAAAATCCTTTCTGCTATTTGCATTGTTGGGGAAGAGAACATGTAAGTATTGATATGTTCTATTTATTGTTTTGAAAAATGATACCTTTGAAATTAGTATTTTTATTTCTTTTTGGTAACTTGAAGAAAAAGAGTAGTAGATCTTAGGACATTTTTGGTTGACACACTTATTTTATATTTTACCTTTTTTGGATATTGTATAGTCTGAATTTGTTAAAAATAAAATTTAAAGTGAATAAATGAAATTTTGTCCCACTGAAGACATCATCAGTAGTCAATTGGAAATGTGTTAAAAATTCAAAAAGTTACTTTGGGAAACAAAGGATAGACACACAAGACACACACACACACACACACACACACACATGCACAAACACACACATTTTCACATGCGTAAGCACATGAAGATGTTCAACTCACTGGGTGTTGTGAATTTTTCTGGAGGAACAGTCAGTGCTATTAACTTTTAAGGTATCTCTGCAGACCCCAATTTGAGTTCTTTAATCAAATCAGCTAGATGCTTTTATTTTGTACAGTTGCAGTATTATATTTTACTTTATATTGTACGTTAACTTAACATGAAATGAAGTTCCCCATGGAAAAGAAAGAATAGTATGTATGAATTTGTAGATAAATGTTTGGAACACCCAAACACAAATAGCTCATACATAAAAAAATAGCATTTGAAGTAATACATATGTTATACAGCTCAGTTATCTACTGTGTGAGAGGGGTTATTCAAAGCATTGTCTATTTAAAAAAGCGTTTGTCAATTTAAACAATATGTGAAAATTTCAATGCCCTATATAAATATCAAACACTAATTTTAAAATACAGAATGAACTATGCTTATGTGTGTATAAGAATTATTTCTCAGCCGGGCAGTGGTGGCGCACGCCTTTAATCCCAGCACTTGGGAGGCAGAGGCAGGCGGATTTCTGAGTTTGAGGCCAGACTGGTCTACAGAGTGAGTTCGAGGACAGCACGGAGAAACCCTGTCTCGAAAAACAAAAAGGAAAAAAAAAAGAATTATTTCTCATTTCTATTTTCTCTTGTTTTTACTTACAGTCTAGACAAACTTTTAGGGGGCATCACTGCTGCAGCTGAACGAAATAGCAGAGAACGATTTTCACCAATTGTGGAAGGCTTAGAAAATAATGAAGCCTTGCATCTCCAGGTGGGGTCATTTGTCATGAATCACTTGAAGAGTTCAACCTTTTGGAGTACTGGTTTTAGCTGGCATTTATAAAACAGACTATAAAAGTACAATTATTTGTGTTATTCCCAGTGACTTTTTTTTTATTTTAAGTCACCTAAAATTAAGTCACCAGGTAACTGAATTACCAGCTCACCAAGTAATCAATCCTCTCAGAAGCACACAGCCCTTATGGTTTAGAATGATGGCCTGAACTTATATGTCTTTGTGATATAAGCATCTAGTAGTATATTGTATGTTCATTATAGTAGCACCTCCATATTAAAGTGACATTGTTGTTATAGAGTAGTTTACCCCAGAAAATGAAACACTACTGACATTCTCTGGCCTTCATGGTGCTGCACAAAAAAGAATGATTAAGTAGCAAGTGTTTAACAAGTACCATATGGAGAAATTCTAGACATCTTGCTAAATATTCAAGAAATTGTTGAATACTGATTACGGATGCAAACATATGCAAACTATAATTTGAAATTTCCTATTTTAATGAGCTACAAAATTTACTAATTTATTATATACAGAGACTAGTACTCTCCTAAGAATTGTGAAGTAGGTTTATTAGGCATATTTAATGTGAATGAGGAAATATCCTGTAAAAGTTATAAAATATGTTCAGAATAGTGAAATTAAAAACAAAAGTTAAAATCTGTTGTTTAAAATGTAATTCCTGTTGTATTTTAACAGAATCACTTTTCTATTTTCGTAGTGTCCTGAGACTTCTTATTAGAATGTCATGAAGTAATTCTGTTAAAATACTGAACTAATTATATTTTAAACTAACAACTTCTTACAGATGTTTACTAGCTCGGCTATGATAGGATTTTCATTACTTTCAGTGGTTGAAGAAACAGGTAGAGGATAAATCATTCCCACACATGTGCTCTCTTCATGGCCTTTCATTCAGCTTATTTGCACTGTTCAGGCTCCCACACTTTATTTCCTTCACTTCAACTTATTTAAAGTTGCTGGCCTCTCATCTTTCTTTTACTTTCATAGGACATGTCTCTAAAAATAATAATCTGTATTTATTTCCTCTATTTCCTTTTTCTTTTTAATATATTTTTTTATTTAATCTTTTTTTTTTTACACTCGAGATTTTATTCCTCTCCCAGTCTACCCTCCTACTGACTTCCACAGCCCATACCTCCTCCCCAACCCCGCTGTCTCCAGTCGCACATCCCAACTCCCACCCCTCCACCCCACCTGACCTCTAAACTCCCTGGGCCTCCAGTCTCTTGAGGGTTAGGTGCATCTTCTCTGACTGAACCCAGACCCAGCAGTCCTCTGCTGTACATGTGTTGGGGGCCTCATATCAGCTGGTGCATACTGCCTGGTTGGTGGTCTAATGTCAGAGATCTCGGGGGTCCAGATGAATTGAGACTGCTGGTCCTCCTACAGGGTTACTCTCTTCCTCAACTTCTTTCAGCCTTTCCCTAGTTCAACCACAGGGGTCAGCAGCTTCTGTCCATTGGTTGGGTGCAAGTATCTGCGTCTGATTCTTTCAGCTGCTTGTTGGGTATTTCAGAGGGCAGTCATGCTAGGTTCCTTTTTGTGAGCACTCCATAGCCCCAGTAATAGTGTCAGGTCTTGGGGTCTCTCCCTGTGCTAGATCCCACTTTGGGTCAGTCTCTGAACCTTCTTTTTCTTGGGCTCCTCTCCATTTCCATCCCTGTAGTTCTTCAGACAGGAACAATTATGGGTCAGAGTTTTAACTATGGAATGGCAACCCCTCCCTCATTTGGTGTCCTGTCTTCCTGCTGGAGGTGGGCTCTATAAGTTCCCTCTCCACACTGTAGGGCATTTCATCTAAGGTCCCTTGCTTTGAGTCCTGAGAGTCTCTCACCTCCCAGGTCTCTGGTGCATTCTGGAGAGACCCCCCAACCTTCTACCTCCTGAGGTTGCCTGTTTCCATTTTTTTCTGCTGGCCCTCAGGGCTTCATTTCTTTTCCCTCATCCAATACCAAATCAGGTTCCCTTCTCCCACTCCACTTTCCTTCCCAGGTCCCTCCCTTACCCCACTTGTGATTGCTTTCTTCTCTGTCCCAAGTGGGATTGAGGTGTCCTCACTTGGGCCCTTCAGCTTGTTGACCTTTTTGAGTTTTGTGGACTGTATCTTGGGTATTCTGTACTTTTTTTTTTTTTCTTCTGGCTGACATCCACTTATTAGTGAGTGCGTACCATGTATGACCTTTTGGGTCTGAGTTACCTCACTCAGGATGATATTTTCTAATTCCATCCATTTGCCTGCAAAACTCAGGATGTCCTCGTTCTTAATAAGCTGAGTAGTATTCCATTGTGTTAATAAATCACATTTTCTGTATCCATTCTTCTGTTTTGGGACATCTGGGTTGTTTCCAGCTTCTGGCTTTTACAAACAAAGCCACTATGAACATAGTGGAACATGTGCCCCTGTGGCATGGTGGGGCATCTTTTGGGTATATTCCCAAGAGTGGTATTGCTGGGTCTTCAGGTAGATCTGTTTCCGATTTTCTGAGGAACTTCCAGATTGATTTCCAGAGTGGTTGTACCAGTTTGCAATCCCACCAGCAACTGAGGAGTGTTCTGCGTTCTCCACATCCTCAGCAACATGTGTTGTCACCTAAGGTTTTGATCTTAGCCATTCTGACTGGTGTAAGGTGGAATCTCAGAGTTGTTTTGATTTGCATTTCCCTGATGACTAAGGATGTTGAACATTCCTTGAGGTGTTTCTCAGCCATTTGAGATTCCTCTGTTGTGAATTCTCAGTTTAGTTCTATAGCCCATTTTTTGATTGGGTTGTTTGGTTTTTTTGGTTGTTAGCTTCTTGAGTTCTTTTTCTATTTTGGATATGAGCCCTCTATTGGATATAGCATTAGTGAAGTTTTTCCCAATCTGTATGTAGGTTGCCGTTTTGTCCTATTGACAGTGTTCTTTCCCTTACAGAAGCTTTCTAGTTTCATGAGGTCACATTTATCAATTCTTGATCTTAGAGCCTGAGCCATTAGAGTTCTGTTTAGAAAATTTCCCCCTTTGCCAATGAGTTCAAGGCTTTTCCCCACTTTCTCTAATATTAGATTCAGTTCATTTGGTTTTATGTTGAGGTCCTTGATCCACTTGCACTTGAGCTTTGTGCAAGGTGATAAATTCGGTTCTATTTTCATTTTTCTACATTCAGACAGCAAGTTAGACCAGCACCATTTATTGAAGATGCTTTCTTTTGTTCCATTGTATATATTATGATCCTCTTTTTTTTTTTGTTCTGTTTTATTTAACAATTTTTACATCTTTTTGCCATTTATTTTTCTGATTTTAAGAGTTTATTTTATTTTTCAAATTAGCTTTTAAAAATAATGTTAAATCTAATTATTTTGGTTTGCTATAGAATTTCCTTACAAATTTTGTTTTTGCCCATCCTCCATGTCTGCTTCTCTCCCTTCCCTCCTGTCTCTTTCCTCTGTTGAACTCCTTTGTCCTCCTCCAGTATCTCTCATGAACCATTTTTCTGATTTTAGGGTCTATGTTTTCATGTACATCTATGAGAATGAAAAACAAAGGTTTATGTATGAGAGAACGCTTTTTCTTGGGACCTTTAGCTCTTTCTTTTTCTCATTTTGATAATGTGATCACTGTCTTTTCCATCCTTCTAAGTTCAGTTCTTTGCTTCCCTAATCCACTTAACTTTTGAAACACAGTATGTTTAAGTTCTGTATTGCCTCAAACTCTATGTATTGTCCTGTTCTACTTCCTTAGCGTCCTTGATCTAAGTCTTTTTAACTCCATGACCTAAGATTTTCTTGTATTCCTGATCATTATGTCACAATTAACACATAACAGAAATGTAATAGGTGGTTTTAAATCCACTTTAATTATATACATTCTGCAAACTTTCAGTCAGTTCTTAGTAGATTCTACTTAGCTATTTTTGTACTTATTTCTAGGCATAGTAGTTCTTTGTCATCACTCTGCTGCCAGTTTATTGTTGTTTTGTTTTGTTTTGATTTTTACTTTCAGAGCATTCTCCTCTTTATTTTAGACTTTGTTCTAAGTTAAAAAAAAACAAAAACCCTTCATTCTAACCCTTCCATCCTCTTCCACACAGTCATTGTTCTGACATGAATGTTTGTTACATCACTGCTTAAAATCCTTCAAAGGGTTGTTATGACTTAGGATTAAGATCTAGTCCTTGTGTCTGTTCTCCCCAAATGAATAAATAAAAGCACACTTCATCATTTGCTTACTGCTTTTTCTCTGAGTACATATTTCACTACTCATCTGCATATACTTTCTGATGTAGTCATACTATGCTGTGGTATATGAACATGTTAGGCAATTTCCTCCTTATACCTCTATACCTTTGTACATAAATAAATTCTTTTCCCTGGAATTCCTCCTCCATTTCTTTACTTAATTAACTTGCACTGTACATTTGTTTAGTTCTTTGTAGGTACTTATTTCGACATAAACCATCTTTTTTCCTAACTCCTGCTGTGGCTAGGATAAAGAAAGACCTTGTTAATGTCAACAGAGTAGTTAATAAGGTCAAATGTGTGGCAGTGTCAATAAAAATTTAAAAGCACAATTTATCACAGCTAATGGCAATATGGATGATCTGTCTGAGATTGCTCTAGAGTTGACAATTACTGTACTCTATAACTCTATGACTTGTGATCAAATAGGCAGACAAATGTTTGGAGTTTTTGAAGCCTATTCGTTAAGTAAAACTTCATTTGTTTTCTAGCTCTTTTGTGAAGATGCTCATACTATTGCATTTTTATTAATTTATTTTTAATAAATTAATGCATCCACTCAATTATACACATATAGTATATGTGATATTTGTTAAATGCATATGAATAAAATATAGATAATATAAAATTTTTTTGCATCAAAAACTTTAATACAAACAGGCACTACTTATTTTTACTGGTTTAAAATATGAATTATGGTCCTAGTCCTGCACATTTATATTTAGTGGAAAAATTTATGGACTTCCTGTTACTTTTTTAAGCATTTGTTTCTTGTTGAATTTTTTTATTACAAAACAGAAACAAACATGGGAAACTCTTATGATTATTAATGGATTATTTAATTGACAGTTTTAGTTAACACATCTTTTGGAGTTTTTACCATATCTATTTCCTAATTTAAAAGATAATTTAGTTTTCATTGTTTAGCAAATATAAAATTAAATAGTTTTCATTTAACATTAAGATATATAGCCACTAAAAGGTAACTTTATCCACTTCTAAATGAAAACAATTTCAAATAAAAAAATTCTGAAAAAATGTTTCAGCTAAATTTACTTCTCTTTCATGTTTGAAGATGAACTGTAATTTCAACACAAGTTAACAGGACTTCTCCCCTGTATACTTTGTAAAGGATACTATAACTATTGCATAAAAATTCATGTAGCATAAGAAAACTATAAAGACATAGTAAAATGAGTCTTTTCATTGCTAAAAATAGTTAAAGCCATTTTAAAATGCAATTCTTAAAAGCAGAATGTGGTAGATATTTGAATGTGTGAAAATCAAGTACATTTGTATACTATCTGGCATGAAGTGAAGGTAAATTGCATTTACCAATGCTATATTAGCACATTATAATGAGTATAAAGACTCCAGTAATACAATGAGAGTTTCTATTCCCCATTTTAGCCTTATTAGCCATGTGATCTCAGAGAGATCACCTCGTTTTTACAGGTTTTAAAAATTTATCCATATATGAACCTGTTAGGCTAAAGTATTTTAGGTTGTTTACTTCTTATCTCTCAAGATGGATTATTTTGAAAACAGATTGATTTTTGTTCTAAAGGGGGCAATAGAGTTTAGTTACATCTTTAAAAAATTATATCCTTGGAAGCTCAGTATCAAAGTTTTGAAACTTTTATTATTTGGGAATGAGGTTTGTAATTATTCAGAGCTTAGCTCAGAGGATGCCATAACTCAATCTTCATTAATGTCTCCCATGCAATGATATTCAGTAAAACTTCCTGGAGTAGTCTTTATACATTTTGTCTGAAGTGGTAGCTATAAATTCCCTGTGGGTTTTTTTTTTTTTTTTTTTTTTTGCCATTGGACTATAGCTAGTGAAGCCAAGTTCTTGATTTAGTTTTGGTCAAAGTTAATCTGTGATTAAAAGATCCTGTATTGAATGGTAGAGTTCTCTACTGTTCATATATGTGAACCTGTGCACATGCAGTTGATGTGTTTGAAAGTACATTCACATTGAATATGGAGGACTTTGGTAGACAGAAGAGGTGAAAGAAAAACCATTAATTTGGCAATGGGATGCTCTCTATATTAGTTCATGGTTAGTTCATGGGATTCATAGAGGATAGAATGTACTCCAAACCATGCATCATTTCCTCATTTTGCTATATTTATTTTTATTTCATTATGCATTTTGATAACTCTTACTTATTATAGACAACATATTGTCAATTTAACTCAGGCTTTTTATACTTACTGTGTAGCTATAATGGTAAATGTTCCCAATTTATCAACTATGATGCATCAGATAAATTTCATCGTATTATATAGTCCTAGAATCTTTGATTTCATGAAACTATGTGTGGATTTTCTAAGATAATTGGAACTTTCTTGAATTGTTTTCTATTTGTATTAAAATACTATCACTTAGAAATATAATTTTGTTTCACCTTATATAAATTATTTATGTGCTGAAAGCCTCAAATTCTCCATATAAGAAAGATAATAGTAATACCAATCTCATGTTTTATATGAGAGTAACTTCAGATGGTACATTATATAAAGCAACTAATATATTGTATAGTAATTTAAAAAATTAAATAATACATCTGATAAGAGTTTAGGTTTTTGCATTTAGCTCTTTGGATTTTGTTTGTTTGGTCCACAAATGGGTATATACTAATAATGTATTATGCCTCTTGAAATAATTATTTATTGAATTTAGGATAGTTTTGATAGTTTAAATTTTGAATTCCTAAGTTATTATTGTCTGAAAGGTATAACTATAACATAGAAGTGGAAAAATAAGAGTTTCTTTTCATATGTTAATGCAATTTATGTCTATAAAAATACTTTCCTAGAAAATTAATTTGCCATTGATATGTTACGAGACAGATACCTTGTATAATTTGGAATGCAATAAATGACACTTGTTGCCTCTACTCATTTGACTACTGGCTTTAAAGCATCTCCAACTTACTTTATATGATAGACTGTGTTCAACTTCTTAAGTATTCAGCTGTGCTTGTATATATTACATATAAAGTATTTAATAGCAGTGCATTCTTTATGTTATTATATAATATTATATTCCCACTGAGGTATTCATCAATTTTGACTGTTACTATTTATTTGTGTCCTTAATAATATACTTCTAATTCTATAAAGGTATTGTTTTATAAGACTGTTCACCCTTTTTTCTTATGAGAATGTTGGCTTTACTTGTAAGTTATTAATAAATGTAATGAGGCTAGAATTTCTTCTGGCCCTAGCTGATGACAAATTTTATGTGTAATAATTTTGAATTGGGCATGTACATTAGCTTGTATATTCATGTCATATCTGTAACTTAACAGACTTATTCAAGAAAGTTCATTGATATAGGACTGTAACCAATATATAAGTATATATAATAGCCTATTGAGGCTCTATAAATATTTACACATTTTCTTATTTTAAAAAGGAGGGGCTAGTACACAAGTAGACATAAAATTTCCAATAACATATTCAATATTTCCTTTAAGGTAATGCAAAATATATGGCACATATTCAGTTACCTAAATATTTATGTTGGTACTCAAACATTCCTACTAATTGAAATATAATGTTCACTTAATTTTTTGTATTTAGTAATGGTATTAACAATTTCACTTCTGTTCATTAAACAAAAAACAAACAAACAAAAGCAAAACAAACAAACAACAAAAAAAACCCCAAAAAACTGACTTTCTTTACTAGATTTGGTACAATAGCCTCATTTGACCAATAATTTGAGTGTCCAATATTTTGATACAAAAGCAAAGGAATGTACCATTTAATGCTTCCTCATTGTTTTGAAAAAAATTAACATATAATAAAAGGTGTGTTGAAGTTAAGCCAAAAATCATTTGAAATATTTTTCTTTTGTCAATCTTTTCCCCCAATATTTTTAGTTCATTCACCTTTTTATATATACTTGACATGTTTATTAATTTGGTATTTTCCCTGAGATTTCTTGTAGTCAGCTCATCTAAGTATCTACTTTCATCAGTTTACTTTTAAAGAAATTTAGTTCATGGATTAGTGAGTTGCCCTACATCTCAGCACTGTTTTCTAAAACTTTAATTTTATAATAATGTGTGGAATATCTGATAACAAGATTTTATTGATTGACTTCAGGTTTATGATTCCAAAAGTAGTTTTTCTTTTTCTTTTCTTTTTATTTTTAGTAATAGCAATTCAAATAATCATAAAGAAAATTTCAACTATTTATGAAACATTTTATTTCAAAAAGAACATTCATATATTCATTATTATACAATACATATTAGCCAGTGTATCATAGTGCTTTCCAATTAATATAAATTTATCTAAATGAATTTTCACATTTTATTTATCTTTGTAAGTTATGTATTTCCGTAGCTTATATATTTTGTGAAAATGTATCTTGATAAAGTCATGGAAAGAATGCAAGTTAACAGTGTTATCTGACAGTTATGTAAAATACTTACATGATTTTATTTGATTTAGAGTGATGTGTATTTATACCTATGTAGAATTTAGTTATCTTACTATCTGAGGACAACTAGATATGAAGGATGGATTTAATGACCTTTACAAAGGACTGAGTGTTTATTCATTTGGAATTTGAGAATTCTTAAGGTAATTTAAATACCCTTTCATATTGTTCCCCAATGAAAATACACTTAACTGTGATACCATTGTTAAATTATTTCAGACAACATAATTTTGATTGATAATATTGTTGTTTAAAATACAAAGTCATAATCATCATAATACATTCAGAAATATTTTAATTTGTTATTTTATCATATAAAAATGCCTTTGGTGAAGGTGTTACCTTCATGTATTAACTAAATATATCTTTATTGAACCTAACTATATAAATGAAATTTAATTTCTCTTTGTAGGTGGCCTGCATGCAGTTCATAAATGCACTTGTCACTTCTCCATATGATCTTGATTTTCGAATTCATTTGAGGAATGAATTCCTCCGTTGTGGACTAAAAGCAATGCTCCCTGTAAGTTGAATGTATCTATTTATTATGCTGCTGAACTGTTAATTTTCTTTAGTCTTCAAGCAAAAGTACATTTTGAAGCAGGGAACAAGTTTGTCTTTTGCTATTGCCTCAAATAAAACTTTAGATATATTGTAAGCTTTCTTTTTTATATTATGACAGTAGTACTTTCACTATATAATGGCTGATTCTTAATTTGATTAATGTGACTCAAATGTAATACCATTTGACTTAATTGATCTCTTAATTTTGAGACTCTAGAACGTGTAAGACAAGTTTTTATTTATTCATTTACTTATTTCGAGAGTTCAGTTTCTATTTAAATATTTTTATGCCTTCCTTTTTATATACTTTATATTGATTTCATTTGTAGTCAATATAAGTATGTATTTATATTTGTTTATGATATTCTAGATAATTTGCTTAAATATACTATTCTTATTTGGTTGTTTTAGAATTGTTTTCAAAGAAAAACACTTTCATTGCTTAAATTGAATATGAATGTCTGTTCTAATTATGATAATGATTTTATTATTATTTATGATTTGAGAATCTTATACATTGGATTTTATACTCTTTCTCTTTCCCCCATCCTCCAAGATCTTTCCCCACCTCCATACCTAGCCTACTTCATGTTCTGTATCTCGTTGAATGAACATCAAAACCATGGTTTGTGGTGTATATATCCAATACCATTTCATTGATGAAAACTGGTTTTTCCTCTCCAAGCAGCTCTCAAATGTGAACAGCATCTTGAAAGGGAGTCGATATTTTTTTCTTTAACTATCACATCTCTGTTATGTTCCTCTTTATGTCTCTGATTTCTCTGCCTGAAGAAAATGGAAAGCATTATGTTTCTTGTCCTGAAGTTTTGTAATAAATCCTATAGGAATTCTTAAATTTTTGTTTTACAAGGCCAACCTAAATATATCTAAACATTGGTCTTAAGCGTGAACTGAGAGAACATATCTTCCCTCAAAGAAAGACTGTCAAAATCATATGGAAAGTGGGTTAGGAATGTATATTTTGAAACTAAACTTCCCCGGTATTTTTGACTAAACATAGAATCTAGACCAATAGGCCTTTAATATGCTGGGGATCATTTCTTACTCCCATACATTTCTTTATTCTTTGTTACTGTTGTCATATAATTATCAGGATTTAGTAAGGATAAAATGGTCATATTGTCATACTTCAGTATGTACCAAATGTTCCTTGTATGTCAACGAGTACATAATTTACACCAATTAACTAAATAATTTCTTGTAAAGACTTATATAGTTACAATCAACATCTTTGTATAGTCACTAAACCTCAAATATATTAATAAGTATAAGCCTGTCAAATGTTTCGTTGGTATTTATCCTTATTTTATAGACAACTGAAATAAGAGGATTTTTTCTAGTATAGAGCTTAATAAAAGCAGTTACTATAAAGTGAAACTTGGGAATTCTGAACTTTTGGGCTAATATCCGCTTATCAGTGAGTAAATATCATGTTTGTTCTTTTGTGACTGAGTTACCTTGCTCAGGATGATATTTTCAAGTTCCACCCATTTGTCTGCAAATTTCATGAAGTCATTGTTTTCAATAGCTGAGTAGTACTCCATTGTGTAAATGTACCACATTTTCTGTATCCATTCCTCTGCTGAGGGACATCTGGGTTGTTTCCAGCTTCTGGCTATTTATAAATATGGCTGCTATGAACATAGTGGAGCATGTGTCTTTATTACATGTTGGAGCATCTTCTGGGTATATGCCCAGGAGAGGTATAGCTGGGTCCTCAGGCAGTATTATGTCCATTTTTCTGAGGATCCGCCACACTGGTTTCTTGAGTAGTTGTACCAGCTTGCAATCCCACCAACAGTGGAGAAGTGTTTCTCTTTTTCCACATCCTCGCCAGCATCTGCTGTCACCTGAGTTTTTGATCTT